>OU015503.1:100517111-100529611 GCA_907164885.2 Dolomedes plantarius | reverse complement strand
GAAAATTGAGCATTACTTTCAGCAACAATGCACCCCAGAGGGGGAGAAACTTAAAATTGCTCTAGCCACTTTAAGAGGTAGTGCATATCAGTGGTACACGTGTATGCAAAGCAGTAATCTGATTTTTGACTATTCGTCATTCAAGCAACAGTTTCTTCACGCTTTTCCGAAGACCTTTAATCAAAGTCAAATAGAAGCGGAGATTTATTCGCTAAGGCAACGTGAAGGTCAGTCTGCGTTAGATTTTGCTATGGAAAAGATTATAAAGTGTGAGGAATATTTAGAAGGGATGACGGAAGCGGTAATCTTAAAAATAGTTATCCAACGTTTGAATCCAAGCGTTCAAGATTTTTTGGACAATCAAAATATTACAAGCAAGGTTACCCTCCTTCAAGCTTTAGCTAAACATGACAATAGGCATTTCTTCGCTACCCCTTACCCTCACTCAGGTACGAGAAGTTTTATTCAGCCCCGCCAAAATTTTTCGCGAGTTTCAAACCAACAGCGAAACTAGTATCGCGGGCGAAATAATAGAAGCTCACGGCGTTACAATGAAATTTGTATACTTAAAGTAAATAATATGCAAGCACCTTACGTGCACTGACAAGTTGTTTCACATGATATGGTTCAACCTGTTGAAACTGTGTGGTCAAATGTATCCGAGTAAATGTATGCAACTTGTCCGAGCAGTAATCATTATTTTGAGAATAGTGAAAGTCGGGGTATTTTTGTGGCTTATAAAGAAAGTGAGCCTAGCTGGAATAATGCGGTAATTCCAGTACAAATTTCTGAAAGTAGTGCCGATACTAATACTAGTGGTTTAGAAAATAAACCATCCGGAACTTCTATTAAAGCTATACCTGATATTTTAGATGATATTCACACATCTGTTAATGAAGGAAATTTAGTAGACGACGAAGTTTGTGTTACGGAAGTTAATAAATACTTATTAGTTGACGACAATAAAAATTCTTTAAACGATATTAGGAACTCGCTAGGTAATGATGATATTATTTCAAGTTCCCAGCCGAATGGGGATGCTGTAGGCCAGGTTGATAATATGGTCTTAAATAAAGTACATGAAAACCAGACTGAGAATCAGGATGAAAAGTTGACACAGAGTTATACTGTAAGTAGTTTAGCTGATGCTTTGGAAGTTATAGACGTAGTTTGCATTAAAACGCACGACTACGAAAAGCTTAATCTTCCTAAAACTGAAGCAGTGTTAAAGAATTTACATGATAGCGATTCTGAAGAAGGACGTTTTAAAGAGACTTTTTTGTCAAAAAAGGATAAAACTAAAGTTAAGGGGGATAAAAAACGAGAAAAAAGCGCCTTCAGGTTCCAGCATTAAAACTGCTAATACTGAAGTAATTAAATCGGTAAACAATAGGTCGTATAAGCACAAATACGAAAAACAGAGTCAGTTTGTTGAAAAACATGAAACAAGCGGCGAACTAAATTGTAAACGTATCATAAAGGGCGAGATAAAGCCAGTAACTAAACACGTTGGTGCGGCGTATAAGTTTGAAAAAATAGAATCTGCATTAAAATCTAATGCCTATACTCTCAAAAGTACTCAAAAAGATAAAGTGTGTACTGCTAAACCTCCATCAAAGGATGAACGTGGCACACATAAGGTACACAAGGTTATCAAAAGGAAGAATTACAATTCTAAAGGTCCTTTGCATAAGTACAGGAAGCGGAAGATATCAGCCTCCCCCCCCCCCCCCACCCCACAAGGTTGGCCTCCTCCCAAGAGACCTCCCGTCCCTCGTCAAGCCAGATCAGCGCCACAGGACCAACGCCCTGCTGCACGAAGGATGCCCACACGGTCGACGAATCCCTGTGCTAGGACTGCGACCATCAAGAGAGGTTCCACGGAATAGACAGATTGGTGCAAAGAAGTTGCTGCATTCAGGAGTACCAAGTCTTGTATCAGCTTTCTTATTCTAACTCCCACCCTTCAATAAAATCGAACCAAACTGGTTTGAAATTCCCCAGTGTATATGCTGTGAAAAAAAAAAAAAAAATTGAGAGGAAAGGGGTCAGCCACCGAAAAAAAAACGGCATACTGTTGTTTTATACATTTTTGAAGGGGACATGTAGTGAATAGGAAAAAAATACATACTAACCACAGATAACAACTAACTAACTAATGTACTAACTTCACAAAACATAACACATGTGCATTATGAATTGGGGGAGAGCAGCTACAAACAGTCAAGAAAGGTCATGCTGTGCAATTGTGTTGACACTTTTAACTAAAATAGATTTTGTAGGGCGCAGTTGGCCAGCCCAGTATCCGCAACTCTGCAAATCCACTGTTTGATGGTGTCACCTGGACCCTTCGGGGTTAGTTTTGTAAAATGGGAGTGGAGTTTTTCCCCACACAACTTGTGGAAGGTTTTTTTGGCTTTGCCACCCATTATGTAAAAAGTCAGACCAGCACGCGTTTTCAATTAGCTAACTGAAGCCAATCAGACCTCAGTTAACTAATTTTTTTTTTCGAGGGAGGCCAATGTAAGGTATACATAAGATTCGATTCACAAGAATCGAACTTTTGAGTGAATAAATTAAAGAAGCTGCTTGAGATATGCTAATTTCGGCATACCCGCTTGGTATAAATACCATGCAGCTTGATTAGAAAGAGGAGGCTGTTAAAGTTGATAGATAAGCGAGAGGGAGCTACGAGGCAAGCAGCTGCAGGTGTTAGCCGGCGCTTGTGCTTAGTGGGCCCGAAGTTTACGTGGCAGAACTGCTGGTTTGACTCTCTGCTGGTTTGTGAATATTGAAAAGTGTATTTTTATTGAATGCTAATATATATTCCGTACAAGTAGTACGTATTCTTATTGCTGTAAAAGCAAATTCTATATGTGCAACGAATTCAATAAACATTGTTTCATGTATAAACTGCGTTTGTATCAAATTCATTTAGAGTGCCACTTCAAATTATATACACCCAAGTCTGGGTAGAAGTAGCTATACTCTACACATCATTAAAATTCATGAAAATAAAAAAAAAATTCTGAAACGTGATTGCAGCGCTGCCTACCGGATCCAATTGTGTACCTAAACTAACCAAAGATGAACAAGAACACATAAATAAGTAAATTAATTAAAAAAACATTTACTATCGGATCAAATTGTGAATCTAAACCATTCTCGAATCAACTTAATCGCACACACAAAATTTCATTAAAAACAGTCCAGCCGTTTAGGAAGAGTTCAGTGACATATACCCGGACAGACGAAATATTTATATATATATAAAACCCCTTAATGACAAAGGGGTATGAAAAGTGGGAATCGCAAAAATGGGCCCCGTAAGCTAAGGTTAAGACTTGAAATTAAAAAATTGAATCCCTATTTCTTCAGAAAAAGTGTGATTAGGCACGTTCAATTTAAATGATTTATTAATTTAAACAATAATCTATTCAGAATAATTCTCGAAAAAATTTATGATAGTGCGGGGTTTTGGAAAATTATACGGGTAGCCCATAAATACTCCCTTTTGAATCTTTACAATAAATCAAAAATATGTTGTTTTATAATATATAGCTTCTAGATAGTATATACCGAATAGCATCATATACGTAATGTATAGCTTCGAGATCACTACACCAACAGTAAGTTAATATATCAAAATTCCTCTTGAGTTCAGACAAATTACGTCTCAAAATACTGAGGAATAATTAATTTGGATCAGTTATGAAATACACGAATCTTCTGAAGGATTAATTATTACACACAAGAACTGCATTTCTGTGCGTTACTGAAATCAGCTTTAACTCTTCATGACCAATGAAATTTTTTTTCCTGTATTTAATAAAAAATTAATCAACCAATAATCGACACAAAATTCGTGCATATTCACACGGGTATGCATGAAAACTTTATAAAAAAGCTTTAATTTAAAAAGGATTCTGTAAAAAATTAACTATTCAAAAGTATATATATATATATATATATATATATATATATATATAGTCGTTTCAGGTTAATCGGGCCACATCGGGACGCGATCATTTTGGTCCTAATAACCGGCAGTTCCGATTAACCGGAACCGACTGTATATATATATATATATATATATATATATATATATATATATATATATATATATATACGCTAGAAGGCTTGCAGTCCCCAACCCTCACCGTGGCGCTCTACTTTAGTCTGTGGGGAGTGAACAATTTTTACACATTTTTTTATAGGCAAACTTTATTTATATGTGGTAAACACAGATGGCGCCACTGCACCGATCCCCTCCAATACATTGCATAAAAACGTTGCAGATTTTAGCTTATCTTTTTACATATAGTAGATATATACACACACCACACATGCTCATATATATATATATATATATATATATATATATATATATATATATATATATATATATATTTATAACTGTAACTGTGCAACTTTGCAAGTTCCATTTAGCCCCGGATACAATGTATATGCATTCATCACGCATTTCGATTTTGTCTGTCCTCAATTTTAGCATATTTGACGCCGCAAATCAAACCAACCCGGGCGTTGTTATCTCGCACATACGATATGAATGCCCGATCAGTGAGTACGCGCGCGAATAAACAATTAATGTAATGGCGCTCTCAGCCCGGGCAACAAACAGCTTCCACGCTATGCAGGTGGATTCAAAGCAGCGCTGTTTGTTTCGCGCCTGGATTGTCTCCAAAATGCGACTCGTTAATGCGAGACAATCCGGTACGGCGAAGAATATGCAAATCACTGTCCTTTCAGATTGCGAGGAAAACGCGGGTTTTGATTGCGATGCAGGAATTAGGCGATCACGACGTATTCACTTATCGGAGGGTTCAACTAGTTGGCGACCTGGACTTGCAATTAACGGCGATTTTCCGAGATCGCGCCAAGTTTAGATCGCCAAAACAAAGTCCTGTATGTCTCGATATATGGCGTGTATAATTTGTGGAGTTAACTTTCAATGGAAGTCGAGAATCATTAGAAAAATTTTCTCCATAGGTTAACATAGCTGAGCGAAACCAATTGAGGTACTACCCAACAGTCTTAATCCTCAAACGGTGCAGTGAAGGGGGGGGGGGGTCGGATCCGACCCAAGGTTGTGTCTTCCTCCGCCCGTACTCTCCCCTCTCATTGCAAGAGATCGATTTGACAAGGAACCCTACCAGATAGACCTACTAGACCACCCTACAAGATATAAAAATAAGTAGATACGAGTGTCTTTGCCGAACAACATTACTCATGATCACTAGTCATTTTTAAAAATAAAATTATTATAGATTTTTTAATTTTTAATTTTGATTTTGAAGGCAAAAAATGTCAGTATATATTATATTTTTCATTTTTGTGCTAGGAAAGTTGGTTTCACTAACTTCTGAAACTAGGTACAAGACTAAATTACATATTAGACCTAATATATTACAACATTCTATGTAATTGCCAAAGAGATTTTCTTTGTTTAGCAATATTAGAATTCGTTGGTCATTTTTTCTACAAAAAGGGTTTCATTTTATGAAAAATACTAGCTGAAAACCCGTACTTCGCTAAGGAGTGCATTCAAATTAAATACAACGGTCAATGTATGCAATTAATGCCAATATATATATATATATATATATATATATATATATATATATATATATATATATTTATAATAAATACGACGATCAATATATACAATTGATTTAGAAAAAAAATATATATATTATAAAAAAATGGTAAGGGGTATTTTTATAGACAAAATTATGTCCAATCGTCTGCCGCATTAGCAAGAAAAATTTTTTTTTTTCTATTTAGTTGTTATGCATATGACGATAAATTTATTTAAAGTACCAGAAAAGAAATCACGTGATCAGTATTTAATAAATTATATTCTAAAAATTAATCTTTAAAAATTCACCAAAAATCAGAAAATAGAGGTAAAGGTTCGAAAAAGATTTCATTTTAAAGGAATTTTTAGGATCTTTCTAGTGATATAAATTTTATAACCCTCAAATTATTATTTTAAATGCAAACGTAAAAAAAGTTACTAAAACAGCTTAAAAATTAATTTTTTAAATTAAATTTTTAAGCTGTTTTTATCCCCTGCGGGGATATTAACAGTTGACTGTGACAATTTAACTTCTACATAAAAGCTGTCTAGTTACTGCATCGCACACTTGGGGACTTGTGTATCGCTTCCACCGGTTTCTTTCCTTGCGTGCGTGTGTCCGTAATCCTACATTTTCAATATTGTCATTTTGAATAGTGTGTGTTCTATAAATCTTCAATACATCAGTTATATTTGATATCAAACGCAAGATAAACTCTTACCTTATTTACTTCATATGTATTCACGAGATTTCGACAAGTGTTCTTCGACTAGTTTGAGACGCAAACCTATAGAAACTTGTGGTAAGGAATTAATGAATAATATATATGATGATAATATTCTACGATTTTAACACACATCCGATTTCGGATTCCTCTTTTTTTTTGCCACGGTAGAAATGGAGATAGTCTGCTTGGAGGTTTTAGAGTACGTTTTCCAACAGTGTGCTTTTAAAAGTTAAGGTTGTGCGTGTATGTGTGAAGATATTCTCAACTTTTCTTCGACAGTAAGGGCCTGTTTACATATGAGTCCGGTAGCGGACGCGTAAAAGGAAAGACGGAAATAAACCAATCATAGGCGTTAAGAATTTCATTGCTAATCGTTTGGAGGTTTGTTATTGGTTAAATATATTTCAATACTTTAATGCTTCCGCTACCGGACTCCTATGTAAACAGGCCCTAATCCTGAAACTTCTCCAAGCGATATGAAAATGATAAACAACGTGCATAGCGCGTTTAACCTCAACTAATCCTCACTATAAAATCAGATACACATCCTCTAAAATCTGAGAAAAAATTCCAAATGGACTCTGTTTTTTATGAATATTCCCGTTATCAATAAGATTTCCGAGAAATCTCATGTCCTCTGCACAGCCCTCTAATAGCATTCACGACTAAATTAGATCCGCGAGCGAAATTGTCTTATTAGCGCTCAGAGAGAAATCATTCTCTCACATGGATGCAAGAATGACACTTTTTTCTTAATTCTACGATGAAATTCACTGATATTATATATATATATATATATATATATATATATATATATATTTATATATATATATATATAAGTTATACAGTAAGAATCATGTCATGGGACAACAATATACATAAAAATATAAAACGTAATATTATTATAAATCACATAATTAGAAGTAGAAGGTTACACTCAAATATTGTAGATTTTAACATCAATATTGACAATTTCATGAAAAGGGCATGTGAAAGAGGATTTCCACGTGTATTTCTAAAAGACATTTTGAATAAGTTTTTGAGCGCAAATGACTGTGACCGTGATTGAGAATTGGCTGAGGCTGGTGCTTGAGGTATGTGTTGACTTTTATATTTGTAGTTTTTGTCTGTAGTTCATTTGATGAGGGTTTGCATTGGAGTTTTGACGGGTTTGGCAGTTATGCTTCCTTTTGCTGTTCATTTCTAATTTTTACTTTTATGTATGTTTTTAACTCCTGTGAGGTTTCTGGAATTGTAGTGACCTCCGGGAGTGTTGCCATGGCTTGAAAACAAGTTTTAACCGGAGAGGGGGGTCACAACTCCCCCCGGTCATTAACTGCAAGGCCTTCATGTTCTGTTGCACTATTGCTGTAATACCGGTACTTGCTTTCTGTGCAGTCATGCTTTATCATTCTAACTCCTTTATTACTATATTTAATTGCTTATATATATATATATATAGGTATATATATATATATATATATATACATATATATATATATATATATATATACATATATATATATATATATATACAGGTATATATATATATATATATATATATACATATATATATATATATATATATATATATATATATATATATATATACATATATATACAGGTATATACATATATATATATATATATATATATATATATATATATATATATATATATATATATATATATACAGGTAACCCTCCTATAACACGGCAGATAGGTTCCTAGAAAATGCCGTGTTGTGTGAAACCGTGTTATATGAGACCCAGAGACAGTACAAAAAGGGAGGTTGCGCCCCAAAAACTTATTAAAAACTAGCTTTTTTTAAAATTCCAGTATAAACAACTTAATAAATTTCTTCCTCATCACTGCTCAGTACAATCAAACGAGAACGTTTTTTCGGTTGAACGATATCACCTTCACTTTCAGAACCTTTTTCTTCATTTAGAGTTTTTGCACGTTCTATCCTCTAAAAAATCTGTAATTTTGGTTTGTTTGCTGGTTCTTACAAAGTCATTGTAGATTTCACGGTATGGACATAGACAATTTTGCAGCTTCCTTTTGAATTTTTGGCTTCTTTCAGCGGAATGGTCGGCATTCAAGAAAATTGATTCAATATTTTCGGCTAAGCTTAGGCCTTCTTGTAATTTTATAGAGTTATAGATGAATAATTTATAATTTGTTTATGCATTTTTATGTAAAGCCACTGATATTTCATTATTCTTTCCCGTCATTATTTTAAGGTAATTTAGTTTTTAAATGTTTTAAACAAAAATCATGTTATCTAGTGCTGTAGAAGTACAGTGTTGTACAAAGGGTTTCGCAATTTTTTTATCGTGTTAGAGCGAAACCGTGTTACAGGTTGCAGTGTTATACGAGGGTTCCCGCAATTTATCCTATCGTGTTAGAGCGAAACCGTGTTGTAAGATGCCGTGCTGTAGGAGGGCTACCTGTATATATATATATATATATATATATATATATATACAGTAAAACCTCGTTTATCCGGACTAACCAGGACAATAGGCAATCTAGACAATCGAAAATACGGATAATCCGGGTAATAAGCAGAACAAATTCCTTAACTAAGCAGACTTACCGTTTATTGTGATAAAAAACCATGTTTTGTAACAAATTTAAGTAGAATTGTTTACAAGACATTAAAAATATAGAAGTAACTTTTCACATAATTTTTTAACAAAGAATAGGTATGTCTAGTAAAGCTTTTTTAAACTCCACAAAAAGCATTTTATTACCATAATTTATTGTATAATCTATGCAGGAAAGGCACACTAAACAAAACTAAAAAGAGAATATTGAGCGTACTTGAAGTTACGTTCCTGCTATCATAGTTAAAAATTATTATCTGATGGGAAAATGAAATAAAAATTAATATCTAAAAATCTGATCCGAACTATCCGGATCAAAGAGGTTTTACAGTACATACATACATACATATATATATATATATATATATATATATATATATATATATATATATATATATATATATATACACACTGCTGGCCACCCAAATTGCAACACCAAGAAAGACAAGAGATATCACAACAAAATTTATTTTGTAGATAACATGTTGACCAAGTATCAAATGATTAAATTTATAGACTTCTGTGAAGTGGGGTTCCTGCCAAAATCAGTAGCCAGAGTAGCCGCAATTGTTGGAGATCACCGCTGCCACACGCCTCGGCATTGATTCAAAGAGACTTTGGATGAGTTCTTGGGGTACAGCAGACCAAGCAGCTTCCACACGTTGCCAAAGTTGATCTGCAGTGGCAGCTGGGGATGGAATCTGGGTCAATCGTAGAGCAACCATGGACCACATGTTTTCTATCGGCGAAAGATCCGGAGAGCGAGGCGGCCAGGGAAGCAATTCAATCTGGCGATTGACGAAGAACCGTTGGACAATGCGTGCCACGTGTGGTCGCGCATTATCCTGTTGAAATATGGCTGCGGGCAAGCCCTGAAGGTAAGGAAGGACAACTGGCTCCAACACCTCGGAGATGTAGCGCTGGCTGTTTAAAGTACCGGCAATGCGTACTAGAGGTGTGAGCGCACACCTCTAGTACGCGCGCACACCGAGAGTGATATCCAATACCGCCCCGTACCATAATACCCGGTGCAGGACCAGTGTGGCGGTGCATAACGCAGCTGTTCAGCATCTTCTCTTCACGGTGTCTCCAGACTAGAATGCGACCATCGTGGTGTTGCAGACAGAAGCGTGACTCGTCAGTAAAAACAATTTCATTCCATTCTGCCGTCCACATCCTTCTGTCATCGCACCATTGGCGGCGGAGACGTCTGTGGTTCTGCGTCAAGGGTAGACAAAGCAATGGACGTCTTGCGGACAGACCACTCTGCTGTAAACGGCGTCGAATGGTACGCGCAGACACTGGATGATGCGTTACAGGCTGCATGTGCTGTGCTATGGTTCGTGATGTGACTGAGCGATCCGTCACTGCTATGCGCACAATTTGCCTGTCATAACGTGAAGTGGTGCGCTGAGGTGGATGCGATCGAACACGCCGGTCCGTCGTACCCTCCTGCATCCAACGATCACATATCCGCATTACAGTTGTTTGGTTTCGTCCAACACGACTACCGATTTCCCTGAAAGATAATCCACAATCTCGGTAGGCCACTATCCTTCCTCTGTCGAACTCGGATACTTTATCAAAAGATGATCGCTGTTTTCGACGAGGCATAATTGATCGTTTTTTTGAAAAAACAAGAAAAACACAATTGCCGAATTTGAAATCGTCGAAATCTCCAAGCCTTAAATAGCGCTTTGAAGTGGCGCCACAGGCGCGTGTGATGTGCGTCTGCGCTGAAATTCTAATCATTTGCATATCTCACCTCCGCTAATGCATGTTGTAAATTTCATGTTATTTGCATGTTTCCTTCAGGGTGTTGCATTTACAGTGGCGAGTAGTGTATTTGGCTAGAATCCCATAGACTCCCATGTTAAATACATAGCTATAGGAACTCTTCCATAGAAGCCATTTTAACGAAACAAAATGCAATATTTACAAAATTCGTAACAATATGGTACTTTTTCGTTAGCGGGGAGCCATTAAATATGTGCTCCAAGGGTTTCAATTTACACCGCGGACTGCGTTAGGATCTTTATCTTGACTCGCTACTTTTCACTGCCTCGTCGCTTATTTTTTGTGAAAGACGTTTGTTAGTTAGCCCTGAATTGTACAATCCCACATGGTTTATTGACAAATATGGTAATGGAATTTATACAGCCAAAACCAGTGAATAACTCTGTTTTGTTTTACTGATAGTATCGCCAACGGATTCATGGCGGTAGGCGGATCCACGTGAAGCAACAGTCATGGCGGTCGGATTATATGTGAACAGGAGATTTAGGGCCTGTTCACATATAATCCGTCAGCGTCAGCGATACTCGTTTCGACATATTTTAAACCAATCACAGACCTTAACAATTTCGTTGTTAATCGTTTGGAGGTTTGTAATTGGTTTAATATATTTCAATACGAGCAATAAGTTAGTTTTACTACTGCGTAGTATGGCGTTTGCGTTCGAACTTTCGATACGCCCTTGCGATAGTTGGCTTTTCCGCAACACGAAATGAAAACCATTAGCAGTGCTTAAAATTTCCACTCTAGCAAACCCATCAACGCGCCAACTCTTTGGCGAAACAAATTGGTTTTGCAAGATTGCGCGACCGTAAGACTCAGTTTTACAATTTCCCATTCTTATATTTATGATTGGCGACGACTTGGCAACATTTACACTTGGCGTTAAGTCACGCCCCGCTAACGGAAAAGTACCTTTTATATATTTAACGTATTTTTAAACGTAGTATTACGTTCCTCCATAACGGTCCTCCGGAAAGCAAAATTTCAGATGTCCTGCGTCGCGAGCTATAATTTTGGCAGCGCGCCAAACCCAGTCTGTATCGCTTGGGCAAGCAGTAAACAGTTAAAATTTATTGGGTCCTTTTTTATGTTTTTCGTAAAACTTGAACTCATCTCTCCCGCGAAGAAGTTGTCAACGGTATGCAGATTAACCGCTTAGAGGGAAATTCTTAAGTTCAAAAGTTACGGCCTGTTCGCACTGAGTCCGAAACGTTATGTAGCGTCAACGTCAAAATTTTTAACCAATCACAGAGCTCAATTCATTGACCACGTGATACGTCAAAAACAATCACAGGTCATGCCAAAAGTATGCCAACGTAGTAACGTAACGCAATGCTCTGGATGCAATGTGAAACGCCTTTATAAGCACGCGGTAAAATCGTGGAATTGCTGTTCGTCTTGGCGTCGATTCGCTTTAAATGGTGACTGAATGTTTCTGCCATTCGTACAGAGTATAAAGAGTATTAATAGCCATTCAATAAATATTTTGATGTATAAGAATATACTAGCCAGGCTTTCAATGGACTCGTTCAGTTTTCATCCATTAGTTTTTGAGATGCACTTAAAAGGGATTTGTGTTTTGTTAAAACACGGAAGAGGAAAGGTTTTTCTTTTTAATGACAGCTTTGGTTTATTTTATTTTTAAGTTATTAATCATATTATATGTTTATTAACTGTGGTCACACTACTTATGCCGTTCACTATCTATTTATATAAAACAGTTCTGTGACTGACTGACAGACAGATAACGCACAGACCAAACCG
>OU015503.1:100383789-100517011 GCA_907164885.2 Dolomedes plantarius | reverse complement strand
AAAATATATACTAGCTGAAAACCCGCACTTCGCTACGGAGTACATTCAAAGTAAAAACATCGGTGAATGTATGCAATTAATGCCAATATATATATAATAAATACGACGATCAATGTATATAATTGATGTAAAATATATATATATTTATAAAAATTCGTAAGGGATATTTTTATAGACAAAATATTGTAGAAGAAGATATTCAAATTAAATCTAATATAAAGAATACTAAAGAATATAGTACAGTTAATATAGTACAGTTTCTAGAACATTTCTTTTACTGTATATTAATATTTTTTTGGATAATGTCCAATCGTCTGCCGCATTAGCAAGAAAAAAAATTATCTTTTGTCTATTTAGTTTTTATGCACGTGACGATAAATTTATTTAAAGTACCAGAAAAAGAAGTCACGTGATCGGCATTTAATAAATTAAATTCTAAAAATTAATCTTTAAAAATTCACCAAAAATCAGAAAATAAAGGTAAAGATTCGAAAAAGATTTCATTTTAAAGGAATTTTTATGATCTTTCTGGTGATATAAATTTTATAACCCTCAAATTATTATTTTAAATGCAAACTTAAAAAAAGTAAAACAAAAAACAGCTTAAAAAATTAATTTAAAGAAATCTAAGAAGAATTTTTCAAAAATCTTTCTTAGTGCACCCCTACACTATAAGAAGAATCGCCATGCAAAATTTCAGCCCTTTAGGTCCAGCGGTTTGGTCTGTGCGTTGTATGTCAGTCAGTCAGTGAATGAATGAATGAATGAATGAGTCAGTTACGGAACTGTTTTATATATATAGATAAAAAAATCATAAGGGATATTTTATAGACAAAATAATGTCCAATCGTCTGCCGCATAAGCAAGAACAAAAATATTTTTTTATCTATTTAGTTGTTATGCACGTGACGATACATTTATTTAAAGTACCAGAAAAAGAAATCACGTGATCAGCATTTAATAAATTAAATTGTAAAAATTAATCTTTAAAAATTCACCAAAAATCAGAAAATAAAGGTAAAGATTCGAAAAAGATTTCATTTTAAAGGAATTTTTATGATCTTTCTCGCGGTATAAATTTTATAACCCTCGAATTATTATTTTAAATGCAAACTTAAAAAAAGTTACTAAAACAGCTTAAAAATTTAATTTAAAAAAATCTCAGAAGAATTTTTGAAAAATCTTTCTTAGTGCACCCCTACACTATAAGAAGAATCGCTATGCAAAATTTCAGCCCTTTAGGTCCAGCGGTTTGGTCTGTGCGTTGTATGTCAGTCAGTGAGTCAGTTACGGAACTGTTTTATATAGATAAACACGAAAGCGACCGTTTAAGTTTTTGTTTTACTCTGGTTTTATGTAAGTTAACGTTAATGTTATTAATAAGATGCCTCTCAAAAGTACCGCCTGGAAATATTTTTCCAAAATATCCGTCAAATTGGCGAATTGCAATATTTGCCTAAATCCCCCACACTTCTGGCAATACCACGAATTTATCTAGACATTTGAAATCAAAATATGGTGACATTTACAACGAGTATTTTGAGTCATCAATGAAGCCCAAAGCAAAAAGTAAACCACACAATCCAGATGCTGCTGTCCCTGCCATTCCAAGCATTTTGGTGACTGAAACAGAACATAAAGAAGAAACCGTAAGTTCGTATTCTAATATTTCTAGGTTCCATAAAAAAAAAACTTTTAAAAACAGTTTCACAAATGTAATTTCTTTTAAAGATGGTGGAGATATGCACAGCAAAATTTCTCAAGCTATTCTTTACATAATTTGTAGAGATTCTCAGCCGATTTTAGTGACTGAAGACGAGAGTTTTAAACACTTGTTAAAATTAACAGTACCTTTATATAATGTTCCATCACGAAGAACAACAGATTCAGTGATAGATCAGAAGTACGAAACAGTGTCATTAATGTTAAAAGAGCGATTGAGCAATGTCTCAAATGTGTCTGACAACAGATATTTGTACGGAAACGTCGATGCTTAAAAACATCGATATTTAAAAACATCGATGGTTTTGGGGTGATGTTTTATTAGAATCGATGTTTTAATATTGAATATCGATGTTTCAAAACATCGATGCTTTGTTGTCAATGTCGCATTCCTACACGCTGCAAAAATTATAACGCAAGAGGACGGTTTTAACGTCTGTAATTTTGCTTTCAGAAGGACCGTTATGGAGGAACGTAACCTACGTTAAAATTTCATTATAAGGAGAACGCGTTAAAAAAAGAAAAAGTCAGTTGTAAACACTTAGCTCTATATATACCTCTACAATACAGTTGAGTTTCTAGATTACGTAGAAAACCATTATTCGAACAAAAAATTTCGTTATACGGAGAACACGTTAAAAAAGAAATTAAAGTCACTTGTAAACACTTAGCGTCCTATATGCCTCTATGATACAGTTGAGTTTCAATTTAACGAAGCCTCCAGCTTTCAAAAATGAAAATTTCTTTCTAAGGAGTATTCGTTAAAAATGAAATTAAAGCGAGTTGTAGAAAGTTAACATTACATCTGATATAGTCGAGTCTCTCATTAAAGAAGCCCCATCGTTCCTATAAAAAATTTTTGAAGACAATTCTCTAAAAAAGAAAAAAATCAGGTAGTCTCTTCTAACGAAAATACCGTGGGTTATTAATGTAGGATTACTTATCGTTGCTTACCTCTTTTGTATGTATATATGTATGTATGTATATATGTATATATGTATCTATATATATGTACGTACACACACACACACATATATATATATATATACACTGCTGGCCACCTAAATTGCAACACCAAGAAAGACAAGAGATATCACAACAAAATTTATTTTGTAGCGCTTTGAAGTGGCGCCACAGGCGAGCGTGATGTGCGTCAGCGCTGAAATTCTAATCATTTGCATATCTCACCTCCGCTAATGCATGTTGTAAATTTCATGTTATTTGCATGTTTCCTTCAGGGTGTTGCATTTACAGTGGCCAGCAGTGTATATATATATGTATGTCAAAATTTTCTCTCTTGCCAAGATATCATATTTCCTATGGACCGCAGTCTCCAAATCTGGTAACATCCAAATTTTGAAACTTTCTCATTCATTTCAGATCATGATAATCAACCAGTATTTTATATATATATATATATATATATATATATATATATATATATATATATATATATATATATATATATATATATATATATATATATAAATATATATATATATATTGATAGATAACTCTCAGACCAAACCGCTGAACCTAAAGGGCTGAAATTTTTCATGGCGATTCTTCTTATAGTATAGGGGTGCACTAAGAAAGATTTTTGAAAATTCTTCTTAGATTTTCTTAAAATTAAATTTTTAAAACTGTTTTTGTAACATTTTTTAAGTTTGCATTTAAAATAATAATTTGAGGATTATAAAAATTATATCACGAGAAAGATCATAAAAATTCATTTAATTGAAATCTTTTTCGAATCTTTGCCTCCATTTTCTGATTTTTAGTGAATTTTTAAAGATTGATTTTTAGAATTTAATTTATTAAATGCTGATCACGTGGTTTTCTTCTCTTTTTTGGAGATTTTAAATTAATTTTGCGTCACGTGCATTACAACGAAATAAATTGACAAAAAAATATTAAAATACGGTAAAAGATAAAATTTAACCACTACAGAGGCTGTTCACACATTTTTTAGACGATGTATATTGTATTCACAAAACTAAATTACATAAAATTCTTGTGTTTTAAATGTTCTATTTGACATCCCTTATTCTGAACTATCTTTCGACACCGCAATTTCCAGGATAATAATGCCTTTTGAAGTGTCAGAAGAGGTATTCTATCCCATTCCTCCTGAACAGCTTTCCAGAGTCCGGTAACGGTGTTGGGACGACGTTTGGATAATGCAGATTTTAAAAGTCCGATAGCACAAAAATCCATAAGTGATACATCGGGAGATTTAGTAGGGATATCAGTGAAGGGTATGGCCTTGATACCAGTTTTTTGTTCCATTTCTTTTAGGAAATTTACAGTGGATTTTGATGTGTGACTGCCACTTTGTCCTGATGGAGTCTCACAGATTGATGGCACTGTGGTAAAGCGATGGTATTTCATTCAGAAAAATTGGAGATAAAATATGTTCCTGATAGTATTTGGAGTTAATCTTGACATTTTTTTCCACTTTCTTTATTTTTAACTTGCCATTATAAGAAAAACCAGCAACAATCATGAATCCGTTAGAAAAACTTTCTTTCGATTCTTTGAACCATGTACTTAAATTTTTTTCTCCCCTTTTACGATAATAAATGGCTCTTTTTTTGTTGCAATCATTTAAATACACCCATGATTCATCTATTGTGACAATTGTTTTCCATTTTTCTTTGGATAAGTGTTTCTCAAATAGAATTCTGCAGCGTGTCCTGCGTTCAGCGATATGATTTGGAAGACGACGATGCACATTGCGTTTTTTCGCTTTCTTAAGATTTAAATCAACGTTTATCATTTTGTTTACAGTGGACACCGAGAATTTTAATGATTTTGCAACTGTCCTTTGACTAGGGGGATTTTCTTTTAACATTAAACAACGTACCTTTGCAATAGTCGAAGATGTCCGTTTTTTCCTTGGATACTTGTTTGGAATTTTTGTCCCACTTGAGGCTCCAATTCGACGCTTTTTTCCTTTCTTGTTGACGATATTACCTATCGACGCTTTAGATATCACAAAACCATGACTCTCATATTGTTTTTGGATAACGGAGTATGCATATTTCTCTTCGGAAAGAGCATAAATGTAGCCTTCGAACCACTGCTTTGTTAAAAACGCCATTTTGAATAAAAACAATACTTTCAAGCCGCAGACGATAATTTTGACTTTTGAAAACATAGTACAATTGCAATTATTTCTTTTGCAGCAAACGATTTTTTATTACCGCTTACCAAAATCGTCTAAAAATGTGCGAACAGCCTCTGTAGACTAATGGAGATGGAAGTTTTTTAAGAATTTAGTTCAAATTGGTATGTTTTATCGATATTAAATTTAACCTGGGCTTGTGGCGGCCCAGTGGTACAGCGCGCTGGTTTGCGGTGCTGAGGGTGCTCAGATCGAATCCTGGCGTCGCGCCACGAAATATGCCTCCGTTCGTGTCGTCCCTTCATAGGGGGTAATGCTGTCCGCCTATATGGTGCCCCCACAATAAAATGGGCAGTAAAATTGCGGCGTGGTATAGGCGAATGTCTCACAACAAGTGCCTCCGCATTAAAAAAAAAATAAATAAATAAAAAAATAAAAAAATTAACCTGTATATAAAACAGTTCCGTGACTGACTGACAAACCTCGCACAGACCAAACCGCTGGACCTAAAGGGTTGAAATTTTGACAGTGCATTCTTATAATGACATGGATAGCCGCTAAGAAAGGATTTTTTGAAATTCCATCCCTAAGGGGGTAAATTGGAACACTCCAATACGTTTGTGTGGAAAATCGTATTCTCTGCGACTATTCTTTGTGCGGATCTCAGTCAAAAAATGGTTGAGGAAATTTTGGTTACTGACGGGGAAAATGTTCCTCAAACTGTACAATTTTAACTGTACTATATTCCTTAATATGTTCTATTAGATTTAATTTGAATATTTTCTTCTACATTATTTTGTCTATAAAAATATCCGTTACGATTTTCATTGTAATTATCCTAAAATGTACTCCGTAGCAAAGCACGGGTATTCAGCTAGTCAGAACATATATCTATATATTTAAGTTGCTAAGCCAACATTTTGGGCAGTCCGTGAAAGAAAACTACTGCATCCATTTACTTCATTTTGGTCTTAAACGAAAGATTGTAATCTGTAGATTTGTCAAATTTGGTTTTTGTAACCGCAATTTCTATTAATTAGCGATAATGTACAATTAAAAAGTGATTACTGCGCATTCTCAGGGGCATGTTTAAATTTGGCTTTAGAAACTCACTGTTTCTGAGCATGCTCAGTGACATATTTTAATTTTAAACGCGTTTATTCCGAGGAAGTCTCTCTAGATCTCTCTTCCATTTTTATTTTTATGACTAGCTAAAAACCCGCGCTTCGCTACGGAGTACATTCAAATTAAATACAACGGTCAATGTATGCAATTAATGCAAAAAAATAAATATATATATATCTAATATATAAAAATGAATGTTTGTATCTCTGTAATTGTATAGAAATCCACAGTTTAGGATCAACGATCGTGAAATTTTAAATACAGGCGTCTTTAAAAACAGCCGAGGGTCTGAAGAACTTCAAAAATCGAAATTAATTACCGTTGATTTTTAATTAATAAAAAACCACAATTTTGAAACTAAATGTAAGCTGTTACACTTTGTGGCATCATCCCTCTGAATATGGCGTCCACGTTAGGGTTAGCTGACAGCGAGCGAAAAGATAAAAATAAATAAAATCAAAAAGTTTCAAGTTATATATTAAACCAGAATAATAAATGAAAATAATCTTTCAAGTCAGATTTTATACTTTAAGACATTTCGATTAACGATCGTCGTTTATTTTCGCCGTGTTATTTTGTAAACAAACGTTCTCTGTTGCCATTTTCATTTCAGACATTTCTTATTGAAACGATGTAATGCGTAGTAAATGCGTTAAATATTTCTTATCTAAAATTTATATTTTAAAACATTTCAGTGAAATTAACATCGTCTTCAGATTATAAACAGACGTTATTTGTTGCTATTTTCATTTTAGAAATTTCTTATTAAAATGATGGAATTCTCCGATATATTTCCATAGTGGAGATTTAGACACATTACAGAATTAAAAAAAAAAAAAA
This sequence comes from Dolomedes plantarius, assembly GCA_907164885.2. Classification (NCBI taxonomy): domain Eukaryota; kingdom Metazoa; phylum Arthropoda; class Arachnida; order Araneae; family Dolomedidae; genus Dolomedes; species Dolomedes plantarius. The sequence goes on along the minus strand of OU015503.1, from coordinate 100,510,197 downwards.
ACCTTTTGTGTAATTTATATATTTGTGTGTGTTTAATTATTTCAAGTGACTCTAAAGTGGGCGTGGCATTTTTTCCACTAGCGTGAAAAATCAGAATAATATTGAATTATTTAATTTTTTTTTTTTTTTGCTCATCAGACGACAGTAGCAGCGAGTGGCAGTAGTTACACAAGTTTGAATTTGAAACATTGTTTTGTTGTTTCCTAAAAGAAGCAATAATCCGTTACTGTATTTTATATTGTTCTTAATTTTATAATTCACGATGTACTTTTAAAAGCATAAAAATTAGTATATCTTAACTAAAAAGAATCAGTCTAAACTTAAGCACAGTTTTGCGATTTATTTACGGTTAACTATGTTTGTGTTTAGCTATTCCATTTGTTTGTTTTAAAAAATGATTTTTTAAAGGTTTTTTTTGGTGCTTTATGGTAAAATAGCACTTAAAAATTAAAAAAAAGAAACAAAATTTTAACTGTAAATAGCATACTTTTTCTATAAATTGGTCAATTTGAAGTAATTTTTATTGAAATTTAGCTAAAATGCCTATAACTGCATAAAAATCTTAATGCTACTATTTTAATTTCCCAAGCACAATTCTAAAAATGTTATAAAATACGCAGCCCTACTTTCCGATTTAGTACAAGAATTTAAAATTGATTTCAGGACTTCAGGGAAAATAAACAATTTTTGTTTTTGCATGTTTTCTATTCTATTTACAGTCGATATAGATATAATGCTAGCAAATTGTCAAATGGAATGCATAGAGTTGCAATCTGACATTTAACTTAAAGAGAAATTCAATCGAGTCTCTTTGTTGTACTCATAAATCATACCTGCCCAGATATAAATATCCTTCACTGCATAGTCAAGCGTTATTCTGGTCATCAACGTTTGGAAGCACGTACATCTGAGAACAACTATTTTCAAGAGTTTCAACTATTTTGAAGCACACTAAGAGTCAAATTCGAACCAAAATTTATTCGTTGTTTTTTAGTATTGATGTGTATGACATTTCCCATCCCTTTTTTATACTATGTTTAATTTTTCATGCAGAGTTCACAAGGCAAAAGACAATTTGACAATTTTACTTTTCAGCTTTTAGTGATGAAAGGCTGAATCTATCTAAATTTTGAGATGTGTATAACATTTCACATGTTTTTTTCCTATGCTATTTATACTGTGTTTAGTTTTTAAGTTGACTTTGGTTAACAAACATTCATATTGAACCCCGAATCAAGAAACGAGAAACATAGTTTATGAAGGTACTTCAGATGATATTTGGATCAGTTTAATTGAACAGAGATTTATATGGAGTTTAATAAGGACAGAATGTTTCTATTATTGCTACAGAATCTTGCATTTATGGTGCGTGTAGCCCAAACTGCAGATTTCTGTTAATTTTTTCATCAGTCAGTGCCTTTAACAAATACTTTAATACTTTATTTATATATTTTTTTGGCTACAGAATCCTGCATTTATGGAGGTATTTATATGGACAATTAGACATTTTTACTTTTAAGCTTTTAGTGATTTATTATAAATGTATATATTTTATGATATTTATACTGTTATTAAATCTATGTTATTTATACTGTGTTTAGTTTTTAAATTACTTTTTGTTAACAAACATGAGACAATTTGACATTTTTAATTTAAACTTGAAAAATGAAAGGCTGAATCTACTAAAATTCTGAGATGTGTATAACATTTCACATGTTTTTTTTAAATGTTATTTATGCTGTGTTTACTTTTTTAATCAATTTTGTTTAACAAACATTCGACAAAATGACATTTTTACTTTTCAGCTTTACTTTTTAAAACTCTTAACTTTCCAAGAGACAATTTGACATTTTTTCCTTTTCAGCTTTTAATGGTTTATTATAAATGTATATATTTTATGTTTTACTTTTCAGCTTCTTTTGCTCCAAAGATGAAAGGTTAAATCTAGATGAATTCTGAGGAGTTAATTATAAATTTATATATTTTTATATTGGATTTTTTAAAAATTATTTGGGTGTATAACATTTCACATGCTTATTTTTCTATGTTATTTATACTGTGTTTAGTCTTTAAATTGATTTTGGTTAACAAACATTCGACAATTTGACATTTTTACTTATCAGCTTCTTTTGCTCCAAACATAGAAGGTTAAATCTTGCTAAATTGTTTAGATTTTAAATTGATTTTGGATAACAAACATTCCACAATTTGACATTTTTACTTTACAGCTTTTAGTGGTACAATGATGAAAGACTGCATCTAACCAAAATACTGAGATATGTATAACATTTCACATGCTTTTTTTTTTGGCTATGTAATTTATACTGAGTTAAGTTTTTAAATTGATTTTGGTTAACAAACATTCCACAATTTGACATTTTTACTTTACAGCTTTTACTGGTACAATGATAAAAGACTGCATCTACCAAAATACTGAGATATGTATAACATTTCACATGCTTTTTTTTGGTTATGTAATTTATACTGTGTTAAGTTTTTAAATTGATTTTGGTTAACAAACATTCCACAATTTGACATTTTTACTTTACAGCTTTTAGTGGTACAATGATGAAAGACTGCATCTACCAAAATACTGAGATATGTATAACATTTCACATGCTTTTTTTTGGCTAATTTATACTGTGTTAATTTTTTAAATTGATTTTGGTTAACAAACCTTCTTAAAATTCCGGGCAACGCCGGGTACTTCAGCTAGTTTATAATAAATGCGACGATCAATGTATACAATTGATGTAAAAAAAATATATATATTTAGAAAAAATCGTAAGGGATAATTCTTTGGATAATATCCAATCGTCTGCTGCATGAGAAAGAAAACTTTCTTTTTGTCTATTTAGTTGTTATGCACGTGACGATAAATTTATTTAAAGTACCAGAAAAAGAAATCACGTGATCGGCATTTAATAAATTAAATTCTAAAAATGAATCTTTAAAAATTCACCAAAAATCAGAAAATGGAGGTAAAGATTCGAAAAAGATCTCATTTTAAAGGAATTTTTATGATTCTTCTCGTGTTATAAATTTTATAACCCTCAAATTATTATTTTAAATGCAAAGTTAAAAAAAAGTTACAAAAACAACTTAAAAATTTAATTTAAAAAAATCTAAGAAGAATTTTTCAAAAATCTTTCTTAGTGCACCCCTACACCATAAGAAGAATCGCCATGCAAAATTTCAGCCCATTAGGTCCAGCGGTTTGGTCTGTGCGTTGTATGTCAGTCAGTGAGTCAGTTACGGAACTGTTTTCTATATATATAAAACAGTTCCGTAACTGACTCATTCATTCATTCATTCATTCATTCACTGACTGACTGACATAAAACGCACAGACCAAACCGCTGGACCTAAAGGGCTGAAATTTTGCATGGCGATTCTTCTTATAGTGTAGGGGTGCACTAAGAAAGATTTTTGAAAAATTCTTCTTAGATTTTTTTAAATTAAATTTTTAAGCTGTTTTTTTTTACTTTTTTTAAGTTTGCATTTAAAATAATAATTTGAGGGTTATAAAATTTATATCACGAGAAAGATCATAAAAATTCCTTTAAAATGAAATCTTTTTCGAATCTTTACCTTCATTTCCTGATTTTTGGTGAATTTTTAAAGATTAATTTTTAGAATTTAATTTATTAAATGCTGATCACGTGACTTCTTTTTCTGGTACTTTAAATAAATTTATCGTCAAGTGCATAAAAACTAAATAGACAAAAAATAATTTTTTTTTTCTTGCTAATGCGGCAGACGATTGGACATTATCCAAAAAAATATTAAAATACAGTAAAAGAAATGTTCTAGAAACTGTACTATATTAACTGTACTATATTCTTTAGTATTCTTTATATTAGATTTAATTTGAATATCTTCTTCTACATTATTTTGTCCATAAAAATATCCCTTACGATTTTTTTATAAATATATATATATTTTACATCAATTATATACATTGATCGTCGTATTTATTATATATATATATTGGCATTAATTGCATACATTCACCGATGTTTTTACTTTGAATGTACTCCGTAGCGAAGTGCGGGTTTTCAGCTAGTATATAAATATATAACTCGCTGAAAACCCGCGCTTCGCTACGGAGTACATTCAGGTTAAATACAACGGTCAATGTATGCAATTTATGCCAAAAAATAAATATATATATTTATAATAAATGCGATGATCAATGTATACAATTGATGTAAAATATATATCTATCTATATATATAGATTTATAAAAAAATCGTAAGTAATATGCATTTTTTTTGGATAATATCCAATCTTCTGCTGCATTAGAAAGAGAAAAAAATATTTTTTTGTCTATTTAGTTGTTACGCACGTGACGATAAATTTATTGAAAGTACCAGAAAAACAAATCACGTGATCAGCATTTAATAAATTAAATTCTAAAAATTAATCTTTAAAAATTCACCAAAAATCAGGAAATTGAGGTAAAAATTCGAAAAAATTTTTTATTTTGAAGGAATTTTTATGATCTTTCTCGTGATATAAATTTTATAACCCTCAAATTATTATTTTAAATGCAAACTTAGAAAAAGTAAAAAAAAACAGCTTAAAAATTTAATTTAAAAAAATCTCAGAAGAATTTTTGAAAAATCTTTCTTAGTGCACCCCTACACTATAAGAAGAATCGCCATGCAAAATTTCAGCCCTTTAGGTCCAGCGGTTTGGTCTGTGCGTTGTATGTCAGTCAGTCAGTCAGTGAATGAATGAGTCAGTTACGGAACTGTTTTATATATATAGATTATGTTTGTGAAATATAAGATTAAACCTGATAGAAATTGTTTATTTCGCGCTGTTTAACTAGCGGTAATTTATAGTTTAAAAAAAATGCTTTCTGTGCATGCTCAGTGACATTTTTAAATCCGGCTTTAGATACTCACTAAGACAAGGCCGCTTGAACACATTAATTTGTTTCTGCGCATTATTATGATTTTCAACATTTAGCAATGCTTTGTTGAGTATAATTTGTGTATTCGTGCATTTATTTACTATCTAGCCGTCATGTTTTGAAGCAACATGTTACGGTGCCAACTAGTTCGTAATATATTTACATAAATGAAGAATTTCTACTTTTGGGGCCTTTTCACATGTATCTTTAGTTTAAGAATTTTGTAATTTCCGTAAATCAATAGATTATAGCCAAGAGTCCAAGGGGAAAACTTCCCAGAGAATTCAAATCTTGATCGCTTTCTAAAAGCCTAGCAACTTTACCTCGACAAGTTTTAGCTCAGTCTTTTAAAGAGTACTTCGAAGGGCTATTAATAATCCGTCCTCACTATTACGGAATTTGGTTGCTGTGTAAAGTTCGACGCCACTTTCCATCAAACTTGGGAAAAGTATTGTGTTAAAAGTTCACTTAAAATACTGGATTTCGAGGATTAAATGGTGTTAAGTGTCTTTTACGATGCGGCTATTTTTCTGGAAAACTTTAAAATTGGACCTAAAAGTCGATTAATACTTTACAAATAATTTTCAAAGCACTAACTTCTCTTTTCGAAAAGATTCGTCGAGTTTAGATGCGACTTTTTCGACGGCACGTTGCCCGCTTGATAACATTTTAACATTGGATTGTTCTGGTATAAAATATCTTTCTGAAAACAACTCGTTTATTTTAAACTTGAACCGTCGATTACAACTCTACGAATGGCAACGGAGACCCGACTACAGATATTCCTCGACTTACGAAACGAGGTAGGGACCGAGAAAATGGTTGTAAGTCGAGTTTCGAACAATTTCTTTTTCTTTGTATATGCACATACTTATATTTTTTACGTTCATATGTAATCTATATATATAAAACAGTTCCGTAACTGACTGACTTACTGACTTACTTACAACGCACAAACCAAACCGCTGGACCTAAAGGGCTGAAATTTTGCATGGCGATTCTTCTTATGGTGTAGGGGTGCACTAAGAAATATTTTTGAAATATTCTTCTTAGATTTTTTTAAAATTAAATTTTTAAGCTGTTTTTGCAACTTTTAAAAAGTTTGCTTTTAAAATAATAATTGGAGGGTTATAAAATTTATATCACGAGAAAGACCATAAAAATTTCTTTAAAATGAAATCTTTTTTGAACCTTTACCTCGATTTTCTGGTTTTTGGTGAATTTTTAACGATTCATTTTTAGAATTTAATTTATTAAATGCTGATCACGTGATTTGTTTTGCTTTTGATCACGTGCATAACAACTAAATAGACAAAAAAAAATTTCTTTCAAATGCAGCAGACGATTGGATATTATCAAAAAAAAAAAAATAAAATAAATATCCCTTACGATTTATATATATATATATATATATATATATATATATATATATATATATATATATCAATTGTATACATTGACCGTTGTATTTAATTTGAATGTACTCCGTAGCGAAGCGCGGGTTTTCAGCTAGTTTAAGATAAATTGTATTTAGAAGCCATAAATTATTCTTCGTCATCAATACTTATTATGTTAGTACAATCCATTGGCTCAGAATTTGCGACAGAAGATACATTGAAAGTTTTTTTTAACAAAGTTATCCAAAGTCTCTGAACAGTTTTCGTATTCTTATCCTTCTATATTGTCTGGTAGCAAGCCAGATTTTCCCGAATACGACGATTAACACTTGTGAATCGTTCTTCAATTGGATCCATTGCTTCTAATTGTTGCAGTCCATTATTAATGTGATGAAATGCTGAAGCCGTTTCTGAAGCCAATGAAGGTTTATTTTATTTATCGTGTGGATATCGAAACTATTGCATCATATATTTTTATTATTGCCGTCATAAATTTTTACAGTATTGCAGAATATTGCATCATATTTTTTAATAATTATGTAATGCATATAGGTATGTATTGTACATTCAGAGGGACAATAATTTTGAGAAAAAAAATATTTTTAATTTAAAAATTTCGATCGTAAGTGCGATCGATCGTAAATCTAGGAATACCTATTTAGGCTTCTTTATTGTTTTCAAATTAATTCGTAGGGACCCAGGGCACCCTTATGGGTAGAGAGTCTGAATTCGGCTCTGAGGTTACTCGGTTTGAATACCTACTCAGAATGCTCTCGTATCAATGCCGGGTATAAGCACGTTAAAACTTTAACTAGGATAGTCCCTCCGTGTGGTTTGTAGGGGTGGGAAGAGGGTACGAGTCCCCCTGGTGATGCTTGATCTAAATTGGGGTGTCTCCGTTCAGAAGTCGGATTCCGACTCTAAGGCCGTCTGCACACGGAGCAACTCAAAAGAAACTGATAATTGACTCCAATCCCAAACCAGTCCGTGATGAGTCGTAACCTATGTAATTGAATGGAGCCATGCACACGGCGCAACTGGTTACAAACCCGTCAACACGCGTCGTTGACGGGTTTGTAAATCGGTTTTACAAAGGTTACGACTCATCACGGACAGACGGCCTTACTCTTTGTACAGACGGCCTTAGGTTGCCCGATAGCAAGTGCTACATCTGAAGCCGCACCCCTCTAGTCCTCTTAGGGACGTAAGGAAGAAGAAAAGGAAGTGTGAGGTGTTCTAAAATTCCCTTTTTTGTGTATTACCACAAACGTAAACTAAAACTTTTTCCATAAGAATATTATGTCAATCACAATGCGTTGTTTGATACCTCGACTGAAATTCTAGGAATCATTTCGTTAATGTAAGACAGCATCATGGGCCTGATCATTGCTTTCGATAAGAAGTGCAGGATTTTAATACGATTTATGTTTCTACGGTGTTTATACGATTATGTTTATACTAGCTGAAAACCCGCACTTCGCTACGGAGTACATTCAAATTAAATACAACGGTCAATGTATGCAATTCATGTCAATCAATATATATATATATATATATATATATATATATATATATATATATATATATATATATATATATATATATATATATATATATATATATATATATAGATACATACATACATATATATATATATATATATATATAGATACATACATACATATATATATATATATATATAGATACATACATACATACATACATATATATATATATATATATATATATATATATATATATATATATATATATATATATATATATATATATATATATATATATATATATATATATATACAGATGGAGTACAAAATAATACGAACACCTGTGAAAAAGTATGACGTATTTCACACCTGCAGTACAGCCGCGCCACCTGCAACAGAAGTCTGCCACCTAGTGAGCGTGAAGAGGAAGGTATTAGTCTCTCAACAACAGTCACCTACGTTGCATGCTTATATCGAACTGTCTGTGATAAGTTGAAATGTCAGACCTGACAGAGTTCCAAAGAGGAATGATAGTTGGAGTGCGTTTAAGTGGAGCATCGATTACGGAAACAGCAAACCTTTTGGTGTTTGCAAGGAGTACGGTATCAGCCGTTATGACAGCGTACACGAAAGAGGGTAAGACGACGTCTTCAAAGCACAACAGTGGCCGCAAATCCAAGCTTGCTGATAGGGATAGACGGGTCTTGAAGCGCATAGTAGCCCGAAAGCACAAGCAATCGTTATCCGAGATAACATCCGAAATGAACAGTCATCTCCAGGACCCCGTTTCAACAAAAACTGTCAAAAGGGAACTTAATGCTGCGAACATTTATGGCAGAGTGGCAATTCGTAAACCCTTGGTGACAGCAACTAATGCTTTCAAGCGACGCCAATGGTGCAGAGATCACAAAGGCTGGTCCCCACAGCAGTGGCAACAGGTAATATTGTCAGATGAATTGTCATTCACCCTATTTCAGACGACTAGACGCGTTTATGTCTGGAGAACGCCCAAAGTAGCGTTTCATCCTGAATGCCTCTTGCTGACTGTGAAGCATGGGGGGGGGGCTCCATTATGGTATGGGGTGCGATATCTTGGCGCGGTCTTGGGCCACTAGTTATTCTGCATGTGAGGATCAAATCCAATCACTATCTAAGCGTTCTAGGGGATCATGTCCATCCTTTTGTCCAGACTGTATTCCCTGGAGAGCGACCGTTTTTTCAAGACGGCAACGCCCCTATCCACACTGCTAGGTGTGCTCAAGAATGGTTCGAAGAGCATGACGATGCAGTTGAACATCTCGCCTGGCCCCCTCAGTCTCCGGACTTGAATATTATTGAACATTTATGGCAATATTTAGAGTCCAAACTTCGTTCCCGATTTCCATCTCCATCCGGGCTTTCGGAATTAGAGATCGCTCTGCAGGAGGAATGGCTTAATATTCCGTTAAATATTGTCCATGACCTTTATGTATCTATCCGACGTCGCATTAAATCTGCACTTCAGTCAAAGGGTGGTCCAACCCCCTATTAATAAAGATTTTCCATTATTTCACAGGTGTTCGTATTATTTCGTCCACCATCTGTATATGTATATATATATATATATATATATATATATATAATATATATATATATATATATATATATATATATATATATATATATATATATATATATATATATGCATATATATATATACATATATATATATATGCATATATATATACATATATATATATACATATTTATATATACACATACATACATATATATATATATATATATATATATATATATATATATATATATATATATATATATATATACATATATATATATATAATAAATACAACGATCAATGTATGCAACTGAAGTAATAAAAACGAAAATAATGTATTTATAAAAAAATCGTAACGGATATTTTTATAGACAAAATAATGTAGAAGAAAATATTCAAGTTAAATCTAATAGAACATACTAAAGAATATGTTACAGTTAATATCGTACAGTTTGAGGAACATTTCTTTTACTGTATTTTAATATTTTTTCGGATAAAGTCCAATCTGCCGCATTAGCAAGAAAAAATATTTTTTCTTGTCTATTTCGTTGTTATGCACGTGACACAAAATTAGTTTAAAGTATCACATAAAGAAAAGAAACAACGTGATCAGCATTTAATAAATTAAATTCTAAAAATTAATCTTTAAAAATTCACCAAAAATCAGAAAATTGAGGCAAAGATTCGAAAAAGATTTCATTTTAAAGGTATTTTTGTGATCTTTCTCGTGATATAAATTTTCTAACCCTCGGATTATTATTTTAAATGTAAACTTTAAAGAATATTACAAAAACAACTTAAAATTTTAATTAAAAAATCTAAGAATTTTTTAAAAATCTCTCTTAATGCACCTTTATACTATAAGAAGAATCGCCATGCAAAATTTCAGCCCTTTAGGTCCAGCGGTTTTGTCTGTGCGTATGTCAGTCAGTCAGTCAGTTACGGAAATGTAATATATATATATATATATACGAACGTTATGTTTATACGATTTATTTTTCTCACGGGGTTTAAAAAAAAATATTACGTTCGAAATTTATATGAAAATACTTCGTTGAACATGCTACGTTGATTAAGGCACTGTATTTAAAACTGTTCGAATCATTATGGAAATACCAATGTAGGCTTCTTCATTGCTTCCGAAAAAAATTCGCCGAGTTTTTATCGGCTTTTCAATCAACGTGGTGCTTTCGAAAGATTAGAGCACAAAGTGGGATTAAAACATTATTTAGATAAGCCTACTTTATTGAAAATGCAGCATTAATTGAAAAGGTCAATTTAAACCCTTCGAACCATTTCAAAAACACCAGTATAGCCTGCTTAATTGCTTCCGGAAAGATTTGTATACTTTAAATCGACCTTTCAATCAACGAGGCCTTTTCAATAAAGTATTTAAACATCGCAAACTGGAGATAAAATATACAGATGTGAATAATTCGCACAAAATATAGTAGCCGTGTAAAATGGGATTAATATATTATCGAGGTAGGATTAAGTTGTATAAAATGTCAAGTCGATGAAAACACCATGTGGTACTTTTAAAAGATAATTACCTTCGAACAATGGGAGATTTAAGGCTAGCTGGGTAGTCTTATAGTAACCGTGTTGAATTCGCTCACCTCATTGTTAACCTATGAAGAAAATGTGTCTACTATTGACAGCTCCATAAATGCTTCTATATATAGAAAACAGTTTAGTAACTGACTGACTGACTCACTGACATAGAACGCACAGACCAAACCGCTGGACCTAAAGGGCTGAAATTTTTTATGGCGATTCTTCTTAAGGTGTAGGGGTGCACTAAGAAAGATTTTTTGAAAAATTCTTCTTAGATTTTTTAAAATAAAATTTTTAAGCTGATTTAGTGACTTTTTTTAAGTTTGCATTTAAAATAATAATTTGAGGGTTATAAAATTTATATCACGAGAAAGATCATAAAATTTCCTTTAAAATGAGATCTTTTTCGAATCTTTACCTTCATTTTCTGAATTTTGGTGAATTTTTAAAGATTCATTTTTAGAATTTAATTTATTAAATGCTGATCACGTGATTTCTTTTTCTGGTACTTTAAATAAATTTATCGTCACGTGATAACAACGAAATAGACAAAAAATTTTTTTTTTCTTTCTTATGCGGCAGACGATTGGACATTATCCAAAAAAAATATTAAAATACAGTAATAGATATATTCCTCAAACTGTACTATATTCTTTAGTATGTCCTATTAGATTTAATTTGAATATTTTCATCTACGTTATTTTGTTTTTAAAAATATCCCTTACGATATATATATATATATATATATATATATATATATATATATATATATATGTGATATCAATTGTATACATTGATCGTCGTATTTATTATAAATATATATATTTATTTTTGTTTGGCATTAATTGCATACAATAACCGTTGTATTTAATTTGAATGCACTCTGTAGCGAAGCGCGGGTATTCAGCTAGTCACTGATAAAATGTTCTCGAAAGGTGAACAATGAGCTGAGCAAATCCAGTAAGAACACTACCCAGTGGCCTTTAATATAGGGATGCGACATCGATGTCGATGTTTTCAAAACATCGATGTTTAGATAAAAACATCGATGTTTTAAACATCGATTTATTGAAGCCGATGTTTTTTTAACATCGATGTTTTGTTCTCGATGTTTTCGTTGTCTCGATTTTTTTTTTAAATGAAAAAGTACCATAATAAAAAAATTTACCACATAGCATAATTTTCACACTCAGTAAATGTAAGTTTGAATTCTGAAAAGGACGAATACAAAAGAGGGAACGATTCCTTAGCAGACAAATGGCAATAAACAACCAATGAACCAATCAGAGCGCTTTGAATGTTCTTGACACTCCAAAACCTACCATGGGGTTTTATTTTATAAATAGTATATACACGAGAGCAATAAACAACCAATGAACCAATCAGAGCGCTTTGAATGTTCCTGACACTCCAAAACCTACCATGGGGTTTTATTTTATAAATAGTATATACACGAGAGCAGCCATTTAAGTTTTTGTTTTGTTCTGTTTTATATAAGTTGACGTTAATATTATTAGTAAGATGCCTCCCAAAAGTACCGTTTGGAAATATTTTTTCAGAACCTCTGACAAATTGGCAAAATGCAATATTTGCCTGAAGTCCCTGAAAACTTCTGGCAATACCACGAATTTATCTGGACATTTGAAGGCAAAACATGGCGATATTTACAACGAGAATTTTGAGTCATCAATGTAGCCCAAGGCAAAAGCAACCAAGTTTTTGTCATTTGTATCGGCCCAATCAGATAGTAAAACTAAATCCCTCCCCCCCCCCCCCCCCCCCCAACGACTAACCGAAGTAACATTCATGTTAAAGGTTACTAGACCAGTTTTAAAAAATGGATATTCTAAAACATCGATGTTTAAAAACATCGATGGTTTTTGAGCGATGTTTTATTAGCATCGATGTTTTAATATTGAATATTAATGTTTCAAAGCATCGATGTCTTGTTATCGATGTCGCATCCCTACTTAAATACTCTTTATGTAAAAATTCTTTAAAATGTGGTTTTGATTGTGATGTCGATAAGATCCTTTTCATAATGTTTCTGAAACACCAGTCATCCCATATATAATGCAGCATAGTGGTATGGTCTAATACGTCATAATACAGCATTATTTGTGGAATGACCGAATAGGTTAATGTAGTTGAGCGAAAACATGCCACCGTAGTTCTCAGGGGGGGGGGGGGTAATACAAACCCGAAATGCCGAAAAAGTTGGGTCTGACGCATTTCCTGGCCACAGTTCGTTTTTAATGAAAGAGAAACAACAGAAATAAAATAGATGTGGCTCTTCGAAGCGTGTCGCAAATTCTTAAGGCTCTAGTGTACTAACCCTATTGGATTCGCTCACCTCAATGTTAACCTATGGAGAGAATTCGTCTACTATTGACAGCTACATAAATGCTGATAATACAATAAAGAAAAGGTATTTTCAGATAGCATGAACTTTTCTGCACCTTGCAACAGGATTCATTTTAGAAATTGCGTCCACCAACGAATTCAGGAGCGTTTCAAACACAATATACCACGTTTTCTCCCCGAATAATTAAAATTTTAAAATACTATTCGCGTTAAAAAAAAAAAAAAAAACGAAAAATGTCACAAGGTGTAAAATTTCTTTCTATATTGCAGATTATAATTTAAAAAGAAATCTTTAAATCCAAAACACATTTTCCCCCTAGGTTAATATTGAGGTGAGCGAATCGAATAGTGTTAGTGCACAAGGGCCTTAAGGCTGCTGGGACATGTTTCCAAAAATTGTCTACTTCTTCTTCACAAGCACAACAGCCCCCTACATTCTCTGGTTGCCTCAACCACGCGCTCCCTCCAGCGTCTTCTATCTGCGACGACTCCTTTCCAATTCTTAATTTTCAAAGTCTTCAATTCTTTTTCAACGTCATTTAATCATCTAGTCGGTGGTCTACCTCTATTTCGGAATCTCTCAGGTTTTTTAAATGTCAAGATCTTAGAGGGATTATCTTCCGAGCTTCTCCCAACATGGCCAAGCTATCTTAATCTATTACTACTGTGACGTTGTCTCCATTACTACACGAAAATTGTAATTATATAAGTCTGTGATGCTCGTTCCTACCCCTCAACATGAACATGTCATCTATCGGCGAAATGTTAAACTGAGCGGTCTCATAAACTCTAGGATAAGAGGCCATAAATTTTGTGTAATATGCGGTTCTGGCGTTATAAAAGGCATAAATCCCAGAGTGGTTCGAGGGCTCTCCAGAATTTGGACACTATAGCGACATGTGGAATCCCATAAACTTTGGACAATTTCGAGCACTTAAAACGCCAGAGAACGCTTTTGAATTCGCCGACCGTATAAAAGAAGACCCCCAATACTCCACAAGGAGAGATCTGTTTTGAGTGCCAGAGAGGACGCAGCTCTCCTGGTCTTTCGGACTGATAGGCCGAGTTGTCGGTGAACCCGAAGCCGTCCTGACATATCTAACTGTAAATTCTAACCCGCTGTACATACTTGCTTTTTGTAGTTGTAGTGTTTAAGGTAGCTGTTACGGAATATTATTAATTACGGAATGTTATTAATATGTTACAGAATATTATTTAATATGTTACCGAAAAAATTGGGATACGGAATATTAATTGTGGAATTAAAATTGTGGAGGATAAAAGGTTAAGAATTAATAATGGGAAAATAATTGATATTGTGAATTAATAATTAGGTTGGGTGACTTACACTACACTTACATTACTATTGAGGGGAGTAGATAAACTGATGCATGTAAATTAAATTAGATGCAACAGGATTACAAAGTAACCTGAAGCATGCGGCCATGTGCCAAAATTAGACAAATGTTAACGTGCATAACAAGAAAAACTATGAAAATAATAAACCATGAAATTGCACAAGATGGCAAACCGTATAGTGGAAAACTTTATGCGTTGTGTATATTAGAGTAAGTGATAGATCTACATACCTAGAATAAAATACATAGCCTGCACAATTTACAAAGAAAAGAATGGCCTGACTCACTGAATAGTTAAAAGAAATAGATTTATTAAAATTAGCATTTAAAAAAACACACAAGGTAATATCGGTATGATCAAATGGTAATGATAAAAAAATACTCACATTAAACACATTATTACGGTCACTTTGCTCCCCACATGGGAAATTCTTAGGCCTAGCCTAGGAACGGTACCTCGACACCCATCACGAGAGAGAAGAAAAAAAGTCACTGACCCTCTCTGCTGGAACCTGTCCTAGCGACTCCTGTATCGCGCCCACTTAGCGCGATGGTTAGCTTGGGCCAACGCCAAAGGCTGCCATATTGGCGGGTTAATCGCCACACAGGCTATTTTACAATAATCACCCTATTTATAGTTACAAAAAAGGGGGGCCTGCATTAATAAGAAACTAATTGATAAAGTTACGAATAACTATTCGTGACATCCTCCCCATTAACGAGAGAAAAAAAAATACTTCCTACAGACCTGTAGTTAGGTTGCGCAGGCCTAACCACAAGTTGGCAAGAACAAGTTTAAATTAATCTGTTACAAAACAAAAGCTAGTACTTTTGGTTGTTTGGCCCAGTACAGTCAAGATACAGAAATCAGCTTAGGTATACTGCATAAAAAATGGGTGTGTGAGTATTCAACAAAAACTTTTGCTCGACATATGAGCATATTACAAATATTGATCAAAATTTTGACACTGGTCAAAATACATTATACATAAGCCTTACTCAATTAAAATTTGAACACGCCATGCAGTGACAGTAAAATGTTTGCATGAAATTAAAAGTTAGGGAGTTGCTGCAGAAACCTAGTGTGACACTAGTCAACACAACAAGGTCAGTCAATTACATGACATGTTAACCATAAAGCAGAACAGTGCTGCACTCCATAAATGAACAGGTGAAGTGAGTACCCGTGCACTGGCACACACTAATGGAGCAAACAAATTGGTTAACTTAAGGTATTCTTAATTACCAGAATGCATTTAAGCATTTACAGCATTTCTCTATATATCTCCCATAATAAAGATAGGTGGCCAGCCTACTTATTAAATTATTGTGAATCAAGGTCACAAAAATGTGCAATATTGGCACAGAGTATTGGTTCATAGGTAAGGCAAAAAGACAAATTGATTTAAAAGAATGTTTCATACAAAATTGTCCATCAAGGGATTAGAAATTAAACATATGTACATAAAAAAACAATTGACCATACACATAAATAATAATAGAAATGACCATACACATAAATAATGAGAGCAATTGTGCCTGTACAAAATTATGTAAAGCAAACAAGACAAACAGGAAGGCACATAATGAGTGTGTAGATATCCAGTTGCACATAATAATAATTGTAACCTGAGTGATTATCATCTGGTGAGTATTAGGAACTATTAAGTAGCTTAACAATAAAAAGGACTTGTGAGGATTATGAGGAGACAATCTTCCCACGGGGACGCAAGTTGTATCTCTGGGGTGGCGAGACAACAGGTACCACAGGAACATCACTTATATCTGCTACATGTTGACTTTGGTCAGCTGGAAGCGTTTCACGCTGTTCAACCACAGGAGAGACATCAGGATCCTGTTCTTGGATAGTAGATTCTGGAAGAGGTGAGACCAAAGGACTCGAACAATAATTATCGCACAAGTTAACATTAGTTTGTCTGGGTGGAGCCCAGAAAAGAAGGTTTATGTGTCTCCTTAGTAGAGGTGCATTAGGATTTTCACATTCTTGAATAAGCATAACAATTTTAGAAATAACCTTTTTTACAACATATGGACCCTTATATTTTGAATTGAATTTATTTGGCGACTTAAGGTATACTGTGTCACCAACAGAAAACTTACGTAGATGTCTTTTGGCATTAACTTTAGTATTTTGGCTATTTTGGGCAGATTTTAAGTTTTCAAAGGTTTGCTGCATCAATGTTGCAGTGGTATCACACAAGTTCTGGACATAATGAGATACATCAAGATGAGGCATATTACAATCAAAGTTAAATGTATCAGTTATTAAAGGAAGTGCCCTTCCAAAATGCACAAGATTAGGTGATGCCTTAGTGGCAGGGTGAATTGAAGAATTATATATTGCACAATGTAAGGCGAGAGCATGTCTTAGTGACACTCCAGATTTTTATAAAGCATAAATGGTGTTTTTAATGGATCTGTTTACCCTTTCTGAAATTGCATTAGCTTCAGGGTGATAAACAGTTGAATGCTTTAACTGAATGCCAAACTTTTCAGTGAAGGTATTAAATACAGCAGAGGTAAATTGAGTACCATTATCAGTTAACAATGTCTCAGGACGACCAAAAATATTGATGTAATTAAATAAAGCTTCTACCACATCATTTGCCTTGATCCTGCTTAGGGGATACAGTTGAAGATGGCGAGAAAAATGATCCACAATATTAAGCACAAACACATTATTTTCAAATGGGCCTAGGATATCCATGGATACTATCTGCAAAGGCCTTTCAGGAATGGGACTAGCCTGAAGTGGAGCTTTATGTATGTTTAAATTCTTGGTGGTAGCACAAGTTGAACAATTTCTGATAAATTGCTTGACCTTCTGAAACAGACCAGGAAAGAAATATCTTTTGGCAACAAGCTGGAATGTTTTTGCAACACCTAAATGAATAGTGTGAGCAATTCCAATGGCCTTATTAAGTAAGGACTCAGGTAGACAAATCCTCTCCCCATGGTGACCATCCTTTGTAGTCATGAGGACCATAGAGTCTTTGTCGATTACAAACTGTCTGTCATCAGAACTTCCATGATTTATAATCTTATTATAAATGGGACCAAGCTTTTTATCTTTAATTTGTGCAGACAATACCTCCCCTGGTGTTATTTCATTTAATAGACTATTTTGCACAGTTGTCAACCTTAAGACCTTTTCAAAAACTATTTGCTTATTCAGTGTGCCCTGGTTATCATTTACACTATTATCAATATAAAACACATTATTAGATATACATAAAAAAGATGGTAAAAACTTGTGAGTTTCTTCTTTACCATGACCATACCTATTAACAGGCTCAACCAAGGAATTATTTACAGACTTATGATTACCAGATTGCACCACATTACAATTAGAGCTATTATTCACAGTATGAGTATTAATGGATTCATGATTTATACAAGGCAAAATTTCATTTGATTGTAAGATTTCAGGATGAGATTCAAGTGTTTGAGTGACAACATTAGGTTCTCTGGATAAATAATCAGGCATAAAATTTTGTTTACCAGGTATATGGGAAAAAGTGAAAGTGTACTCACTTAAAGTCATTAACCACCTATTTATGAGGTTGGCAGGAGAACTAGTCTTCCTGTAATGCTTAAGAGGTTTGGAGTCAGACAAAATATGGAAATGACGGTTATAAAGGTAGTGTCGAAAGGCTTCACAAGCTTTCACAATTGCCATTAACTCCAGTTTAATTGCTGGATAATTAGATTCGGCTTTATTCAAAGTCTTGCTGAAGTATGAGATTGGGTGGAACTGGTTATTTACTTTCTGAAGCAAAACAGCAGAAATTGCTTGCTTAGAAGCATCAGTATTGATATAAAAACTGGCACTCCAGTCTGGCTGGATAACAAAAGGTGCCTTGAAAAAAATGGCTTGGAGCTGTTGAAAAGTCTGTAGTTCCTCAGGATCCCATTTGAGGGGAACAGATGGTGAAGTCATCACATTTAATGGGTACATGAGCTGAGCATATTTAGGTATTAAATGTCGATAATATCCACATAACCCAATAAAGCGTTTAAGATGTTTCTTGGTTTTAGGAGGTTCAAAAGCAGTGATTTTTTGGATATTGGCAGACACTGGAAAATTTTTACCATGAGCTATTTTGAAACCTAGATAATTAATTTCTTCTGTGTGAAAAGTACATTTCTGAGGACAAGCAGTTAAGTTATATTTAATGAACAGATTGAATAAGGTTTTAAGCTTAAGAGAAGTTTCCTCAAAAGAATTACTACAAATGACAATATCATCTTGGTATGCAAACACACCAGACAATTTGGATTCTTCTATTACAGAATCAATTAGTGCCTGGAAAATTGAAGCTGCAGTCTTCAACCCAAACACCAATCTTTTGTAACGAAAGGATCCCCACATTGTAGTGAAGGTTAACTTATCATGATATTCCTGAGGTAAATTAATTTGATGATAAGCATTCTTAAGATCAACAGAAGAAAAATATTTAAACTGAGCCATGGCTGAGATTATATCCTGGATTTTAGGTAGAGGGTAAGACGAGTTCTGGATGATTTGGTTAATTAGTCTCAGATCCAAAGCTAATCTGAAAGCAACATGGCCAGAAGAGTCAGGCTTCTTCTTGACCAGAAGCATGGGACAAGCCCACTCAGATACACACCTCTCTATGATTCCAGCTGCCTGAAGTTCCTCTAATTGCCTCTTTGCTTCAGTTTGCAAAGATTGGGGAATTGGGAATGGGAGAGTTTTGACAGGGAAATCATGAGAAAAGTTCAATTTAGGAATTATTTTATCGGTGTGACCAAGAGTGCTGAGAGATGCAGAAAAAGCTGCAAAATTATCACTTAACATGGTGGACAGAGATTGTCTTTGACACTGTGATAAATGATTTAAGTCAAAATTAGTAACAGAAAATTCTTTACGTCTAGCCTCTAACATTTCACCAGATGGTTGAATTACATTAACTGATTCATAAGTATCATTAGTATTATACATGAGATTACATTGTTCAGAAGTATTTGAATTTGTGCATAACAACGAACACTCATGTTTGTTTAAATTAGATACATGATCATTTTCAATCAGTGCATCCTGCAGTCTGCCAACTGCCATATTTTTATTGAGATGTACTGAGGCATTAGACACATTAGTTATACATATAAAAAAATTGAAATCTTTGCCTTGATTAATATACTCATGAACTGATGGATATACAATAATATTATTATGGGTTGAAGGTTCAAACATAAAGTAGTTGTTGACATTATCATTACTATGTATCTTAGCACCCACCTGTACATATTTACTTTCATTAGGTGGTACAATGATTTTTTGAATTAATTTTACAGTATTATCAGGTACTGTATTAGGTGAGCTGGTCGCAATACAGTTTTTTACACAATGCACAGAATTACTACATTTATTTTCACAGTTAGTATTGTTATAATTAATTTCAGACACCACATTTTGTTGATTTTCGGGTAATAAAGGTACAGTAATATCATTAATTTTTACAGATTTATCAAGGGTATCTAAGATAACCCTATTAGCATTAATGAAGTCATAGCCAAGCAAGAATGAAAATTGTTTGTCCTGAATATCAGTGACAAAGAAAGACTGTTTGAAAAATTTGTTTTGAATTTTAAATGTTAAGATTATACAAGCAGAGAAATGGATTTTAGAGTTAAGTGTTGATATGACAACACTTCTAGAAATATTTTTATAATGTAAACTGTCCTTGTTTTTGTAAAAGAACTCACTATCGATCAAAGAGATGGAAGATCCTGTGTCAATTAATGCATTACAGTTAAAATTGTTAATTTTTAATTCAATTAGTGGAAGTATAGGGTTTCTGGTTGACACATTAAAATTAAGATGCAAGGTATTATTATTATTAGAAGCTTCACTAAACTCAGTCTGTGTATTAGCATGACTCTGCATTCTAATTACACAGTTGGTTTGAGTAGCAACAGTTTTAGGTATTATAGGTTCACTCTGAGGATTTACATTATAGTCAAAGGAGGCATTAATTGATGGATGAGGCAAAAGTTGAGAACTGACACCATCAGGTACATCAGCTCTCATTGAGTTTAAAGAATTACCATTATAGGAAGCAGCATTTGGATTAAGATCAGACATATAATTACTGCAATTATGACTTCTATATGAATTAGGTCTGCCATTATTATTTACATTATTTCTTCGAGGGTGCTTATTTGACTGATTTTGCAAGGCATGCTTTAGTTTAAAACAATTCTTGGCAGTATGCCCTGCCTTCTCGCAAATTGACAGACCATTCTCTGCTTAGGCTTGAACTTACTATTATTAGTATTATTGTGACGTACCCTGTTATTATATTTATAGCTTACAGTATTATTTTTTACATAATTACATTTTTGTGGGCTTACACTAGAAACTATCTGCAAGTCATTTTTCGTACACTGGGAACTTGATCCCTGGTCTAAAACCTGAAGTTTTTGTTTCAGAGCTGACATTTCCTGTTTTAACAAAAAGACTTCAGCACTACTATCCACTGCTTCAGAATTTGAAGCACCAGTTATATGAGAGTCAATGGATTGAAGTGTTTGAGCTCTCCTTACAGCAATAGAAAACTCCTTTACATCCTCTTTTAAAAGCTGAGTTTTAATTGAAGAGGGTAAAGCAGCCATCAATTGTACAAATTTCAATGAATCAATGGAATTCCTATCCTTGATTTGTGGATAGAGTTTTGTTATGTGCTGAGACAGTCTATACGAAAAGTTTTTTACTGATTCACCTGGTAGCAAATTTAACGTCACACATGCATAATTAGTGCACTCCTCCTTATTCAGAAAAAAATCACTGAGTTCATTAAGCACTACGTTTGGGTCATCAGACTGCAACAGGTCTTGGGATGAGCTCACAAACTTTAATGCAGCACCGATCAGTTTGGATTTTATAAATGCAGCGGTGTGCGTTGCCGACCATTTATTTAAGTCAGAGACTTGAGTTACTTGATGTTTAAACAAATTAAATGTTTCATGGTCGCCATCCCATGGAGCAATATTAATTTGAAAAGGATGTGAATTAGCCATCATACTATTATTTGATCTAGGCATAAGGCTAAACAAGTTATGACTAACACAGGCGAGGGAACAAAAATGTCAGCAGTGAAAGAAACAAAAAAAAAAACGGTAGGTTTAGCTTTCTTCAAGTAATATTTTAAATATTTAAATAACACATAATACGACAAATAAAAATGACAGGTGACATGTGCATATACTTATGAAAAATACGACACTTACTAGTTACAAGCAAAATAGATTCGAAATGCATACATAATTACACACACTATAATAAATATGAATTCAATAAATAGGTAAAATGACTCACAGATACTAAAACACTGGTTGAGCATGTTAACAAAATTTAAGAAACATTTCCAATTTAGTATAGATACAAATTTACACAAAACAAAAAAAAAACATACTATTCTTGAGTCAGGGAACCACACCAAACATAAATTACTATTTGCAATTAACTCAGAGCTGGTAACACGGCTCCATATGTTACGGAATATTATTAATTACGGAATGTTATTAATATGTTACAGAATATTATTTAATATGTTACCGAAAAAATTGGGATACGGAATATTAATTGTGGAATTAAAATTGTGGAGGATAAAAGGTTAAGAATTAATAATGGGAAAATAATTGATATTGTGAATTAATAATTAGGTTGGGTGACTTACACTACACTTACATTACTATTGAGGGGAGTAGATAAACTGATGCATGTAAATTAAATTAGATGCAACAGGATTACAAAGTAACCTGAAGCATGCGGCCATGTGCCAAAATTAGACAAATGTTAACGTGCATAACAAGAAAAACTATGACAATAATAAACCATGAAATTGCACAAGATGGCAAACCGTATAGTGGAAAACTTTATGCGTTGTGTATATTAGAGTAAGTGATAGATCTACATACCTAGAATAAAATACATAGCCTGCACAATTTACAAAGAAAAGAATGGCCTGACTCACTGAATAGTTAAAAGAAATAGATTTATTAAAATTAGCATTTAAAAAAACACACAAGGTAATATCGGTATGGTCAAATGGTAATGATAAAAAAATACTCACATTAAACACATTATTACGGTCACTTTGCTCCCCACATGGGAAATTCTTAGGCCTAGCCTAGGAACGGTACCTCGACACCCATCACGAGAGAGAAGAAAAAACGTCAATGACCCTCTCTGCTGGAACCTGTCCTAGCGACTCCTGTATCGCGCCCACTTGGCGCTATGGTTAGCTTGGGCCAACGCCAAAGGCTGCCATATTGGCGGGTTAATCGCCACACAGGCTATTTTACAATAATCACCCTATTTATAGTTACAAAAAAAGGGGGCCTGCATTAATAAGAAACTAATTGATAAAGTTACGAATAACTATTCGTGACAGGTAGCGTAGTAAGGTAATTGAAGCGAAACGCTTGTCTTATTATTGACTACGTTACACTACGGATGACCTGTGTTATTTGTGATTGCCCATAAAGCATATACAGTTCAAAATTATATCTGGTTTTCCAACGTCCCTCTTCCTGTACTAGGCTAAAGATAGCCCTGAGGAATTTTCTCTCAAACATGTCCTGTGTCTATGCGTGTCTATGTTCAAGGTCCAATTTTCACTAGCGTAAAGTAAGACAGGTAGTGTATTAGTGTCTTATAAATTCTTAATTTAGTTTTGCGACTGATCAGATTAGATCTCAATTGTCTTCTCAGTCTAAAGAAGCATTTATTAGCCATTTTGATTCTGCTATCAATTTCTGCGCTTAGTTTATTTTTGTCATTAATTTTAGTGCCAAGGTATTTAAATTCATCAATCTTTTCAAAGGTGTAACCCTTAATGCACAAACGGTTGTTATAGTTTACCATGGAGGGTGAGAATTCCATAAATTTAGTTTTAACCTCATTGACAGTGAGGCCCATTTTTGTAGCGGAGGATTCGATAGCTGAAAAAGCCTCTTTTTCTGCTCTTTCTGACCTTCCAATAATATCTATATCATCCGCATAGGCCAATATTTGCAGCGACTTTTTCAACAGAGTGCCTCTGTCACTAATGCACTTTTCTAGCGCTAAACTGAATAGCAAGTAAGCGAGGGAATCTCCTTAACGTAAGCCTTTTTCTGTTATAAAAGGTTCAGATAAATGATTTTGGATTTCAATCTTACATTTCACTTTGCCAAGTGTAGCTCTAGTTAAATTAATAAGCTTAGTGGGGATTCCAAACTCTGCCACTGCCTCAAATAGCTTGTCTCTCTTTATACTGTCGTATGTCGCCTTAAAGACTATAAATAGGTTGCCTAAGGGCCTGTTCACACAGGAGTCCGTTGCGGAGCGTTAAAGTATTGAAATATATTTAACCAATGACAAACCTCCAAACGATTAGCAATGAAACTTTTAACGCCTATGATTGGTTTATTTTCGTCTCAACGTCATCTTTTCCTTAACGCAACGCAACAGACTCCTAAGTGAACAGGCCCTAACTGTTGAAATCTGGCCCATATTCAGTTGCTGCTGTTCGTAGAAATTCAGATAAATGTTGCTTTGTCAAACTGAACGTTGTCTATGTTTCATCAACCTGAATGTAAAATATAGTCGAACCTCCATATATCGAACTTCCACATATCGAAATTTTCTATATATCGAACTCTTAGCAAATCTCCATGTTCATTACATAGAAAAATTGTTTCTATATATATCGAAAAAATCTCTATATTTCGAAATTTTTTTCAAGACAGATTGGTACATTTTATACCACTTAAGAACAAAATCTCTCAATTTTTGGCATTTGAAACAATATGTCATGGACTTCAATTCGCGGAAAAGGTCCCTGATTAATTTTTTAGTGGACTGAATAAATAAAAAATGTAACTGTGATCATTATAACCACTGTCTGGATTATTTCTTTTTTAAAGGTATGTAGTACTCAATAAATCTTTCATATTAATTCATTTTTGTTATTAACTTTCATTTAATGGGATTCGCATATAAATTAGAAATGGAGTTTCATATATGAAAATTAGCTTTAATTTTTTTAGGAGAATTATGATAAAACTAAGCTCCATTCTATATATCGAAATTTCTATATATCGAATTTTTTTTCGGCAATTTGCTACTTCGATATATGGAGGTTCGACTGTACAAGTATTCACAGCTGTAGGTTGTTCAAAAAAATAAATAAATGGAGGTTATTCGAAATGCCATTCATTTGAATTTTGGGATTTTGAGTCTTAGCACAATTTTCCGAAATTGTAGTGGAAAACCGCAAAGAAAGTGATGATAAAGTCGTACGCTGCTCGCAGTTTGCTCACCCCTGTCATATTATAACGCCCGTTTCGATTAATAAATCGTTAACCGTTTATAGATACGCACTGCGCTTTGCTTCTCGAAAAATTGCAAATTCGGTCCGTTCACGGCACATTTACTTTATCGCTTTCTCGAAAGTAATGGTTACAATGAGAGAATAACACCATTCTCACCAGCCGTCGCAATGGAAATGCTTAAAAGGGCGTTTTCCCCGAGATCTTAAAACGGGAGTCATCCCTGCTCTTCTTCTCCGAAGTCCTGCATTTCTCAGCTGTTGCGTCGCGCCGCGCCGCGGAATCTGCCACTAAACGGCGATAATAAATATGTATAGCTTCCGCGCGCGCTGCCTCATTATACGGCCTCTGCATTTTAATGCCGTTTTAATAGTCTCGGCCCTCTCCTTCCCTTTTGCCGCGTTCGCCGAGGATTACGCGGAATGGAAGGAAATGAGTTGCCAAACGGCGTATA
The DNA here is from genome assembly GCA_907164885.2 of Dolomedes plantarius. NCBI lineage: Eukaryota > Metazoa > Arthropoda > Arachnida > Araneae > Dolomedidae > Dolomedes > Dolomedes plantarius. The sequence continues at coordinate 100,484,721 of OU015503.1, read as the reverse complement.
ACAAACTCCGGGCTTCTGTTAACGTGAAAGATCCGCGTTTATTTTGTTAATCTTAGGCAACCGCTTCTGTTTCAGTCATCAACTTGTTCGATCCGCTGCAGACAGGTAATTAGGAATTCCTTCCGGCCCCTGATTGATTAACGCCTCTTTCTTTTGGGTAATAAAGGAGAGGAATTTCGTGAAGTAGTTGATAGAGGATAAGCCCGGGACACATTCGGGTGATGTATAGGATGCCGTGCCAACACCCCCCCCATCATCCCCTCCACCCCCGCTCTACCTTCCCGGCCAGATTTATTACAAGAAATTGTTTTCGCTAAATCTCTACAGATTATTTTCGGAGACCCTCTGCAGTGAGTTGAAGTTTTAATTAATATTTTTTTAAAACTATTTATCTATCTAATTTATCTTTTTCTCGTACGCCTGTTGATTTGTTAATTATAATAAATTCAATTTAGCTCATTAACCTGCCCGGGCGATCTATCAGGAGATGATGAATTCGTGTTTTCTTTTTCTTAGATATCTCATGGCATCAATAAATTAAATTTTGAATTACTTTCATATACAGTGGAATCTCGATCTATCGTTTTTCAAGGGACCGATTGAAATGAACGATAAATGCGGGAAAACGATAGATGCGGAAACATAGCAAAGCAATATGATCGTTGGGACTGGATAAAATGAACGACACATGCGGAAAAACGATGGATCCGAAAACGATCGATCGAGATTCCACTGTATACAGACACGAGAACATATGTATATACTAGCTGAATACGCGTGATTCGCTACAGAGTACATTCAAATTAAATACAACGGTCAATGTATGCAATTAATTTGTAGGTTTAATATCCATAAAACATACTAATTTGAATTCTTAAAAAACTTCCGTCTCTAGTGGTTCAATTTTATCTTTTACTGCCTTTTTAATTTTTTTTTTGTCAATTTATTTCGCTGTTATGCACGTGATGAAAAATTAATTTAAAGTATCACAAAAAGAAAAGAAACCAGGTGATCAGCATTTAATAAATGAAATTCTAAAAATGAATCTTTAAAAATTCACCATAAATCAGAAAATGGAGGTAAAGATTCGAAAAAGATTTCATTTTAAATGAATTTTTATGATCTTTCTCGCGATATAAATTTTATAACCTTCAGAGTATTATCTTGAAGGCAAACTTAAAAAAGTTACAAAAACAGCTTATGGGGTCAGGTACCTTTTAAAAACTAAGAGACTCGACAAAGATATCCCTATTTTAAATCATCAGTAGTTATAAAAATCTTTTATAACGGAAAAGGAAAATTTAACTGTGCGTTAAACACGCTTTCTTCTTTATAAATATGACTCTTAATTTTTTCTACCTTGAAGATAAATTTTTCAAATTTTTAAAAATTTCAAACATTGTTTTTTTCAATGTTATGTCATTGGGCGCAGACTTGCGTCCGTATATTAAAAATATACATATTTTTTTAAAAATTAAGTTGTATAATACATATGTAAAATCACGAACTTTGAAATAAAAATTCTTAGTTCTTCATAGACAAAAAATATTTGTTTTTAGATTTTGTCAGACTCTCGTCTCCCATTCTTAAGTGGAATTGATGAACGTGAGTAATAGCGTCTTCAATGAGCCCTAAAGAAACGCAAACAGGTGTCGAACGATATACACCTTTGGAGAAGTGCGACAATAGTTAAAAGGACGCAAATCATTTAGAATGATTTGGGAAATCCATTAGCGGCGCGCTTTTACCTTGGAAAAGCCGGCAGGAAAGAAAATTCGTCATGGATGGTTCGAGAAGGCGCTGAGAAGAATGGATAAATACAGACGCCGGTAGCGAATGGGGGAAAATAGACTTGGACTGTTGAAAGGGCGACACATGTACGGAGAGACAGGGTCTCGGACGGACTTTGAATAATGAGCCCGGCTCTCAGTATATTAACGTTCGTCGGAACGAAACTTTGTAAATGATTTATTTAACCAAGATCTTAATGTGTTAATAAACCAGATGTAAATAAGAGTTGGTTCTACAGTTATAATTACTTCTACAAGATAATGATTTGTCGGATCACGACGTTAAAGGTTAACAGATTTTTTAAAATTTCAGAAATTTTTTGATAAATGAAATTTTTTTTATACTTTTTTTGATAAATATTGGAATTAAAATTTTTATTGTAGGAATGACATAACTGTTCGTCATTTTAATGACACATGTTTATATTGAATGTGTATAAAATTTCATGGTAATCTAGCAAACTGTTCTGGTGATATAATGTGCGCAATGACATAACAATGAAAAAAACAATGGTTGAAATTTCAAACAATTAAAAACTTTCTCTTCAAGCTAGGAAAAATTGAGAGCCATATTTATAAAGAAGAAAGAGTGTTTAACTCACATCAAAATTTTGATATTTCTTAATAAGTTGTTTTAGTAACTACTGATGATTGAAAATAGGTACATGTTTGTCGAATCTTTGTACAGGTACCTGACCCCTTAAAAATTTAATCTAAAAAAATCTAAGAAGAATTTTTCAAAAATCTTTCTTACTGCACCCCTACACTACAAGAATAATCGCCATGCAAAATTTCAGCCCTCTAGTCTAGCGGTTTGGTCTGTGCGTTATCTGTCCGTCAGTCAGTCAGTCAGTCACGGAACTGATTTATATATATAGACTATAAACACCCCAATCGTGCCCTAAAAACTTTAAAATAAGGATAAAGTCATACACGTCGATGTACACAATAAAAAACAGCAACTAGTCAGAAGTTTTTAGATTATCTACATGAAGTGATTAAAATAAAATCAATTTAAAATAAGAAAAAGGCTAACACAGATTTTTCGTTTTTATTTATTTAAATAAATATCTCCTGTGTGTCTCCTTTATGTATTTGAAATCGCAATGGGGTATTGTTTAGCGAAATTATTCTCCTTACAGGGGTATGTCTTTTGATTCAGCTAACGAAGCTAATTTTAAATTGTGTAAGCACACTTTAATGGAACAATTGCGTCTCTTCCTGTATTGTGCACGATGGGTGGCAACTTCTCTTTCATAAACGACTTGAAAACATCATTATAACCCTAAAACGAATTAGATATTGATTTACATAGTCATTCCCCCCACTTATAGTTGAAAGGGATTTTTTTTTGTTAGGTAGGATGATTTTGTCCTGACTAGCTAATTAACTCTGAGTACTGAAAACTTCTCCGATTTTCACTTAATAAGCAGGAACATGGTCATAAGTCCCACGATTATGAATACGTTTGGTGAGAATTGTGGATATTTAATATAGAGAATATCTGGAAAGACAATACTACTTCTATCTCCACAGAAACATTGTGCGTTTGTTTTGCCCGTGTAGATGTAACTGATGACATATATATATATATATATATATATATATATATATATATATATACACACACCGGGTGTGTCAAAATTCCCTCCGGGGTTTGGTTTGGAAGGCTTATAAAAAAACATATTACCAATACAGCAACAAAGTTGACTTTACTGGAGAAAGAAACATTACAAGTTTTTGTTTCACAAATGTGTTAGTAGATGGCGGCACTAGGTCTGATAGCAGTATGCGTGGTTCATGCGTGGTTTCGGAAATTTCAGGAAAGTGGTTGCTTGTGATGGAAAACGAACCGGTCGTCCAGGCCCTTCGGCGGAAAAGGTTACTCGTGTACGACATGCATTTGTGCGAAGCCCGAGAAAGTCAATTCGTCAAGTGAGTGCGGAATTACAGACCCCGGGAAAAAGCGAGCGAAACAAGAATTTGACTTTAGACTTGATACCTGCCGCATTACGAAAGGTTCACATATTGAACATTTGTGAAACAAAACTTGTAATGTTTCTTGCTCCAGTAAAGTCAACTTTGTTGCTGTATTGGTAATATGTTTTTTTTAAATAAGCCTTCAAAACCCCGGAGTGAATTGTGACACACCCTATATATATATATATATATATATATATATATATATGTGCATATATATATATATACATACATATATATATATATATATATATATATATATATATATATATGTATATATATATATATATATATATATATATATATATATATATATATATATATATATATATATATATATATATATATCACTAATTTTATGTTTATGCTGCCTTTTTTTAATGCTGCAGTAAAAAAAAAATTAAAAATTGAAGGAAATTTTGTCATTTTTAAACACTAAGTACATTATTATACCTTATATGCGTCCTAAGGCTATTCCTCTTCTATCAATGCGGCCCAGGCAAGCTAAATGTTTGCTTTAAACCAGGGATTCCCAACGGGGTCCAGATAAACTCCTTAGGGGTCAATGGAAGTTTAAAAAGGGTCTATAGTATTCCTTAGGGGTCAATGGAAGTTTAAAAAGGGTCTATAGTATTCCTTAGGGGTCGATGGAAGTTTAAAAAGGGTCTATAGTATTCCTTAGGGGTCAATGGAAGTTTAAAAAGGGTCTATAGTATTCCTTAGGGGTCAATGGAAGTTTAACAAGGGTCTACAGTATTCCTGGGGTCTATTGGGGGTCGATGATAAATTTTTCTGCTTTAAAATTTAATTTAATTTTTTAGGAGTGTAGTTATTAGCTAATAATATTCGTTTTGATATGTAAAATACAGATTTGCAAAAGCCTGAGTGATCCACGCATCTAAAGTCGGATGTCATGACGCTTTTCTATATGCCCCGAATGCAGCCGTCAGCTTTTATTCGTGTACCAACACTAGGCAGAATAGGAGAAATCCACTGGACCTTAAACAGCACACGGGTCCTTCCGATGCAACCAATCAGAAGCAGTGTCGCTTTTCTCTTGGCGATGTTTGAGCAATTACAATCCGTTTCTGAAATCTTGTTTATATTTATGAAATTAAAAATGAAAGTAGAACAAAAATAATAAACCATAAACCTAATGAACCAATTTTTTTCCTAATTTTTTGTTCCTATTCTTAGTCAAATTGTTATCTTTGAGTGTTTTATGTGCAATTATTAGTATTATAATTATGCTGTATGCTGTATATTGCAGAGAAAAATGTGAGGGGGATCGATGAAGAAAATCATTCTTTTGAAAGGGGTCGGTGTAGGCAAAAGGTTGGGAACCCCTGCTCTAAACCGTAACCACAAGGATCACTCTTCTGCATTAGGTAACTGGTCCCAGTAATTGAAGACAGCTGGCTTTATAATATATAGATCACTCCCGAGTTCACAGTCTTAGCTTTTTCTTCCAATCAGAAGATAAGATTTTGGTCAGATGTCCTCCTTTAATCATTCTAGAACAATCTTATAGCACTACTTGCTGCGAATAATCTGATTGGTGACTATTTCTGTCTGTCAAGGTTTTGAAAATTGGCAATTTTTCGATTTTTGATTGTTTTTGCCCCGGGTAGAGAATGCTATCGTAAATGTCTTTATTCCCGCCAAATATGGAGTGTTCTATGCCACGACTTTTCTTTTGTGAACTTTGAAAAATATTTGTACTGGGGCCTACCCATACAGATTCAAAGATATTATATATATATATATATATATATATATATATATATATATATATATATATATAAGAATAAGATGAAAGAGAAAACCAGTAATAGCTCTAAAGCTACTTGCAGCCAGGAACAAATGACATGAAAAGAAAAGTATGAATAAGGTTTTAGACAGCATTTCTTCATCAGCGGTGTCAATGCTGTCTAAAAACCAATGGATTGCTTCCGATGAGTATGATCTATACAATAAACACACTCAGACACCGTACAATCCATGAATAACAGAAGAATTAATTAATAATTGAATAAAGATTGAATAAAAGTACTTAACCAAAGAACACCAAGCCTGGCGCTAGTCAGAGTGGAAGTTAAGAACTTGTAACCGCAAGATGACTGACGTCACAAAACTTGCCACCGTTGAGGTAGTGGATTCTCAGTTACAGACTTACTTAGGTTACCGTATTTTAGGACTATTATTCCCTTATTTATTTAGTTTTTTATTATTATTACTACTAAGAGTTATTTTTATTTTTATTTTCATTTTTTTATGATTTTTATTTTAATTTTTATTTTTAGTAGTTATATATATATATATATATATATATATATATATATATATATATATATATATATATATATATATATATATATATATATAGGGGAAACTAAAAATGTTGTTTATAATCAAGTTTTGAGTTAATTTAATATTATAGTGAATTTGTAATTTTACTTTGTAATTTGTATACTATACACATACTTTTAAATGCATGAAAATACAATTACTTAGATTTTGCATTATAGGTAGAATTCCTTTTCCTGTATAATAAAAAAATTAGTGTAAATAAATACCTGGGCAACGCGGGAAAAACAGCTAGTATGTATGTATATATATATGAAGTTGATAATATTAATAATATTGTTAATGGCAATTACCAAATATTTAGATATATTGATGACATAATTGTTATTAATAATAGTAATAATAATATAGCTCTAAATTTTTACCCTCCTAATCTAGAACTAGTACAAAGTAGCCAAGAAAAACTTCATGTAAACTTCTTAGATATAGACATAAAAATAAATTCTCATAGTAATTTTACTTTTGATCTTTATGATAAAAGATCAGAATATGACTTTAATATACTAAAATATCAAAGTTGCTTAACTTGCTTACATAAATCTGTATTTAATAATATTATTGTCAATCAGCTAGTAAGAATAAATCGGCTATGTTCTAAGGACAATAGGCATAAACATATAAAAGATTTGTTAGCAGTGCTAAAACGTAATTATTACCCTGATAGTCTTTCCAAGCACATAATTGGTTGTTTTAGATTTAATGAATAGCATGATCTGTTGCTTAAAATTAGTAAAACAAAAATAAATGATTAAAGTTAGTCAATAACTACTAAAAAGTAAATAAAAACTAGAGTAATTAAAATAATAAATTACTCTTAGTCATAATAAATCTCTAAGTTAACTTAGGTTATTATGTCCAATAAATCAGTAACATAGTAAGTCTTCTAAAGTGATTCCATTGGCTCCATTGTTGCAATGTTCGTGACGTCAGTCTACTTGCGGTCTCCTAAACTTAACTTTCACTTTGTCTGGCGCCGAGTTTGGTGATCTATGATAAAGCCACTGATTATTCCTTCTTCTGTTTCATATGGATTGTACGGTGTCTAAGTATGTTTATTGCTCAAATCATACTTATTAGAAACAATCCATTGGTTTTTAGACAGTATCGGCACCGCTGATGAAAAGATACTGTCTAAAACCTATTATTCACTTACCTATTCATATTTTTCACTTATCTTTTCATGTTTTTGGTTCCTGGCTGTAGTGGTTTATGGCTTATACTGGTTTTTCACTTACAACTTTGTCTCATATATATATATATATATATATATATATATATATATATATATATATATATATATATATATATGTCAAGGATTTAGTGGGAAAAGAATGATTACTCTAAATTTAAAGGGGGCTTAGTAATTAATTTATTGTTGTGGCGTAATTCGCCACTATTCTCATATCTTATTTCGAAACGCATCGCAGAGAAAGTATTTTACGGGGTGAACTTGATTCACGTAAATTGAAGAACCAGGAAGGGAATCTATAAATTGTAACCAAACTAGCTACGCCTCGGCCTCATCTTCGGTGCAAACGTCACACGCATGCGCGATGGCTTTAGATGGCAGAAAAACAATAGCGTTTAATCAGACGGCGGGAAATTCTTGATGGAGATAGTCACGCGTCGCGTGGGAGCTTGATGACTCTTGGATTTAATTTATCAGATTGAATAAGGTAGCTTAAGATTTTGGAAATAAACGATGTTAGATATATTAATTGTAGTTCTTTGCCACCGGCCTTTTAATTCATTGACTGCATAATATCGAATCCACACAGGAGCAAACACGCTGCCTGTCATATATATATATACTAGCTGAAAACCCGCGCTTCGCTACGGAGTACATTCAAATTAAATACAACGGTAAATGTATGCAATTAATGCCAAAAAAATAAATATATATATTTATAATAAATGAGACGATCAATATATACAATTGATGTAAAAAAATATTTATATATATATATATATATATATTTATAAAAAAATCATAAGGAATATTTATTTTTTTTTGGATAATATCCAATCGTCTGCTGCATTAGAAAGAAAAAATGTTTTTTTTGTCTATTTAGTTGTTACGCACGTGACGATAAATTTATTGAAAGTACCAGAAAAAGAAATCACGTGATCAGCATTTAATAAATTAAATTCTGAAAATTAATCTTTAAAAATTCACCAAAAATCAGGAAATGGAGGTAAATATTCGAAAAAAATTTCATTTTGAAGGAATTTTTATGATCTTTCTCGTGATATAAATTTTATAACCCTCAATGTATTATTTTAAATGCAAACGTAAAAAAAGTTTAAAAAACAGCTTAAAAATTTAATTTTAAAAAATCTAAGAAGAATTTTTGAAAAATCTTTCTTAGTGCACCCCTACACTATTAGAAGAATCGCCATGCAAAATTTCAGACCTTTAGGTCCAGCGGTTTGGTCTGTGCGTTGTATGTCAGTCAGTCAGTGAATGAATGAATGAATGAATGAGTCAGTTACGGAACTGTTTTATATATATAGATATATATATATATATACACATACATGCATAAATGTATATATATATATATATGTGTGTGTGTGTATGCGTGTTTGTAACTCTATAATATTAAGTAAAAAATCCCAAGCATTGCTCAAGATATAATTCCCTCACAGAAGTTTGATAATTTAATACTTCTTAAATGATACAAATAGTGACACCAGACTTATTTAATTAGCCTTTTCAAACCCAAAGATTAAAGAACTCCTGACATATATAATCCAATTTATATAACGTGATACTTTTGCAAAGCAGTATTTAATTATGAGGTAATTAACCGCACAAATATGGATCTGGCTGAATGCCAGTTGACAGATCTTGGCTAAATAAGCAGGCGGGGTAAATTATAGTAAAATAATTTTGAGCAATAGTTTATACAGTTTCGAAAAATAAACGAGACTGTTTACTGTAAGTAAACTGATTTTCCATTTTTCAAAGTTTAATTACATTCGGACCGAAAATAAACGGCAGTAATTTGCTTTTTAAGAAAATATAAGTTGAAAACTCATTTATTCCAATTCAACTGCTTTTTTTTCTGCCAAGATAATAATATTTGCATATCAAGATAATGGTTCTGATTTAGCCGAATGTAGGATGAGTTAAAATATCGAGTTTAAAATTGTGTCAATTTTCGTTCAGGTATAAAATATACTTTGAAACTCAATTCAAAAATTAAAAATAAAGCAATATCTGGATTAAAAAGCAATTTTGTGCATGAATTATTAATTTAAAACACTATAAAAATACACTAATAAAAATACAGAAGTATTCTTTCTTGCTAATACGATGAAGATTCCCCTCCGACCATAAATATTTTACTTGCGGTCGGTATAAGTCTCTTTTGTAAAAGTGCATAAGACGGTCAGATTTCGCGAAATTTGGCGCGATTTCTTTTTCGCCAACAGCTTAGCACGATTTCTTTTTCGCCAACAGCTTGGCGCTTTTTAGTGCTTGCCGTAAAAAAAAAAAAAAACCTCGCCAATGCCTTTTTCGCAGACCTGATAGGCTTAAAGTGCGAAATGTAAACAAAATCATCAATGGCGACCAAGAAAGAACAAATAAGTTGGAAAACAAACTTACCGCTGGGTTTATAAAACTCGGAGGCGCACACGGGAACTTCGCATCGCTCAAATACCCTTCTCATCGCTCAGATACTCTGCTACGCTCAGTTACGCATCCGTCCAAAAACATTACAGAAAATCCCCAGCCGCTGGCCTCGCTATGTACCGCTGGCTGTAGTACAGTTAAAAAAAGCTTCCGCTGGCTGTAGCGGTCAGTAAAACAAAGCTTACGCTGGTTGTACGAAGTCGTAGGCGTAAACGGCAATTCTCCATACAAAAACATATTACACACCTGCTTTTCATAAAATCCATCTTAAACAACAACCAAAATGAGTTCAAAAATGTCACTCATTTTGCCACAAACTACACTCTAAACTATACAAAACAACATCACGAATTTGAAGGAAAAACAACATTGACGCCACAATCGCCTCAACCAAAATTTTTCGCCAACTTGGTGAAAAATCTACCTGACCGTCTTATGCACCCTAGCCAAACTTTTTTTTAGGAAAACAGTATCTGCATCTTGCATTACATTCTAAAACAAAATCCTTTTTCCTTTGGAACAATAGCTTCTTTTAAATTAATTGTTTTAAATGATTTCAATGAAAAATAATTGCTTACTTGTAAAATAGGTAGCACAATCATATCCCATTTCAAATCTGAATGCAAACAAAAAGGATGGAGAAATTTAATGACGTTCTCAATTCTTCAACTATTTATACATCCGTTCGAATACCTAATTACGATAAAGAAAGAATAATAATATGTTGCCATTACTAATTTTTCAATTATTAGCACAGACGATAATTGTAATATGAAATTAGTAAAAATCTAGTATACTTATTTTTATGACGCAAATGATTTTCAATGCAAACAATATTTCAGTTTCATTTTATTTTAAAGTGTTTTTTACAATTAATTTAATTTAATGATTTTATTTTTAACTCTAAGAGAATGGTAGTTCTGTAATGCACTCTGTCATAAAACAATATATGCACCCAGACGGAAACGAGCTATAATCACGAAACTGAACATGTATGTAGTATATGAGGAGATAAACAAATGATTACAAATTCAGAAGAGCAGACCGTTTTATTTAGAAGATATGGCATGAAAAAGGTTACAAATCAGTTAAGTTGTAAATGCACCTCTGGCAGCTATACAAGCCGAAACACGGCGTGGCATCGAATCAATGAGGTCACCTATGACCTCCTGCGGAAGATCATGCCATAATCTTTGCAACTGGGCAGTTAATTCACCAGTATTCCGGGACGGCTGCAGTTGCCTTCCAAGCACGTGCCAAACGTGCTCTATTGGCGAGAGGTCTGGTGACCTGGCAGGCCATGGGAGTACATCATATCCTTCAAGACACTCTTGGGAGAGTCGCGCAGTATGTGGTCGAGCGTTGTCTTGCTGATAAATGGCACCTGGGCGACTTGATAGCATAGGGCAGTACAACTGGCGTTAAAATCTCGTCCACGTAACTGCGTGCCGTCAAAGTGCGTTGAAGGACGACTAGAGGTGATCGCGTGTTCCAACAAATCACTCCCCGCACTGTCACAACTTGTATAATCGCCGTATGCCTCTGGACAACAAATGCCGGATCGGACCGGTGGCCTGGCCGCCTCCACACGCGTATGCGCTGGTCATCAGCATTGAGACTGAATCGGGATTCATCGCTGAAGATCACACGTCTCCAGTCGGTCACACTCTAGCTTGCCCGAGGTCTGCAAAAATCCACTCGACACTGCCTATGATGTGGGGTCAGTGGTAGGCGTAATGGACGTCAGCCAGTCGTCTCCGAATGGTTTCCCTTGATACCACCGGATGTCTGAAAGGTGATAAATGGTGTCGAACCGATTCTAGCGACGTTGTTGGTGCGGACGTGACCGCTCTTATGATTGCTTGATCCTTCAGCGCGTTTGTGTTCCTGGGACGCCCTGACCCTCCGCGACGGCAGCTATCCCTTCCATGATCCATTGTTGCCAACACCGAGCAACTACCATATCGCTCCAACCGAGGTGGCGGCCAATACGCCTGTTCGACCAACCTGCTTCTCTGAGGCCTACTATACGCCCCCTCTCAAAGTCCGACAATTGTTCGTACTGTCGCCGGTTACGTCTCAGAGGCATCTCTAGTCACAATACTGTCATCCAATTCGACAGATTTGTTTGAATAACCCTATGGCACGAGCAATCATGCTTTTTAACTCTCCCAGCTGCGTATCTGATATGCGCATGGCGGGCTTACCCTTGTCTCATTGGCGTCGAAATTTTAATCATTTGCATATCTCTTACCAGACTACATTCCTGCCAAGTTTCGTGATAGTAGCTTGATTTCTTCTGGGTGCATATATTTTTTCGTGACAGAGTGTATTTAATGAACTTCTTAATATAATGGATCCGTTAACTGCATATGGAATGACGAAGCTAGAACAGTTCCTAGATATTCAAAACTGTTCTCGTTGCATGCACTGTGGCATAGTAGCCTAAGGCTGATAGGTAGTATCCATTTTAGATTCGCGCAACCATTTTAGATTCAGTGTTAACCAATGGAGAAAAAATGTCCAATGATTGTCGACTTGGATTTCTTCTTATAATTTTTTAAATTGCACTTAGTAATAAAGATATAAAATATTTATTTGGGTATCTTTTTTCATTCTTTAAAGTAAATCGCCGATAACATTTTAAATTTGGAATTATTCGGGGGAAAAATGTGGCATACTGTGTTTTAAGGCTGCTGTGTACTAACCCTATTGGATTCGCTCACCTTAATGTTAACCTATTGAGAAAATGTGTCCAAGGATTGCCGACTTGGATTGAAAGTTTTTTTTTTAATTGTACTCCGTAATAGAGAAATTTTTACACCTTGCGCCATTTTTCGTTTTTTTTCACGCATATAATATTTTAAAGTTTAAATTATTCGGGGAGAAACCTGGTCTATTGTGTTTTAAACGCTCATCAATTCCTTTGGTGGACGAAATTTATGAAATGAATCCACTTGCAAGGTGCGAGAAAAATTCAGGCTATCTGAAAATACCATTTTTATTGGATTATTGGTATTTAAGTAGCTGTCAATAGTAGACACATATTCTCCAAAGGTTAACATTCAGGTAAACGAATCCAATAGGATTAGTATACAGCAGCTTTAAGCGCACATCATTTCTTTTGGTGGATGACATTTAAAAAATGAATCAGATAGCAGAATAAAAACATTCGTTCTCGATTATGAGTACAATTAAAAATAATCAGGTAGTCTCTTCTAACGAAATTACCGTGGGTTATTAACGTAGAATTATTTATCGTTGCTTACCTCTTTTGTATGTATATATGTACTAGTTGGTACCCGTCAAAACATGACGGCTAGATAGTAAATAAATGTACTAATACACAAATTATACTCAACACGTAAATGCCAAGGGTTGAAAATCATAATAATGCGCAGAAACTAATTAATGTGTTATTAATTAATGTTAAGCGGCCTCGTGCTTAGTGAGTATCTAAAGCCAGATTTAAATATGTCACTGAGCATGCGCAGAAAGCAATTTTTTAAATTCTAAATTATCGCTAATTAAACAGCGCGAAATAAACAATTTCCATGAGGTTTAATCTCATATTTCATAAAAATAATTATCTTTACTTATATAAAAGCCTAGAGTAGAAAAAGTGTAGGTAACCATTCCGGGACGGACCAAGTCGGGAGCATCTTAACATTGCGACGCCATTTTCTGAAATTTTTCTTGAAACATAATACCACAAAAGTTACATATTTTGAAAGCCCTTTAAAAATATGAAAATTTCAAGTGAACAAACACCCTAGCTCAAAACCGTTTAGTTTTTGAAATATCTTCAAATTAAAATATCCATTGAAAAGAATCATTTATTCAATTGAGTCATTCACTTGAATTTCGAATTCATTCTACTCCATGGTTTTTCATAGTCCCTTTAAATAACTACATTTTTAATGTTTAATTTTAATGTTAATTAAATTGTGTTTCACGTTTTATTTTTGTTTTATTTTATTGTTGTTTACTGCTGTTTAAGTATCGTTTTCAGCACTGCCTGCTGTGGGGTGAGTCATTCCCTTTTGAAGCAGTTTTGGTTTAGTTTTCATTTAGTTTAGTTTTGTTTCGTTGTTTACTGCTGTTTAAGTACAGTTTTCAGCAATGCCCGATGAAAATGACGAATCACCTCTTGAAACGCTGATCAACATTCCTTTTTTTTTGACGAGGGTTATATACTAGTCATAAAAATAAAAACGGCAGAGAGAGATCTAGAAAGACTTCTCGGAATAAACGTGTTTACCATTAAAACATGTCACTGAGCATGCGCAGAAACAGTGAGTTTCTAAAGACAGATTTAAACATGCCACTGAGCATGCGCAGAAATCAAATTTCAATTGTAAACTATCGCTAATTAATAGAAATTACGGTTACAAAAACCAAATTTGACAAATCTACAGATTACAATCTTGAGTTTAAGACCAAAATGAAGTAAATTCATGCAGCAGTTTTCTCTCACGGACTGCCCAAAAAGTCGGCTTAGCAACTTAAATATATAGATGTATGTGTTATGTATACAGGGTGATCGGAAAACGTCTGGCCAAAATTTGAAGGGGGTTAGAGGGGACGAATATAAAAGGATTCGCAGTACAATGCGTGCCTAGAAACGCCGCGTGAAAGTCCTAGAGAGTAAAGAAAGTGGAAAGGTAAAAGGAAAGATACACAAGCAAATGTAACACGCCCTTTATTAAATCAACGTGTCACAGAAAATGCTCGAAAGAGCGACCAACAACTATAATACAAGCTTCACATCACCGCCGCATGGAAGGACGTACATTAGCATAAACACCATTCTGCACACCATGTCCTGCACATTTCCAGCAGCAATAGCCAATCTGGCGGCGAGATCGACGTCGGAGTCCATAGGAGTATCGTAGATGATGCTTCTCAAGTGGCCCCACAGAAGGAAATTCAAGCAGGACAAATCTGATGATCGTGGCAGCCATGGAACAGGTCCACTTCGACAAAGACACTGTTGTTGATAAGTAGAGTCAAGGTAATTACTGACATCACGGCAAGTGTGCCGGCGCTCCATCGTGCTGGAGTGCTGCCGTGAAGCGATGAAGGAGCGTCTTCGCTTTCTCGAAGTTGTCTGTGCACTCGCTCGAAAGTTTTGACGATTCGGTATTTCTCTGTTGGGAAATCTTTCCATGTACAACCTTTGCGCACCTCTCCCATTTCCTTTCGCAACTCTATACTTGCGAATAGAAATGGGAATGATGGATATCTGTTGGTTCAGCATTCGTAAAGTCCTGCATGCTGTATGAAATCACAGCGGGAAATGACAGCTTCCCGCATTGCCGGCTTGTTTCGACTGCCATACACAGCGCCCTCTACCACATTCACGCGGCGTTTCCGGACGAGCATTCTACTACGAATCTTTTTATATTCGTCCCCTCTAACCCACTTTAAATTTTGGCCAGACATTTTCCGATCACCCTGTATCTATCTATCTATCTATCTATATATATATATATATATATATATATATATATATATATATATATATATATATATATATATATATATATATATATATATATATATATATATATATCTTTATATATATATATCTTTATATATATATATATATATATATATATATATATATACAGTCGAACCTCCATATATCGAACTTCCACATATCGAAATTTTCTATATATCGAACTCTTAGCAAATCTCCATGTTCATTACATAGAAAAATTGTTTCTATATATCGAAAAAATCTCTATATATCGAAATTTTTTCCAAGACAAATTGGGAGATTTATTCCACTTTAGAATAAAATCTCCCAATATTTGGCATTTGAAACAATATGTCGTGGACTTGAATTCGCGGAAAATGTCACTGATTAAGTTTTTAGTGGACTGAATAAATACGGACGTCTCTTTGAACTTTCCGCAAAACTAGCTGTTTAGCAAGATATTCGTAGTTTTTTTTTTTTTAAAGAATGAAATTGTGATCATTGTAACCACTGTCTGGATTATTGTTATTTTTAAAGGTATGTAGTACTCAATAAATCTTTCATATTAATTAATTTTTTAGTTATTAACTTTCATTTAATGGGATTCGCATATAAATTAGAAATGGAGTTTCGTATACGAAAATTAGCTTTGATTTTTTTTAGGAGAATTATGATAAAACTAAGCTCAATTCTATATATCGAAATTTCTATATATCGAATTTTTTTCAGGCAATTTGCTACTTCGATATATGGAGGTTCGACTGTATATATTTCTTCTGTCCGTGTGTATGTCACTGAACTCCTCCTAAACGGCTGGACTGATTTTAATGAAACTTTGTGTGTGCGATTAAGTTGATTCGAGAATGGTTTAGATTCACAATTTGATCCGATAGAAAATGTTTTTTTAATTAATTTATTTATTTATGTGTTGTTGTTGATCTTTGGTTATTTTAGGTACACAATTGGATCCGGTAGGCAGAGCTGCAATCGTGTTTCAGATTTTTTTTTTTATTTTCATGAATTTTAATGCTGTATACACGTGCATTGAATAACAATTAACTTAACCTACAAATTTAAATTGTCAATTCTCATTTAATTCTATGCAACTTATGAAGTATTGAACGACTCATTGATTAGTCATACTAATAGCCATATTAATGAAATTTAGTGCACATTCGTGCTAATTTTAAGCTAGGTCGAGTTGTGATAACTGTACGCGTGGTGGTGTAAGGTTTTTTAAAAATAATTTTTCTTTACATATTTTTTCATCAAAACGGTCCAAACAATTTATAGTTTATTAAAATAATTTTATGATTTTTGGATTTACAACGTTTGAACAGCACAACGTCTGTCGGGTTCGCTAGTATATATATATATATATATATATATATATATATATAAATATATATGTCATGTCAAAATTTTGATGCATTTTGGTACTTTTCTGTTTAAATGTTTACTGCTTGCCCAAGCGATACAGACTGTGTTTACTCTGCTTCCAAAACTATAGCTCGCGACGACGGACGGTTTTAGTGTCTGAAATTTTTCTTTTCGGAAGACCGTTATGGAGGAATGTAATTCTACGTTAACCTTTTCCTTACGGGGTGGGTTAGCATGTCTCCCAAGAATACGAGCCCAAGAATGCATATATATATATATATATATATATATATATATATATATATATATATATATATATATATATATATATACATATATATGTATACATATATATATATATATATATATATATATATATATATATATATATATACACATATATATATGTATACATATATATATATATATATATATATATATATATATATATATATATATATATATATATATATATATATATGTATACATATATATATGTGTATATATATATATATATATATATATATATATATATATATATATATATATATATATATATATATATATATATACTAGCATTATTGCCCGGCGTTGCCCGGGTAGATATATAGATATAAAATTTTTCATGCATTCCATCAAAAAATACTGGGCTGCACCCCCGCTCTTCATGTTCATCTGGCCAGACAGAATGCGCTTAGCGCGTTTCTACTGAAATGATATACCCAGTATTTCTTTGATGGAAAGTATGAAAAATTTTATATCTATATATCTACCCGGGCAATCATTCTTTAAAAATAATTTCATTAATTTTCTTATGCTTTAATATAACTAATGGACTAATAGTTCGGAATGAAAGTTATGTGTCGTTATGTTTCTCTGTTTAAAGAGCTTTTCCTCCCACTGCTTAAAAAGCCCCAAAACTCTAAAAGATTTATCTTATATGATTTCACGGAATAAGTAATTCAAATACATATCGTATGTTAACTCTGTTTCGCGAACTTAAGGGAAAAAAACCTGTAGAACTCTTAAACTTCTTCCCATTTTATGATCCTCAAACAATTAATAAATTTAGATCAACAGAAGGCTTCCAAAAAACTGGCCATGGGACAAACTTTTTTTTTCTTTTTTTTCTTCCTTTTTTTCCCAAATTTTATTAAGTTCTATTAGTTTGAGCGCCATTGTCTAAAATTGTCTAAAGCAGCGGTTCTCAACCTTTTTAGACTCGCGATTTCCCTAAACGTAAGAAAAATAAACACCTCGTCCTCCCCCCCCCCCGTTACCCCCAGACCAACTCTCAAACCACCCCAATTCACCCCTCAGAATAGACCGCTTTTCCCCCGCGTATCGAATTTCAAGGGTCGTGAAAAAGGGCCCGTATCCACATTTAAGAGGTGCGCTTAGAGGCACAAAAATCGTTAAAAAATTAATTTAAAAAAAAACTAATTGAGCCCCAAATTTCGTTTTTCCTGATTTAAGTTTCTAGGGTCCAAAACATTAACTGTGCCGAATTTGGTCCCGGTGGGTGAAACAGTCTATGATTCTATAGCAGACAAACAAACAGACAAGCTCAATATATATATATATATATATATATATATATATATATATATATATATATATATATATATATATATATATATATATATATATATACACATATATATATGTATACATATATATATGTGTATATATATATATATATATATATATACATATATATATATATGTATACATATATATATATATATATATGTGTATATATATATACATATATATATATATATATATATATATATATATATATATATATATATATATATATATATATATATATATATATATATATATATATATATATATTCTTGGGCCCCTTTTTTGGGATACATGCTATCCCACCCCGTAAGGAAAAGGTTAAAAAGAAATCCTTCAATCCTAGTCGATAATGATTGGAAACATTTTCTTAGCATCCAGTTGAAAGAATCTAATAGTGCTACTACAAAGCACTAAAATTTTTAATGTTCAGAGATAGAAAAAGAGAAAGTTATATGTTTATGGGACCACAGGCGGATTTTAACTCGTATAACTCTAAAACGTACAGTTCCCCTAAACTCAAAATATTTCAACTTTTGGCAATATAAAAAAATCAATTCTGCATTACTATTTAATAGAAAGGAAGAAAATAATGACAATCTATGATTTTGGAAGAAAATGAGATTTTTCGAGCAATTTTCATCGACAACAAATGAAATAATTCAGTATCAATAATTCATATCCAAAGTTTCCTAATAAATCTGCTACAAATTTTTACAAAGTGTCAAGCTTACAATACACCACTTGATTAAATTTACTTCATTTTCCCACTTCTGGATTTACATATCCATTGTGCGAACAGAATAATGAAGTTTTTCAAATTGACTCACAGTCATCTTTTCAAATTTTTAGGGAGTAAATAAAAAGGGAAATCTGTCATCGACAGTATTTCTAGATTTGATTTTCTTGATGAAATTTATTTGATTAGGGCATATCCTGATGGGATTTATAAAATGATTTTTCACTTGCGACGCGTATAAACAACTTCAATCTTGGTTCTTGAAAAGGTACAGAAAAGTTATGGATGAAATAAGAGAGTAAAACAGAATATTAGAATTATTTTAGAAGCTTAAATTTTCGTTGTTCAATCATGTAAAAAAAAATAACTCTTTAGGAATAAACGAACCACTCTAAAAAATTAATAATTATCGGAATAGAACAGCATATTGAAATTTTATTCGAAAATGGCAGTACTTTGAAGGAAATATCTATTGCATAAAGGACATTTAAAAAAAGTTTTTAACAACATTAAATTTCAGTAAAGAACGATATTGACGTTGGCAAAATTTAATCGGAAAATGTAATATTTTTTCATATCTTATTTTTGATAAAATTCCACACTTCTAATAAAGGAAAATAGGCAGTTTTTTTTATCGTCTGTACTTAAATAATATTCGCAAAAATCGTTTCGGTAGAAAACCTTATTTTTACCTTTTTTTAGCCAAAGAGTGTTGCCAAAATTAATTAAGTTATTAAGTTTTTAATTTATGCAATACAATATTGAAGGCGATAATTTTTATTTATTATAATTTATATGAGCAACCCAATCTAAAATTTATAAGTTAATTCATTAAGATGTTTTTTTAAGTTTCCTAAAAGATCTCATTTTTCTTATTTCATGAACTTTTATCAATACTAAATTAAGCAAAAATCAAGTAATTAATAACCCCCACAAAAAAATAAATGTAATATCGACAAAAAATATTTTTCCTTAATTTAAAAGCTTGAAATTAATTTTCTCGCGTTTTCGTAGTTTTTTTAAACTCATTTAAAAATACTGTCGAAAAAATATTAATATAGTAATTTTAATGCTTTTCAAATTAATACTTAAAATCTTATTTTGTACATTTCTATTCCCACTGCGAGTGAATAAATGTCAATTCTATGCTTGCAATTAATTTTTTTATGTTTTTATGTTTTGATTTCTGTTTTTCAGCTATAAAAGTGATCAGTAGAACGAAAACAATTAACTATGGGCCACATTCATAAGAACACGATATTTCTAACATGAGGTAATAAATCAAGTCGAAAAATGATGACAGGTTATCAAAATTTAGGCGTTTTTATTTCCATTTTAAGTGGTTATTCCTTATTAATCTATATATATAAAACAGTTCCGTAACTGACTCATTCATTCACTGACTGACTGACTGACTGACATACAACGAACAGACCAAACCGCTGGACCTAAAGAGCTGAAATTTTGCATGGCGATTCTTCTAATAGTGTAGGGGTGTACTAAGAGAGATTTTTGAAAATTCTTCTTAGATTTTTTTAAATTAAACCTTTAAGCTTTTTTTTAAAACTTTTTTTACGTTTGCATTTAAAATAATACATTGAGGGTTATAAAATTTATATCACTAGAAAGATCATAAAAATTCCTTTAAAATGAAATCTTTTTCGAATCTTTACCTCCATTTCCTGATTTTTGGGGAATTTTTAAAGATTAAATTTTAGAATTTAATTTATTAAATGCTGATCACGTGATTTCTTTTTCTGGTACTTTAAATAAATTTATCGTCTCGTGCATAACAACTAAATAAACAAAAAATATTTTTTTTCCTTGCTAATGCGGCAGACGATTGGACATTATCCAAAAAAATATTAAAATACAGTAAAAGAAATGTTCTACAAACTACTATATTAACTGTACTATATTCTTTAGTATTCTTTATATTAGATTTAATTTGAATATTTTCTTCTACATTATTCTATCTATAAAATTATCCTTTACGATTTTCTTAGAAATATATATATATATATATATATATATATATATTTTATATCAATTGTATACATTGATCGTCGTATTTATCATATAATATGTATATATTTGGCATGAATTGCATACATTGACCGTTGTATTTAATTTGAATGTACTCCGTAGCGAAGTACGGGTTTTTCAGCTAGTTTTAGGTATAAGATTAGGATTTTTGTTCATGTTTCATTGCTGTTATGTGTCAGCTGAAAGAAAACCTTTCGTTTCCCTCAAAAATTATATTCAGAAAAATGACCCTAACTCAGTAATGAACCTCTAAAGCTGGGGAATTGGAAATGAAAGTGTTCCATTATTTTGATAAACAGCAAATGTAAAATAACCTTGATATCATGGGATAAGTGAGAGGTTCAGACTCAAGATCACGAGAAATAATTCTGTTTAATGTTTTACTCGAAAGGACAGCTATATTTAATTTAATGTTTTCAAAATAAACCTTTCTTTCGAGAAAATTTTTTAAAGCATATAAACAACTAGCTGAATACCCGTACTTCGCTACGGAGAACATTCAAATTAAATACTACAACGGTCAATGTATGCAATTGATGACAAATATATATATATATATATATATATATATATATATATATATATATATATATATATATATATATATATCTAATATATAAAAATGAATGTTTGTATCTCTGTAATTGTATAGAAATCCACAGTTTAGGAGCAACGATCGTGAAATTTTACATACAGGCGTCTTTAAAAGCAGCCGAGGGTCTGAAGAACTTCAAAAATCGAAATTAATTACCGTTGATTTTTAATTAATAAAAAACCAAGAATTTTGAAACTAAATGTAAGCTGTTACACTTTGTGGAATCACCCCTCTGAATATGGCGTCCGCGTTAGGGTTAGCTGGCAAACAGCGAGCGAAAAGATAAAAAATAAATAAAATCAAAAAGTTTCAAGTTATATATTAAACCAGAATAATAAATGAAAATAATAATCTTTCAAGTCAGATTTTATACTCTAAAATAAATCGGATCCAACGGCATATTGACACTACCACACGCGATGGAAAATTCGAATCAACCACGCTAAGTGTCACGAGATCTTTTTTAATCGCTACTACAACCCCCCTCGCTTATGTCTTTGTGTCTATTGAAGAGTTGAAGACTAAGCTTCTATCCTGCTAACTTATTTCTGACTTAAAACTCCTCTCACTCCATAAATACATGTATATTCACCAACCCATAGCAACTTTCCAGTAAACTTAGTCAAATATTTTCCTCTTTACGCAACAAAGTAGCATGTCTTTGTGGCGCATTCAGTAAAAGCGTTCATTTACCACGCTACACGCCGCGGGTTCAAATACGGATCGTTCACATTTTGCTAAACCTGTATTTTCAGCTTTTTTATAGAGGCTTTTTTATTTCACCTTTTATTTTATTATTTTTTAAATTATTATTATTATTATTATTATTATTTATTTATTATTTTTTAAATTATTTTTATTTTATTTTATTATTTTTAAACATTATTAATAATATGAAAAATAAATAAAAAAAAAATGTGTATAACATTTCGTATACTTTTTTTTCTATGTTATTTATACTGTGTTTAGTTTTTTAATGGATTTTGGTAGGTTTATTATAAATTTATATATTTTATGTTTTACTTTTCAGGATTGTTTTGCTCCAATGATAAAGGCTAAATCTTTTCTATGTTATTTATACTGTATTTAGTTTTTAAATTGATTTTGGTTAACAAACATTCGACAATTTGACATTTTTACTTTTCAGCTTTACTTTTCAAAATTCTTTACTTTCCTAAAGACATTTTTCCTTTTCAGCTTTTAGTGGTTTATTATAAATAATATATTTTATGCTTTACTTTTCAGGGTTTTTTTGCTCCAATGATGAAACGCTAAATCTAGCTGAATTCTGAAGAAATTATTGTAAATTTATGGTTTTTTATGTTGGGTTTTCTTTTTATTCATGCGTATAACATTTGACATGCTTTTTATTCTATGTTATTTATACTGTACTTAGTTTTTAAATTGATTTTGGTTAACAAACATTCTTAAAATCCCGGGCAACGCCGGATAAATTATCACCTGTGTAGGTTGATAATTTATAAATTTTAAAACTGTTACCACATGTATATTTACAGATCCACAAGAACTTTCCAATATTTTCAATTAATAAATAACCAACAACTTTTTCTCGATTCACAGGTGTTCAGTAGATGGCGCCACTATTTTAAACTTTTAGTATTCTAACCATAAGACAAAAAAATATATTTATTTAAAAATCGTAAGGGATATTTTTATAGACAAAATAATGTAGAAGAAAATATTGAAATTAAATCTAATAGGACATACTAAAGAATATAGTACAGTTTGAGGAACATATCTTTTACTGTATTTTAATATTTTTTGGATAATGTCCAATCGTTTGCCGCATTACCAAGAAAAAAAAAATTTTTTTTTGTCTATTTCGTTGTTACGTGACGATAAATTTATTTAAAGTACCAGATAAAGATCACATGATCAGCGTTTAATAAATTAAATTGTAAAGATTAATCTTTAAAAATTCACCAAAAATTAGAAAATGGAGGTAAAGATTCGAAAAGAATTTCATTTTAAAGGAATTTTTATGATCTTTTTCGTGATATATATTTTACAACCGTCAAATTATTATTTTAAATGCAAACTTGAAAAAAGTTACAAAAACAGATTAAAACTTTAATTTAAAAAAATCTAAGAAATTTTTTTCAAAAATCTTTATTAGTGCACCCCTACATTATAAGAAGAATCGCCATGCAAAATTTCAGTCCTTTAGGTTCAGCGGTTTGGTCTGTACTTTGTATGTCAGTCAGTCAATCAGTCAGTTAGTCAGTTACGGAACTGTTTTATATATATATATTTTTATTACTATTTTTATATCGTAACGTTTACTTCATGCGTACACATTATTTTCCTATGCTTATTTTTATTATCTTTATAATAAGCGTAATTTTCATGATTTTAAACAACAATCGTTTTTAACTGGCATTCAATTGGCTGTTAAAACTTTATATTTACACCCTATTTAAAAGAAGTAGGGTGTAAATTGTAGGGTGGAAAGTTGGTAAAATCAAAATTTTGTGCAATGTATTTAATTTCTCGATTAAAAGTAGTTTTTTTCTAAAAATTAATTTATTTCGCTTGAAAAGCTAAATATTTTATGCACGCGGTTTATATTATTATTACTATCTTTATATCGTAACGTTAACTTCATGCGCGAGCATTATTTTTTTATGCTTTTTTTATTATTATCTTTATAATAGCTTTATTTTCATATGGTTTTAAACAACTATCGTTTTTATTCATATTATGTTGGTTTTTTATTAATTAAAAATTAAGGGTAATTAATTTCGATTCCGGAAGTTCTTATTATCTTTATTTTCATATGCTTTTTCATTTACGAATTATTCAAATGTTGGTTAAAAAACTTTTGCGTAATTTATATATTTGTGTGTGTTTAATTATTGAAATTAATAAATTTATATTTCTGGAGAGAATGTTTCAGTTTTTAGTGGTACTATGATGAAAGGCTGAATATACCAAAATTCTGAGGAGTTTATTATGGAGAGAAAAGGAATTTAATATGTAGAGGATGTTTATAGGAGTTAAATGTGGAGAGGAGTTGAATGGTTTGCAGCCCTCAATCAAACACTTCATTTTTTAAGAGGCAACGCTGCAGTCATATCATTGTTCTATTGGAAATTTCTGCTGAACCTGTAATTGCAGCTTCTTTTTTTTACCCCAATGATGAAAGGCTAAGTCTAGCTGAATTCTGAGGAGTTTATTATAAATTTATATATTTATAGATTTCACAAGGATTTTTTCTGTTATTTATACTGTGCTTAGTTTTAAATTAATTTTGGTTAACAAACATTAGAGAATTTGACATTTTTACTTTTCAGATTTTAGTATTACAATGATGAAAGGCTGAAAATCTGAGACGTGTATAACATTTCACATATATTTTTTATGTTATTTATACTGTGTTAATTTTTAAATTGATTTTGGTTAACAACAAACATTCTTAAAATCCCGGGCATCGCCGGGTACTTCAGCTAGTATATATATATATATATATATATATATTAAATATAACAATCAATGTATGCAATTGATGTTAAAAGAACACAAAAATATATTTATAAAAAAATCGTAAGGGATATTTTTATAGACAAAACTACAGTCCGACCACAGTACGAAGAACCACGGTTGGCATACTGCCAAGACGATTCTATTCACGCTGTAGGTAAGGCTGCTGAGGAAGAAGGGGGAAAAGTCTCGTAGTCTCTCGACATTCTTTAGAATCGGTTATACTAAATGCGCTTGCTTGCTTTTTCCTCGTCTGTTATTTTGATTTTTATATTAAAATTAATGGATCCTTTACCCAACACAACTGCTCGGAATAAGCCGTTCCGTAGTGATTGTAAACGGATAATACACAATGTAATTAAATTGTGTGATAAAGAAGCACTAGAAGGAAATGTTATTGTTCCACTTTCGCAATCCCTAAAGAGAGCTTGTGAAATGACCGGGATATCAATGTCCAGTGTAAAAAGAATACGCATAGAAGCAAAGGGTGAAGAAACTCTAAAATTTGAATCTCCAAGGAAACTTCAGAAAAAAAGAACCACCGAAAACGTAGCTTTAGATAATTTTGATTGTGATGTAATCCGAAAATATCCACTCCTATAAAACTCCTATTTTTTAAATAGATTTGCTTCTTTCTTTTAATTATTTTGAAATTATTATTCACATATTCGATCAAAAATAAAGTTTTAAAAATAACTTTAAAATTGCGGACAAAAAGCAGTCTGAAATACATTCCGCATTTCACAAACAAACACATCCGAAAATATAACGTTTTCCCCTATTTTCTAAGTAGACTAGCTTTTCTCGCGCATGCGTAACAACTTCCAGGGACCTTGCTTCCGTGGTCGGACAGTAGCTGAATACCCGTATGGAATATATTCAAATTAAATACAACGATCAATGTATGCAATTGGTGTAAAAAAAAATTTATAAAAAAATCGTAACGGATATTTTTATAGACAAAATAGTGTAGAAGAAAAGGCGAGATATATAGGCGAGAAATGGTGAAAAAACCCATCAAGCAGAAAAACGCATTTAAAGGTTTTAAACAAAGACTGGCTGCTATTAGAATGTTGCAAAACAAAAATTAATATCTCCTGTTCTAATTAAGACAGAAACACCATTTAAATGTCATTTTAAGCGAAAAATAACTCTTGGGAGTGAACCTATTGAAGAAGTACAGCAAATAAGGTATTTGGGAGTTATTGTTGATAATAAACTGCAGTTGAAGCAGCATATTTCTTATGTCTAAAGTAAATGTGAAAAAATTCTTCTTGGTTTATTGCGAATTGCAAAAAACACTTATGGGGTTAAAACTGATGTTCTTAAATTGATATATAATCAGGGAATTGTACTATTGATCTCTTATGCTTCAGGAGCTTGGGGACACTCCTTGAGAAAGAAAATAAATAGTAGACTTCTTAGAAGAATTCAAAGAAGATTTCTCCTTCGTATTATTCGGGGTTATAGGACCGTTAGTTATGATGCAGTCTTTGTTATTTCTGGTCTTCCACCTATTTATTTAATTATCTTAAGGGGTTATACGACTGTTAGTAGTCGAAAAAGTATAAAAATTGTATCACTTTCGACATTCTATATGTTGAAAAGTATAAGATTTAAAATCATATTTTTTTTTGCGTTAATAGAACAATGTTTGATTTATGAATATATATCTGTTTCTTGTTTGATAGTTAAAAATAATTTGTGTTAGATAGTCATAAATAATAAGCAGTTTGCTTTGGATAACAGTGATATCAAAGCTGACGTACATAAATACTCCAAAAAAATTGAGTTTAAGACAAAATATCTACTTTTAACATATATTGCAGAAACTAAAGTTTAATTTGAACCTAAATTTGTATATATTTAAAGTATATTTCTATTTGTACTATGAAACTGAATATAGTGCATTGTTTTCTTGATAAATTAAATTTTATCTATGCATGAAAAATGCATTCTCGAGAGATCTGTAAACAAACTTAGGTTCAGTTTCAAGCAAATAATAATATGTACCATCTGAGAAAATTTCATGCAAAAATATGAAACAGTTCTAGAGATTACAATTGCGTTATGTGAAAAAAACACATTTTGAGATCCCTTTGAAGTATTGCTCTTTAAATCTGTTTACAGACAACATCTGACACGTTTTTATTCATAACTTCCGTAATTATAAGAATTCTTTCAAGCGGATTGTCTTAAAACACTCAGAAAAGGTTTGTTATTCATGTGCATTTGGTTTTTAAAAAAAAAAATCGATTTTTTTTGACGGGTTAACAGTCGTATGACCCCTTAAATAATCTTGAGGTTAAGAGGGGCCATATAAAAGACAGCGTTTGTAACACCCTGGATGGGAAGCTTCCTATTTGTTGTTTGCCGCACCCTGCAAGTAGGAAACCTATTATAGTTATTAACTATGCAGAGGATGTTTTTCAGGAGTATAAAACTATATGTTTCACAGATGGTAGTAAGCTAGAGGGAAGGGTTGGTCTTCCTTTTGTGATTTATGAAGATGGAATAGAGAAGGTTACAGCTCAGCATCGATTACTTGATGAATGTTCTGTTTTCCGGGCCGAAGTTTTATCCCTAAACCTGGTTGTAAAATGGATTCAGGATTCTTTCCGTTAGAGTGGAACACTTAAATATCTTATTTGCTCAGATTCGCTTTCTTTCCCTCTTTCTTTTGCGTAACACGGCTTTTACAAAAAAGCTTGCAGTAGAAATTCACTCAATTCTGCACGAGCTTGAAAATGTTGTTGAGATTCATTTTTCTTATATTCGGGGCCTATTTATGCATTGTTTAGTGTATACCGTTTTTGTTTAATGGTGGGGTTTAATTTGGCCCACCTAAATGTAGCTAGTTTTTTTTTTTTTGTTGTTGTACGGTTTGCTAAGTGAGCACTCCTTGTGTTAAAATTTGTGTTAAAATTTGATGAATAAGAAATGTATAATCGAACTTAAATAGGATATAATAAGGTCAAATTTATAAGTCCAGTTGGAACACGGCAAAATAGAAATTAGTTTTGAAGCTGTCGATAGAATTGATGGTTTAAGAAACTTAAGAATTTTTTTATGTTTTAGCACCTAATTAATAAATTAATCAACAAATTAAGGAATTAAAATTGTTGCCACTGAAATAGTTTTAAAAAAACAAAAAAAGGATTTGTTATTAAGAATTAAAATTTTTGAGATACAGGTCGATACATTTTAGAGATACATATATATATGTATATATATATACATATGTATGTATATATATGTAATATATATATATATATATATATATATATATATATATAATTTTTTTATGTTTTAGCACCTAATTAATAAATTAATTAACAAATTAAGGAATTAAAATTGTTGCCACTGAAATAGTTTTAAAAAACAAAAAAAAAGGATTTGTTATTAAGAATTAAAATTTTTGAGATACAGGTCGTCGCTTTTTGCGCGGAGGTTGTTTTTATATAAACGCCGTTTAAGCTCACGCTGTGGTCGGCAGAACTTCTCGAATTATATTCGGGGCCATAGTGGTAATCTTGGCAATGAAAGAGCGGACCAGTTGGCGAAAGAAGCGACTTTTCATGAAATAGATTTAGCGGTGTCTGTCCCGGCGTCTCACTGGAAGCGTGTCGCTAGGGAAAAAAACTGTCTTGGACTGGAATACTGAATTTCTTGCTTCGTCTAAGGCATTGTGGACAAAAAGATTTTTTCCAACTATTTTTCAGCTTTTAAAGTGTAAGCACTTTGCAACTGACTTTAACTGAACTCAAGTTTTAACTGGCCATGGAAATTTTAAGAGCTGTTTGCTTCGTTTAAATTTGGTGACCAGTGGACTTTGTGCTTGCGGTGATGCTGGTGAAGATGTAGAAAATTTTCTTTTACACTGCAAATTACATGCGAGTGCCCGAGCTATCTTAAAGGCGGATGGATTTGAGACGTCTGTTCATTTGTTGGCCTCCTGTTTTTTTCTGATCTCGTTAAGAGTGTTGAAAGTCTTGCTGTCTTGCGAAATTTTGTTTGTAATTTAAATTTTTAATTTTTCTTGTTTTGTGTTTTTCACTTACTTCTGTAAGCCTCGTGTTATACCTTGTGGTGCATGAGGAGATTTCAAACGAAACAATTTTTAAAAAAAAAGCGGAAAATAACAGAAAATGTTTTAATGCAACAATTTTTTTTCGAAAATTTGAAGAATTTTGTATCCTGGACCCCTTTAATAAAATGCGTTTAATACATCTTTTATTCGTAGCAAATAGTTGGTACGGCTTGCATATTTTGTACGAAAACTGATACTGAAGAAAAGCAACTAAAATAAGAAAAAAAATCTTTAAAAAAAACTTTAAAAATAACGTATTTTCTACACTTTACGTAATATAGAGGGATATAAAATAAGTGTTTGTAAGATGACTCGATCGGTTAGACCCATTCGAAAAATTCTTCTTCAAGTTTCACTTCAATACTAACAGTACCGCCTCGTGCAATGCAGATCTAAAATAACCTTAATAACAGTTTGACTGAAAGGAAGGATAATTTCTCTGGACCATGTTCTGCCGCAGGTAAATTAATCAAATATTGTAATATTGTAACGATCCCAATTACCTGCATTCTAATCTATCTGCTATGCATAAAATTCGTCTCAAACGCTTGAAGTGTTAATTGGGAAATGTTACGCAACAAGGAAGTGATCCACAAAAGATTAAAATTTGAGTTCAACAGCTGGCAGGATGCGCCAAATGTCTAGCTATCTGAGAAAAAAATATTATTTACACCCTAGCCATGCTATAAACATCCATGCCAACAATGGGACTCGAACCCACAGGCTCTGAACGGAATGCTAGAACCCTAGCCATTCAGCCATCATCCGGCTCAAACCCATTGGACATTTGGATTTTTAATAAAATAATTTGACAACAAAATCTATATATTTAAGTTGCTAAGCCGACTTTTTGGGCAGTCCACGAGAGAAAATTACTGCATCGATTTATTTCATTTTGGTCTTAAACGAAAGATTTTAATCTATAGATGTGTCGAATTTGGTTTTTGTAACCGCAATTGCTATTCATTAGCAATAATTTACAATTAAAAAATTGCTTTCTGCGCATGCTCGGTGACATGTTTAAATCTGGCTTCAGATACCCACTAAGCACGAGGCCACATAAACACATTAATTTGTTTCTGCGCACGCTCAGTGACATGTTTAAATCTGGCTTTAGATACTTACTAAGCAGAGGCCACATAAACACATTAATTCGTTTCTGAGCATGCTATGACATGTTTAAAACTGGCTTTAGATACTTACTAAGAACGAGGTCACATAAACACATTAATTTGTTTCTGCGCATGCTCAGTGAAATGTTTAAATATGGCTTTAGATACTCACTAAGCACGTGACCTGATTAAATCCATCAATTAGTTTCTGCGCATGCTCAATGACATGTTTAAATCTGGCTTTAGATAATCACTAAGCATGAGGCCTCATAAATTCATTCATTTGTTTCTGCGCATGCTCAGTGACATGTTTAAATCTGGATCTAGATACTTACTAAGCACGAGGCGGCATAAACACGTTAATTTGTTTATTCCAAGGAATCTCTCTAGCTCTCTGCCATTTTTATTTTTAATTATGTTCGTGAGATACAGAATTAAACCCAACGGATTTTTTTTTTATTTCGCGCTGTCGAGTAACCATATTTCCTTTTACTGGTAATATTAATTTTTTAAAGTTTTATTTCTCTTAATATTATGATTTTCAACATTTGGCAATGATGTGTTGATAATAATTTGTATATTAGTACATTTATTTACCATCTAGCCGTCATGTTTTGACGTTTACCAACAAATTCTTTATTAAAACTCAAATTTCTCAGCTTCAGAGTAGTGTGAGTTGGTTCTTTCTTGCATAACACTGTCCAATTAAACCCGATGCCAAACAATATTTTTCTTGACGCATAAAACTGTACCGAAAAGACCTTAAAATGTTGCGTACGAATTTCACCCCACTAAATCCCCCTCCTAAACGCGCTAATAAAGCCTTGTACTCGCTAATGGGGGAGAAAATAATTCCGACAACCCCCTCAAAGTTGTAGAAACAAATGCTCATTTAATAAAGCACTAAATCCAAGGATACAACATTCACCTTTTAAAAGAACCTTTCTCACCGAATGAAAAATAAAAAAAAAAAAGCTTCCAAATACTCACTTAATGCCGTCAATCAAAGTTAAAAGCTCAGGAGGAAAAACGACTCCCAAACCTTTATTTATTTTTCTTTTTTTTTTTTTAGCGAAAAGTACTCCAAATAAATTCTACGGGAAACCTGATGGAAATTCTTATTTGAAAGTGTTTGCCGATAAACATTACAAATAGCGTTAAGATCCCGCAGCGATAATTTCGTAGCGAAAGGGGTTGCCGTAAAAGGGTTTTGGCGAGATGTCGCCAACTCAGATGACGCTGAAATTCCACAATAGAAATATTTATTTATTAATTACAGTGTGTTTAACTGTTGAGAAGTGATTAGATTATATTAAAACTTTTTAGATAATTTAAAATAACAAAAAGTATTTCATTGCTTACACGCAATTACTTTTATACAGTTTAATGTTTTGGTAGAAAATCAACAAACGTTATGTGTCGTGGAATCTATAGAAGGTACCGTAGAATCATGCTCTAGAAATATTTTTAAAGGGTCATTTACCTTTTAAAAGCTAAGACACTCGACAAAGATATCCCTTTTTTCAATCCTCAGTAGTTATGAAAGCCATTTATTCAGGAATATGAAAATTTTACTGTGAGTTAAACACACTTTCTTCTTTATAAATATGGCTCTCAATTTTTTTACCATGATTTTATTAACTTGCCTTCTTGTTTGTGTGTTTGTCCAGTCCAAATCTTGCAATCGATTTTTAACTAACTTCCCGACTAGCTAGACATTTGAAACTTTTAGAATAGCTCGGAACACGATGACAATGCATTCTTTTAATACTTTTAGCCATCTTTAAGCTGAATTGAATTCTTTTTCAGTTAATTTTGTTTTGCAGACTGGTGCAGCCATCTATCGGCCGGGACGGGAACGAAAAGTTAAACTCGAGTTAACTTCGTATTAACTTCATTTTATTTCAAGTTGATGGGATAATTCATCAAAAAATTTTAAAAAAGTATTTATTAATTTCATAGAATTATCAAGTTTATATGATTCAACAGAAAATTTAAAAACGGTATATAAAAAGTTCTTTTAATCTAGTAATTACTTTAAACTGACACTACCCAGAGCCATCTGTAGCTGGATCGATCAGCCGGAATTCCACTAAAATTGATAGAGGGATTAAGGAGGACATGGGAAAGAGTTTCCGTGAAAAAAAAAATAGTTCCAAAAGTCGCCGATAGGGAAAGATATGGCGCTTTTGTTATCGGCGCAGCCGAGAATTTGCATAAAAGGCAAGTAAAACATCAAAATACAAATTCACGACTATGTAGTCGACAGCAGCACGAGTATTTCGAGCTATAAAGATAAGGGGTGAATACCGAAAAAGTTGTAAGCAGACAAATGGGTAACAAAGAAATTTCACTGCAACACCACTTTATGCAGCAAATATACTTCTCCCCCGTCCAGTGTCACCACAGTCCTATTGGACGACACATTGCATCCTGAACACTACTTTCTCAACGGCCGAGCGTAACATGTCACAAACAATGTTTATCAAAGTCCGGGATATGTTGTCCTTTAGGGCCGCCAAGTTCGAGACTCCACCAAGATACACCTTCGACTGTAAATAACCCCACAGAAAAATGTCACATGGGTTAGGTCCGGGGAGCGAGGTGGCCATGCAATGGGAAAAAAGCGACTGATGACCCTTCTGTAAAGTGAAGGCTCAACAGTCTCCGCACCGATTTTTATAACCCAAAATACTGGCGCTGCTGTCGACTACATAGTCGTGAATTTGCATTTTGATATTTTACTTGCCTTTTATGCAAATTCTCGGGTGCGCCGACAACAACAGCGCCACATCGTCCCCTATCGGTGATTTTTGAAACTATTTTTTTTCTTTCACGGAAACTCTTTCCCATGTCGTCCTTAGTCCCTCTATCAATTTTGGTGGAATTCCGGCTGATAGATCGCGCTACAGATGACACTGAGTAGTGTCAGTTTAAAAAAAAATCACCCCGTACACTATCGTGTTTCCTTTGTAGTTGAATACAGTGGAAATAACGTCTTCCTTTAACCTTTAGCTTACGGGGTACATTTTTCCGATTCCCTCTTAAGAACAGGGAATTTCATACCCCCTTTTTAAGAATGGCCGTTAGGGGGGTTATATATATATATATATATATATATACATTCTTGTGCTGGGTGGTTTTAATGGGTTTTGTGCCGTTTAAAGTTTTTATAAGATTAAAGTTATAATATTAGCAGGGTTTCATTACTAATTACCCTTTATTAATTACCCAGGTTCGTTTTAAACCCCAGCATGTAAACACTGTAGAGAAGATAAACACAACTTAATTCTTTTATAAATGATGAGGACCAATATTTACAAATTAATAACAAATATTTATTACACACATAAACAATTAAAGTACAGTATTAAAATGATTATTCAAATAACTACATGAATAATAAATAGTGTGCTAAAATGATTAATATTCTTTCAAATATCAAGTTGGGTCCTCACCGGATTAACATGTAAAGGTATGTTTCATTTAAGGGATTTTAATTTAAATTTAAATCTTAAAATAGTACTGTCAATATCAACATAATAGTAAAGACTGACTTACCCCAATTCGGCGTTACGACTGGAAATTTAATATTGCTCCATCTTTTCCGCAGGGCGGTTCGAGAACCCAACCCCAGAGCGGGGCCCGAAGGCCCTTTCCTCACTGCGAAAGAATCTCCTCTAATCTCAACTCTCTCTCCATCTCTCTATCCTTTCTACCCCTTAATATTCATCTCAACTTTTTGCATATAAGATTCCACCTTCCAATCACAATATTTTCTTCTCCATATAAACTCCACCTACGTCTTAAAACCTTTTTCTAGTGGCTATAATATTTTCTTTATTAAATTTCACAAACCTCATTGGGTCTCTACTTTCCTCACGTTTTGACCTTTTCCTTCCTACATTTTTCTTATATTTTATTTTCTAACACCTGGTCAGTTTTATAACATCTTTTCCTGACCATGATCCGACAATACTGCTACTGTTGCGTAAATTTCACTACAATCCTTTCAATTCCTATTCCTTATTCTAAGGGGCTTTTCCGACTGACCCTCGTCCAACACAAATCTTTTATCATGGAGCTTTTGACTAACCACGGTTCTACTTTACTACTGAGCCTTTTCTTATGGGGCCTTTATATGGGAGCGGCGGCTATTTCCAAACCTTCCCCTCTCTACCATAAATATATTTTTATTGCGTACGTTTCCCTTTTTCTAACAATCTTTTAAACTTATGTAAAAGGCCTTTTCTTATGCTGACCACTAACCGGCTGAATCCTGAATCTACCCTTCCTCTACGTATCCAATTTTATAGCTGACTCTTTTTTTATCCTTTCACTACGTTTTACAATGCATAAAGAATCTTAAACATGACTTGCAGCTGTTTATTCTCCTAGAAATCCTTTGCTGGCTTAAAGAGCCAGCACTTGAGCCCGTATTCTTGGGATACATGCTATCCCACCCCGTAAGGAAACGGTTAATGTATATGCATTTTGAAAACGTAACCGTTTTCTGGATGAAAATTACTGGAAATTTCAGCATGCCTAAAAAATTTACCTCGAAGCTTTTAGAAGGCCTCTGTCTGAGAGATTCCACCCCGTCCCACATTTCTGAAAATGAATCCGACAGAAGATCACCAGTTCACATGCTGCGGCGATAACCTCTATTATTTTTACCCTGTTGCGCGCAGATAAACTTGCGATACACCCGGCACGTTGCTTCGTTAAGGAAAGAAGGGCCTTTTCGGGCTTTCCCGCCGTCGTATTTTTCACCCTCGTTATCGTATCACTTCACCGAAACCCCTCGCCTCGGTAAAAATTTTCCCAGACTCGCAATTAGAGGTGGCCCGCAGTCTGATAACAAAAATCCCCCCCCCCCCCCCCCCCTTGCAGGCGATAGCGCCGGCATATCAATGAAAGTGTTAAGGCTCGGGAGCCTCTTTATAAAAGCGAATCGAGATGGAAGTTGGCGATCGATGTCGATATTTAGGAGTGCTGAAACAATGCAGCTTTTCAATAGAAATGGTGCCATTTCAAGTATTAGGTTGGTCTAAGGTAAATGCACCTATAATGGGCCATGTACCTATAATGGGCCGGCCTTTACAAATGTCTAGAAATTAAGGGTCTATTGTTACCTAAGGCAGTAGAAGGGGTGAGGGTCATTGGCCGTGGCCCGGCCAATGACCCTCACCCCTTCTACTGCCTTAGGTAACAATAGACCCTTAATTTCTAGACATTTGTAAAGGCCGGCCCATTATAGGGACATGGCCCATTATAGGTGCATTTACCTTAGACCAATTATACTCGCAACTTTTAGAATTTATCCTACTGTCCCGGTCTTGAAAACAGTTATCCACTTCAAAATTAAGGTTTATAATATAAACTAATATACAGGGTGATTTTCAATAAACTGACACTACTCAGAGCCATCTGTAGCGGGATCTATCAATCAGAATTCCGCCAAAATTCATAGATGGACTAAGGACGACACGGGAAAGAGTTTCCAGGGGGAAAAAAAAAGTTCCAAAATTCGCCGATAGGGGAAGATATGGCGCTGTTATTGTCGGCGCACCCGAGATTTTGCCCAAAATGACAACTTTCTCCTT
Organism: Dolomedes plantarius; assembly: GCA_907164885.2. Classification (NCBI taxonomy): domain Eukaryota; kingdom Metazoa; phylum Arthropoda; class Arachnida; order Araneae; family Dolomedidae; genus Dolomedes; species Dolomedes plantarius. The sequence continues at coordinate 100,448,803 of OU015503.1, read as the reverse complement.
GGTCTGCATTCTACAGGGTGATTTTTATTAAACTGACACTACTCGGAGCCACCTGTAGCGCGATCTATCAATCAGAATTCCACCAAAATTCATAGATGGACTAAGGACGACATGGGAAACAGTTTCCAGGGGAAAAAAATAGTTCCAAAAGTCGCCGATAGGGGAAGATATGACGCTGTTGTCAGCACACAAGAGAATTTGCATAAAAGGCAAGTAAAACATCAAAATGCAAATTCACGACTACGGAATCGAAGCCAGCGCCAGTATTTCGGGCTAAAAAGATAAGAGGTGAATGCCGAAAAAGTTGTAGTAAGCAGACAAATGAAGAACAAAAAAGTTTCACTGGAACACCGCTTTATGCAGTAAATCTACTTCTCCCTCCTTCAATGTGACCACCATTCTGGTGGACGACACATTGCATCCTGAACACTACTTTGCCGAGCGTAACATGCCACCAGGAATGTTCATGACAGTCCTGGAGATGTTGACCTTTTAGGGCCGCCAAGTTAGAGACTCCACCAAGATTCACCTTGGACTTTAAATAACCCCACAGAAAGAAGTCACATGGGCTAGGTCCGGGGAACGAGGTGGCCATGCAAGTGGAAAAAAGCGACTGATGACCCCTCCTTCTGTAAAGCGATGGCTCAACTGATTCCGCACCAATCTTTATGGCCCAAAATTCTGGCGCTGCTGTCTACTATGTAGTCATGAATTTACATTTTGATGTTTTACTTGCCTTTTATGCAAATTCTCTCGTGTGCTGACAACAGCGTCATATCTTCCCCTATCGGCGAATTTTGGAACTATTTTTTTTTTCATGGAAACTCTTTCCCATGTCCTCCTTAGTCCCTCTATCTATTTTGGTGGAATTCCGGCCGATAGATCGCGCTACAGGTGGCTCTGAGTAGTGTCAGTTTAATAAAAATCACCCTGTAGAATGCAGACCAAGTAGAAAGTTGTCGATCGATGTCGATATCCATAAGTGCTGAAATGTGAACAATGCAAATTTTCGATATGAATCTTTGAAATGACACACCATTTCGAGTAATATGGTTTACCCAAAATTATCTCGCAATTTTCAGCATTTATACTATTGTCCTTGCTTAGCAAATATTTCTGAGCTTCAAAATTTATTTTTATTATGCCCCCTGGTCGGTTTTGTACTCACAACCAGGTCAAAAGACGGTTTACAGGGCTGATAAGAGCGGTCCTAGTATTTTAACTGGGACCACGGAATCCGACTATGTCCAGTGCCACTATATTTTAGAACGAGACCCCCCCCCCCCCTCAGGGTCAACATCTGGGGGCTCAAACGCTCTACAACCCCTGCAAACAACCCGGTGGAACTCGCCAGCCTAGAAATCGCAATTTCGTTGTCCGTGCCCGATACCCGGTGTAGACACAATAGCATTCAGTGGCGCTTGTTGATGCTTGACCCGAGCTCCCTCAGTACCGAATCCCAACGCGCTATACACTAGACTGCTCAAATATTTCAAACATTAATTATAATTAATTAATTAATAATATTATATTATATTATATTAATTAAAATTTTCTCTCAATCTATTGGATTGTTACATCATCTATGTCATAACTCAAACATTTAAAAATTATACAAGCAACTAGCTGAATACCCGCACTTCGCTACGGAGTACATTAAAATTAAATACAACGATCAATGTATTCAGTTAATGCCAATATATATATATATATATATATATATATATATATATACAATAAATATAACGATCAATCTATGCAACTGATGTAAAAAAAAAAATGGGATATTTAAAAAAAATGGGATATGTAATTTAATGGGATATGTAAAAAAAAAAATATGGGATCGTAATGGGATATTTTTATAGACAAAATAATGTAGAAGAAAATATTCAAATTAAATCTAATAGAACATACTAAAGAATATAGTGCAGTTAATATAGTACAGTTTGAGGATCATATCTTTTACTGTATTTTAATATTTTTTTGGATAATGTCCAATTGTCTGCCGCATTAGCAAGAAAAAAAATTGTCTATTTAGTTGTTTTGCACGTGACGATAAATTTATTTAAAGTACCAGAATAAGAAATCACGTGATCAGCATTTAATAAATTAAATTCTAAAAATTAATCTTAAAAAATTCACCAAAAATCAGAAAATGGAGGTAAAGATTCGAAAAAGATTCTATTTTAAAGGAATTTTTATGATCTTTCCCCGTGATATAAATTTTATAACCCTCAAATTATTATTTTAAATGGAAACTTAAAAAAAGTTACAAAAACAGCCTAAAATTTTTAATTTAAAAAAATCTAAGAAGAATTTTTCAAAAATCTTTCTTGGTGCACATCTACACTATAAGAAGAATCGCCATGCAAAATTTCAGCCCTTTATGTCCAGCGGTTTGGTCTGTGTGTTATCTGTCAATATATATATATATATATACAGGGGAATCTCGATCGATCGTTTTCGGATCCATCGTTTTTCCGTATGTGTCGTTCATTTTATCCAGTCCCAAAGATCATATTGCTTTGTTATGTTTCCGCATCTATCGTTTTCCCGCATTTATCGTTCATTTCAATCGGTCCCTTGAAAAACGATCGAGATTCCACTGTATATATATATATATAGTGTCAGTGAGTCAGTCAGTTACGGAACTGTTTTATATATATATATAAATCACTTTCAGCCCGTCAGTTTGAATAGTTTAAATTATTCAAAATTGTTAATTAACATAATATTAATTTTAATCATAGAACATTTTCATCCATTTTTCAGAAGTTGTAGTAATTTTTATCTCCTTTAAATGCAATGCTCCACAAATATTATTTACACTAATATTTATCGCCATTTTAGCATTTCGGTTCTTTTAGAACTTATTTTAGTCTCATCACAGAAATAACTGTGTGGGCTTCAGTAAAACTTGATTCACCTGCTTGGGCAAAGCATTTGTGTTTTTCTTTCATCGCTTTCCCGCAGCTTCTAACAAAAAAAAAAAATTAATAAATAAAAAAAAAAGGCGAAAAAGTGCGGCACAGTTGACGGGAATCCCCGCTGACTTCCCAGAATGCAATTGCTTTTGTAGTACCGCCCACAATCGTAAGCATTAAAACCGCACGCAGTGTGAATAAAGTTAGTAATTCGTTTGCATGATTATTACCTATTTATAGACGAAGGAAATATATGTTTGTTTATTCATTAATTTTAATTTTTTTTGTTTGGAGCGACTGATTTTGTAGATGTATCGTTACAATTTTCTAAATATTATGTATCCTAATGGTGCAGAGTTACAGTAGAACTATAATTCATATGCAACGTTAATAGAGGAAATTCATGCGATAAAGTAATATTTCTAAAAGCTGATTTTTAAGAATGTTGGGTAATAGCTCGATTGAATTCGCTCACCTCAAGGTTAACCTATCTATATATATAAAACAGTTCCGTTACTGACTCATTCATTCATTCACTGACTGACTGACTGACTGATGATTCTTCTAATAGTGTAGGGGTGCACTAAGAAAGATTTTTAAAAAATTCTTCTTAGATTTTTTTAAATTAAAATTGTAAGCTGTTTTTTAAACTTTTTTTACGTTTGCATTTAAAATAATACATTGAGGGTTATAAAATTTATATCACGAGAAAGATCATAAAAATTCCTTCAAAATGAAACTTTTTTCGAATTTTTACCTCCATTTCCTGATTTTTGGTGAATTTTTAAAGATTAATTTTTAGAATTTAATTTATTAAATGCCGATCACGTGATTTCTTTTTCTGGTACTTTCAATAAATTTATCGTCACGTGCGTAACAACTAAATAAACAAAAAATATTTTTTTCTCTTTCTAATGCAGCAGACGATTGGATATTATCCAAAAAATATTAAAATACAGTAAAAGATATGTTCCTTAAACTGTAGTATATGGTTTAGCATGTTCTATTAATTTAATTTGAATATTTTCTTCTACATTATTTTATCAACAAAAATATCCGTTACGATTTTTTTTCTAAATATATTTTATCGTTTTTTTTACATCAATTGCATACATTGATCGTTGTATTTATTATAAATATATTTAAACATATTTTTGGCATTAATTGCATACATTGACAGTTGTATTTAATTTGAATGTACTTCGTAGCGAAGTACGGGTTTTCAGCTAGTGTAGAATATTTTTCTAAGGATTGGCGACTTGGATTGAAAGATTTGAAAAAAAAAAATTGTACTCCGTAATTAAAGAAAAAAAGTTTTACACCTCGGAGCATTTTTAGTTTTTTTTAAATGCAAATAGTATTTTAAAATTTAATTTATTTTAGGGGAAAATCTGGTATAGTGTGTTTTAAGGGGAGAAGGGACCTTCAATCTTCAATTTCTAAATTATCAATTTTTAACTCTATGTACTAATTGAGTATAATTCGTATTCTTTTATGCTACATTAAAGACCATTAGAATTCAAAATAAGGAATTTTTTGGCAGAATAATGGCTGTTTTTCAAATTTTTTTTTCAGAATTCTGCATTTTACAAAACGTTAAGTGTGCATTCCAAATCATTTAAAAACTTTCAATTTTTTACACAGTCCAGTCATATTAATGTGACCACCGCCTACTTTTGACGTCAACGTTAAATAACCAATCGCAGAAGGCACGTGTCATCAGCAAATTTGGTGGATACATAAAGTGTGTTGTAGGCATTCGGAAACCATTTCAGTTCTTTCAGTCATGCAGAAACGGAGCGATTTATCCGACGTCCAAAAGGGCATGATCGTCGGCTTTCGGGCCAAGGGTGAAGCATTTCCGAAACGGCTAATTTTGTAAACTGTTCGCGGACCGCCGTGGTAAAAGTGTACCGTGCGTGGCAAAATGGCACTATCCAAAATGGCAAATGTGGCAAATGTGGTGCACCACGGGCCATAGATGGCGGAGGTGAACGACGGATGCTGAGATGCGTTCGGGCGAATAGACGTGCAACCGTTGAGCAACTGACCGTCCAGATGAACCAAGGGGCTACCAACAGTGTCTCCACAACGACGGTTCAGCGAACGTTGCTGCGTATGGGCCTCCGCAGCAGACGCCTGGTTAATGCACCTATTCTGACTGCCGTTCATCGGCGACGAAGGCTGGACTTTGCACGCCAGTACCGCAACTGGACTTCCACCGAGTGGAGAGAGGTGACTTTTTCCGACGAATCACGTTTTATGCTCCATCGGACAGATGCACGTTGGCGTATACGGCGTGACACGTCTGAAAGCAAACATCCTGCAACAATTGCCGGAAGGGTCCAAGCTGGAGGAGTGAGCATTATGGTCTGGGGAATGTTTTCGTGGTATTCTGTGGGTTCACTCATCATTGTGGAAGGCACGATGGATCGACAATAGTATGCATGTATCCTTGCGGGCCATGTCCACCCCTACATGCGAATTGTTTATCCTAGGGATGATGGCCTCTACCAGCAGGACAAATAGACGTGTCATAAAGCTCGCAGTGTACGTGCGTGGTTCGAAGAGCACCAGGATGAGTTTACCGTACTCTCTTGGCCAGCAAATTCCCCGGACTTGAACCCACTCGAGAGTCTGTGGGACCACGTCGATCGGGTTGTTCGCACCGTGGATCCTCATCCGCGTAACCTGGCCACGGCACTGGAGTCGGCATGGCTCAACATCACAGTGAACACCTTCAGGAACCTAACTGACTCTCTTCCTGCACGTCTCGCAGCGGTCCGCTCTGCGAAAGGTGGTTACTCTGGATTTTGACAGGTGGTCACATTAATGTGACTGGACTGTGTGATATAAGTTTACCGTATAGATATAAACATATTTGTGCATTGATATTCTTTTTGTATGAATCTAATGCCATAAATAATATTTTTTTTTAATCATTCTTATTTGTTTTAATATTTTTGCACCTTTTTACTTCATTTCATGGTCTATAAATGTGAAAAATATTTGTGTTTTGAAAGAATTTTGCACAGTTTTGTGGCAAATACTTCAATTAACAAATCTGAGTAATTTGGAAGAAATTAGATGAAAATGAATGCGCGTAGAGCATTTTGAAAAATTCTAGCATCTTTGAAGAATTTTTTGAAAAGCAAGTATTATTCTTCCACAAAATACTTATTTGTGAATTTTTGAAGTGTTTTTGATGCAGTAGAAAAAATATTAAGTATTCTCATTTTGTAAATAGAGTAAAATTTTGGAAATTTAATAGAACCAGGTTGAAGGTCCCTTGTGCCACTTAAACACTCCTAAAATTCCTTTGGTCGACGAAATTTATGAAATGAATCCTGATACAAGGTGTAGAAGGGTTCGTGCTATCTAAAAATAACATTTGTATTGGATTATCAGCATTTATGTAGCTGTCAATAGGAGACGCATTTTCTCCATAGGTTAACATTAGCTGAAAACCCGCACTTCGCTACGGAGTACATTCAAATTAAATACAACGGTCAATGTATGCAATTAATGCTAATATATATATATATATATATATATATATATATATATATATATATATATATATATATATATATATATATATATATATATATATATATATATATATATGTATATATATATATAAATAAGAATAAGATGCAAGAGAGAACATATATATATATATATATATATATATATATATATATATATATATATATATAATAAATACGACGATCAATGTACACTGCTGGCCACTGTAAATGGAACACCCTGAAAGAAACATGCAAATAACATGAAATTTACAACATGCATTAGCGGAGGTGAGATATGCAAATTATTAGAATTTCAGCGCAGACGCACATCACTCGCGCCTGTGGCGCCACTTCAAAGCGCTATTTAAGGCTTGGAGATTTCGACGATTTCAAGTTCGGCAATTGTGTTTTTCTTGTGGTTTTTTTAAAAAAAACGATCAATTATGCCTCGTCGAAAACAGCGATCATCTTTTGATCAAGTATCCGAGTTCGACAGAGAAAGGATAGTGGCCTACCGAGATTGTGGATTATCTTTCAGGGAAATCGGTAGTCGTGTTGGACGAAACCAAACAACTGTAATGCGGATATGTGATCGTTGGATGCAGGAGGGTACGACGGACCGGCGTGTTCGATCGCATCCACCTCAGCGCACCACTTCACGTGATGACAGGCAAATTGTGCGCATGGCAGTGACGGATCGCTCAGTCACATCACGAACCATAGCACAGCACATGCAGTCTGTAACGCATCATCCAGTGTCTGCGCGTACCATTCGACGCCGTTTACAGCAGAGTGGTCTGTCCGCAAGACGTCCATTGCTTTGTCTACCCTTGACGCAGAACCACAGACGTCTCCGCCGCCAATGGTGCGATGACAGAAGGATGTGGACGGCAGAATGGAATGAAATTGTCTTTAATGACGAGTCACGCTTCTGTCTGCAACACCACAATGGTCGCATTCGAGTTTGGAGACACCGTGAAGAGAGGATGCTGAACAGCTGCGTTATGCACCGCCACACTGGTCCTGCACCGGGTATTATGGTATGGGGCGGTATTGGATATCACTCTCGCACACCTCTAGTACGCATTGCCGGTACTTTAAACAGCCAGCGCTACATCTCCGAGGTGTTGGAGCCAGTTGTCCTTCCTTACCTTCAGGGCTTGCCCATAGCCATATTTCAGCAGGATAATGCACGACCACACGTGGCACGCATTGTCCAACGGTTCATCGTCAATCGCCAGATTTAATTGCTTCTCTGCCCGCCTCGCTCTCCGGATCTTTCGCCGATAGAAAACATGTGGTCCATGGTTGCTCTACGATTGACCCAGATTTCATCCCCAGCTGCCACAGCAGATCAACTTTGGCAACGTGTGGAAGCTGCTTGGTCTGCTGTACCCCAAGAACTCATCCAAAGTCTCTTTGAATCAATGCCGAGGCGTGTGGCAGCGGTGATCTCCAACAATGGCGGCTACTCTGGCTACTGATTTTGGCAGGAACCACACTTCACAGAAGTCTATAAATTTAATCATTTGATACTTGGTCAACATGTTATCTACAAAATAAATTTTGTTGTGATATCTCTTGTCTTTCTTGGTGTTGCAATTTGGGTGGCCAGCAGTGTATATAATTGGTGTAATATATATATATATATATATATATATATATATATATATATATATATATATATATATATATATATATATATATATATATACATATATATATGTATATTTATAAAAAAATCGTAAGGGATATTTTTATAGACTTGTAGATTTTTAATGTAGATTTATGAATGTAGATTTTTAAGTAATGTAGAAGAAGATATTCAAATTAAATATAATATAAAGAATACTAAAGAATATAGTACAGTTAATATAGTACAGTTTGTAGAACATTTCTTTTACTGTATTTTAATATTTTTTTGGATAATGTCCAATCGTCTGCCGCATTATGAAGAAAAAAAAAATTATTTTGTCTATTTAGTTGTTATGCACGTGACGATAAATTTCTTTAAAGTACCAGAAAAAGAAATCACGTGATCGGCATTTAATAAATTAAATTCTAAAAATTAATCTTTAAAAATTCACCAAAAATTAAGAAATAGAGGTAAAGATTCGAAAAAGATTTCATTTTAAAGGTATTTTAAGATCTTTCTCGTGATATATATTTTATAACCCTCAAATTATTATTTTAAATGCAAACTTTAAAAAAATTATAAAAACAGCTTAAAAATTTAATTTAAAAAAATCTAAGAAGAATTTTTCAAAAACCTCTCTTAGTCCATTCCAACACTATAAGAAGAATCGCCATGCAAAATTTCAGCCCTTTAGGTCCTGCGGTTTGGTCTGTGCGTTGTATGTCAGTCAGTCAGTGAATGAGTCAGTTACGGAACTGTTTTATATATATAGATTGAGGTGAGTGAATCCAGTAGGGATACTACCCAGCATTTAGCCTTCACCTATGGAGAACATTTTTCTAATGATCGACTTGGATTTAGAGATTCCTTCTTCTTTTCTTTTCTTTTTTTTTTTTTTTTTGGGGGGGGGGGTAACTGTACACCTAAAAAAAAGTGAGATGAGGATCAAAAGGGGGGTTCGTTAGCTGTGAATGTCTCGTAGATGTGTTGGAATCAGTTAGTCATATAAACACTCCAAGTTTGCCATTTTACAATTTAAAATTCACAGGTGCTGTAATGGAATACGGAGTTGAAAGTCCTTTTTTTATCAATCTGGAATCAGCTCTCTTTAAACACATATAGTCTTTATATATAAAAGGCAAAGTCTGTGTGTGTGTGACCGAGTTTTTGCATGCTCGCGGCACGGCGCAAAGACGGCAGGTCGGACAGTCTTGAGATTCGACACGAAGATGCCCCTCGAGGTCTCATTATGCACCTCGAAGCCCTTTTTTCGATTTTTCAATTAGATTTTCCGTAATTAAATATTTAGTCGCGATTTGGAGCTCCCGGACGAGTAAAAGCTCCGTAAATCCTAACGTATCCGTCCAAGAATTTTTTTTTTTTCGGACGAGCCTATACGGGAAAGATGACACTATACGGAAATCACAATTAAAATTGTCTGTCTTAATTTATCGATTAATTGTGATTTTTTTTTCGATCGCCTGTACGCACCCGTTTTTCGGAAAAAACGCGATTTTCGCCGCGACCCTTTTTTCCAAATTGTCGAATCGATACGTAAATGTTGTTACATTTTTACGAAATTTTTATCTCAGAGACCCTAGACATCACAGTTTCGAAAGCCAGAACCAAAATTAATTTACAAATTGTAGTTATTTTTTAATAATTTATTTTATGATTCGGAAACTCTTGCGAGAAATCTCATTTTGGAGATTTCGTTCTTCATTTCCGGACGAAGGTAAAGCGGGGGAAAATAGGCGTATCTTTTTCGACGTCAAGCACGTGATGTGGTTATTCAATACATGTGGTTATTCACATGATGGTTATTCAACAACTATGTAATAGACATAGAAATTTTCTATTCGATTATCTTTTTCATTTTTTAAAAGAAACGCAATTAGTATTTTTAAATTTGAATTATTCGAGGGGGAAAATGTGGCATAATGTGTTTTAAACGCACGTCATTTCGTTTGGTGGACGATATTTCTAAAATAAATCGGATAGTAGAGACAAATTTTTCTTTCTCTATCACGGAGTACAATATAAAAAGAAATCTTTAAATCAAAGTAGAAAATCACGGGAAAAATTTTCCTGTACTTTACCATTGAGCTGAGCGAATCCAATAGAGCTAGTTCTCAGCTGCCTTAAGGTGAAATCGTTAAAAGTTAATTGAAACTGAGGAGTAACCCTTTAAGAAGTATGACTCATCTATATATATAAAACAGTCCCGTAACTCAGTGACTGACATATAATGCACAGACCAAACCGCTGGACCTACAGGGCTAAAATTTTGCATGGCGATTCTTCTTATAGTGTAGGGGTGCACTAAGAGAGATTTTCGAAAAATTCTTCTTAGATTTTTTAAAAATTAAATTTTTAAGCTGTTTTAGTAACTTTTTTAAAGTTTGCATTTAAAATAATCATTTGAGGATTATAAAATTATCATAACCCTAAATTATATATCACAATAAAGATCATAAAAATTCCTTTAAAATGAAATCTTTTTCGAATCTTTAGCTCTTTACTGATTTTTGGTGAATTTTTAAAGATTAATTTTTAAATTTTATTTTATTAAATGCTGATAACGTGATTTCATTTTCTGGTACTTTAAATTAATTTATCGTCACGTGAATAACAGCCTTTCAACACCTCATATATATATATATGTGTGTGTGTGTGTGTGTGTGTGTGTGTGTGTGTGATGAGATGATACACAACAGTGTAGACGAAACCATGGCGAAGAGAAGAACACATCATGGAAGAGAAACAGTCATTCTTCCTTTGGATTCACTTTATTACATGAATGTATATTTCAAGAAGGCAGACATCAATACTTCACGAAGGCAGACATTTCAGCAAAGCAGAAGTAACTTTACAGCAGGGCACACACAAACAATACCAGCCGCCGGAACTGCCGGGGCTTGAATATATGCGTTTACATCATCGGATTCGGAAGCAGGACGCGGACAAAAGAGCGAAGAATGCGAAAGCAGATCAAGGACGAAGGCGGGACAGGATCAGCAGAGCTCAAGAAAAAGCCGCGAAAATCCCCTGTTGGAGCTTTTAATACCAAGGGAGCGCTAGGTGTTCAAATTTCTTTTAATTGGTTAGAACTGAACATCTACTTCAACCACGTGAGCCATATCCATTGATTTGAGAGAATTTTTGAGCGCAAGAAAAAGCCGCGAAAATCCTCTGTTGGAGCTTTTAATACCAAGGGAGCGCTAGATGTTCAAATTTCTTTTAATTGGTTAGAACTGAACATCTACTTCAACCACGTGAGCCATATCCATTGATTTGATAGAATTTTTGAGCGCAAGATAAAGCCGCGAAAATCCTCTGTTGGAGCTTTTAATACCAAGGGAGCGCTAGATGTTCAAATTTCTTTTAATTGGTTAGAACTGAACATCTACTTCAACCACGTGAGCCATATCCATTGATTTGAGAGAATTTTTGAGCGCAAGAAAAAGCCGCGAAAATCCTCTGTTGGAGCTTTTAATACCAAGGGAGCGCTAGGTGTTCAAATTTCTTTTAATTGGTTAGAACTGAACATCTACTTCAACCACGTGAGCCATATCCATTGATTTGAGAGAATTTTTGAGCGCAAGAAAAAGCCGCGAAAATCCTCTGTTGGAGCTTTTAATACCAAGGGAGCGCTAGGTGTTCAAATTTCTTTTAATTGGTTAGAACTGAACATCTACTTCAACCACGTGAGCCATATCCATTGATTTGAGAGAATTTTTGAGCGCAAGAAAAAGCCGCGAAAATCCTCTGTTGGAGCTTTTAATACCAAGGGAGCGCTAGATATTCAAATTTCTTTTAATTGGTTAGAACTGAACATCTACTTCAACCACGTGAGCCATATCCATTGATTTGATAGAATTTTTGAGCGCAAGATAAAGCCGCGAAAATCCTCTGTTGGAGCTTTTAATACCAAGGGAGCGCTAGATGTTCAAATTTCTTTTAATTGGTTAGAACTGAACATCTACTTCAACCACGTGAGCCATATCCATTGATTTGAGAGAATTTTTGAGCGCAAGAAAAAGCCGCGAAAATCCTCTGTTGGAGCTTTTAATACCAAGGGAGCGCTAGGTGTTCAAATTTCTTTTAATTGGTTAGAACTGAACATCTACTTCAACCACGTGAGCCATATCCATTGATTTGAGAGAATTTTTGAGCGCAAGAAAAAGCCGCGAAAATCCTCTGTTGGAGCTTTTAATACCAAGGGAGCGCTAGGTGTTCAAATTTCTTTTAATTGGTTAGAACTGAACATCTACTTCAACCACGTGAGCCATATCCATTGATTTGAGAGAATTTTTGAGCGCAAGAAAAAGCCGCGAAAATCCTCTGTTGGAGCTTTTAATACCAAGGGAGCGCTAGATATTCAAATTTCTTTTAATTGGTTAGAACTGAACATCTACTTCAACCACGTGAGCCATATCCATTGATTTGATAGAATTTTTGAGCGCAAGATAAAGCCGCGAAAATCCTCTGTTGGAGCTTTTAATACCAAGGGAGCGCTAGATGTTCAAATTTCTTTTAATTGGTTAGAACTGAACATCTACTTCAACCACGTGAGCCATATCCATTGATTTGAGAGAATTTTTGAGCGCAAGAAAAAGCCGCGAAAATCCTCTGTTGGAGCTTTTAATACCAAGGGAGCGCTAGGTGTTCAAATTTCTTTTAATTGGTTAGAACTGAACATCTACTTCAACCACGTGAGCCATATCCATTGATTTGAGAGAATTTTTGAGCGCAAGAAAAAGCCGCGAAAATCCTCTGTTGGAGCTTTTAATACCAAGGGAGCGCTAGGTGTTCAAATTTCTTTTAATTGGTTAGAACTGAACATCTACTTCAACCACGTGAGCCATATCCATTGATTTGAGAGAATTTTTGAGCGCAAGAAAAAGCCGCGAAAATCCCCTGTCGAAGCTTTTAATACCAAGGGAGCGCTAGGTGTTCAGATTTCTTTTAATTGGTTAGAACTGAACATCTACTTCAACCACGTGAGCCAAATCCATTGATTTGAGAGAATTTTTGAGCGCAAGAAAAAGCCGCGAAAATCCCCTGTTGGAGCTTTTAATACCAAGGCAGCGCTAGGTGTTCAGATTTCTTTTAATTGGTTAGAACTGAACATCTACTTCAACCACGTGAGCCATATCCATTGATTTGAGAGAATTTTTGAGCGCAAGAAAAAGCCGCGAAAATCCCCTGTTGGAGCTTTTAATACCAAGGGAGCGCTAGGTGTTCAGATTTCTTTTAATTGGTTAGAACTGAACATCTACTTCAACCACGTGAGCCATATCCATTGATTTGAGAGAATTTTTGAGCGCAAGAAAAAGCCGCGAAAATCCCCTGTTGAAGCTTTTAATACCAAGGGAGCGCTAGGTGTTCAGATTTCTTTTAATTGGTTAGAACTGAACATCTACTTCAACCACGTGAGCCATATCCATTGATTTGAGAGAATTTTTGAGCGCAAGAAAAAGCCGCGAAAATCCCCTGTTGGAGCTTTTAATACCAAGGGAGCGCTAGGTGTTCAGATTTCTTTTAATTGGTTAGAACTGAACATCTACTTCAACCACGTGAGCCATATCCATTGATTTGAGAGAATTTTTGAGCGCAAGATAAAGCCGCGAAAATCCCCTGTTGGAGCTTTTAATACCAAGGGAGCGCTAGGTGTTCAGATTTCTTTTAATTGGTTAGAACTGAACATCTACTTCAACCACGTGAGCCATATCCATTGATTTGAGAGAATTTTTGAGCGCAAGAAAAAGCCGCGAAAATCCCCTGTCGAAGCTTTTAATACCAAGGGAGCGCTAGGTGTTCAGATTTCTTTTAATTGGTTAGAACTGAACATCTACTTCAACCACGTGAGCCATATCCATTGATTTGAGAGAATTTTTGAGCGCAAGATAAAGCCGCGAAAATCCCCTGTTGGAGCTTTTAATACCAAGGGAGCGCTAGGTGTTCAGATTTCTTTTAATTGGTTAGAACTGAACATCTACTTCAACCACGTGAGCCATATCCATTGATTTGAGAGAATTTTTGAGCGCAAGATAAAGCCGCGAAAATCCCCTGTTGGAGCTTTTAATACCAAGGGAGCGCTAGGTGTTCAGATTTCTTTTAATTGGTTAGAACTGAACATCTACTTCAACCACGTGAGCCATATCCATTGATTTGAGAGAATTTTTGAGCGCAAGAAAAAGCCGCGAAAATCCCCTGTTGGACCTTTTAATACCAAGGGAGCGCTAGGTGTTCAGATTTCTTTTAATTGGTTAGAACTGAACATCTACTTCAACCACGTGAGCCATATCCATTGATTTGAGAGAATTTTTGAGCGCAAGATAAAGCCGCGAAAATCCCCTGTTGGAGCTTTTAATACCAAGGGAGCGCTAGATGTTCAAATTTCTTTTAATTGGTTAGAACTGAACATCTACTTCAACCACGTGAGCCATATCCATTGATTTGAGAGAATTTTTGAGCGCAAGAAAAAGCCGCGAAAATCCTCTGTTGGAGCTTTTAATACCAAGGGAGCGCTAGGTGTTCAAATTTCTTTTAATTGGTTAGAACTGAACATCTACTTCAACCACGTGAGCCATATCCATTGATTTGAGAGAATTTTTGAGCGCAAGAAAAAGCCGCGAAAATCCTCTGTTTGACCTTTTTATACCAAGGGAGCGCTAGGTGTTCAAAATTCTTTTAATTTGTTAGAATCGAAAATCTGGTTTGACCACGTGAGCCATAAATTATTATTCTGAACATGCCATGCAAAGGCGCGTGGTTTCTAAATCATCCTGAATGATAGTCGTATGGCTTTCAGCGCATGCATTAAGGGACAAACTAGTTAGTCAATCTATTTACTTCTAGATCGCAATTTGGAACAGGGGATGTGTTTTATTGAAAGGATAAAAGAATAATTTAGAATACGCGTTAAGTAATAAAGATGGAGCGTAATGGTTACTTACACACACACACACACACATCATATATATATATATATATATATATATATATATATATATATATATATATATATATATATATATATGTGTGTGTGTGTGTAAGTAAATAATTACAAGATGAAAAGAACTTTTTAAATACCATGTTTTTAAATTTTCTGTTGAATCATATAAACTTGACAATTTTATGTATTAATAAATACTTTTAAAAAATTTTTTTTGATGAATTATACCATCAACTTGAAAGAAAATGAAGTTAATGGGAAGTTAACTTGAGAGTCACTTTTCGTTCCCATCCCAGTTGATAGATGGCTGCACCAGTCTACAAATCAAAATTAACTGAAATAACTGAAATTTAATTCAATTCTGCTTAAAGATGGCTAAAAGTATAAAAATAAATGCATTGTCATCGCGTTCTGAGCTATTCTAACAGTTTCAATTGTCTAGCTAGTCGGGAAGTTAGTTAAAAATCGATTGCAAGATTTGTACTAGACAAACACACAAAAACACACACAAACAGACAAGAAAGTGAGTTAATAAAAACATGGAAAAAATTGCGTCTTATGGTCCGAAAAATGCGGTACTTGTAACCTTTATTCCCGTGTCATCATTCCAACTGCCCCATATATTCTTTTCACTTACTTTGTTCTTTTTTTTTTGACATATTCTTATTTATTTTTACTATATTTCTCTATTATGGAGTACAGCTTAAAAAGAAATCTTTAAAATCAAATCGAGTATCGTTGGAAATTTTTTTTTCTCCATAGATTAACACTGATCCGAGTGAATCTAATAGGGATACTGCCCAGCAGCCTTAAGGCTGTGTTCTCACCCTATTGGATTCAACTCAATGTTAACCTATGGAGAAAATGTGCCTGTTGTTGAGAGTTACATAAATGCTGATAATACGATAGGAATGGTACTATGCACAAAGCCTAAGAGCCTGTTCTCATAGAATCTATCAGCGTCAGAGTTACTTGTATTGAAATATATTTAACCAGTTAGAAATCTTTAAATGATTAGCCACAAAATTGTTAAGGAATGTGATTGGTTTAAAATATGTCAACACGAGTTTCATATATATATATATATATATATACATATATATATATATATATATATATATATATATATATATATATATATATATATATACATATACATATATATATATATATATATATATATATATATATATATGTGTGTGTGTGTGTGTATGTATGTATACATATATATATATATGTATACATATATATATATATATATATATATATATATATATATATATATATATATATATATATATATATATATATACATATACATATATATATATATATATATATATATATATACATATATATATATATATATATATATATATAAATGGCTCGTAATCGTATATATATATAGTGGCTCCGAAAAGTGTTCGTACACTTAAGATTTTCAATGACGTAGGGGTCTATCCATTAATTAAATGAATATTTCAGAATGGGTATTTAATAGTAATATCTATAATCTATTCTTAACAAAACTGCATGAAATATTTTGAAAACATAGTAAAACTTTATTTTTAAGAAACCAGTAATCAAAAAGTAACAAAAACTTTATCTCACAAAAGTCATCTTAGACTGAAATATTTTCTGATAAATTCATGATTAAAATTATCGTCTGGAGCTTTATTTTTAGTTTTGAATTGTAGTGGCATTTAAAATATCGTTTGGCTTTAATTTTTGCTTGACTACTCCGTAATATTCTATTTATTATTTAAAAATGGCTCGTAGTCGTAAAGAAACGACAAACAGCATTCGAAAATTGATTATTTTTCATCATAGTAGTGGTAAATCAGTTCGGAATATTGGTAAATTACTTAATTTGTCCCATTCTGCTGTGACGTATGTGATAAAACGCTTTAAAGAAGAAAATCGGATCGAATACAAGGTAAGAAAAGGTCACTCGGCAAAGTTAACAAAATGTGATCGAGATTTATAATTAGAAAATTTGTGAAAAATCCACGTTTGAGTGCTGTAAAAGTTTCTGCAGAATTTAATGAAACATTTTCTACTTCACCTGAAACTGTTCGACGAGTTCTCAGAGCAGCTGGATTTACATGGGCGTTCTGCCCGCAGAAAATTTTTTGTGAGTGAGAAAAACAGAAAGCTTAGGCTTTCCTTCGCACTATGAATGATAAATAAGCCCCAAACGTATTGGAATAATGTTGTTTATGCCTGGTTAAAAGTTAATGTGAACTGTAATCGTCGTTCCTTGGCGCCTTGATTTGGCGGCAACAAGCTTGTAAAGCGCAGTTGAATTTCGTCTCTTGCTCTGGTAGGAAGCTCCAGTCGTAAGCATGCCTAAACAAATTAGTCATATCGATGGCTGATGATAATAAATCTTTATTAATTGAAACTTGCCAATTTATTCGAACTTTAGTCATACAGTCCATCTTGACCAAATGTCTTATTTGCCGATGAAAGCAAGTTTAACATTTTTGGTTCCGATGGGCGTATAATTGTATGGAGAAAAAAAAATGAGGAACTTAATCCCGAGAACTTAGTAGGAACAGTTAAGCATGCCGGTGGAGGTATCCTTGTGTGGGGGTGCATGTTAGCAACAGGACTAAGTAATTTGGCATTTCTTAATGGTATAACGAATCATGCTGTTTATATAAATATTTTAAGAGACAATTTAAAATTATTAGCTCAAAATTTGGGTATTGGAAACAACTTTTTTTTATTTTTATTTTTAATCAAGATAACGATCCTAAGCACACGGGTCTCAACGTTCGCCTCTGGTGTATCTATAATTGTTGACAAGTTTTGAAAACACCACTTCAGTCGCCAGATTTAAACCCAATAGAACATATTTGGAGAGAATTGGAGGTTCGAGTACGAAAACAAGTCATTCACACGAAAAGAGATCTAAAAACAATTATGATGGAAGACTGGATGAACATTGATGCAAAAATTACAAAAGAACTAAAGCAATCTATTCCCAGACGTTTAAAAGCTGTTGTGGACGCTAAAGGATATCCTACTTAATATTAATTTAACGAAAAATTAGAATATTTACTAATATGTAGAGATTTTTTAAAAGTGTACGATGACTTTTGTGAGATAAAATTTGTGTTACTTTTTGATTACTGGTTTCTTAAAAATAAAGTTTTACTATGTTTTTAAAATATTTCATGTAGTTTTGTTAAGAATAGATTATAGATCTTATTATTAAATACCCATTCTGAAATATTTATTTTAATTAATGGATAGACCCCTGTTTCACTGAAAATCGTAAGTGTACGAACACTTTTGGGAGCCACTGTATATATATATATATATATATATATATATATATGACGCTGACGGATTCTATGTGAACAGGTCTTAAGACTTCCACAAGTGTTTCTTCTGTTTCATGACATCACTAATTTTCAAGAAAAGTGGGTTTTTTCTTTAACAAATGGCAACACTTTCTTTTTATCGCTTTCATTTCTAATATGTAGTATGGCCCAGTATTTCAATCATCAAAAAATCATCAATGAAACAATTGTTTACCGGTGAAATCAGAAGGTCCCGGTATAAGTGTTTTATCGTACAGTACAATGTCAAAACTCATAACTGCATTCATAAAATTTGCTAATTCAACCATCACTCAAGTCTTAACAAGAAGGGCACATTAACAAGGGAGTCCAAATTATGAAAAGAACTCCGTTAAAACGCTAATTATGAACTCGGCGGCAATTGATTCCGGAGTATAACTCACCTGCGATAACATACTTCAAACCTAACTCTCTTCCGCCTACGAAATAAATCATAAGTAATGACTCCTATAGACTTCTCGCATCGTTTCGCGGTGATTTATGTTGCACCTTCCATCTTATTAGCTCGGTCGATGAAAAATGTATTTCGAGTCATTCTCTGTGTACGAATAAATACAGCCTGCCTTACTGGAGAAGCACAATTAATGGTTATTTAACTATTTATCGTTCTCGCAGGTGCTTGGAGAGGGTTAAAAGGGGAAAAAAAATTTGGAAAATTTCCAGATTGGAATGGGTTATGTCAGTGCTGTTCCATTGACTATCAAACTCTCGATATGTGATTATAGTACTCTTTTAACCTCTGCCACGAAAGCTATTTGTTGTTTTTCTTCACCTTGTGTGCATATACATATATATATGTGTGTGTATATATATACATACATACATATATATATATATATATATATATATATATATATATATATATATATATATATATATAAATATATATATATATATATATATATATATATATATATATATATATATATATATATATATATATATATATATATATATATATATATATATATATATAGTTAATGTTTAGGACCCGAGAAACTTAAATCAGCAAAAACGAAGTCTGGGGCTCAATTATTTTTTTAAAAATTAATTTTTTAATGATTTTTTGTGCCCCTAAGAGGTGCGAGTACCCCCTGTGGATACAGACCGTTCCCCACAACATTTTATCAGTGAAATCCAAACCTATCCCCTTCGCGGTTATTACCAACCGGAGGGGGGGGGAGAGCTTCGTGGTAATAACCTTTGGCCTTGCCTAACTGTCTGACAGATAACGCACAGTCCAAACCGTTGGTCATAAAAAGCTGAAATTTTGCATGCCGATTTTTCTATAGTGGAGTTCATAGTGGAGGGGTTAACTGAGAAAGATTTTTGAAAAATTCCTCTTCGATTTTTTAAAATTAAATTTTTAAGCTGTTTTTCTAATTTTTTTTTAAGTTTGCATTTAAAATGATAATCCGAGGGTTATGAAATTTATATCACGAGAAAGATCATAAAAATTCCTTTATAGCGAAATCTTTTAAGAATCTTTACCTCCCTTTTCTGATTTTTGGGGAATTTTTAAAGATTAACTTTTAGAATTTAATTTATAAAATGCTGATCACGTGGTTTCTTTTCTTTTTGTGATACTTTAAATTAATTTTGCGTTACGTGCATAACAACAAAATAAATTGACAAAAGAAACATTAAAATACGGTAAAAGATAAAATTTAACCACTAGACTAACTGAGATGGGAGTTTTTTAAGAATACAGTTCAAATTAGTATGTTTTAACACAACTTTCCCGGCTCTGCTTTGTGTCCTTTGTTATTTGCAGTTTTTCTCATCGCTTGAACCGATTTACAATTTGCTTTTTCTACGGTTTTTGGCCTTAGGAAAATTAAAAACCGAAATACAATTCGCTTTTTCAACGGTTTTTGGCCCTGGGAAAATTAAAAACCGATGCGGTTTTTGGCCTGTCGACAATAAAAAAACCAATCACCAAATTAAGGAAAATAGGCTTCATGTGGAATCCCGCCTTACTTTGAATAAATAAAGGGGATAATGCATCTTGCACTTTACGTCTTGGGTGATGTGGAAAAAAGTGCGTCTCTTGGGTGATGCGGAACAAACTGAGCTTTTAAGGGAAAAATAAATAATACAGGCAAATGTAAATTATAAAACTTATTTCTAATTAAACAGTGGATCAAACCTATATAATTAAATCTAATTAAACAGTATCTAACAAATATAATTAAACAGTAAACTTATTCAATCCAAGCGTGCGAATCACGCAACACTGTGTTATTAATTCTCAATATAATCAGACGTATAATCAGACGAAGGTCCACAGGCTCAAAGTTTCTTTCTTTCTTATTGTTTGTATATCATTTCAGTAGAAACGCGCTAAGCGCAATCTGTCTAGCCAGATGAATATGAAGAGCGGGGGGTGCAGCCCAGTTTTTTTTTTTTTTTTGATGGAATGCATGGAAAATTTTACATCTATATATCTACCCGGACATCGCCGGGCAATAATGCTAGTATATATATATATATATATATATATATATATTATGCATATATATACCCAACAAACACAAAGGCATCGGGCCGGGGTCGGAAGGTTCCGGCCAGCCGATTTCACCACTGCCGGGCCGGCGCATTAGGTCAGTATCGTTTCCGTCACGGCTGTGTCCTCTCGCCCGCGACTACCCCGTCGACTGCCGGGCCGCTTCCGGTAGGATTCGAGCCATCGTTCATCCGACTACGAACCGTTAGGCAGCCGCGATTAAGCCATCGATGCGGACAGATAGCCGGAACGTAACCGGAGGTTGACGGGCCGGTTACGGGAGCAATAATTGGTGTCGACATACCGTCATCTACCCATCTCGTAAACAGCAATGTGCCGTAGGTCCGGGCATCATGCCAGCATTCTACCAGAATCGGACCGCCGGCAGTGTTTCTAAGTTTTGCGTAGGACCCTTTTGTTTATATGCTTTTTATTATTATTTATTTCATTGACGATTAACCTCTGATATCAACCCTTTCACTTTTATTATTTTTTTGCCTTCATATTTCTAGTATTCTTTCCAGTTTTGCCTTATGTATTTTTAGGTATTACCAAATACTGATCTTTGTTATTACCTAAAAATTTACTTGTTAGAACAAAACCTCATTTTGTATTAAGATACATTTACCCAAATTTGAAAGTTAAGATAACATTAATACCAACCATTAAAGCTAAATCATCTTTCCACTCGATCTAAGGTTACAGTTTGTTTTTTTTTAAATTTAGAATGAGATTATAGTATGTAAAACAGTACTACTTTAATAATTAACCCAAAAAACTTGTACTTCCCCAGTATAAAATTTATTAACATAATTTGATAAATTTATAAACATAAATTTGATACATTCTTCAAACCTGAGTAATGTGTAGTGTGTATGATGAAGCCCATCTTTGTGAGCTTGTGAAAACTTGCTCAGAAGAATTTATTTAAATTATTTTTTGGTGTAGAGTTAATAAATGCTCTACAGATAAGAAAATTATTTTTTGCATAGTTTTGTGAATTAAAGAGTAATTCATTAAATTCTTATGTCATTTTAAAAAAATATTTTCTTTTCTATTATATTGGACTTAATATCCAACACTTGATAGTACTATTTTTGAGAAATAGTACTATGATAGTAATATCTTCTATTGTAATTTTGAGAAAAATTATAGACACATGTTTTTAAATACAGAAAAGAGCTGGTTTAAAGTAAAAATAGTTTATTTAGAAAGTACATAGCACATTTACACAATTTTTTTCTATATTTTCTACAAAACAGGATCCTTTCGCTGTACCTCTGGCTCCATCTTTACAGCATCTAGGGAAAAAAAAGAAAGAGAAAATCAGTTCATAAATTTATGTGAAAGGAAAATGACTCCCATCCCCAGATATAATTTATGAATCAAAAGAATTTATTTAAATTATTTTTCTATGTAGAGTTAGTAAATGCTCTGCAGATAAGAAAATTATTTTTTGCATAGTTTTGTACATTAAAGGGTAATTTATTGTTGTAAAAATAGTTGATTGTTGAAAGTAGTTGAAAAATTCATTGTTGATAAAGTAGAATTAAATAAATCCAATTAGGAAATATAAATTCTGAGACAGGGGTTTAAAAAAACTTGATACAAAACAGCACCCAACACATGAGTGCAGTTTTAAATCTGTTGTCATTTTATTGATAACTACTTCCAAGAAGTAAATTCCTACCACATTTTTTTTGTAAAACCAATTACATACTGTGAAAACTACATCATGTAAAAAATATTTACTTGATTAAATAAATATACTAATAGAAAATAGTTATAAAATATTTGTTAAAGAGTATTCCCCTTTTCACTAAATTTCTCTCTGTACAGTAGAAAATCCAACCATGTCGATTAATTTGTTATTATAGATATAAATAAAATAGGGTAGATTGCCTTGATAAGAGTACAATTAAGTTTTTAATGTTGAGCATAATTTCAGCTCAACGTTGAAAGCTGAATCAGAGACTTGTCTATAATGACACCAAAATTTCCTCTTCACTATTGACAATGCTGTTGAAAGTAGAGAAACACAAGAATAAAGATTGAATGCTAAGTAAAACATTAGCATACAAAATCTTAAATTTCTAAATTTGATTACAACATGCCATAGAGAGCATTAATACAGATGCTGGGTCAGATTTAGAAATTTAAGATTTTATATAGTATTCAATCTTCATTCTTGTGTTTCTTTACTTTCAACGTGAGAGTGATTCTCGATAGTGAAAAGAAAATTTTGTTGTCATCTCAAGTCTCTCAGTCAGCTTTCAATTATTGTACTCTATCAAGGCATTCTAATCTATTTTATTTATATCTGTAATAACTAATCATTTAATTGACAGGATTGAATGTCTTACTGTACTGAGAAATTTAGTGAAAAGGGTGAATACTCTTTAACAACTAATCTATTACTATAATAATGAATAAAGTAAAACTTTATTATATGATGTAGCTTTCACAGTAATTGGTTTTACAAAAATTGTGGTAGAAAGTAATTTGGGATACTAACTTCTGCATAGTATTTTAATAGAGCATATCTTTTGTTACTTAATTGTCAAATTATGGTGGGGATCTGTGTATAAAATATTTTTTTTATTTGTGAGCAGCTGTTATTAGGGATAACCACAGTAAAAAATTATTCAAAATATACTATTTAGATTCAGTAATTACTAAACAATTGTTATGATATATTGTTTGATTAGTCTAGGTTAATTTGAAAAATGAGGTGGGTAATATTGACTAGCTGTCAATGTTGAGTGAAATGGCATAGATTATATTATAAAGCGTGAAAAAACACTTAGACTTTTTGAACCAAGCTTCTAACCCAAATTTAAGTTTTTAAAAAAATATTTTGCTAATGAGAGTATTTTCACAGATCTTAACAATGGAATAGAAAACCCGTATAGTCAACAAATTCATGGATAAACGATTCAGTTCTAAAAGCAAAAAGCCTGGTTTCTGTATACTGTTGTAACATGATTATTATAAAAGTATACAGAAACCAGGCCTTTTGCTTTTAGGGCTGCATCTTTTATCCATGACTTAGTTGACAATACAGGTGTTATGTTCCATTCCTTAGATCCATGAAAATATTTCCAATTTTAAAAGTTTCATTAAATTTTTTTTTAAATTTTGGTTAGAAGTTCGGTTTGAAAAGTTTAAAGTATTTTATTGCACTTTGTAAAATAATCTATGCTACTGCACTCAACATTGACAGCCAGTCAATCTTTGTATGCTTGCATCATTTTTCAACTTAACTTAGATAAACCAAATAATACACCATAAAAAAACCTACACACTTGCAAACATAACCTTATTATAGTCAACAATTATTTAATAATTAACTGAACCTAAGTAATATATTTTGGAATATTTTTTTACTGCCCTTATCCTTACACTTTATAATAACAGCTGCTCACAAAAATATATTTTATGTGACAGATCTCCACCAAAATTTGACAATGAAATAATAAAATTAAATACTAGGCAGAAGTTAGTATTCCAAATGACATTCAACTACCTATTAGCTCATCAACGAATAATCTAATACATCTAAAAGCAATATTATTATTATTATTACTTCTGTAAGGAATTATGAATGAACATCTAACTACTTCTCATGAAATTCTGATAATTAAATTAAAAAATTTTTAACATTAACTATCAAGAGTAAAATAACCCTTGGCATTTTATATCTTTATAATATAAAAATATAAAATTTTTTTTGGTAAGCAGTTATGATAAAAGACTTTCACAAGAGTCACGGTTAACTGAAGTCCCTGAACTGCACTTTCAGACATACCTAATACTTTAATAACATGCTTGCCAGCTAAAAATATAATGAATAAAGGAAATCAATATCAATCCACAAATTACTGCAACCAAAGTTTATGAAAATGTTCGGATTAGCGTATAAAATATACAAAGAGAAATTTGAAAATTTGAGTTGTTTATTAATTAAGAATTATGTAATAAAAATATTTTTTATGGTTTTTCATAGAAAAATTCAAATTTAAGTACAAAAAATAAATTTAAAAAAAATATATTATCAACTTTGTGATTTTGCCCACAAGTTCACTGCTGAAAAAAATAAAGGATATCTAGAGAATAAAAAAAAAATGGGTTCAGTGAGGTTAAAATGAACTTACAGATTATGAATCGAGCACACTGCCAAGTGAGTTGTGGAATCTTTTCATGGAAATCACAATGAGGTGAAGATTGATTCCAGTTTCAGAATTCTGTAAAGAAACCAATATTTTCTTACAATGCCATAATAAAAATTAGAGTGATTTGTGACACCAAGAAGCATTGAAAAGCAGAGTTCATTATTTATTTATTTATTTTACAAATGCCACACACTACCAAAAATAGCACCTATGCAATCAGTGCACGTGCTCTCCAATACTTCTCAACAAGATCAGTAAAACGTTTTAGTGCAGAGCACTCGTCTATTTGCTTATCAGTGAAATAAAAAAGGTAGTATGACCCCCTTACATGTATACTTTGGACCATAGGCGTAGCGTGCTTCTAACATTTGGGACGGATACAAATTGAATTCAGCTAGGGCCCTTCTCAGCGCATTGACTACCGATCAATCCTTAAAATTTGAAATATGATTTTTTGAAATTGAGTAACAATAGAATTGATGTTTGAGTAGTATTCAAAAGTTATACAATGAGAAAAATAAATGTAATATAAATAAAAGAAGAAAAAAAATGTAGCATGCTTCTAACATTTGGGACGGATACAAATTGAATTCAGCTAGGGCCCTTCTCAGCGCATTGACTACCGATCGATCCTTAAAATTTGAAATATGATTTTTTGAAATTGAGTAACAATAGAATTGGTTTGAGTAGTATTCAAAAAGTTATACAATGAGGAAAATAAATGTAATATAAATAAAAGAAGAAAAAAAAATGTAGCATCGAATTTTTGTTATGGATCATATCATTGTTAAAAACTATGTTAGGGCTAAAGACATAATCGGTATTTTCAGTGTCACAGTTTGAAAAAAATGGGAAAAAACCAACTTTTTAAAAAGTTTTCTACAATTTTCTGATTTAACTGAACCAAAAATTTCTCCTCACATGAATTTTCAAATCAGATTAAGTGAAAATTACACATAATGGAATATGCACTGAGCATATAATTTAATACCAAAAATTGCCTGGTGATTAAAAGTTGAGAAGTAATCAGACTTTCAATGTGCTGAATATGTTTAGCACAATATTTAAATAAGACTTTAATATACATGAACTAGATTACTACCTCGCAAAACTTCCAAGAAACAATTTCAACTAACTATTGTATAACTTTCCATATAATTTGGCTTTCCATAAAACTCCAACTGATGTTCAGAATCAGTTGAGTTATTTTTCAGGCACAACTTTATCAACATATTTAATTATGAAACTTTGAGAAAGTAAAGACAATTTACAATGCATTTCCCCCCATTTTTTAAACAGCTAAACAAGATGCTCAGTGGAATTTTAAAAAATTTAGTACAAATTTAGTACAGGATCAAAAATATAAAATAATGGTCTATTAGGATTTGAAGGATGATTATATACTTAAACAAGGGGGGTAGCAAAATAGGATATTGTTTAATAATAAAGTCAGTTGTTTTAATAATAAAGTCAGTTGTTCAGTCAAGAAGTCAATTATTGTATTTTGATGATCAGAAATTTTATGTCTTAGAACATCAAGCAATTCAATTACCACATTTAATACATTTTCACCATCACTCATTACTGTTTTCATTTAATCTAAATTCTTTATATAAGTATTAAGACTTAAAATGGAATAAACATGTTTAACAGAGAGAAAAATTTATGGCATGCATAAAATTAAATTTTACCAAAATTTAAAATTACTTAGCCCATTAACTAATGATCTAATACATCCAAAAGCAATTTCCTTTTTACTACTTCTGTAATGAATTATCAACGAACCTCTAACAACTTATCAGGAAATTCTAAAAATATTTTTAAAATTTTAATGTTAACCATTAAGAATAAATAAAGCTTGGCACTTCACATTTTCATAATATAAATATCATTTTTCTGTTATTATAAAAGACTCTGTAAACCAGGCGTTTTGCTTTTTGGAACTGTATCTTGTATCCGTGAATTCATTGATTATACAGGAGTTCTATTCCATTATTAAGAAAGGGTTATTTCATTCACTTATCAAACACACATTTTGATATAATAAACCACAACTCACAATGGATGTCTTATCTACAATTTTATAAACAAACTTTGTCTATGAACACATTTTATATTTTCTAAATAAACCTTGGCATTTTATAATTTTATAATATAAATCTCTTTTTTTGGCAAGAGTTAAAGTCTTTCACAAGAGTCGTGTTAACTGAAATCCCCGGACTGCACTTTCTCACTCACCTAAAACCTTAACAACAAGCTTCACAGTTAAAAAAGAATAAATAAAGAAAATCAATATTCTATCCACAAATTATTGAGACCAAAGTTTATGAGAAAGTTCAGATTAGCGTCTAAGTTAAAAAAACTAATTTGAAATTTTTAGTTGTTTAATAAATATTTTTAGTTTTTTTCATAGAAAAAATTTAATTAGTTAAAAATAAATCTAAAAAAATATTAAAAACAGTGATTTGGGCCACAAGTCCACTGCTGAAAATAAAAGTATATCTCGAGAATAAAAAAAGGTAGGCTCAGTGGCGTTAAAAACTTACGCAGGTTATGAGATCCAAGTGGTATTTGTCTTTCAAGCCTGAAGCTCTGAATAGATTCCAGTTTCAAAATTCTGTAAAAAAAACCAATATTTTCTTATAATGCCATAATAAAAATTTAATGTTTTATCAAACCAAGAAGTATTGAAAAGTAGAGTTCTTTATAAACTTGCTTATCACTAATATAAAAAGGGGAAAAGAAACTAATTTTACCCTTTATATATATATATTAAGCCAATAAGTTCACATTTATTTTGCACAGCATGACAACAAAATAATTTCCAAAAGACCTTTAGAGATGAACAGCTTATAGATAGTTATTGAGAACATTCTCAGATTTATAAAAACTCTTATCGTACAGTATCTATTACAATAAAGCAATTTTTTGTATGTACACATTCTGATAATCTACAAATCTATATACTTATAAATATATAATTTAAAAACATGGAATGCAAATTAATAAGTTAAGAAACAATTTATGTATCTAAATAGTCTATTTTGGAATAATTTTCACTGCCATCATCTCTAATAACACTGATAAAAGTGATTTCAAACACGATACAAATTAGAAAATTAAATGCACGTGGCATCTATATTGACACAAATTTAAAACTCTAAACTTCTCATTACTCCAGAGGTTCTTTGAATGAATTCAGGAATACAATGGAGTTCACATACATACAAAAATTAATAATTCTTGAAAATATATATACACTCAATTGCAAGAATATATACACTCAGTTGCAAAAAGTATGCACCATTATGTTATTCCTAAAGAGTGAAATTGTTTTATTTTATATCTTCAGAGAGAGTAGAAATATAATCTAAATATCAAAGCCAGTTCAAAATATTGATTAATAGCAATTGAAATTCAAAATGTTCCTTAAATAAGCTTTTTATTTAATGAGATATTCAAAATAAAAAAATGCTCCAATATTTGCTATTGTTTCAATATTTACTTGACATGTGGATACTGATTAAACAATATTTTGATCTGGTTTTGAAATTTTGAATATATCTTTGCTCTCGATAGACATAAAGAAATTTCACCCAGTAGGAATAACATATACATATATAGCAATTGAGTGTACACATAGAACATTATAAATAGAATTTTAAAAAAATTATATTTTAAGGCTATTAAGATTATACATGAAAAATACCTATTAGTGTTTAGTATTTAAATTAAAATATATAATTATACTAAATACATTCTTTTAAATTATGAACACAAAAATTTTAAGAATATTTGTTCTTTATTTCTTTATAATGTATAAAATGCAGTGTATTTTATAAAGTTTACTCAAAACACAATTTGATAAGGAATTCGGAAATAGATCCTTTTGTATGATTTACAAGTTCATTTTTAGAATCTTTTATAATGTGGAACGTTTTTGAATCCATCTTTTAACATTTAGACATGGATAATTTGTTGCCTATTGATACCTGGCAATAAGAACATTGTAAAATATATTTAATAGGAAAATGGACAATTTTTCCACCATTGAATACTATGCAGGAATACTGTGCATTGAATACTATGCATGAATTTACTATGGAGGAATCATGTGTAACTGATTTATCAATCCAGTAGTAAAAAAATGTTTAATTTGGATTAACATATTAAAAAAAATTTCATTATAATTTTCTTTCAAATTTCTTTAAAGAAATAAAATGGAAAATATTATACTGGAAATGAAAATACATTTTTATTTTTCAACTATGTAGATTTGGAATTGATATTTGTGTCATGTATTTTATACTTTCTAAAGGATATAAAAATCTAAATAGTGCGTACAAATTACAATTCTAAATATTAATTTAATTAGCAAATACTTAAGACTTTCACAAGAGTCCATTTACTTCCTTTGTCCATCTAAAATATTAACTGAAAAACGAATCTTAAATTATTCCGAAACAAAATGTTTTTATTTATACATACGAAAGTGCTCGTAAGTGCCATAAGTATTGCTAATTCAATACACTCAGTTCAGTAGAGTTTGATCTGAAATATGGTCAATTCATATTATAACTTGGATTAAAACACTATCTTATAACAGAAATAGAATAATGTTCACTATGTAAGGGTGTTAAATAAAATCTAAAGGCAATAATTTAAGACTAACGAATGAAACTTACTTGTGGATTAATTTCAGCGAACTTGTAATCAATCTTTAATGGCGCCTTTTCAATCACGTGCAACTGAATGTCCAATCAGATGACACTAGTGCATTGTAGTATGACGAGGCGAAAAAAAAGATGGTTTGAAATTTCATTATGCTATAGCTTTCAAAAGCTGCCTTTTGGTATTGAATATAAAATTTTATTGCTCTACTGAAATATTTTTCAGGTGCTTCAAAATAGATATTTTTGTGAAAAGAGATAAAATTCTTTTTTTCTGTTTATTTTATGGTATATTAAATTAATAATATATATTTTTTGTAAATAAAATATTCAAAATATTTTTACAGGAAACTTAGGTATTTCTAAGTATTTCTAATTTTTAGATGTCATTACAGAACAACTGATTTTGTAGAATTTCGCAATTTTCATCATCTTAATTTTACAGTAGTATATTCTTATAATACACATTGGAATGAAAAAAACAATTTTTAATTAACGGACCTTAGTTAAAATAAACAAATCACATTTATTTAGAAAAATATTAATGTAATGTCTTTAAAGGCAAAGTGTTATTTTGAAATAAACATTCATATTTTTCAAAAGTCCATAGTAATCATACATGGTTTGCTTTACTTATTTCACTGACACATTGAATTGCTTTCTGTTTGTCATCAGAAATATGCCTCTTCATAGGAAGTCCTGTTACTTTAACATCATTCCATTCAATCATATCAATATAATCCTTGGCATCAAAGTTTATACGTTGAAATAAAAACTTTTTGATGCCACCTTCATTTTCAGCCCTTGCTTTTAGATTCCGGGGTAATCCAAGCTCTCTCTTACATGACTGCGATCATCTGATATCATACAAAGGACGAGATTTTCAGAAGCAGATTTCTGGCACTGGAAAATGTATATAAGATAGCATAATAGCATTTTTCAATGACAACAACCAGAATTTAAACATTACTGTAATTGGAATGGGTGGAACTGCCGTGAACACTGGATTGAATAATGGTGTGGTTCGTTTATTTGAAAAGGAATTAAGAAGGCCACTGCAGTGGTTGATTTGTCTATTTCATGGAAATGAACTGCGCCTACGTCCTAATTTGGAGGAGAAATAGGTAAACAACTAGAAAACTGCTATGAACTTCCAGTAATTGAATTATCACCTATTGAAAATGGCATTCCATTACTAGAAATTAAGGATGATTTAAGTGTGGACCCAAAATATTTGTTAGAAATGTCTAATGCAATCTCTGTTGGAAGGTGCTCTTCTGATTTGTCTATGAGAAAACCAGGAAAACTTTGTTATTCATGATAGCTTACATTAGCAAACCGAATACTTCACTTGTATGTGGGAACAGAATGTACTGCAAAAAAAATCTCCGAATACTGACTGAGTACATTTTGTAAGTATATGCATCTGTTTCGTTTCACATAAAGCGGAAACTATCTTATATCCATGGATCGAAGCACTTGTGGAAACTTGTAAGCTATTCACGTTACCTCCATCAGACTCTTAAAAATGTAATTGACCCAGTCATTCAAAGAAATTCGTACTTTGCTGCTTCTGAAAATCTCCTCCTATGTATGATATCAGTTGATCGCAGCCACGTAAGACAGCTTGGATTACGCCGGATTCTAAAAGCAAGGACTGAAAAATGAAGGGGGCATTGGAAAGTTTTAAGTTCAACGTATAAACTTTGATGCCAAGGATTATATTGATATGATTGTACGTAAAGATGTTAAAGTAACAGAACGAGGCATATTTCTGATTACAAACTAAAGCAGTTTCTAAAGGAAGCAAAATAATCTGATCAGGAGAGTCAACGTACTGACTTCAGCAATTTTCCATGTCACACACAAGCAGTAGAAAGGATTGTTAAATTCGTTACCGAGTCACCCTTACCCGTCCGTGGCACTTCTGCAAGAGTTGCATTGATAAAAACGAAAATACATTCTCAAAAGATAATGCCAAAATTTAATAATAAAAAACAAAACAAAACACAATTCAATGTGTCAGTGAAATAAGTAATGGAAACCATGTGTGATTACTATGGACTTTTGAAAAACATGAATTTTTTTTTTTCAAAATAACGTTTAACATCCCCAATCTCAAAGAACTTTTTAATCTTATGCACAGTAAGTGTGCGTTTAAATTTTCTTCTACACCCACTTTTGATTATATTCCTAAATCTGAAAAAGTTAAACCTCTGAATCAGGCTGATGAGCTTAAAGCAGGGTGTTTAACCTTTTGCAGCATCTGGGCCACATGGTAAATTTTTTCAAGGCAGGCGGGCCGCATAAAAAAGTCAACTACATTCAAAAGTTTAGTTTTATTATGAAAATGAAAAATACATTGTATATGTAATGTATAAAATATTATAATCTTGGTATGCAATGTGATGTGGTAATTTTGAACGAAATCGAACATAATGTGATTTTTAAAATTTGGGTTGATCTAAAGCGAATTGCTCTCGACTCTAACTTAACTAGCATTAATGATCGAATCAATCTCTCAAACCAATTTTCTATCCTAGGAAACTGTCGTAATCCGGAGGAAAGAAATTCCCGCTGCTAATGATGAATTTCCTGTTAGGCGGGAAACCAAACCTGAGCCATGTTTTTTTTTTTTTAATGGCGGAAGGGTACAAAGATACCCTCAACAAAATGTACAACCTAGTCAAAATTCAATATCCCAAATCAATTTCATGAAACTTTGTCAAAATCTTATCTGAAAACATTACTGCAATTGGATTAATATCGGACCTTTCAAAATTACTTAATTTACTTACGCATTGAATTTTTTTGGAAAAAAAATCCCAAAACCGAACGGCCACTTAAAAATTAAAAATTTATGTTCCGATCTTAATATTTCAAATCTTACCCAGTCCATTAATTGTTCACAGGTTAATTCTGATAGTGTTATTCTGATAGTGTGGTTTCTGATAGTGTTTAACATTTTTCCTTTATTTTTCTGTTCCATGCGAGGCAGTTTCCTCTTATTCAAGTTCCACACTTGATACCCTATCAGGGAATGCTGGTGTGGGGCGTTCGTTTTTGCTTCCCATGCTTCAGTCCTCGGTTCGATCCTACAAAGTGCAGTTCTGTTATCTGTACTCACGGATGTTCAAACCTGCCAATTTAATTTATTAAATATAACTTACTTATTATTTTAAACTTAATTGCCTTAATTTTTATTTCTAACATTTATTTAAACTAATTTTTTGGCCTTTTTTTACTTATTGTAAATATTATTTCTCGTATCCTGATTCAATTACAAAAAAAAACAATGTAATATATATTCTTCAATGTACGTACTGAGGATAAAGGGTCTTATTTTTTGATATTTTTTGGTGTCTCATGACATCTACTGTCTATGTCTCTGACATTACATTACATTAATATTTTTCTAAATATGTGTGATTTGTTTATTTTAACTAAGGTCTGTAAATTTAAAATTCTTTTTCTTTCATTCAAATTTGTATTATAAGAATATGTTACTGTAAAATTAATACGATGAAATTCGAGAAAAAATTCTACAAAATCAGTTGTTTTATAATGGCATCTAACAATTAGAAATACTTAGAATATGTAAATTTCCTGAAAAATATATTTTGAATATTTTATCTACAAAAATATATATTATTATTTTAATATACTATAGAAGAAATTTAAAAAAATACAAATTTTATCACTATTTCCTCTCTTATAAATAAAGAGTGGTGAAACAAGGACCCATTTTTAAGTAGATATTTAATTTCTCCAGTAATATATAAAAATAAACAATGAAACTAATTTTCATCTGTTTTTATAAGCTTCTAGGGAGTTAAAAACATACACACAGAATACAATCTTTACATACAAGGAAAATTATGTGAATTTTCACATAATACAATTATACAATTTCACATAATACTTTTCACATAATACAATCTTTACATACAAGGAAAATTATGGGAATTTTCCGCGTAAAAGAAGTTTCACAACAATGAAATAAATATTTTTGAAAAGTCTGTTAAATTTAATCTTCGCCTTCCCTTTCAAATCCATAATTCTGATGCAGATATCTGTTACTTGTGGTTACGAATCGGAGGTGCAGTTCCGGGACGATACAGGGAAAACGCTTTCGGTACGATTCATATCAACCCATAACAGGCCCTGAAACACGTAAACGGAAAGCGTTTCCCCTTCGGAGGTTCGTAAACAACCCGCCAGTGGCCCGACAAAATTCTCCCGTACTTGTCGTTCAACCGGTGCCTCCAGCACTGGCCCGATAAGCTGCCGTCAGTCCTGTGTTTGTTGGGTATATATATACATATATATATATATATATATATATATATATATATATATATATATATATATATATATATATATATATATATAAGGAATAGATGATAGAGAAAACCAGTAATAGCTCTAAAGCTACTTGCAGCCAGTAACAAATAACATGAAAAGAAAAGTTTGAAAGAGGTTTTAGACAGCATTTCTTCATCACCGGTGTCAATGCTGTCTAAAAACCAATGGATTGTTTCCGATGAGTACGATCTATACAATAAACACATTCAGACACCGTACAATCCATGAAAAACAGAAGAATTGATTAATAATTGAATAATAGTACTTAACCAAAGAACACCAAGCCTGGCGCTAGACAGAGTGGAAGTTAAGAACATGTAACCGCAAGATGACTGACGTCACAAAACTTGCAACCATGGAGGTAGTGGATTCTCAGTTACAGACTTACTATGGTTACCAAATTTTAGGACTATAAATACCCTTAATAATTTAGTTTTTAATTATTATTACTAAGAGTTATTTTTATTATTATTTTTACTTTTACTTATGATTTTTATTTTATTTTTTATTTTTAGTAGTTATTTTTTCTATTTTATCTTATTGTTATGTTTAACTTATTAAATGCAACAGAACAAACTATTCATTAAAACAAAAAAACCAATTATGTTTTTGGATAGACTTTTTGGATATATATATATATATATATATATATATATATATATATATATATATATATATATATATATATATATATATATATATATATAATATATATATATATATATAGTATATATATATATATATATATATATATATATAAAATAAATATATATATGCATATATATATCCCTTAATGGCCGTTCTTACAAACGGAGAATGAAATTTCCCGTTTTACAGGGGGAATCGGAAAAATGGGCTCCGCAAGCTAATGGTTAAATCAGTTCTGAATACAGATTTAGTTTCATTGAAGGGGTTACTGAAGAACTCGAATAAGGGCTTAATATTCCCGGGGCACCCTAGTGGTTAGCGCTTCGGAATCAAGCACTGAGGGTGATCGGTTCGAATTCCGACAAGAAACACTGAATGCTCTCATGTCTAAGCCGGGTATGGGTATGTTAAAAAGTCCCTCCGTGGGATTTGTAGGGGGGGTGTATGAGGGTACGGGCATCCTAGATGTTGCCCCTGTGGTTGCTGGGTTAAAATTGGGATGGCAGAGTCGGCCTTCGACGCTCGAGGTACCCAATAGCCGTGAGCTAAGCAAGAGCCACCCTGCAGGTTTCCATGGACCAAGTCAGGAATTGTGCGGCCAGGGAGCGTTAGTGACAACAAGTTTTTACTTGAAGCGCTGGAGCACTTTGACTCACATATTTTGGAACACTATGTTTCGCTATGGGGATAAAATTTGCCCATTATCATTATGATTATTATTTTTTAAGTTTAAAAAAAAAACAACAACTGTCCTTTGCATTTGAAGTTTTTGAGGCAGAGAAGGGAGGTTTTGATACAAGGTGCGCAGATAAAGTAACCGGACAATTTTTTATAAATAAGAATATCATTACTCACCTTCAAACGTTTCTTTAAGTCATCGAAACACTGTTTGCAAGCATTGGAACTAGCCGTTCGCAAAATACGCGTAACATTTGATTTAATATCCGAGACGTTTTCAAGTCTCTGTCCTTTCATGGCCATCTTAAGCTTCGGAAAAAGGAAAAAATCAGCTGGCGATAAGTCGGGAAAATATGGTGGGTAATTTTTCTCTGTAATTGAATGCTTAGCAAGATATTGTTGTTCAGAAATTGCTGTACGGGGCCTAGCATTATCGCGTAAAAGAAACCATTGCCCAGAATCAAACAGTTCCTTCCTAACTCGCCTTATCCCGTTTCTTAATCGAAAAAGCACCGCCTTGTAAAAATACTGATTAATTATTTGATTTTCAGAAACAAATAAGTGGTGAATAAGTCCTTTGTAACCAAAAAATGCAATCAGTATCACCTTAGTCTTTGATTTTGACATCCTTGCTTTTTTTTTTTTTTTTTTTTTTTTTTTTTTTTTTTTTTTTTTGTATGGGAGAAAATGGTCCTTTCCACTGTTCACTTTGTCTTTTTGTTTCTGTGTCGTTTTGTAAATTGTTCTTTGGGGTATTCCAAATTTCGATAAAATTAAAAAGGACTTTCCATCATTTCTTTGAAAGATAAAGGAAAAGTGGCGAAATATGGTCTCGGTCAGGGCCCGATTTAGAAAATTCTTGACTATAGGCACAACTCGGGATGGGGGGGCTCCCTAACACTGATGTGGGCATAAAATTTCCAAAATTAACACAGTAAAAAATAAACATGAATCATTGCGAAAGTACCATTTTACCAAGAATTGGCTATTTGAAGCGTAGAAGCCTAGAACATTATCAAATAACAAAAAGCTATACAACATATTTACTTCATCATTAAAACACCAATACAATACAACCAGAAAACTTATTAATCCCTTATATACACTATACATATAACTAAACATATGATGAACAGACCAATCAATGAAATTTGAAAGGATATATAAAAAAAATTGCCATTAAAAAAGGTAAAAAAAAAAAAAAAATTGGAATTGGAATTTTTTTTTCCGTTTAAAAAAAAATTTGGGGGGGCCCCTAGGCCCGGGCCTATTGGGCCAAATGGAAAATCAGGGCCTGGTCTCGGTAGACTTTTTAACTCTCGTAATATCTGTGAAGGTCCTCGTATAAAGCTTTAAATATTGCATTATTGCACACTAGAAACCAATATTTCAAAACATTTTGTACGTTTTACCCGTGATCTCGTATTAACCGTGCTCGTATTAAGTGGGTTCTACTGCAATATTTCAGACCTGAATGACACGAGGAGGACCTTCTCAAGGTCATTAATGTTTCTTTCTTTCATTCTCTTCTTTACCTTTCTTTTTTTAGAAAAATAATAATAAAAAAAACTAATTTTGAAGAGACAGGACACTACCGCATAAATTCTATCAGCGACTGCGCTTGGCGACAGGCTAGTAGGCCGCGCCAACCCAAAAGACAAACACTGCCTGAAATTTATTTTCAACCGCACCTCTTAAGCTGGAAATTTATTTCGCAGTCACCGGTGCTCAACTTTATCGCCAACGCACCTGGGTGGTCTGGCCGTGTGTCAACACCAGCAGTTCGGAAATAAACGGGTTCTTCGATTTCGCTTGCCTTCTCAGGTGACTGAGCGAACGTTTACTCTTGCAAATTATTACGCTTTAAAATCCTTTGATAATTATCAGCTACATAATTATACGGTTTTTAAAATCTGTATAAAATTGCGTTTTAGAAAGATAAATATTAAAAAAAGTATTCTATTGTTAAAAAAAATATATACTCTAATCCATAGATTCTTGGGGGTCCGCGAAACAATTTTGACATTCACAATCTATACTTTAACAAGATATTCTCGAGGAATTATCATGCGATACGTCTTTGAAACTACAATTCAACAAAAATGGACTCACAAACTTTTGGTTATTTCTCAGATCTGATTACCCTGCACTTGCAAATGAAGCCCTCCAACATTTGATTTCGTTCTGCACAACGTATTTAAGTATACAGGCTTTTTCGGT
Organism: Dolomedes plantarius; assembly: GCA_907164885.2. Classification (NCBI taxonomy): domain Eukaryota; kingdom Metazoa; phylum Arthropoda; class Arachnida; order Araneae; family Dolomedidae; genus Dolomedes; species Dolomedes plantarius. The sequence goes on along the minus strand of OU015503.1, from coordinate 100,411,122 downwards.
GCTGTTATATTTATGAAATCAAAGTATAGAAACAAACTCAATGTAGAAGCGGACCTCAGAATAAAACTTTCCAACATAGAGCCTGATATTGCGGTTCTGGTTTCAAGAGAACCACTGCACCCATCTCATTAAGTAAAAATCATTTACAGAAAACATATTATAATAAGATAGATCTATTTTGACCAATATTTGACCAAGAAATGATTGTATGAGTTTAATGTATTATGATTTGTAACTTTTAAAATTATTTTTACTACTGTTTTTATTCATTTTATATTTTTTTATTCTATGTCCTAATAAAAATGTTCGTCTCTATAAATGCGCAAGACCGTTTATTAAAATGACCAGCGATACATTTTCACCAATATTTATTAAAACGTAGTGCCTATGAGATTACTGAGCCAGAAATTAAGTCTCCAAAACGACTTAAAATGCCTAGAGTTGGGATGGGGTCCGCAAAAAGAAATGTTGTTCAAGACGGGGTCCTCGGACTACATAAGTTTAAGAACCCGTGCTCTAATCCATTCTATTGCCATTTGCCTTTATACTGTACAAACAAGGAGAAAAATACGCTAATTCTCAAGATTAATACATTAGAATAAAAACAGATTAAGTTCGGCTCAAGAGCTGAAATAGCAGATCTTCAATCCCCTGTTAAAACCCTTTGAGGGGTGGTGTTTGCACAGTGCAAACGCTTAAATCTCGCCCTTCTTTCACTTGCATTCAGTGTATTCCAGTTAAATGAGGATAAAAATGGTTTGTGCTGCCATCTGTTATCAGTTTAAAGGAGTAAAATCCTATTACAACCTTTAATGGGAAAAATTTTCAAGATTTTTTAGGTTAAAAAAAATCGAGAAAAAGATTTGCACCATGCAAACGGTCAAGGTTCTTGCCCCTGAAAGGGTTAAGCTGTGAGAAATTTTTCTCGTAATAATTTCATAATCAAGGCTTATCAAATATATAATTTCGTTTTCCTCTTTTTTTCACTTGAAAATAGATCTTTCAATGTAATGCACATGTTTTGCCTCCAGATGACTTAGTAGATGCAATGTAGTCAACAACAGCCAGATGATGCTTTAAATAGAGACTACTGAATTTTTGTAAATCATTTGAAGATAAAAGCTGCAGTTAAAAATTCGGAAAGGAGGCGGTGCTGCTTTTCTGTTCAGTAATATTGGGGACAAAAGATATAGTGTAACCAACAACTACCAGGTGATGTTCAGAAAAGAGACGCTACTACATTTCTGCCGAGTCATTTGGAGACAAAGGATACAGTGTAACCAACAACAGCCAGTTGATGTTCAGAAAAGAGACGCTACTACGTTTCTGCTGAGTCATTCGGAGACAAAAGATGTAGTGTAACCAACAACATCCAGTTGATGTTCAGAAATGAGAAGCTACTACTTTTCCGTTGAATCATTTGGAGACAATTGCAAGCAAGATAAAATCTGCAAATAGAAGTTCGGAAAGGAGGCGCTACTACTTTTCTGTTGAGTCATTTGGAGACAAAGGATACAGTATAACCAACAACGGCCAGATGATGTTGAGAATAGAGGTGCTGTTACATTTCTGCTGAGTCATTTGGAGACAGAAGATACAATGTAACCAACAACCAGATGAAGTTCAGAAAAGGGAGTCTGCTGCATTTCTGCTGAGTCATTTGGAGACCAAAGATACAATATAACCGACAACGGCCAGATGATGTTCAGAAAAGAGACGCTGCTATATTTCTGCTGAGTCATTTGGAGACAGAAGATACAATGTAAACAACGGCCAGATGATGTTTAGAAAAGAGACACTGCTACATTTCTGCTGAGTCATTTGGAGACAAAAGATACAATGTAACCAACAACGGCCAGATGGTTTTCAGAAAAGAGACGCTGCTATATTTCTGCTGAGTCATTTGGAGACAGAAGATAAATTGCGACTAACAGCTGCCAAAAGAACAAACATGTGCAACCCATAAAAAAATGAAAAAAAACTCGCAAATATATATATATATACTAGAAGGTAACCCGTCATTTTGACGTCATAATACTAATAATGACGTCATAATGGAAAAAGTATATGAAGGTTAAAAAAAATATCCCGAATTATCTAACAATATTGCATTTAATCCACACCTTTTAAAAGCAAGCCCTTTCATTATTTTTTATTTATTTAATTTTTCATGCGATTGGAGTAGTAGACTGCCATCCAGTTTTTTACAGCTCACTACGCGATATAAATTCTTGAGCTACTTGATTCATTCACATTCAAGTTTGTTTACTTTCAGAATTCTTCGCAAAAGTAAACAGATTTTTAAAAACTGTTAAATATACAGCTGAAAGCATCCAATTTTTTTTAGTTCTGAATGTTTTATAGAAAAATAGGCTGAACAAACGTGATTTGATGGAGAAGATATTAGTTTTTAGGTAAGAAAAAATTCTGATCCACATCTGAAATTGAAATTAAGCCTAACCGGCCGTTCGTTTACTGTGGGCTTAAATTGAAAGATGAGTACAGCCCGGAAGTGTTATACAGAGACAACGGCTATTATATATATAATATAAGAAAACGGAACAATACAAAATTAGGGTTTTTGATTGCAATTCAGAGAGGAAAATTCTTCGTAGAACAGCAAGTACGCTGAAATTTTTAGTTCCATATACTTTTACAATATATATCCTTTTATTAATTCGCAATAAATTACGAGCTACGAGTAGGTTTTATTAATTTAAAGCTCTGTTTTACATCCAAAATAAGCACAGAATTAAAAACTAACTCTGAAATCAATACTCATAATAGAAAAACAACGAAATGCAAAAAACAGTAAAAATTATGCCTGTTGCATTAACTTACTGGATTTCATTAAAGACAAAGTTATTTTTTTCCTGGAACAAAAACTGTCCAATTAAGAAAAAAAAGAGCATTAACTAAGCCCAATCTTTTTCTTAAACCTGCATAAAAAAAATTTAAATATTCTGCTTTTTTTTCCCTTCTGACTGAAAGTATTTAAAGCCAATGAAAGATATTAGTCTGTATTTTAACAATCGCTAATGGCAACAAAAATTGAAAGGAAAAAAGGAGCTTCTTAAAAAGGAAATCAAGGATTTAACGGTTTTTATTTCATCTGAACTTCTCCTCGATCTCTTTTCACGGTGAACAAAAGTTAACGAACGTAATCTGTTTTTATGATTTTTTCCACCCTTTGTTTTTCCCTGTGAATGAGCTCCCTTTTTCACCTAATGAACCTGTTTTAGTAACGTTTGGAAAACAAAATTTTTGATTTGTTGTTATTAAGGGAGGTGGATTTCTTTCGAACTGCTTTGCTTGAGAGAGCGAAAAATAAACTTCGTTTGCTCTAGGATTCAGTGCGCTGTTTTTGGATTTAAAAACTAAAAGAGTATTTGAAGTGAAACGGCAATATTTAAATTTTTATAATCCAGCTTGTTAACTTAGTTTAGAAGGGCTTATACGGAACGAGGATTTGTATTTTTACCATGTTTTTATTAACTCGCTTTCTTGTTTGTTTGTTTGTGTGTGTGTTTGTCCCGTATAAATCTTGCAATCGATTTTTAACTAACTTCCCGACTAGCTAGACATTTGAAACTTTTAGAATAGTTCAGAACACGATGACGATGCATTATTTTAATACTTTTAGCCATCTTTAAGCAGGTTTGAATTCATTTTCAGTTAATTTTGTTTTGTAGACTGGTGCAGCCATCTATCGGCAGGAACGGGAACGAAAAGTTAAACGCAAGTTAACTTCCAATTAACTTCATTTTCTCTCAAGTTGATGGGATAATTCATCAAAAAAATTTTAAAAAAGTATTTATTAAAACATAGAATTGTCAAGTGTATATGATTCAACAGAAAATTTAAAAACATGGTATATAAAAAGTTCTTTTTATTTTTTAATTATTAAAAGATGTCATCACATGACATAAAGATGATATTATATTTTTTTTCAGCTAGTAGCTCGTGAGTTTTGATCTCTACTTAAAACTGCCGTGTACTAACCCTATTGGTTTCATTCACCTCAATGTTAACCTATGGGGAAAATGTGTCCAAGGATTGCTAACTGGGATTTAAAGATTTTTTTTAAAAAAAAATTGTGCTGAGTATGAGAAAAAATATTCTACACCTTTTGGGAATTTTTTGTTTGTTCGGACGAAATTTATCAAATGAATCCTGTTGCACAATGCAGAAAAGTGCAGGCTATCTGAAAATATCATTTTTATTGGATTATCGGCATTTATGTAGCTGTCAACAGTAGACACATTTTCTCCATAGGTTAACACTGAGGTGAGTGAATCCAACAGGGTTAGTACACAGCCGCCTTAAGGCTGTTGGGTTGAATTCTGTGATATTTAAAACAGGTTGCTAACATAATTACAGTATAGTGGTTGGGAATTCGTCATCTGGAATGACACCAGTGACCGAAAATGACACCAGTGACGAAAAAAAACGAGGAATGATGACAAAAAATTATGAACCATGGAACATATTTATTTTGAGGGAATATGAAGAAAATGGCTTAGGCTCCCCCCAAAAATACAGAATGTTTGTCATTCTATGCTTCTATGAAGACCGGTGGATGAGTCTTGAGTCCCCATGCGAACAGGACCACTTTCCAAGTCCAACTGTCTCGCTTCATCTTATGGTGCATATACATTGGTACAGAGTTCTCTGCCTGCAGATCCCCGACTCCTGTCATCACATTAGTCACGGTAACATTAGACACGGTATTTAGAACCACCCCCATTCCAATGAACACGTGTCTTCCAGATATTCCCCCATTTAGAACCCCCCCCCCATTCAAGCCCCCAAGGTCCCTCGTGTTTCTTGATCTAGTGTCCCCCGCCCCCACTGTCACCATTTGACCCCCGGGACCTCGGGTTCTCCTTTGATGCTATGTATCGGACCGCCAGAGGAGGAGATCCACGCATATACAGAGTACAGAGAGAACATAAATCACTGGCAGATGCAGAGAACTCTGTACCAATCTGTATGCGCTATTGGGTATCCTGAAAAGCACCCTTTCTGCTCTTTGACCTGTCCAACCGTCCGGGGAGCGAATTTCAAATACGTACATGGATCTTGCAACAGAGGGCGGGGCTAACCGTAACCAATGATCGCGAGGGCGTGCTTTCTGTTTTCAAAAGCACTCAACAGTTTAATGGCGGATAATAAAAGTTTATACCGATTGTCGTTAAAATTGTGTCCTGCACTGTTTTAAATGCAGACAACTTTGAATGTGAAGTAAGAGCGAATATCCAGGATGAAGAATCATTTTCTGCCTGGATGAAAAAAATTTTCGGACTGTTAACCCTTGAGCGGGCGCGCCAATTTTTGGAACACCAGCAGGCGCGCGTTGCATAAAGTGTAATGTCTCTTTCAACCTTGATTATTCCTTTTGTAATAAACTTTCTTTTTTTTAAATTTTAAATTAATAATTCTGCGTTTTATGACAAGCTATAAAATATTGATAATATTGAGATATATTTATAATTAAAGGCCACAGAATGCAGATACAATCGCCTTATTTCAAAACTGTCCGGTTTAATGCATCTAAGGACAACTTGCGAATCGATTCCTATTATGTCCAAAAGCCTAAGAAACAATTAGATTTCCTATCTTCGTGATATGCGGGATACCGTGTAATAGCTGCACATTTGATTTACTGCATCAACTCATAATTTTGTCGTATTGCAATCCAGTATAATCGTCGGTTTACCACGGTTAAATCCCGACCAACAATGAATGGAAAGGAATACAAGGGTCAGAAAATCAGACCTGCGTTAGAAAGGGTGTAGCTATAAATAGAAACTGTTTAGAACATTCAAGCCTTACTTGTACAAACAAACCATTCAAAATTACGAAGATGTTGCACTTTATACACGGCGCGCCCGCTGAAGGGTTAAACTGACAATTGTTTATATTTCAATCGGGCATTTTTGGAGATTGTCAGAATTTAATTAAACCTTTTCAAACCATATCCAACATATTCTACTTTTTTCAATAGTAATTCTTTTGTAGGGGTTACTATTTGTGAATGATTGATTTTAGAATGGTTCTTAGGCCGTCTGCACACGGAGCAACTCAAAAGAAACTGATAACTGACTCGAATCACAAACCAGTCCGTGATGAGTCGTAACCTATGTAATTGAATGGTGCCACGCACACGGCGCAACTGGTTACAAACCCGGTTGGTTTGTGATTCGAGTCAGTTATCAGTTTCTTTTGAGTTGCCCCGTGTGCAGAAGGGCCTTAGAGTTACTGCTATTGAACACAATTTGTAGGGGACCTGAGGTAGCCTTGATAATGTTGACAGAAGGTAGCTTTTTATTAAAAAAATACATAAATTCGAAGTCTTTATTAGATATTAAAAAGGTGCGTTAATTTATTATTTATTTTTTTATACAGAAAAATACCTGATATTCTTTCCAATTTATAAGCGAGCGAGAAAACTAGCAAACGCTACTCACAGGGTGAGTGACTAGATAAAGAGAATATAAACAAGCATAAAAGTCCAAACATAAAAGTTTCAAAGTCCAAATGCACGCGTAGTAAAGAACAAGTGCTCATTGGCTGTTACGGTTAGCCCCGCCTTCGGTTGCAAGATCCATGTACGTATTTGAAATTCGCGTCCGGGGAAGATGTCCCTTGCAGGTGGCTGATGAGTTTTGCATCTGTGCGAAAGTCCGCCAAATTTGGCGAAGAGCGCTCGCCAAGCGGCGTGAAAATCTGTGAACGACAAGGACAAGGCTGTGTGTGTATGTCTGGGAAGGCGAAAAACCAGCCAAGCTGGGTACTGGTGGGATACCAACCCCCTTCTCCCACCGCAGATCGGAATTTCACTGATAACGAAGGGGCGCGTTCTTAGTGCTAAATATAGGTTTTATTTGAATAAAGTGCCACAGTCAAAGGGCAGTATCCACATTTATGTGGTACGCCCCTTGGGGAAAAATCCCATATGAAAAAGATAGCATTAAAGGGCGATACAAAACGTTACGACAGATTCCCACATCTCAGTGTTAACCTATGGAGAAATTTTTTTAAATGGTTGTCGACATGGTTTTAAGGACTTTTTTTTTTAAATATAGAATGATTTTTTTTTTCACTGTAATCTTGTTCATTTCAGACATTCCGTCCACCATAGGAAATGATATTCGTTTAAAACACAGTACACCATTTTTTTTCAGACAAATAAATTCAAACTTAAAAATATCATTTGCGTTTCTTAAAGAATGATTAAGACACACACCCAAATACAAAAAAAAAAAAAAAATTAGTTTTCTATTACGGAGTACAATTAAAAAGAAATATCTCGAATTGCAAGTCGACGATCGTTCGAAATATTTTCACTGTAGGTAAACACCGAGTTTCACGCCAAAGCTAGTTCTCGAGGTATTCGCATTTAATGTGCCAATAAATCTGTTTAAGTATTACCTGTTTTAACCCCTAAAAATGATGTGGATTTAAAAAGCTTGCATTTTAAATAAATTTGAAATGCTATATGTATATATATATATATATATATCTGTGTGTGTGTGTGTGTATACAGGGCCGCCCAGAGGGGGGGGGAACTGGGGCACTTTGCCCCAGGCCCTCAACTGCCGGAGGGGCCCCCAAAATTTTTAAAAAAATTTATTTATTAGATTTCCTCAGAAAATATAACAAGAGAGCAGTGCAATGAAATATAATAATTATGTTAATCATTCATGTAATAAAATTTTAAGTATGAGTAACCCAATTTGAATGTGTGTTTTCGTCTCTTTCCATTTTATATTTTTCTTCGGGACCCCGAACAAAGGTTTGCCCCAGACCCCTTAAAGTCTCTGGGCGGCCCTGTATATATATATATATATATATATAATAAGTTAAACATAACAATAAGAAAAAATAGAAAAAATAACTACTAAAAATAAAAAATAAAATAATAATCATAAGTAAAAATAAAAATAATAATAAAAATAACTCTTAGTAATAATAATTAAAAATTAAATTATTAAGGGTATAATAGTCCTAAAATACGGTAACCATAGTAAGTCTGTAACTGAGAATCCACTATCTCCATGGTTGCAAGTTTTGTGATGTCTGTCATCTTGCGGTTACATGTTCTTAACTTCCACTCTGTCTAGCGCCAGGCTTGGTGTTCTTTGGTTAAGTACTATTATTCAATTTTTAATCAATTCTTCTGTTTTTCATGGATTGTACGGTGTCTGAGTGTGTTTATTGTATAGATCGTACTCATCGGAAACAATCCATTGGTTTTTAGACAGCATTGACACCGCTGATGAAGAAATGCTGTCTAAAACCTCTTTCATACTTTTCTTTTCGTGTTATTTGTTCCTGGCTGCAAGTAGCTTTAGAGCTATTACTGGTTTTCTCTATCATCTATTTCTTATATATATATATATATATATATATATATATAAATATTAGTGTTTAAACATTAAAATCCATTCTTGGAGAGTAAGATTTAAAAAGGGCATTTGTCTTAATTTTCATTTTTCGCTTCTCCCTTTTGAAAAGTTTATGAAAATCTGTACTTCGTTTGGATTAAAAGCTATTTTCCTTCACATAACAAAGTTTTTATATCCCCCATTCTCTACTCACTTAAAAAGAAGTGTGCAGCAGAGAGAAAACGCACTTGTCATTTTAGAGGAAAAAAAAATTAAATCTTTTTTAAGAGTGAAAAGAAAGAAAGCTGGGGGAGATGTAAAAACGTTTAAGCGAATGCAGATTGTATTTTTCTCCTATTCATTAGATCCCCCTCTCTTTTGCTCCAGGCAGAAATAATTAGGAAGAAATCTTAAATGATGAAAAATCGTTTCGTGGTCTACTTCATTTTTATTCGCTTTCTTTTTAATCGTTTTTCTTTTTCAGTTGAATATTTCTAATTTACGCGTTATACCCTTTTTAAATTATTCTAGTACTAGCTGAAAACCCGCGCTTCGCTACGGAGTACATTCAAATTAAATACAACGGTCAACGTATGCAATTTATGCCAAAAAATAAATATATATATTTATAATAAATGCGATGATCAATGTATACAATTGATGTAAAATATATATCTATCTATATATATATATTTATAAAAAAATCGTAAGGGATATGCTTTTTTTTGGATAATATCCAATCGTCTGCTGCATTAGAAAGAGAAAAAAATATTTTTTTGTCTATTTAGTTGTTACGCACGTGACGATAAATTTATTGAAAGTACCAGAAAAAGAAATCACGTGATCAGCATTTAATAAATTAAATTCTAAAAATTAATCTTTAAAAATTCATAAAAAATCAGGAAATGGAGGTAAAAATTCGAAAAAAATTTCATTTTGAAGGAATTTTTATGATCTTTCTCGTGATATAAATTTTATAACCCTCAATGTATTATTTTAAATGCAAACGTAAAAAAAGTTACAAAAACAGCTTAAAAATTTAATTTAAAAAAATCTAAGAAGAATTTTTGAAAAATCTTTCTTACTGCACCCCTACACTATTAGAAGAATCGCCATGCAAAATTTCAGCCCTTTAGGTACAGCGGCTTGGTCTGTGCGTTGTATGTCAGTCAGTCAGTCAGTCAGTGAATGAACGAGTCAGTTCCGGAACTGTTTTATATATATAGATTAAGATAGTGTGACGTAAGTGAAGATACCGACAAAACATTTATACCAGCAAAACTTTACAATATGTACAGCAAAATAAAAGGTAATATTCGGTAATATCGTCTGTCGCGTCTCGTCTTTTTTTTTTCTCTCTCTCTTTCGTTGCCATTCCGTGAATGCTGAAAGAAAAAAATTTCTTAATCATGGATTCAGTATAGCATAGAGTGGGACGATACATTTCACAGAGTCAGAATAGCTTGGAATGTTACGCTAAAATATCGCACTTTACACTTTAAGAGCCTGTTCACGTAGGAGAGCGTAGAAGGAAAGATGGCGCTGAGACGGAAATAAACCAATCATTGGCGTTAAAAATTTCGTCGCTGATAATTTGGAGGTTTTGTCATTGGTTAAATATATTTCAATACTTTAACTGTTTTCACATAGGAGGCTACCGGACTCCTATGTGAAAACAGGCCATAAGAGGCAAAACATTTTGTGGCACTAAGGTGCTATGATGTCACTTCCATAGATCTGCATTTTTGCCTTTTACAAAGTCACCAAAATTTTCTATAGAGCAAGGAATATTGCAATGCTTTGGCGAGTTTTAAGAAAGGGCGGAAAAACATTGAATTTGACCAATAACCCCTTGATGCGTGTTTGAAATCTCGAACCGGGATGTTTGAATATGGAGATAATTTTACATTGGGCAGTTTATATTTATTTTAAGTATAAAAGCTTTTAACTAAGCCCGGAAAAAATTTGCAAATAATTAACCAGAGATGTCAAGCTATTTTTTAACTTAGGATTACGTTCCTCCATAACGGTTCTCCGAAAAAGCAAAATTTCACACGCTAAAACCGTCCGTCCGTGCCTCACGAGTTATAATTTTGGCAGCACGCTGAACCCAATCTGTATCGCTTGGACAAGCAGTAAACAGTTAAACAGAAAAGTTCCAAAATGCGTCAAAATTTTGACTGACACACACACACACACATGTATATATACGCACATATATACATAACCACAAACAAACATATATACATGTAAAAGAGGTAAGCAACTATAAGTAATCCTACGTTAATAACCCGCGGTAGTTTCGTTAGAAGAGACTACCTGAAATTTTTTAACGAAGGATTACATTCCTCCCTAACGGTCCTGCGGAAAGGAAAATTCCAGATGCTAAAACTGTCCGTCCATCCGTCCTCGAGAGTTATAATTTTGGCAGCGAGCCAAACCCAGTCAATCGCTTGGACAAGTTAAACAGAAAAGTACCAAGATGCGGATACATATATGCATATATACATATATGTATATATATATATATAAAAAGTATATAGATACATATATACATACAAAAGAGGTAAGCAACGATAAGTAATCGTACGTTAATAATCCGCGGTAGTTTTGTTAAAAGAGACTACCTAAAATATATATATTTTTATAATTTTCGACGCGTTATTTCATTGTAGTACTGTAGAGGAAATGAAATATCACGCTACAAATTCGTATAAATATGTAGGAAAATTATTTTACAACAATCAGTAAATTACTAGGAATCGAAATTTATTTTCATTAAAGAATTGATATGCTGCAATTAATGTCAAAATCACTGTCAAAATGTTGTAATTTAATGTCTGATTAATTATGCCAAAATCACTTGAAATGTCAAGTCATAATTGTTCATTTTTGTTCAAAGTTAAGGAACTAAATCTTGAATTTTAAACTAAAAGTTTAGAATTGGGAATTTACATATCGGACTTTAAGACTGCTATTAAGAATGATATTTTAAAAAAATATCAAAAGGAGCACGCTATACTTTAACAATATTATTCGACACTTACGGTAAACACAGGGAGTTAAGCTCAGAAGAAAAAAATCTCTAAAAGTAACAAAATAATTTTCCGATAATCTGTAAAATAATACAACGCAACGATAAAAATGCTAAATTTTTCAATCTTTAGATATTTTCTCCACTTAACATCATTGAAAGAATTCTTGACATGAAAACGTTTTCCCAAAATACCCCAGATTCTTTCATCTCCAATTTTTATTTCAATATTTTATATCGGGGGAAATATTTAACTATTCTTTAAACACAATGTTAGTTTTGCCCTTACTAGAACAACACAAAACCGTTATTCTTCTGACGTCACAAAAAAAAAGGCGGCGCTGCCCGTGACGTGCGATCGCGTTAATTATCTCCAGCGTCGAGAGAAACTTAACATGGAGCAATCTCTCTCTTTTGTGAATCATTTCGTAAAAATCCCTGTCGCCTCCGAGGTGTTAATTAACCAGTTTATAACTTAAATATTCATCAGAAGGCGGAGGAATTTGTCATTAAGGAGTTGATTGATGACGCCCTCTCTCCTTGAGGAGTGCACTGCGCAAGGAACTGAAGATGTTTCATCCGGAAAAATTTATCCAGAGGAAAAAAACTATTCGCCTTAGAGATTGTGAGAAGGCTTTTTATTTTCTTTGTTGTTATCCTGCCGATGAACCGATGTGGTCAAAATGCCAACTTTTCCAGAGCAAAAACTATAATGAGGACATCGCATCCCCAGATAGGGAGTTCATATCATCTACATATATAAAACAGTTCCGTAACTGACTCATTCATTCACTGACTGACTGACATACAACGCACAGACCAAACCGCTGGACCTAAAGGGCTGAAATTTTGCATGGCGATTCTTCTAATAGTGTAGGGGTGCACTAAGAAAGATTTTTCAAAAATTCTTCTTAGATTTTTTAAAATTAAATTTTTAAGCTGTTTTAGTGACTTTTTTTAAGTTTGCATTTAAAATAATACATTGAGGGTTATAAAATTTATATAACGAGAAAGAAAGATCATAAAAATTCCTTCAAAATGAAATTTTTTTCGAATTTTTACCTCCATTTCCTGATTTTTGGTGAATTTTTAAAGATTAATTTTTAGAATTTAATTTATTAAATGCCGATCACGTGATTTCTTTTTCTGGTATTTCAATAAATTTATCGTCACGTGCGTAACAACTAAATAGACAAAAAAAATATTTTTTTCTCTTTCTAATGCAGCAGACGATTGGATATTATCCAAAAAAATGCATATCCCTTACGATTTTTTTATAAATATATATAGATAGATATATATTTTACATCAATTGTATACATTGATCATCGCATTTATTATAAATATATATATTTATTTTTTGGCATTAATTAAATACATTAACCACTGTATTTAATTTGAATGTACTCCGTAGCGAAGCGCGGGTTTTCAGCTAGTATTAAATGGAGGTCTCGATAAAATCCCGTACACTCCAGATTGTCGCAATTTTGAGACGCTAGAGAAGACGTTCTCAAAGTGTAGGTCACGAGAAAAATTCTGTAACGTCTGTTTCTGGTCTGAGAGAACTTTCATATAATGACTAGCTGAACACCCGTGCTTCGCTACGGAGTACATTCAAATTAAATACAGCGGTCAATGTATGCAATTAATGCCAAAAAATATATATATTTATAAAAAAAATCGTAACGGATATTTTTATAGACAAAATAATGTAGAAGAAAATATTCAAATTAAATCTAACAGAACATACTAAAGAAGATAGTACAGTTTGAGGAACATATCTTTTACTGCATTTTAATATTTTTTTGGATAATGTCCAATCGTCTGCGGCATTAGCAAGAAAAAAAATTTTTTTTGTCTCTTTCGTTGTTATGCACGTGACGCAAAATTAGTTTAAAGTATTGCAAAAAGAAAAGAAACTACGTGATCAGCATTTAATAAATTGAAATCTAAAAATTAATCTTTACAAATTCGCCAAAAATCAGAAAATGGAGGCAAAGATTCGAAAAGGATGTCATTTTAAAGGAATTTTTATGCTCTTTCTTGTGATATAAATTTTATAACCATCAAATTACTATTTTAAATGCAAACTTAAAAAAAGTTACAAAAACAGCTTGAAAATTTAATTTAAAAAATCTAAGAATTTTTCCAAAATCTTTCTTAGAGCACCCCTACACTATAAGAAGAATCGCCATTCAAAATTTCAGCCCTTTAGGTGCAGCGGTTTGGTCTGTGCGTTGTATGTCAGTGAGTCAGTCAGTTACGGAACTGTTTTATATTTATAGACTAGCTGGAAACCCGCGCTTCGCTACGGAGTACATTCAAATTAAATACAACGGTCAAAGTATGCAATTTATGCCAAAAATAAATATATATATTTATAATAAATGCGATGATCAATGTATACAATTGATGTAAAATATCTATCTATCTATATATATATATTTATAAAAAAATCGTAAGGGATATGCATTTTTTTGGGACAATATCCAATCGTCTGCTGCATTAGAAAGAGAAAAAATTTTTTTGTGTCTATTTAGTTGTTACGCACGTTACGATAAATTTATTGAAAGTACCAGAAAAAGAAATCACGTGATCGGCATTTAATAAATTAAATTCTAAAAATTAATCTTTAAAAATTCACCAAAAATCAGGAAATGGAGGTAAAAATTCGAAAAAAATTTCATTTTGATGGAATTTTTATGGTCTTTCTCGTGATATAAATTTTATAACCCTCAATGTATTATTTTAAATGCAAACGTAAAAAAAGTTTAAAACAGCTTAAAAATTTAATTTAAAAAAATCTAAGAAGAATTTTTCCAAAATCTTTATTAGAGCACCCCTACACTATTAGAAGAATCGCCATGCAAAATTTCAGCCCTTTAGGTCCAGCTGTTTGGTCTGTGCGTTGTATGTCAGTCAGTCAGTGAATGAATGAGTCAGTTACGGAACTGTTTTATATATATAGATTACTGCGAGTGGGTCGCTCAAAATCATCGGTGTTGGAAGGGAGGTCACGGCCGATAAAAGCTTGAGAACTACCGGTGGGGCGTGAGGTGGTTTTAGGTGGGTCGCGAAATAATTCTGTAAAGTTTGTTTCTGTCTTGACAGAACTTTCGTACAACGATTGTATTACAGCGAGTGGGTCGCGACAAGATATCGCTCTTGTAAGTGGGTCGCCGCAGATAAAAGTTTGAGAACCGCTGCGCGAATTGCATGGTCCAGAACATGAATATTTAATGTTGCGATTCCGCCACTCAATACTTCTCTGCACATCCAATCAGTCACTGCATTTGAAAATCAGATGCGACGACTTTCCCACAAAGTACTTAGATTAAGGCCGTCTGCACACGGAGCAACTCAAAAGAAACTGATAACTGACTCAAATCACAAACCAGTCCGTGATGAGTCGCAACCTATGTAATTGAATGGAGCCACGCACACGACGCAACTGGTTACAAACCCGGTCGACGGGTTATTACACTATTGATTAATCATTCTATTATGTCCAAAAACCTAAGAAACAATGAGATTTCCTATCTTAGTGATATGCGGGACACCGTGTAATAGCTGCACATTTGATTTACTACATCAACTCATAATTTTGTCGTATTGCAATCCAGTATAATCGTCGGTTTACCACGGTTAAATCCCGACCAACAATGAATGGAAAGGAATGCAAGGGTCAGAAAATCAGACCTGCGTTAGAAAGGGTGCAGCTATAAATAGAAACTGCTTAGAACATTCAAACCTTACTTGTAAAAACAAACCATTCAAAATTACGAAGATGTTGCACTTTATACACGGCGCGCCCGAAGAAGGGTTAAACTGACAATTGTTTATATTTCAATCGGGCACATTTTTTGGAGATTGTCAGAATTTAATTAAACCTTTTCAAAACATATCCAACATATTCTACTTTTTTCAATAGTAATTCTTTTGTAGGGATTACTATTTATGAATGATTGATTTTAGAATGGTTCTTAGGCCGTCTGCACACGGAGCAACTGAATAGAAACTGATAACTGACTCCAATCACAAACCAGTCCGTGATGAGTCGTAACCTATGTAATTGAATGGAGCCACGCACACGGCTCAACTGGTTACAAACCCGTCGACTGTAATTGAATGGAGCCACGCACACGGCGCAACTGGACGGGTTTGTGACCAGTTGCGCCGTGTGCGTGGCTCCATTCAATTACATAGGTTACGACTCATCACGGGCTGGTTTGTGATTTGAGTCAGTTATCAGTTTCTATTCAGTTGCTCCGTGTGCAGACGGGCTAAAAGTTACATAAAAAATCTTTTGGGTGTAGGATGAGGGTGGCCTTACACTTCGATTTTAGTGATTTACAATGGTGATAATTTATGAACGTCCCGTCTTGTTTTAGGGGCGTGGGCTCACATGTTCGGATGTTTTAGTTAATACAATGTATAAAAAAATTAATGTATAAAATAACATATAAAAAATAATGTATAAAAAATGTGACTCACATTGATAGTTTATGAATATCCCATTTTACTCTCACTGGTGGAGGGGGGGGGGGGATCATGTCCGTTGTTTTAGTTACAGTAAGATAACGGACTTCGGTACTTTGTGACGGATTTTAAGTTTTTTCCTGTGCCAACCGATCAGTTTTAAAAACACCCCAAAATGAACA
Source organism: Dolomedes plantarius (assembly GCA_907164885.2). Lineage (NCBI taxonomy): Eukaryota > Metazoa > Arthropoda > Arachnida > Araneae > Dolomedidae > Dolomedes > Dolomedes plantarius. The sequence goes on along the minus strand of OU015503.1, from coordinate 100,395,037 downwards.
ATTGCAAAACATTGGTAAATCCTTTCCTATCGTAGTAATGTATTACGCTAACCCGTATCTTTAATTACCATTGAGAAATTAAAGTCAAAATGTGTCTCAAAGTTGCCCCTCCGAGTGGGGCTACTTTGTTACATCTGTGTTTTCGCCTTGAAATCCAAGAGGAACAATTACTTGACACAATGCTATACAGTAAAACGCTTATCAAAAGTTGTATGCACAGTTATATAAACCTACCAGCTGAAAACCCGTACTTCGCTACGGAGGATATTCAAATTAAATACAACGTTCAATGTATGCAATTAATGCCATATATATTATGATAAATACGACGATCAATGTATACAATTGATGTAATATATATATATATATATAAGAAAATCGTAAAGGATAATTTTATAGACAAAATAATGTAGAAGACAATATTCAAATTAAATCTAATATAAAGAATACTAAAGAATATAGTACAGTTAATATAGTACAGTTTCTAGAACATTACTTTTACTGTATTTTAATATTTTTTTGGATAATGTCCAATCGTCTGCCGCAATAGCAAGAATTTTTTTTTTTTTGTTTATTTATTTGTTATGCACGGGACGATAAATTTATTTAAAGTACCAGAAAAAGAAACCACGTGATCAGGATTTGATAAATTAAATTCTAAAAATGAATGTTTAAAAATTCATCAAAAATCAGAAAATGGAGGTAAAGATTCGAAAAAGATTTCATTTTAAAGGAATTTTTATGATCTTTCTCGTGATATAAATTTTATAACCCTCAAATTATTATTTTAAATGCAAACTTTAAAAAGTCACTAAAACAGCTTAAAAATTTAATTTTAAAAAATCTAAGAAGAATTTTTCAAAAATTTTTCTTAGTGCACCCCTACACCATAAGAAGAATCGCCATGCAACATTTTAGCCCTTTAGGTCCAGCGGTTTGGTCTGTGCGTTGTATGTCAGTCAGTGAGTCAGTTACGGAACTGTTTTATATATATAGATTACAAATATTGGATAGCTTTAGCTATATCTTTGACATCAAAGAGACCTCGGGTGCCCAGGGCAACCATCACTTCTTTGAGAAGACGAGGAAACTCGTCTTTCGACACATCCTGCTCTTTCGGGTAGTTTTTTCCAGGTAGTCAATACTTCTTTCTCTCCAGTGGTATTTTAGAGGACGGAAAAATGCAACATCGAGCGGCTGGAGGAGGTGGCTCGACTTTGTGACAGTGTCAATGCGTCACAAAGTAACCCCGTCACCTTTCGATATTTAGGTTATATTCTAATATCCCTCGAAAATATCACTACATAAACGTTATATTGCTCCACAATCTAACCGACGTATTGACAATAAAAATTAACTAGTCGGTACTGTCCGACCACGGAAGCTAGGTCCCTGGAAGCTGTTACGCATGCGCGAGAAAAGCTAGTCTACTTAGAAAATAGGTGAAAACGTCATATTTTCGGATGTGTTTGTTTGTGAAATACGGAATGCATTTCAGACTGCTTTTTGTCCGCAATTTTAAAGTTATTTTTTAAAACTTTATTTTTGATCGAATATGTGAATAATAATTTCAAAATAATAAAAAGACAGAAGCAAATCTATTTAAAAAATTGGAGTTTTATAGGAGTGAATATTTTCGGATTACATCACAATCAAAATTATCTAAAGCTACGTTTTCGGTGGTTCTTTTTTTCTGAAGTTTCCTCGGAGATTCAAATTTTGGAGTTTCTTCACCCTTTGCTTCTCTGCGTATTCTTTTTACACTGGACATCGATATCCCGGTCATTTCACTAGCTCTCTTTAGGGATTGAGAAAGTGGAACAATAACATTTCCTTCTAGTGCTTCTTTATCACACAATTTAATTACATTGTGTATTATACGTTTACAATCACTACGGAACGGCTTATTCCGAGCAGTTGTGTCGGGTAAAGGATCCATTAATTTCAATATAATAATCAAAATAACAGACGAGGAAAAAGCAAGCAAGCGCAGTTAGTAACCGATTCTAAAGAATGTCGAGAGACTACGAGACTTTTCCCCCTCCTTGTTCAGCAGCCTTACCTCCAGCGTGAATAGAATCGTCTTGGCACTATGCCAACCGTGGTTCTACGTACTGTGGTCGGACTGTAGCTGTCAAAACATGACGGCTAGATAGTGTATTAATGCACTAATACACAAACTATACTCAACAAATCATTGCCAAATGTTGAAAATCATAGTTATGCGCAGAAACAAATTAATGTGTTTCAGCGGCTTCGTGCTTAGTGAGTATCTAAAGCCAGATTTAAATGTCACTGAGCATGCGCAGAAAGCAATTTTTTTAATTGTAAATTATCGCTAATTAAACAGCGCGAAATAAACAATTTCCACCCGGTTTAATGGTATATTTCACAAACATAATTATCATAAAAATAAAAATGGCAGAGATAGATCTAGGGAGACTCCTCGGAATAAAAGTGTCATTAAAACATGTCACTGAGCATGCGCAGAAACAGTGGGTTTCTAAAGCTAGATTTAAACATGCCACTGTGCATGCGCAGAAATGAATTTTTAATTGTAAATTATCGCTCATTAATAGAAATTGCGGTTACAAAATCCAAATTTGACAAATCTGCAGATTGCAATCTTTCGTTTAAGACCAAAATGAAGTAATTCGATGCAGTAGTTTTCTCTCACGGACTGCCCAAAAAGTCGGCTTAGCAACTTAAATATATATTACCTGTTGTAGCTGGTTGTATAAGGTGTTAGCCTTCAGCACACAAAGTTTCCGAAGTTTGAGTCAATAGCTCGACAACAGGTTTTAACAATACACTGGCTAGCGAAGACAAATAGCGCGCAGAAGCTTCAGACACTGGCCATTAGGTGTCTCTGTATGTCGGACAAGCTGCTGGCATTGTTCTTTGCCTACCCGGTATCACGGGTGTAGCGCAAGATCCGAAATACGAAAAAATTACTATGTGTTACAAAGTTACCCCACAAACTAACCCCATATTACGGGAATACAATGGTGGTAATCGAAGATTCGACTTAAACAGGGGAAAGGGGGCTAAATGATCAGATTGCTTGTTAAGAAAATGGTGATAATCTATGAAAGACAATACTGACTTTCAAAGACTTAAGGGAGTAGGGGGCTAAATCCCTGAGACTAACTTTGCATACGTTCGTTACCAAAATGGATTACAGAGAACATTTCACATGTATTGACGTTATTAATCATTGAACATGATTAATGCGGTGTTTCTAATTCCAAAACTCACAGCATATCCGCGAAGAGAAATTTTTATAACGGGGGTGTCTCGGGTGGTCTTTTTACGTTCAAAATAAAAAGGAAACTAGATTAAAAACATGAAGTGTGCAAGAGGAAGTCATAAAATCCCTCTGACCGAGCCGCGGCTTACAAATTACAGCTAAACACTTTTGCAAAATTTATAACTCCAATTTTTTTTATCATTATTATTCCATCAAACAATAAAAAGTCTGATGTCTTCATTCTGAAGCAACATTTGCAAGAAGGAATTTCAATTTTACTTTTCGACCCGGCGTTAACCTCAATTAAAGAGGAACGGAGTCTGCTTTTTATTTTTATTTTTTTATTTTTCCGTTACTGCATCTTGAATTTCATGCATTGCTAATGAACAGTTTCATTATATGCTCATAAACAGGTGTAGTGATATAAAAAAAATATCTGCTCTGCCTTATTCGATGCAATTGATGGTATAAAGAAATACACAGAAAACCGCCTTGCAAGCCCAAATATGACTCCTTTGAAACGATAATACTGACAACATGTTGGTTTTTTTCTGTTGTTGAATAACATTTTCTCATTTATATAGAAAACTAGCTGAATACCCATTCTTCTCTACGGAGTACATTCAAATTAAATACAACGGTCAATGTATGCAATTAATGCCAAAAAATAATAATAATAATATTTATAATAAATACAACGTTCAATGTATGCAATTAATACACCCCCCCCAAAAAAAAAATATATATATATAAATTTATAAAAAAATAGTAAGGGATATTTTTATAGACAAAATAATGTAGGAGAAAATATTAAAATTAAATACAGCGGTCAATGTATGCAATTAATTTGTGTGTTTAATATCCATGAAACATACTAATTTGAATTAAATTCTTAAAAAACTTTCATCTCAATTAGTCTAGTGGTTAAATTTTATCTTTTACCGTATTTTAATATTTTTTTTGTCAATTTATTTCGTTGTTATGCACGTGACACAAAATTAATTTGAAGTATCACAAAAGGAAAAGAAACCACGTGATCAGCATTTAATAAATTAAATTCTAAAAATGAATCTTTAAAAATTCCCCAAAAATCAGAAAATGGAGGTAAAGATTCGAAAAAGATTTCATTTTAAAGGAATTTTTATGATCGTCCTCGTGATATAAATTTTATACCCTTATATTATTATTTTAGATATTACTTTTACGGTCTAATACTTAAAGTTGGTTTTTCAGCGCAGTAAACTCACATAACATAAGTTATTTAACACACTTGTTTCGATAACACAGTTGCGATAACTCAGTAGTATTTGAACTCACTTACATCCGCGTTCAAAAACACGGGTAGTGGTTTGATTAACTCACCACCCACAATAACCCACGCGAAGTGGGTTGCAGAACCCACTTATTCCGGTGACTGACCGACTTTTTTTCTGTGTGCAAACTTAAGAAAAAGTCACAACAGCTAAAAAATTTAATTTTAAAAAATCCAAGAAGAATTTTTCAAAAATCTTTCTTAGTGCATCCCTACAGTATAAGAAGAATTGCCATGCAAACTTTCAGCCCTTTACGTCCAGCGGTTTGGTCTGTGCGTTATTTGTCAGTCAGTCACGGAACTGTTTTATATATATAGAAGACAAAATATTCCATTTTTTTAAACCTTAAACATATCGCAATATAACTGAGAACATTCTGCCAATAGACAACAATAACTTAATGATTTGTTAAAAAATTAACTCCCGATAAAATTTAAATTTAAAAGACTACTCGCTACTAATTTAATCGTCCAACTTCATTCGGCAAAAAAAGCCGAATTAAGAAAACATGCATTTGCCATTCCGTGGTTAGAAAAATATTAAGATAATAATTCACCGTAGCGTAACATGGGGATTAGAGATCTGCGAGGTCAAATGATGTACCGCCTTATCTGACAGACGAAAATAAAATCGTACATTTCAACGGTTGAGTTTTTATAAGTTTTAACAGGCAAACCTTAAAAAAGAAGAGTATAAAATTACAAGAAACCGAATCACGTGATTCATTTTTCTTATTTTTAATAATCATATCATTTAAAAAAAAAGTAGTAATGAAAGCAACCAAGAAAACGATTTCATTTTCGAGTATTTATCGTTTGTAAAACTGCAAAATAATATTTACTATTTTTTTTTACAGCAGCAGAAGATAAATAAATAAATATTTCTTTTAGGAATAAAAGAGCGTTAAAAAAAGGCGTGTGGGACTTATTGATATTCATACAGAGATTAATTTTACCTTGGAAAAATAAATAGGAAGAAAAAAATAAAAGACTATAAATAAAATTTACCGTACAAGATGAGATTTTAAATAAAATATATCACTCCATACCTCCAGGGTACTGTTGCGATTGTTCTACTTTTCTAACATAAATAATAAAGTTAAATATATTTTTCGAAAATCTCATTTTTACTGTCATGTTGTGTTTCTTAAATACGCTTAACGTTTATAAAATCCTGGGGGAAATGTTATGAAGTGTGGCAAAAAAGAAAAAAAACGTTAATTACATCCAGAGTCAAGTATTTCAAGAAATAAAATGTTCATGAAAATAGTTTTTTTTTTTTGGAATAACATGTTATGTAATTCCCAGAAGGCATTGCTAAAGATGACATATTAGCTGACAGAAAACTAAATATAAAAACGAAAAGTATGAGAAAAACTTTAGAACTTTAAGTAATCGTGCTCTATCGAGGAATAATGTTATACCTGTTTATTTTCTATAAAAACGAGAAATAGTATATGAAGAGGGGGGGGGGGTGTCTGCAAATCAATTCAGTTAGTAGAGTTGAAGAAATAAAAGTGCTGAAAGAATAAAAAAAAAAGACAGGGAGCAAGATACACAGTAAGTTTAAACGTTTCGGGTGTCATTTTGAGTTTTTTTTTTTTTTTACTCTTTAAATGTTTAACAGCTTTTTTTTTAAAATTTACTTCAAAGTATTTAAAGTTATAGACACTAATTACAGTCTTAACATGAAAAGAATTTGTTGAGAATCTGGGTAAATAGTTAAAAAATAGGCAGTGTATAGTAGTACAGTTCCTTAGGAACCAAACCCGCACTGCACTGGAACTGAAAAAATTAAGTTTTAATAAAGCAATCAATTAAAAATCCAGGTTGTTGGAGATTGCTTCTCAAGATAATAAAAAGAGAATAATTTGGCTTAGAATATCAATATATTTTCCCCAAATAAATAAATATGTGTATCACCCTACCAAATATATATAGTGAAACTTCTCCAGCCGGCCACCCCTGAAAACGGCCACCTTTTTCGGAACCACTATTGGCCATAGGGAAGTTTCATTCTCTCTCTCTCTATATATATATATAAGATCTTGTCTGTTTGTTTGTCCGCTATAGAATCATAGATTGTTTCACCCACCGGGACCAAATTCGGCAAAGTTAATGTTTAGGACCCGAGATACTTAAATCAGGAAAAAAGAAATTTGGGGCTCAATTAGTTTTTTAAAATTAATTCTTTAATGATTTTTGTGCCCCTAAGCGCACCTCATAAATATGGATACAGCCCCTTCACCACAACCAGTCTAATTCGATACGCGGGGGAAAAGAGGTTTATTCTGAGGGTGACGGAGGGGGGGAGGGCGAAGTGTTTATTTTGCGGGGGGGGGGTGCAGCCCAGTATTTTTTGATGGAATGCATGTAAAATTTTATATCTATATATCTACCCGGGCAACGCCGAGCAATAATGCTAGTATATATATATATATATATATATATATATATATATATATATATATATATATATATATATATATATATATATATATACCGGGTGGCCATAATTAAACTGACAGTGCTCACAGTGTTCTGTAGAGCGATCTATTTGCGAGAATGACGCCACATTTTGTAGTAAGATTAAACAAGACGGGGGACGAAGGATTCCTCGAAAAAATAAATTTGTTCCAAAAGTCACCGCTAGGGGAATATTTGGCGCTGTGTAATAGAAAATAGAGTGTTAACAAATGCAAATCAATACTCAAATTACCTTTTATTTTGCATTCAAATGAGGTTCAATGTGGCTGCCGTTGTTGTGGACCACATATTGCATTCTGTGCACAGTATGCACAACAGCAGAAAGTAACATGTCTGCAGGAATCTCCCGTACAGTCCGTGATATGTTATCCTTCAACGTAGCCAGGTCCTGGACCACTCCTTGATAGACCTTGGACTTAAGGTAACCCCATAGCCAGAAGACGTATGGGGTAAGATCAGGCGACCGAGGTGGTCATGCAGTTGGAAAGTAGCGGCTAATGACTCTTTCTGTTGTGAATTTCTGTCGTAGCAGCTGTTGCACCCGTACAGCAACGTGTGGAGGGGCTCCATCTTGCATGAAAATGATTCCACCAGGCATTATCTTTGCTGAAGTGCCGGAATGACAAAGCTGTTCAACATGTGACGATATTTCTCTCCGGTAACAGAACAGGTTTCCGGTCCTGTCGGGGTAATGTTCTCATAGAAGAATGGACCTACGATAAATTCCGCTGTGAACCCACACCAAACAGTTACCTTTGGTGAATGTAAGGGAATTTCTGTGACTGCATGTGGTGATTTGTCATCCCAAATTCGGCAGTTCTGGGTATTCACAGTTCCATGCAGGTAAAAGTGGGCCTCGTCTCCCCATAAGATTTTCCACGGCCAAGCATCATCTACCTCCATTCTGGCAAGAAAGGTGAGAGCAAAAGTCAATCGCTTATCATGGTCGGGGTACAGTAACTCCTGTACACGGCTGATCTTGTACGGATAGAAGTTGATAATCTTTCGTAAGATTTTCCATACCGTACTGTAAGGCATATCCATATTCCGAGCTAATCCACGAGCGCTAGAGGTGGCAGCAATATTGTCTGGTCCTCTGTCGACAATCGCCGTGGCAACTGCTTCGATTGTATCCTGTGGTACAGGTTTTCGTCCTCTGCCTGACTGAACCTTCAGAGAACCTGTTTTCTCAAACGTCGCAACCATTGCTTTTAGCCCATTAACTGACACAGGACCGTTACCTTTAAGCATTTTCTGTGCGTTCTAAAAGCACGAAGAGCGGCTGACGCGTTGCACTGGTTGAGATAAAAGAATTTGACCAGTAACGCACGCTCCACTAAAGAAGGAGACATTGCACATAAACTTTCAATCCGATTGATTCGAAACGAAACACATTGTCTTTTAAAACCCAAGCAGCTGGCACTGTGCCAATGGATGTAACGTGAAATTTGAATAAAGAACTTCTTCTGCTCAGCGTACGTGATATTGCAGATCACGAGACTTTATCGGTGATTATGTAGATTTTACGCTTTTTTAAAAGTGTTGCCATATTGCACTTGAACTAAATAAGAAAATGTGCATAAGAAAAGGTAATTTTATTCCGTAATAATTTGCATTTGTTAACACTCTATTTTCTATTACACAGCGCCAAATATTCCCCTAGCGGTGACTTTTGGAACTAATTTATTTTTTCGCGGACTCCTTCGTCCCCCGTCTTGTTTAATCTTCCTACAAAATGTGGCGTCATTCTCGCAAATAGATCGCGCTACAGAACACTGTGAGCACTGTCAGTTTAATTATGGCCACCCGGTATATATATATATATATATATATATATATATATATATATATATATATATATATGTGTATATATATATATATATATATATATATATATATATATATATGTATATGTATATATATATATGTATATGTATATATATGTATATGTATATAATGTATATGTATATAATGTGTGCGCGTGTGCGCAGACGCTACACCAGTACAACATAACAAAATGTTATCTAAAATTTTCATCTTTTTCCATATTTACGTCAGCACCAGTAGTAAAACTATTGATTTTTTGGAATCAAATATCGTCATAGACAAGGCATAAATGCCCATAGTTATAAAAAAAAAAATACCGGTTAAGTATTTGTCTGTAGAAAAAAAATCGTTATCGTACAAGGAAAAATAAATAAAAAATAAATAACTTTCATAAAAGAATTTTCATCCAAATTTCTGCTTATTAAACTTTTTTATCTCCGTGCAAGATTTCTTATTAGTTTTTGTGCGTTGCCATTTTTTCGGTCGCTATACTTTCCGTTAAAAAACGCTCATTTTTCTTCATCAATGCGATGGGATGAAAAAAAACATAGAGAGAGAGCCCATCAGGTAAGCAACAGATTTCTGTAGAATCAATCAACTCCGTTCGGCATTTGTGTTCTTTCCCTTTCCACCCATTTTCGTTTATTAGCTCTCTACTTGCATGATAAAAAGAAAGAAACAAGGAGTTTTTTTATTTTGCTTTTCTTATAAATTCAAAGTTAGTATTTGTTTTGTAATTTTTTTTTTTCAGTATCGTGATTTGTTTTCAAAAATAAGAAACACTCTTGATATTTAATAAATCATTAGCTATGAATATGTGTTTGGTTTAAAACATAAACATGCTTTTGATATTAATCCTGAGATGTATATATATATATATATATATATATATATATATATATATATATATATATATATATATATATATATATATATATATATATATATATGTGTGTGTGTGTGTGTGTGTATTGTTACGAATTTTACGAGTCTATGGTAATCTAGCCAAATATGAGAGTTATCGCCAAATTGGTGATGGATTTGGTGACTTATTTTGGTCGCCAAATTTGGCAATATTTCACCAAATTTGGCGAAATGGTGCCAAATGGTCGCCAACTTGCCGTTTAGATCTTTCCAGAAACTTTTGGAAATATCTAGGTGACTGACCGAAAGGGGGCGGTTTGGAAGTTTTATAAATATACTTGACATTGGCATTGGAACTCAGTGTTCTATTTTGCAGAGAATTGAATGTGTTGAAAGTGCGTTAGGCGTGTATTGTATTGAAGATTCTGTTATCCTGATTGTGTTTTTAGAGTTTTCTGCTGTATAGAAGACAGTTGCTACGTGTTTTCTGCTTGAATTTGTGTATGCGCCTGAAGAATTTACAGAATAATAAATTTTATTTTGTGTGCACTTTCTGAAGTGAATTTATTCAATCCTATTGAACCCAGGAAAATGGAACACTATATATATATATATATATATATATATATATATATATATATATATATATATATATATATATATATATATATATATATATATATATATATATATATATATATATATATATATATATATATATATATATATATATATATATGTGTGTGTGTGTGTGTGTGTGTGTGTGATAATAACGGCCCACCATTATGTATCTAATGCGTATTTAAAACTATCCTTGTTTCCTCTCAATAAAGTACAGTCTCTTTCTTCTAATTGCTACCTATGAATTAACGAACTAACCATCCATATTACCCTTTAGTGCACGAGCGTTAAAGATATTTGTAAACAGGATTCAGCACCACGTGTTGTTTTTCGCCACTGTGCGCTTTTCGGAACATCACGCGACCCTTATGTAATCAAGTCAGAGAGGCTCAATTCTAGCCAATAAAAAGATTTCCCCGCGGTCCGTACCCCTACACTTTATAACCATCTGCAAAAGTTTACGGCGTGCTTTTTACTGTATGCCTATGCCTTGTTCTGTTTTTGCGCTGCTCCGCTGCTGTCCGATATGATGTAAAATCTGCGTTCTGAATGCGCCCCGGCAGGGACCGGTGGCGTTGCTATTGTGAGTGTCCAGTTGAAAAGTTTCCTGTGTTTTGTTGAATAATATTTGTCTGCAGAATAATCCGAAATAAAATAATATGCGTCGCATCTCTTTTCTGTGCGTCCCTTCAATGCCTCTACACTCTCTCTGGGTCTTCCTCCCCAATGTGCGGATTACAATATGCCTGACTTAGTGTTCCTCAAGTCTGTTCTCGCCACTCTGCCTCGACTACAAAAGTGTTGAATCGCACCGGCGAATCTTGGGTGTATCATCTCCTCCACTACGTGATGTACGGAGTATTACATATATATATATATATATATAT
>OU015503.1:100361289-100378789 GCA_907164885.2 Dolomedes plantarius | reverse complement strand
TTTAAAAACAAATTTACAGTGTTTGACACGGTAATGACAACTAATAAATCTAGACACTTAAAGAAAGCGGGGAAAGAAAACAATTTGAAACAGAAATAAGGAGAAGATTTTGGAAGCCAAAGCGTTCTCTGTTTCCGTTTTACGTCTACCCCAGCTCTTGAGGCAAATTTATGACCGCATAAAGCGTGAAGGTAAACTTTTTCGTTTGCTTACTGAAAAAATGCTAGCTTCGGATTTTACTCTTCCATCACTGACCCCTAGCGCAGACTGAAATATTACGTTCACGGGCAAAAGACGTGTGCGTTTTGGGAGGGGATAGTGCCAATGATTAAAAGTAATTAATAAATTCCTGTATTATGGAAAATATTACAGTCTTCTATTTTTTTTCATGACATATTTATGTGGCACTTCCTTTAAAGAAAGTATTTCACTATTTGCTTTATTATATTATTATTTTTTTCTGGCAAGAAACGTGGACAACAATGAAAGGAGAATTAATTCAGACCTTGACAAATAATGAAATTTATTAAATGCAGCGAGCAACCCATGAAAGTTTAAAACTTGTGTTCAACAGCTGATAGGGTGCGTCACATATTTTGTATATGTGTATGTATATACTAGACATGTATACACACACACACACACACACACACACACACACACACACACACACACACATATATATATATATATATATATATATAAAGGTGCGCCCATAATGTAACCGGACAATTTTTTATAAATAAGAAAAATATTACTCACCTTCAAATAAATTTAGCTCCTTCAAAATAATCGCCAAAAGAGTCTATACAATTTTTCCAACATTTCTTCAAGTCATCGAAACACTGTTTATAGGTGTTAGAACTAACTGTTCGCAAAATACGCGTAACATTTGATTTAATATCCAAAATGTTTTCAATCTCTGTCCTTTGATGGATTTTGCATTTTTTGATAACAAAGGACTTATTCACCACGAATTCTTTTCCTGAAAATCAAACAATTCATCAGTATTTTTACAAGAAGGTGCTTATTAAGAAACAGGATAAGGCGAGTTAGGAAGGAACTGATTGATTCTGGGCAATGGTTTTCTTTACACGATAATGCTAGACCCCATACAGCAATTTCTGTACAACAGTATCTTGCTAAGCATTCAATTACAGTGATAAATCACCTACCATATTCTCCCAACTTATCGTCAGCTGATTTTTTCCTTTTTACGAAGCTTAAGATGGCCATGAAAGGACATAAATTTGAAAGCGTCTCGGATATTAAATCAAATTTTACGCGTATTTTGCGAACGGTTAGTTCCAACGCCTATAAACAGTGTTTCGATGACTTGAAGAAATGTTGGAAAAATTGTGTAGACACCTTCGGCGATTATTTTGAAGGAGATAAATTTATTCGAAGATGAGTAATATTTTTCTTATTTATAAAAAATTGTCCGGTTACTTTACGGGTGCACCTTGTATATATATATATATATATATATATATATATATATATATATATATATATATATATATATATATACCGGGTGGCCATAATTATACTGACAGTGCTCACAGTGTTCTGTAGCGCGATCTATTTGCGAGAATGACTCCACCTTTTGTAGGAAGATTAAACAAGACGGGGGACGAAGGATTCCGCGAAAAAATAAATTAGTTCCAAAAGTCACCGCTAGGGGAATATTTGGCGCTGTGTAATAGAAAATAGAGTGTTAACAAATGCAAATTAATATGGAATAAAATTACCTTTTATTATGCACATTTTCTTATTTAGTTCAAGTGCAATATGGCAACACTTTTCAAAAAGCGTAAAATCTACATAAACACCGATAAAGTCTCGTGATCTGCAATATCACGTACGCTGAGCAGAAGAAGTTCTTTATTCAAATTTCACGTTACATCCATTGGCACAGTACCAGCTGCTTGGGTTTTAAAAGACAATGTGTTACGTTTCGAATCAATCGGATTGAAAGTTTATGTGCAATGTCTCCTTCTTTAGTCGAGCGTGCATTACTGTTCAAATTCTTTTACCTCAACCAGTGCAACGCGTCAGCCGCTCTTCGTGCTTTTTGAACGTACAAAAAATGCGTGAAGGTAACGGTCCTGTGTCAGTTAATGGGCTAAAAGCAATGGTTGCGACGTTTGAGAAAACAGGTTCTCTGAAGGTTCAGTCAGGCAGAGGACGAAAACCTGTACCACAGGATACAATAGGAGCAGTTGCCACGGCGATTGTCGACAGAGGACCAGACAATATTGCTGCCACCTCTAGCGCTCGTGGATTAGCTCGGAATATGGATATGCCTTACAGTACGGTATGGAAAATCTTACGAAAGATTATCAACTTCTATCCGTACAAGATCAGCCGTATACAGGAGTTACTGTACCCCGACCATGATAAGCGATTGACTTTTGCTCTCACCTTTCTTGCCAGAATGGAGGTGGATGATGCTTGGCCGTTGAAAATCTTATGGGGAGACGAGGCCCACTTTTACCTGCATGGAACTGTGAATATCCAGAACTGCCGAATTTGGGATGACAAATCACCACATGCAGTCACAGAAATTCCCTTACATTCACCAAAGGTAACTGTTTGGTGTGGGTTCACAGCGGAATTTATCGTAGGTCCATTCTTCTATGAGAACATTACCCCGACAGGACCGGAAACCTGTTCTGTTACCGGAGAGAAATATCGCCACATGTTGAACAGCTTTGTCATTCCGGCACTTCAGCAAAGACAATGCCTGGGGGAATCATTTTCATGCAAGATGGAGCTACGACAGAAATTCACAACAGAAAGAGTCATTAGCCGCTACTTTCCAACTGCATGGCCACCTCGGTCGCTTGATCTTACCCCATGCGACTTCTGGCTATGGGGTTACCTTAAGTCCAAGGTCTATCAAGGAGTGGTCCAGGACCTGGCTACGTTGAAGGATAACATATCACGGACTGTACGGGAGATTCCTGCAGACATGTTACTTTCTGCTGTTGTGCATACTGTGCACAGAATGCAATATGTGGTCCACAACAACGGCAGCCACATTGAACCTCATTTGAATGCAAAATAAAATGTAATTTCCGTATTGATTTGCATTTGTTAACACTCTATTTTCTATTACACAGCGCCAAATATTCCCCTAGCGGTGACTTTTGGAACAAATTTATTTTTTCGCGGAATCCTTCGTCCCCCGTCTTGTTTAATCTTCCTACAAAATGTGGCGTCATTCTCGCAAATAGATCGCGCTACAGAACACTGTGAGCACTGTCAGTTTAATTATGGCCACCCGGTTTATATATAGATGTGTGTGTGTGTGTGTGTGTGTGTGTGTGTGTATACAGATGTATACCAGGTGATCATAATTAAACTTGGCCTATTCAGAGCCCTCTGTAGCTGTGACTAAAAGGCGGATTGAGCTGAAAATTTGCAGATAGACAATTCAAAGGATGCGCTAAAAGATTCAAAAAAAAAAAAAAAGATTAAAAAAATGTTCGCAAGGGAGCGCATTACATAGAAATAATTTAAACAAGCCACAAATTCCAATTCAAGAATAATTTATTTGTGACACACGTTCCAGCGATGTGAAGAAAATTGTTCAATGTGGGCTCTCTCGTTAATATGTAAAATGTGCAGGCGATGAACAGCGTGTTCAACAGAGGACCGCAGCTGGTCGCCAGTAATCTGTCGAGCATACGATGCTATGCGGTCCTTCATTCAGCCAAAGTTGTAACATTCCCCCTATAAAAAAACCTTCTTTAAATGTCCCCTTAACCAAAAATTCCACGGAGTGAGATTGGGAGAACGGGCCGGCCAAGGAGTAAGAAACGATTGACTAATCACCCTGTCATCCGTAAGGTTTTTCCAAAAGGAAACAGATTATTCACTTTGATATCCCTGACAACTGTGCCTTACCAACCTCGCGGCAATGCTACGGAATTGAGTCGTGTAAGCATCGGCATAATTATGCACATAGCCACTCGGCAATATCCGCTACGTTTTGACTAATGTCAAATGGTGTTTTGACTGGCCTGCGTAGAGCGCTGTTCTCTAACTCTGGGATAGGTTAGAGCAGGGGTCCCCAACCTTTTTGTACCTAAGACCACATTCTAGAATATCGATTGGGCAACGGGCACCATTTAATTTTTCAGCGTGAATTTATAGTTGGACATAGCTAATAATACATCCACATAATGTACAAAAAAACATTTGATTCTAAAAATATAATTTAACATTTAAAAATTATTGTTATTATTTTTGTGTAAAACAAATGATTACTAAACAATGCATACAAAATCTAAAAAAGTATAAAAATTCTTTATCTATATATATAAAACAGTTCCGTAACTGACTGACTGACTGACTCACTGACATACAACGCACAGACCAAACAGCTGCACCTAAAGGGCTGAAATTTTGAATGGCGATTCTTCTTATAGTGTAGGGGTGCACTAAGAAAGATTTTTGAAAAATTCTCCTTAGATTTTTTTAAATTAAATTTTTAAGCTGCTTTGGTAACCTTTTTTAAGTTCGCATTTAAAATAATTATTTGAGGGTTATAAAATTTATATCACGAGAACGATCATAAAAATTCCTTTAAAATGAGATCATTTTCGAATCTTTACCTGCATTTTCTGATTTTTGGTGAATTTTTAAAGATTAACTTTTAGAATTCAATTTATTAAATGCTGATCACGTGGTTTCTTTTCTTTTTGTGATACTTTAAACTAATTTTGCGTCACGTGCATAACAACGAAATAGACAAAAAAATATTTTTTTTCCCTTGCTAATGCGGCAGACGATTGGACATTATCAAAAAAAAATATTAAAATACAGTAAAAGATATTATGTTCCTCAAACTGTACTATATTATATATATATATATATATATATATATATATATATATATATATATATATATATATATATATATTGCATCAATTGTATACATTGATCGTCGTATTTATTATAAATAAATAAATATATATATATATATATATATATATATATATATATATATATGTGTGTGTATTTATTTTTTTGGAATTGATTGCATACATTGACCGTTGTATTTAATTTGAATATACTCCGTAGCGAAGTGCGGGTTTTCAGCTAGTAAATATATAAATCTCAAAGTCAATGTGATTTTTGGCATTGTATTTCATTGGTTATTGTTTCGTAATTAAGAGAGTATGATGATATTCCTGCTCGCGCGCGTAAGCAATTGTCTGTAAGTGTTTATCTGTAAGTCGCGATCTGTACTTTGATTTAATGATATTCATTGTCGAAAACAATGATTCACACAAGTATGCGGAACCGAAAAACGTTTTTATTTTATATGCTACTCTTTTCAAGAATGGAAACTTGTCTCTGTCAACTATATTCAGAAATTCACATCTGATACAATGGATTTTAAAGCAATATCGTTCTGAAGATCCAAGATTTCTATCTCCATGCAGTTCTTCTGTCCTTACTTGAACAAGCAAGCTCTGAAATGTATGTAGCTAGTTCGGTTACATTTACTTGGTATGTAAAAGGATTAACAAAAAAGATGACCATTGGCTCGATGATATTCAACAGTTGAAAGAGCTTTTCAAACTGGTCTTGAAGCAATTAAAGGTTGATAACAAATGTTGATAAGTCAATTTCCCCGTCGCCTAACATTTTTTTCATATTTGGAAAATGCACAAGGGACTTCATCTTCAAATGTGATGTCCACAAAGTCAGTTTAGCTTTAAACGAGTTTATAGACCCTATCATTGTAGCTATATGTTTGTCCTTTCCCTGCAGCTCTAAGTTTAAATAATTCAGTTTTTCCATTATATCTGTTAATAAAGCTAAATGCGGTAGCGAACGAGGGTCTGTTAGTTAAATTTTTTTTTTGATTTTTGGCACTGGGATAGTTTTTTATTTCTTCAATTAAATCTACAAATCTAGCAAGAACTTTGCCTTTACTGAGCCAACGTACTTCAGTATGCATAATGAGATCAGGATCTTCAGGATTTTCTAATAGGCCCTTAAAAAGGCGGTGTTGTAAAGGAGCTGCGTGAATTAAGTTGACTATTTTTGTAATTATTTTCGTGACGTGTCCGAAGGGTAGTATTCTACCACATAAAACTTCCTCGTAGATAATGTCGTTTACTTGATACACTCATTTTGGGGTAAAAATAAGGAAGTATATTTAAAAACAATGAAGGAGGAAACACAGTATACAAAAAATATGAGCATATATTTATGAATAAATAATTAAGTAGATACGTCGAATGACCGTTTATCTCACAGCACAAACCACACTACTGGCTCTCACGAGATGAGCTCCAGACAAATGTATGTGTTGTGACGGCAACCATAGAAACGGACCGGTTCATTTCATTTTAGGTATGGGAAAGGAGGTTGGCGAAGATTTGGCGCGAGAGGGAAAAGAGATCGGTCGCATTACGCTTTGTGCTTTTATCTGTGTTGAACGCCATTTCTACTTTTGTGCGGTGAATCATTAAAAATGAGAAAACATTTACATAGCATTTTATTGAAAACTGAAATATTTTTATCGTGGTCGCACTGCAGCGGGCACACGTAAAACGATCGGCGGGCGCCATGGTGCCCTCGGGCATAGGGTTGGGGACCCCTGGGTTAGAGCCTAGAATAAGGAGTTTGCACCATAGAAAGCAACAGGTGAGCACTTTCGGTCGGAGTCCAACTTTTGCCCTGGCGCCACAACAACTTAAGGTATGTCCACACTTGTGCGCTTTCGCGTTCGCTTTCGCTTTCAACAAGACGCGCAGAGAAAGGAATGTGAGGCATGCGTCACTACCTGCAAAATTCCAGAAATTGGATAGCACATGCCTTATCGCAAACGTATCCAACCCGAGTGAATTTTTGAGCGTCATTCCATGCGCTTTTTTATTCTGCAAGGCAGTTATAAAGTCAATGTTCAGAATGTCACAGTCTTCGGAAGAAATTTAAAATTTTATTGAAGATTACAGAAATTTACCGGCATTGTGGGACGTCAACCATTCCGCATACACAAATAAAATTATTAATATATTTAATACATTTAAAATAATTATTTAATAATAATATACAGGGCATTAAATTATTAATGTCTATTGCTTAAAAATTAAAATTAAATGTCTTTTTAGACAAAGCAAATTGAAAAAAATTGAAAATTTGTACTGTATTATTGAAATTTCCTTTTTGAAATACAGAGAGAAGATTTCAAAAATACGCATCAGCTAATTTGTTATTATAAAAAATACTGAATAAAATATTCCCCATAGCTTATCATAGGAATTGAAGACCCACTTTAAAAAGTAAATAGATATTTAGTTAAAAAATAGATATAAAAGCAGGTTAAAATCTGAATTCGCGTTTTGCGTAATGTAATTTTTTCCCCCGATGTCATGCATTGCTTGCATCCAAATAACTAAGATCTTGCACATATCATTTTCATTTGAAGCTAAATATCATCGACACATTTTAAATGTAGGCATTCCTTAGTCGATCATGGTTTTCTCGTCCTCTTTGTTCTTTATTGAACCCCAGGTTAAAGAAAAATGAACGATTTTCATTAATAACAAAATATACTTCTTAACTTCTTACATATGTAGGAATTTTTTTTATTACATATGAAAATTCAAAAGTAATTCTTCATGGCCCGTTTTGCTCAGGAGAAAAGTAAATGTCTCGGTTTAGTTCTTTACTTTATATTAAAGCGATATGGTATGAATAGCTAAAGATTTTTCATGAATTTTCTGTATACTTCAAAAGTAATATAAATGATCCTTTCATTCAGAAACAAATTAATATATCAGTGTAATTTTACACTATATATATAAGAGATAGAATTTTAATGACTAGCAATATTCTTCCGTTTTCTATTCTTAGTATTTGTTTGGTTTTATTGCTTCATAAACAAAGCCATAAATTGTAGTTCTATTTCTAATAACTTGGCATATAGCAAAACAGGTCTTCTCTATGTTCCGTGTCATCAGTTATTATTTTCTGTATTAAACTATATTGATGTAGAACCTACGTGTATAAGAAAAACCATCTCTAATTGATTACTGAGGTATTATATAAAAAATAGTATATTTTTATTTATATTTATTTTTTAGTCTTCTCATTTAGATCATTTTCCCATGCGTGCTTTTCCCATGCGTATTTCCCCAAGTGAATATATATATATATATATATATATATATATATATATATATATATATATATGTATATGTGTGTGTGTGTGTTTGTTTCAGATTACATAAATTGTAGTTACTGTTTCATTCAATTTTAAGTTCATTGCAATGCTCTTGGATATGCAATATTTTTGGTGATTCCATTTGGCATAAATACAAACTTGGTTTTAACAATACAAACTTTGGCTCCATTTGGCATAAATAAACCCTTGGTTTTCTTACACGGGAGCATGCAACATTGCCCCTCAGGAAAACATGGATTCTCCAAATTCAATCCACATACTTGCAATGCCCACCATGTGAGTTGTTTATCGTTATTCCAAAAGCCAGTTTAATTGGAAATTGCAATCATTTGAATTGGAATTGCATATCTCTTGGTGTCATTGATATACGTAGAATTAGCACATCATCTCCTGTGAATTTATAACTTAAAACTGTTGCTTTAATTGCATTGCTTAATAATCTCTTGACTGCCTATCTGGTGCCATTGCAAAGACAATGTTTCTAAGAAGAATGATAGGAACACATACTTTCAGATTAATGTTGTGTGGTAGCAATCCAGATAAATCAAGTGAATTTAAAAATTCAGTTGGATAATTTACTGCAGTGGCGCACACAGGATTTAAACTTAGGGGGGGGGGCAGTTGAACGGATAAAGACATTTATAATGCAAATTCAATATTCATAATGCAATTTCTACTTCTTTGGACGGGAGGTTCCCTTGCCCCCTCCCCCCCCCTGGGTGCACAACTGATTTACTGCTTCATCTTGATCTACAACAGTATATATTGATTTGTAAGTAGCTGCTTCTCCTGGTAACATACAGAGCTTGCAGACAGCATGTCTTATTACATGGGGTGTCAGAAAACACTCTCTCTCCTTCAAGACTCGGGGGTCGTAACCTTACCCCTTGCCTCACTCACAGGAATGTTGAACATCTACATGAGAGGGTTGGCTATCAGGGGTTGTTAGGTGCTGCCATCAGTATGTTTTGTTTGAAAGTAGAAGGTTCTTAGATAATATCTGAACAGACATTGAAAGAAAAATATTTTAAACTTTCTTTCTACTGGTCATATTGAGGATTTCAATAGCTTTAAACCTTCTCGGGACAACACGGACCATTTTACAAAAAAACCACATCTAAATCGGCTAAGTAGTTTTTAGTCTATAGAGGACACACATACGAACATTGCCTTTTATCGGGTGGCTATCAGGGATTATTAGGTGCTGCCATCCGTATGTTTTGTTTGAAAGTAGAAGGTTCTTAGATAATATCTGAACAGACATTGAAAGAAATATATTTTAAACTTTCTTTCTACTGGTCATATCGAGGATTTCAATAGCTTTAAACCTTCTCGGGACAACACGGACCATTTTGCAAAAAAAACCGCGTGTAAATCGGTTCAGTAGTTTTTAAGTCTATAGAGGACACACATACGAACATTGCCTTTTATCGGGTGGCTATCAGTGGTTATTAGGTGCTGCCATCCGTATGTTTTGTTTGAAAGTAGAAGGTTCTTAGATAATATCTGAACAGACATCGAAAGAAAAATATTTTTAACTTTCTTTTTACTGGTCATATAGAGGATTTTAATAGCTTTAAACCTTCTCGGGATAACACGGACCATTTTACAAAAAACCGCGTGTAAATCGGTTCAGTAGTTTTTAAGTCTATAGAGGACACACATACGAACATTGCCTTTTATCGGGTGGCTATCAGTGGTTATTAGGTGCTGCCATCCGTATGTTTTGTTTGAAAGTAGAAGGTTCTTAGATAATATCTGAACAGACATCGAAAGAAAAATATTTTTAACTTTCTTTTTACTGGTCATATAGAGGATTTTAATAGCTTTAAACCTTCTCGGGATAACACGGACCATTTTACAAAAAACCGCGTGTAAATCGGTTCAGTAGTTTTTAAGTCTATAGAGGACACACATACGAACATTGCCTTTTATCGGGTGGCTATCAGTGGTTATTAGGTGCTGCCATCCGTATGTTTTGTTTGAAAGTAGAAGGTTCTTAGATAATATCTGAACAGACATCGAAAGAAAAATATTTTTAACTTTCTTTTTACTGGTCATATAGAGGATTTTAATAGCTTTAAACCTTCTCGGGATAACACGGACCATTTTACAAAAAACCGCGTGTAAATCGGTTCAGTAGTTTTTAAGTATATACAGGACACACAATATTTATAATATATATATATATATATATATATATATATATATATATATATATATATTATAAATATACAAGTAGCGGGATTATACATATTTATATACTGAGCACCGTTCCAAAATTGTATTCTATTTTTGTTGCACATTCCTTGTTGCTTTACGTAAAAATAATGACCACCCTATAAACTTCTCGAAATCACAAGAAACGCAGCAGTAACCGTCCGACTCATCCATCTCGTGAGGCATGAACTGTTGAATAAGTGTGGACAAAAAATTGAATGCCTCTAGAGGCATGCCGGAAGGCATGCGCTAAAGGCAAGTTGAAAGGAAAGACGAAGCGCAAATTGAAAGCGAAAGCGCACATATGTGGACATAGCTTTAGACCGATTCAGGAACCCTAGCGGTGACATAGGTTCGTACCACCTTCCTCCCGTAAAAATCCCATGGAAGAACACTCTAGCTTACATACTTACCGTACCCATACCCGGAATAGACACGAAAGCATTCAGTGGCCTTTGTCAGGACTCAAACCAAGTACCCTCAGTTCCGAATCCCGATGCGCTAACTGCTAGGATGCTCGGGGCACAACATTTGTTCAAAAATCACGTTTTTTTAAACATTTAAAAGTACAGCTGAACCAGCTCACCACGTCGGCACTGATTTTCCATTAGGCTTGGGTCTAGGGGCCCCCATCAAATTTTATTTTAAAAGAAAAAAAAGAAAAATTCCCAATTCAATTTTTTTAATTTTACCTTTTTTAATTGCAATTTTTTTATATACCATTTCAAATTTGACTGATTGGTTCATCACATGTATGCTATAGTGTACATGAGGGATTAATAAGTTTTTCTGGTTGCATTGTATTGGTGTTTTAAAGATGAAGTTAATATGTTGTATTGATTTTTGTTGTTTGATAATGTTCCAGGCTTCTACACTCCAAATAGTCAATTACACTCCAATCACAATGATTCATGATTATTTTCTTTTCTCTGTGTCAATTTTGGAAATTTTGCGCCCACATCAGTGTTAGGGGGCCCCCAAGCCGAGTTGTGCCTACAGTCAAGAATTTTCTAAATCGTGCCCTGCATCACGTGACCCTTTCTTTTAACGGGCGTGACAAGTTGTGGGTTCGTCTAAAACTTAGTTTTTAAAAGTGTTCTATTCAGCCGACAAAATAAAAAAAGGGGTATCAAACGTATATAAAACGATTCCTAGATTGCAGTCCGCTGTAATAAGATTTAACGTCCGGGGTAGAAAAGAAAAAAAATTCTAGAACGTGCCACCTATAAAGAAGTTTTTCTTTCGTAACAGAATCTGCCATTCAGGGTTCTCTATTTATTAAAGCTTCTTCAACCCTCTTCTTTTTTTCTCTCTCGTTTTTTTTTTATTTCACAAAGTTTTTGATCAGTTTTCTGGGGTAGCAAATTTTCAAGGAATAATAATAAAAAAAAAAAAACCACCTTATTTTTTCACGGCAAAGGGGGTGTGCAAAAAGTGGAAGGAACAAAAAAAAAAGTTCTCGTGTGAGGCTCGGAACATTGTGGAATCAGTCAGCTGGGCATGGCATTTGTTCCACTATCCTTATTATCTCCAGCCCTCTCCCTCCTCCATCTTTTTTTTTAAAGGATCTTCCATCTTGGAAATAAGGCTCATTTTTGCCCGTGTAACAACGGCTTTATTTCCTATTTTGGTGGAGGTCTTTCTTTTTTATAAAACGGGCGGGGAAAGCGAACGTAAAGTATCTCGTTATTTCGGGAGATAAAATCTTGGGAGTTTGATTGCGTCGAGTAAATAAGGAAACGCGTGTCTGATGGGGGAAAATACCGGTAATTTTTGCAATCTTTTCTAGTGAGTAAACCCTGGCAAAATTTAGATATGTAGCGCTGAATAAAGAATGATCGTTTATGAGCGTTCAGTCTTTACATATTTCTGCGTTTCGTTGGACGATATTCAGTGGCGTAGCGAGCATAACTGGCGTCCGGGGCACGATACCTTTGTGGCGCCCCCCCCATGAAAAACAAATAGTAATATAATATATAGACCCTATATTGGCGCCCTCGATAAACATATAATAACATAATATATAGACCTTATATTGGCACTCCCCCCCGAAAAGCATATAGTAACATAATATATAGACCTTATGTTGGTGCCCTCCCCTAAAAACATATAGTAATATAATATATAGACCTTATATTGGCGCCCTCCCCGAAAAATATAGTAATATAATATATAGATCTTATATTGGGGCCCTCCCCTGAAAAACATATAGTAATATAATATATAGACCTTATATTGGCATCCACCTGGAAAACATATAGTAATATAATATATGGATCTTACATTGGCGCCCCTCTGCGAGTGGCTCCCGGGGCATGATAGACCCCCTTGCCCCCCCTTTGCTACGCCACAGACGATATTTGAGAAGGACAATTCCGGATAACCGGGACATAATTTTATTTTCTTTATACAAATACTAGCTGAAAAACCGCACTTCGTTACGGAAAACATTCAAATTAAATACAACGGTTAATGTATGCAATTAATGACAAATATATATATACTAGCGGCTCGTCCCGACTTTGCCCGGGTTGAACAAAATATTATACCAATAAATTTCCAGTTGATAGCCAATAAATTGTAAATCTTTTTTTTACCTTAATAATAACCTAAATAATACCTTAAATTAATTTTATGTTAGTTAATAATTAAAATAAATTTTTTTAAGAAAAAGGCGTGCCGGAGAACGGCTAGGTTCTAACCGCTAGCGTCAGAACAGAAGCCCACCGCGATAGCACCACGATAAGGATCGTTGAAATCTTCGGAACAAAAAGCGGTAGAGGACAGTAGCGGTAACAATGGAGATTGTTAGGATTAAGTCCGTAACTTAATTTCTACTGATCAGATATACATAATATATAGCCTATGTCCATCTGGAATAATGTACCTTTCAAACAGTGAAAGAATTTTTCAAATAGGTACAGTGGTTCTGAAGATTACCCTCCACGTACAAAATCGCTCTCTCTTTATATATAAGTATAGATATATATAAAATAAATACAACGATCAATGTAGGAAATTGATGTAAAAAATACAAAAAAATATATTTATAAAAAAATTATAAGGGAAATTTTTATAGAAAAAATAATGTAGAAGAAAATATTCAAATTAAATCTAATAGAACATACTAAAGAATATAGTACAGTTAATGTAGTGCAGTTTGAGGAACATTTCTTTTACGGTATTTTAATATTTTTTTTGATAATGTCCAATCGTCTGCCGCATTAGCAGGAAAAAAAATTGTCTATTTCGTTGTTATGCACGTGACGATAAATTAATTTAAAGTACCAGAAAAATAAATCACGTGATCGGCATTTAATAAATTAAATCCTAAAAATTAATCTTTAAAAATTCACCAAAATTCAGAAAATGGAGGTAAAGATTCGAAAAAGATTTCATTTTAAAAGATTTGTATGATCTTTCTCCTGATATAAATTTTACAACTCTCAAATTATTATTTTAAATGAAAACTTAAAAAAAGTTAATAAAACAGCTTAAAAATTTAATTTAAAGAAACCTAAGAAGAATTTTAAAAAATCTTTCATAGTGCACCCCTACGCTATAATAAGAATCACCATGCAAAATTTCAGCCCTTTAGATCCAGCGGTTTGGTCTGTGCGTTGTATGTCAGTCAGTCACGGAACTATTTTATATACATAGATTAGGTGGCCCGTACGAAAATTTTGCATGCGAATAAAATACGATTAATTTTATAGTTGGTTTGTTGTAGGTTTGTTGTAGGATGAAAATAAAACCGGTCCATTTGTATAGCCATTGTTTATTTGCCAAATAACAGTAGTGCGCAAGAATAATACAAAACCAATTACAAAACGCCTTTGGCCACAACATTGGAACTGAAGCATAAGACAAAAGAGGGACACATGAAATATGTACATGTCAAAACTTTTGTAGCCAATATTAAAAGTTTAGTATGACACAAACTCGTGAAAAATGGGATATTTACGTTACAAAACCTCTTTGTACACACTATTTGACAGTGCCGTTTCGACGCATCCAGGGAAAGAACTCCAGGACCAAAAGTCAATTTTTAATCTCGATTTTTAAACAAACAATACAGTGTGTCATTCTAAATTAACAATTCGTTCAGAAGCGGAGAACTTAATTTTTAAAGTGGCACCTCATTTATATTGTAACGCCTCCCGTACAATAGCAAATATTTTGTGCGTGGAAATTCCCGGAAGACCAGCCGACACGCCTTTTATGCACATAATTGATTTAGACGGCTGCAGACAGACAGTCGACTGGTGACATAAAGGCCGGAAGAGCTACCGAGAGCTCGCGGAACAGCAAACTAGCTACAAAAAGCGAATTGCCGACCGGAGGCGCCGGGTCGTCTGAGAATGTAACTGAATAAAGAAAGGCATCGGTTCCCAGACCTTTCGAGAACGTTCAGCGGAGGTATATAAAGTCTCCGAACGTGAATTCAGAAATGAAGTTAGTCAGAGTGATGCTGGAGTTGGAGACAAGGAGATACTGCTGGGCCTAAAAAGACTTCATTGAGCGCAGCGACAACTCAATTCTGACCTCCCTCGTCCATGCCGTGAACCCCTGAATTTAGTTTATATATATATATATTAGGATTACATTCCTCCATAACGGTCCTTCGGAAAGCAAACTTTCAGACGCTAAAACCATCCGTCCGTACATCGCGAGTTATAATTTTGGCAGCGCACCAAATCCTGTCTGTATCGCTTGGAAAATCAATATACAGTTAAACAGAAAAATGCCAAAATGCGTCAAAATTTTGACATACAAACAAACAAACACACACACACACACACATATATATATATATATATATATATATATATATATATATATATATATATATATATATATACTAGCTGAAAACCCGCGCTTCGCTACGGAGTACATTCAAATTAAATACAACGGTCAATGTATGCAATTAATGCCAAAAAAAAATTATATATATTTATAATAAATGCGACGATCAATGTATACAATTGATGTAAAAAATATATTTTATAAAAAATCGTAAGGGATATTTATTTTTTTGATAATATCTAATCGTCTGCTGCATTAGAGAGAAAAAAAAATATTTTTTTTGTCTATTTAGTTGTTATGCACGTGACGATAAATTTATTTAAAGTACCAGAAAAAGAAATCACGTGATCAGCATTTAATAAATTAAATTCTAAAAATTAATCTTTAAAAATTCACCAAAAATCAGGAAATGGAGATAAAAATTCGAAAAAAATTTCATTTTGAAGGACTTTTTATGATCTTTCTCGTGATATAAATTTTATAACCCTCAATGTATTATTTTAAATGCAAACGCAAAAAAAGTTTAAAAATCAGCTTAAAAATTTAATTTTAAAAAATCTAAGAAGAATTTTTGAAAAATCTTTCTTAGTGCACCCCTACACTATTAGAAGAATCGCCATGCAAAATTTCAGCCCTTTAGGTCCAGCGGTTTGGTCTGTGCGTTGTATGTCAGTCAGTCAGTGAATGAATGAATGAATGAATGAGTCAGTTACGGAACTGTTTTATATATATAGATATATATATATATAAGACATACATTCATATATACATACCAAAGAGGTAAGCAACGATAAGTAAACCTACGTTAATAACCCGCGGTAGTTTCGTTAGAAGTGATTACCTGAAATTTAAAAAAAAAATTTTTACTCCGTAATAGAGAAAGAAATTTTACACCTTGTGGCATTTTTCGTCTTTTTTTTATGCAAATAATATTTTGAAATTTAAATGATTAATGGGAGAAAATCGGGTCTAGTGTGTTTTAAACGCTCCTAAATTCATTTAGTGGACGAAAATTATGAAATGAATCCTGTTGCAAGGTGCAGAAATGTTCAGGCTCTCTGAAAGTACCATTTTTATTGGATTATCGCAATTTATAGAGCTGTTAATAATGGACACATTTTCTCCGTAGGTTAACACTGAAGTGAGCGATTCCAATAAGGATAGTACAGAGCAGCCTTGAGGAATTCAGAAATCAAATATTTTCAATTTAACAGAATTTGGCGTCATTGGTAATAATTTCGCCAAGCTTCTATGATTTGCCCCGAAGCGGAGGGGGGGGGAGAAACTCAGTTAAGCAAAGCAAGAAAACGCCCCGAATAAATTTTATTGGACACCAGCAAACGTACGCGGAGCGATAAAATAAATACATTCCTGAAAAGTTAAGATAAACTAACGTTTCTCCAATAAGCTTCTTATATATTTGATACGTTCCTGTTACATGTTTTCTATCTCTCCTGTTCCAGGAATATACCTGATTTTTTTTTCTTTGTAGCTTCCATCTCTGCTCTCTCTCTCTTAACAAACGGGAGCAGCAATTTCTGCTTCATTTCATTATTGTTTTCATCTCTCCCTCTCTCTCTCTCTCTCTTTCTCTATCTCTCTCTAAGTGAAGGAAAGAACGAAAAAGGGGTACCCGTTAGTCGAGAATAGGAATTTTAAATCTCTAGGAAGTTTTTTCTTTTTTTCGGAAAGAAGAACAAGTGAACATTCGAAATGTAGAATTCTAAATGAAATGGAGGCTCACGATGATTAGCTTTTGTTTCGCTTTCATGACAGTGGGGAGAAATTCGATGAATTTTAAAAATGCGCGCCGAGTTCTTTTTACAGATTAATTTTGACAGCTTGCAGCGTTCGTTAAAAACGGGTAAAAACTTGAAGAGGAAGATCTGTTTTATTTTTTGCTGTTGTTGTTGTTGTTCGCTCAGGTGCTCGAAGTCTTCGAAAGAGCTTATGTTGGGAATTATTCAAAGTTGCTTTCTTTCATTGTGTCATGTGAATAGTACGAGGCAAGAAAGAGGAGCTAGATGTTTTATTGAACGAGGAATGGAGATTATTGCTGAATAGCTGGGTATGCTAGTGTTATGTTTATTTGCAGATAAGGTATGTTTTTCTGTCTAAATGAGAGTCATGTATTGCACTTATAGAAAACAGCATATTTACAATGTTGGGCGAATTATTGAGAATTTTGTCGTTACTTGGTGTTTGTGAAACGAATAACATCTAACGCCAACATTTCTATTTTAGAATTTTTTATATGTATAT
>OU015503.1:100321289-100356289 GCA_907164885.2 Dolomedes plantarius | reverse complement strand
TCCCTCTGATCTTATTGGCGCAAACAGAAAAATTTTCCGAGCATTGCATCTTTTATTACGAATTTTTGAACTTTGCACGAATTTATGACGCACCCGGTATATATATATATATATATATATATATTTATATATATATATATATATATATATGTATATATATATATATATATATATATATATATATATATATATGTATGTATATATATGTATGTATATATATGTATATATATATATATATATGTATGTATGTATGTATGTATGTATATATACAGTTGGTTCTCTGTTTAACGACTTTCAAGGGACCGTGAAAAATCGTCCATAAGTAGAGATCGTCCTTAAACAGAATTTGTGAAAAAATAACATTTCCCTTCACACTTTACAGGTTTAGGACTGTCAATATATTTCTTAATATATTGGAGTGTTTAAAAATGTTATTTTTATTATCATCATTATTTTATTCACAAAAGGTTATTTTAAATTACATTGAAAAAAAAGAGTACAAACAATACAATAAATTACGTTTTAAAAAATTCAAAAAGTGTTGATTGCTTCATTCACCTTGTTTTCGTTATTATCTTTTCCAGATTTTCTAAAATGTTAAATGAGTCACCTTCCATTTTCGATGTAATATAGCGTCGGAGAACATCTAGAGCAGTAATTGCATCTGTGTAAGACGGTGGCAGTGTCTCGTTTTCCGTGTCTTCAACTTCACCTTCTTCGTCTGACACTGTGTTTTCGTTTACAATATCTTAATAAATTTGTTCTACATTTCTGAAATCTGTTGTTAAAACATATTTATCACAATTGTAGAAATCTTGAATTGAAACATCCTCATCTTCAACAAGACTTCTCCATTCTTCAGGGGTAATGTCATCTTCGTTGATTTCTACATCCGTACTTTGCAGTTCCACTACAAGTTCTTTGTGAATTCCAGCAACGCGAAAGCAGCTTTTTATTGTGGATGAAGAAACTTCTTTCCATGCTGATGTTATCATGTGAATTGCTTCCAAGATTGTAAATTTTCTAATTTTTATACTGTCAGCCGAATTGTTTATTAATTTCCTAATTAAAGACTTTCTGTAGTATGCTTTCACACTGAGAATCATACCCAGGTCTAATGGCTACAACTTGCTAGTGCAATTAGCTGGTAGGAAATGGATAGTCAAATTTGTAAGTCCAGGGATATTTGGAGTATGTGCAGTGCATCGGTCGATTAAAAGTAAAACTTTTCACTTTTCTCGATGCATTTTTGCATCAAATTTTCTAATCCAGTCAATAAAAATTTGTGATGTCATCCACGCTTTATTGTTATTGCGGTACTCACAAGGTTTCCTGGTGATAATCTTAAAACATCTTGATTGCTTTGATTTGCCTATAACTAGTGGTGGAAATTTCTCAGATCCATCCGAATTAGTGCACAGTAAAACAGTCAATCGTTCCTTACTGTGTTTTCCACCAAAACACTTTTCGCCCATATACGTTAAGGTTTTATTAGGCACCATATTGTAGAATAGGCCCGTCTCATCTGCATTGAATATGTTCTTCTCATCATATCCATCTAATTTCCCCTTCAGCACTATTTTCCATTCATCCACTATATTTTCATCTACGGAGCCACTTTCGCCAGATATGCTTTTAAATACAAGCCCGTATCTTTCTTTGAACTTTGTTAGCCAACCAGCCGAAGCCTGAAAATTTTGCATTCCAAACTTTTCTGCCAGAATAATAGCATTTTCTTTCAATATCACTCCGGAAATTGGAATGTTGGATGCTCTTGCTTGATGAAACCATTGCAGGACTGCCTTCTCAAACTCTTCTGATCGGCCACATTGAATTTTCTGCCGTTTGGATTTGGATCTCAAACCAAATTTTTGTGCTGCTTCAAGAATTTTCTCTTTGCTTGCTGAAATGCCTTTGAGAGTAGACTCGGGTAGCTGAAATTGTCTTGCGAATTGGACTTTTGTTATTCCAACACTTTTTTCCCAGTTTTCAATAATTTTCCCTTTTTCGTGTAGCGTAAGATGCTTTCGCTTTGATGCCATTTTGCTCTGCTCACCTCGTATTCACACTGGAATGAGCTCCTACACCCATCCATGAATTCTCTAAACATGAACACGTGCTTCCCAGAAGGAGTGAGAGAGGGGTGCTTTGGAACAGTTCGTAAATCACATGACAACATGGTAGGTACAATAGAGTGATTCCACACCCGCACTAAGAAATTCGATCCACCAGCGAAGAATGTTCGATCTTCCGAGAAACAGTAATCCCCCCCTCCCCCGGTTTTTTCCACTGCAACAAATCTATGATTGCAACAAACATAAAGGAAATTCCGGGTCTGTTTTTGAAACCAAACTCCCCCACAGAAAGTAACCCTCCAGTAGATAAAATTTTGAAGAAAAAGTTTATCATGGAAGAAAAAATCGTCGTTAAATAGAAACAAAATCGTCCTAAAATAGAATTTTTTTAAGTCGGAGGGACCGGGACCTGGAAATATCGTCTTTAAATAGAAATCGTCGTTAAGTAGAGCGTCGTTAAACAGAGAACCAACTGTATATATATATATATATATATATATATATATATATATATATATATGTGTGTGTGTGTGTGTGTGTGTGTATGTGTGTGTGTGTAACGATTTCACACTAGATGTTGGGCGTCAGGAATGAGACCTCGAATCGCATCAGGTAGTCGCTTGGAGTTGCTGGGGAAGCACACAGAGTCCGGAATGAAAACGTACATCCGTCGTCGTAAACTTAGTTTATTCTTGGATTCCTCACTTGACAGTTTACAGATGTGGTCATGCCTTGCACTTAGGCAGAGATATACTACATTTTTTGACAGTCAAATACTCTGGAAACCGCCGGAGGCGTACAAAATGAATAAAACCCGCAGCGCGAATTACTACGGCCTACTAGGATGAAAACAGACTCACAAAAGCTAAAAAAGGAAACCCGATCGCGCGCGAGAGTACGGGCGAGTTAAACTTTTAATTGGCCAGTGGAAAACATCTGACCTCGCACGACATATCAGGTGATCTGATGGAACATTCGAGAAAGAGTTGCATCACCCTGTTTTGCGAGCATTTTCTTTCTACACGTGTACTAGGGGAAAGTATAATCGGTTACTTTGGCTATCTCTAGATCAGACTTTGGATTAAGGGGCGATACTTTATTGAGATAAAATGGAAGAATTTCGAATAGGCGTTTTATTTCATGAAAGTGAAATGTTATTGTTTCATATATATATATATATATATATATATATATATATATGTGTGTGTGTGTGTAAGTAATGCCTGAACTGTGGGGAACATTAAACGGGGGTTTTGTTTAGAAAAAATTGGAATTAGCAATTAAATTATATTAATTCACGAAATATTGGGAAAAAAAGGAAACGAGGGTTTTAATAGCAAAATTTACCAATAGAGGTCGCCACCTGACGGTCCAGTTTTAATAAGAGATTATTCAAGCGAGGGGTTTTAAAGTTACGTAAGGAGAAGTTCCTGGAACTTTCTTAATGTAGTGTCGGCACATTTTTAGGCGGGAAGAAGACAAAAAAGAACTGCGTCAGTTGTCAGATAGATTTCGAAGGGGAAGGTTGCTACGGCTAGCGGTGGCTTGGGTGGAGCGGTCTCGCCAACTATCATTCGGAGCTCTGGTTCAATAGAGTCTTAATAAATACGTTTTAAAGGATCAATTCGTCTTCTCTTATGTCTACTAGACCATGACTGGACAATGATGGTACTAAATTAACGTGAAAAAGGAAAGCTTGTCATATATATATATATATATATATATATATATATATATATATATACATACACACACACACTTACACAGCGGCCAATGAATTAGAAACCTGTGAAATTTTCTACAAATGCTCGCTAGCGGCGTGCGTATGCAAAACCTGTTTATGACGCGGATGTAACGTCATCAGAATGCTAGTATGAGCAAGGTGTGCGGTTGCATTTCGCGATAGACGCAGTAGAATTGGAAAAACGACAGATCTTTCACCATTTGAAAAAGGGCTTATCGTTGGGGTCCGTTTAGCAGGAGCCACGATTGTGAAGACAGCAGAACTCACTGGGTTCTGAAAACCAGCTAAGGTGCTCAACAGTTGGAAGGAGAACCCACAGTCCTTGTCCAAAAGACGTAACTGTTGTTCGAACACAATCAACCGAGACCGTGTTGGGCGTCGTCTCGGACGGATTGTACGGCAGAAAAGGGACTCTACTGTACTTCAACTGACAAAAATCTTCAACCAAGTTTCGTCCCAAACGATCTCGGTGCGAACCATGCGCAGAGAACTGCAGAAGAGGGGATTGCGTAGTCGGACGCCTGTGAGGAAACCTCTCATTTCTGTCCGGGATGCCAGAATTCGTTTGCAGTGGTGTCTGGAAAGATGAAACTGGACGAAAGAGTACTAGGTAAAATCTTTCTTAGTGCACCCCTACACTGTATGAAAAATGACCATGCAAATTTTCAGCCATTTAGATCCAGCGGTTTGGTCTGTGCATTATCTGTCAGTCAGTCCTTTACGGAACTATTATATATATATATATATATATATATATATATATATATATATATATATATATATATATATATATATATATATATATATATATACAGTCATACCCCGTTATAGCGAACCCAGAATATAACGAACGAAAATTTTGGTCCCGTCGTTTTCCTATCATACGAAATTTAATTAGTATTGTGTCAGTCTGATGCAATCGATTTTAGTCGATTTAATTCAGTAATTATCATTTTAAATAGATTTTATCATTTTTTAAATATATTATTATTGAATACACATTGCAACTAATTAGTTATAAATTTTGTGAACTCAGTTATACATTTTGTGAGCATTTTTCTTAACGGTTCGGATATAGCGAACCACCGGATAAAGCGAACAGAACCTTTGGTCCCTTGAAGTTCGTTATAACGGGGTTCGACTGTACAAGAGAAAAAAAAATTCTTTTTATAATTTTATGTCCTATTTACCCCCTTTAAAACGAATGCGTAACGAAACAGAAGCTTACAATAATAAAGGCCGTTCCCGAAAGTGAAAGCCTAATAAATTCGAGAAACTTTTTCGATTTACATACTTTCCTACATTACGAAAACATCTGGAATTCTGCTGTGTCAGTGTTTTTATAAGAAGAATTTCGTTCGTAAATGTTTTCCGCATCTGCAAAGCCTCGTTCACATTGCTTCTGGGGTTCGATATTGTTGATGAAACCTGCGATTGGTTAGTCGCGTCACGTGGTCAATGCGTCGAGCTCTTTGAGTTTTTATCGCCCATGCTTCGGAAGCAATGTAAACAAGTCCTAAGAATCAGAACATTTCATCTGCAATGCTTTCTAAAATTATAATCCGCATTGAATTATATTGAATTTTGCGGAAGAAAAAGAATTCGCCTTAAACTTTTTTTTTGTTTTGTAATATTCGGATTAAGTCGCACGCTAAAGTCATTCTAAGTGAAGGTTCTTTAGAAAAAAAATCGATAAACAGGAGGAAGTTTTCGCAAAAGTTAGACATTTGGAAAACTTTATACAGTATGCATATCCGTATACACATAAAGAAAACATAACTTAGATTCTTTTAGGAAAGGTAACTGAATAAACATACTATATATATATATATATATATATATATATATATATATATATTATACAGTCGAATCCCGCTATAGCGAACCCGGTATATAACGAACTCACGGATATAACGAACGAAAATTTTGGTCCCGCCATTTTCCTGGTGCACGTAATTTAATTAGTATTTTGTCAGTTTAATGTAATCGATTTAGTTGATTTAATTCATTAATGATTATTTTTAATAGATTTTATCATTTTTAATGCATGATTATTGAATACACATTGCAACTAATGAGCTATACACTTTGTGAAGTCTGGCATTTTTCTTAACGGTTCGGATATAGCGAACAGTACCTTTGGTCCCCTGAAGTTCGTTATAACGGGGTTCGACTGTATATATAAACAAATAAATAAATATAAATATATATATATTAATTTAAAAAATCTATTCTCAAATAGGAATGCAGAAGAAATCTTTAAAAGAAAACGAAGTGGCGTTTGTACCAAAATAAATCTCGACTCCAGTCTCGAAGAGATTAAACAAACTGGAAAAGCCGGGAAGAATTATTTCCAAATGATAAATACCACCACTTTTTCTGTTTTGACAGGCGCCACGGTCTAAATTGTCACGGAAAAGAGCTTTGACGTCTCTAATATAACATTTCTCTAAATATCGAGACACTTTATATTCACAAATATTATTTTTATTCCGAATTTCTGCCATCGGCCAATAGGGTGCTTGAAAGGGAAATTCTTTTAATCAACTAAGGGTTCATTCACGTTACGTTTTCTTTTGATTTCACTCACGTTCCTATTAAATTTAAAGTAATATCCCCCTTTTCGTGACAGGAAATGATTTTTTACTTTTTTTATAACAGCTTTTCCCCCCCTCTGCACTAATAATCAGAATTACTCCACACGATTAAAAGTTTGCTTTATTTTATCCTCTTTAAATTCGATCTTGAAAGAAGTTTAATTTCAAGAAAAGGTATAATAGGAAATGAAAAATTAAATACCAAAGCAAAATTTCACGAATTTTTCCTTTTCACACAGCAAAGTGAATTCAGCGTAATCAGCCACGATGAAAAATAAAAAGTCCTGAATGAGAGCACATCTTTTCGCTTCTATTTTCTTTTTCGGACAAAAGCATCGACGGCTCCATTTTGAGTCGCTTGTAAGCATCAAAATGGCGCCCATT
Source organism: Dolomedes plantarius (assembly GCA_907164885.2). Classification (NCBI taxonomy): domain Eukaryota; kingdom Metazoa; phylum Arthropoda; class Arachnida; order Araneae; family Dolomedidae; genus Dolomedes; species Dolomedes plantarius. The sequence continues at coordinate 100,349,489 of OU015503.1, read as the reverse complement.
TGAAGTCGTATTTTTATAATCGCAACACGTATCGCTTTCGCCAATGAGGAGCGATGTTGAGAAATCAGTGATCTAAGTCTGTTATTTAACACAATACATACAATCAAAGGAGAGTAGTCGTCTGCCAAACAATTACAGCTTTAAGACTGTAGAACAATTCGGATTCGCTCAGCTCAGGATCAACCTATCGAGAATCTAATATATAAAAATGAATGTTTGTCTCTCTGTAATTGTATAGAAATCCACAGTTTAGGAGCAACGATCGTGAAATTTTACATACAGGCGTCTTTAAAAACAGCCGAGGGTCTGAAGAACTTCAAAAATCGAAATTAATTACCGTTGATTTTTAATTGATAAAAAACCAACAATTTTGAAACTAAATGTAAGCTGTTACACTTTGTGGAATCACCCCTCTAAATATGGCGTCCACGTTAGGGTTAGCTGGCAAACAGCGAGCGAAAAGATAAAAATAAATAAAATCAAAAAGTTTCAAGTTATATAATAAACCAGAATAATAAATGAAAATAATAATCTTTCAAGTCAGATTTTAAACTCTAAAATAAATCGGATCCAACGGCATATTGACATTATCACACGCGATGGAAAATTCGAATCAACCACGCTAAGTGTCACGAGATCTTTTTTAATCGCTACTGCAACCCCCCTCGCTTATGTCTTTGTGTCTATTGAAGAGTTAAAGACTAAGCTTCTATCCTGCTAACTTATTTCTGACTTAAAACTCCCCTCACTCCATAAACGCATGTATATTCACCAACCCATAGCAACTTTCCAGTAATCTTAGTCGATTATTTTCCTATTTACTCAATAAAGCAGCATGTCATTGTAGCGCATTCAGTAAAAGCGTTCATTTACTATGCTACATAACGCGGGTTCGAATACGGATCGTACAAATTTTGCTAAACCTGTATTTTCAGCTTTTTTATGGAGGCTTTTTTATTTCAGCTTTTATTTTATTATTTTTTAAATTATTATTATTATTATTTTTATTTATTATTTTTTTAAAATTATTTTTATTTTATTTTATTTTTCATATTATTAATGTGTATAGCATTTCGTATACTTTTTTTTCTATGTTATTTATACTGTCTTTAGTTTTTTAATGGATTTTGGTAGGTTTATTATAAATTTATGTATTTTATGTTTTACTTTTCAGGAATTTTTGCTCCAATGATAAAGGCTAAATCTTTTCTATGTTATTTATACTGTATTTAGTTTTTAAATTGATTTTGGTTAACAAACATTCGACAATTTGACATTTTTACTTTTCAGCTTTACTTTCCTAAAGATAATTTGACATTTTTCCTTTTCAGCTTTTAGTGGTTTATTATAAATGTATATATTTTATGCTTTACTTTTCAGGGTTTTTTTGCTCCAATGATGAAACGCTAAATCTAGCTGAATTCTGAAGATATTATTGTAAATTTATGGTTTTTTATGTTGGGTTTTCTTTTTATTCATGCGTATAACATTTCAAATGCTTTTTATTCTATGTTATTTATACTGTGTTTAGTTTTTAAATTGATTTTGGTTAACAAACATTCTTAAAATCCCGGGCAACGCCGGATAAATTATCACCTGTGTAGGTTGATAATTTATAAATTTTAAAACTGTTACCACATGTATATTTACAGATCCACAAGAACTTTCCAACATTTTTAATTATTAAATAACCAACAACGTTTGGAAGATGCGACTCTCGATTCACAGGCATTCAGTAGATGGCGCCACTATTTTAAACTTTTAGTATTCCAACCATAAGACAAAAACAATATATTTTTTAAAAATCGTAAGGGATATTTTTATAGACAAAATAATGTAGAAGAAAATATTGAAATTAAATCTAATAGGACATACTAAAGAATATAGTACAGTTTGAGGAACATATCTTTTACTGTATTTTAATATTTTTTGGATAATGTCCAATCGTTTGCCGCATTAGCAAGAAAAAAAATATTTTTTTTTTGTCTATTTCGTTGTTACGTGACGATAAATTTATTTAAAGTACCAGATAAAGAAATCACGTGATCAGCGTTTAATAAATTCAATTGTAAAATTCAATTGTAATCTTTAAAAATTCACCAAAAATTAGAAAATGGAGGTAAAGATTCGAAAAGAATTTCATTTTAAAGGAATTTTTATGATCTTTTTCGTGATATAAATTTTACAACCCTCAAATTATTATTTTAAATGCAAACTTGAAAAAAGTTACAAAAACAGATTAAAAATTTAATTTTAAAAATCTAAGAAAAATTTTTCAAAAATCTTTCTTAGTGCACCCCTACATTATAAGAAGAATCGCCATGCAAAATTTCAGTTCTTTAGGTTCAGTGGTTTGGTCTGTACTTTGTATGTCAGTTAGTCAGTTACGGAACTGTTTTATATATATAGATTTTTATTACTATCTTTATATCGTAACGTTAACTTCATGCGCACACATTATTTTCCTATGCTTTTTTTATTATCTTTATAATAAGCGTAATTTTCATATGATTTTAAACAACAATAGTTTTTAACTGGCATTCAATTGGCTGTTAAAACTTTATATTTACACCCTATTTAAAAGAAGTAGGGTGTAAATTGTAGGGTGGAAAGTTGGTAAAATCAAATTTTTGTGCAATGTATTTAATTTCTCGATTAAAAGTAGTTTTTTTCTAAAAACTAATGTATTTCGCTTGGAAAGCTAAATATTTTATGCACGCGGTTTATATTATTATTACTATCTTTATATCGTAACGTTAACTTCATGCGCGAGCATTATTTTCTTATGCTTTTTTTATTATTATCTTTATAATAGCTTTATTTTCATATGGTTTTAAACAACTATCGTTTTTATTCATATTGTGTTGGTTTTTTATTAATTAAAAATTAAGGGTAATTAATTTCGATTCCGGAAGTTCTTATCTTTATTTTCATATGCTTTTTCATTTACGAATTATTCAAATGTTGGTTAAAAAACTTTTGCGTAATTTATACATTTGTGTGTGTTTAATTATTGAAATTAATAAATTTATATTTCTGGAGAGGATGTTTCAGTTTTTAGTGGTACTATGATGAAAGGCTGAATATACCAAAATTCTGAGGAGTTTATTATGGAGAGAAAAGGAATTTAATATGTAGAGGATGTTTATAGGAGTTAAATGTGGAGAGGAGTTGAATGGTTTGCAGCCCTCAATCAAACACTTCATTTTTTAAGAGGCAACGCTGCAGTCATATCATTGTTCTATTGGAAATTTCTGCTGAACCTGTAATTGCAGATTCTTTTTTTTTACCCCAATGATGAAAGGCTAATTCTAGCTGAATTCTGAGGAGTTTATTATAAATTTATATATTTATAGATTTCACAAGGTTTTTTTTCTGTTATTTATACTGTGCTTAGTTTTAAATTAATTTTGGTTGAGAAACATTAGAGAATTTGACATTTTTACTTTTCAGATTTTAGTATTACAATGATGAAAGGCTGAAATTCTGAGACGTGTATAACATTGCACATATATTTTTTATTTTATTTATACTGTGTAAATTTTTAAATTGATTTTGGTTAACAACATTCTTAAAATCCCGGGCATCGCCGGGTACTTCAGCTAGTATGTATATATATATATTTATACTGTCGACTTTAATTAAAAGATTTTTTTAAATTGCACTCCGTATGGAATTTTTTACTCGGGTACCTTTTTCAATTTATTAAAAGAACGCAAATAGTATTTTTGAATTTGAATTAAGCGGGGGGAAATGGGCTAAACAGTGTCTTAAACGTACAGTAAAATCTCGTTTATCCGTACTAATTGGGACCATAGGCATTCCGGATGATCGAAAATCCGTATAATTCGGGTAATATGGGTAATAAGCAAAACAAAATCCTTAATTAAGGAGATTTAACCTTTACTAAGATAAAAAACTATGTTTTGTAACAAAATTACATAGCATTGTTTACAAGACATTAAAAAATATAATAATATAATTACAAGATAAAAAGAACTTTTTATATACCCTGTTTTTAAATTTTCTGTTCAATCATATAAACTTGACAATTCTATGTATTAATAAATACTTTTTAAAAATTTTTTTGATGAATTTTCCAATCAACTTAAGAAAGGAGATGAAGAAAATGAAGAAATGAAGTTAATTCGAAGTTAACGTGCATTTAACTTTTTTCTCCCGTTCCGGCCAATAGATGGCTGCACCAGTCTACAAAACAAAATTAACTGAAAATAACTGAAAATTAATTTAATTCTGCTTAAAGATGGCTAAAAGTATTTTAAAAAAAATGCATTCTCATCGTGTTCTGAGCTATTCTAAAAGTTTCAAATGTCTAGCTAGTCGAGAAGTTAGTTAAAAATCGATTACAAGATTTGTACTGGACAAACACACGCACAAGAAAGCAAGTTAAAAAAACATGGTAAAAATAACTTTTCACATAATTTCTTAACAAAGAATTGGTAAATGTAGTAAAGCTTTCTTAAACTCAACAAAAAGCATTTTATTAGCGCAATTTATTGTACAATCTATGTAGGAACTTTACATTGAATCAAACGAAAACGCGAATATTTGGCGTACTTGCAGTTACGTTCTTGCTATCATAGTTAAAAATTGTTATCTAATTTGAACATTAAATAAAAATAATGTCTTCAAATCTGATCCGAATTATCCTGAAAAAACTAGGGACGGATAAACGGGGTTTTTCTGTACAAAATTTCCTTGGGTGGACGAAATGTCTGAAATAAAGCAGACAGCCGAGTAAAAAATTTCTTTCTCTATTACGGAATACAGTCTAAAAATAATATCTCAATCCAAGTCAACAATCTTTAGTAAAACCTTACCATAGGTTAACACTGAGCTAAGCGAATACAATAGAGCTAATATCAAGCTGCCCTAACAGAGATATAACTGACTTTATAAATAACCCCCCCCATAAAGCTTACCATTAATCCAAGCTACTAAATGCATTATCATACACAATTTCTCGACTGGAAAAGATTGCAAAACGAGATTTCAGCCGCATTCCAACCTTTTGAGCTCAAGTTCCTGGTAAATGGGAAGTTATATTATGCAAAATATACGATTTTTTTTTAACGTAGGATTACGTTCATCGATAACGGTCCTGCGGAAAAGAAAATTTCAGACGCTAAAACCGTCTGTCCATCCGTCCTCGCAAGTTAGAATTTGGGCAGAGCGCCAAACCCAGTCTATCGCCTGAACAAGTAGTAAACAAATAAGCAGAAAATTGCCAAGATGCGTCAAAATTTTTACATACTTACGTATATATATATATATATATATATATATATATATATATATATATATATATATATATATATATATATATATATATATATACATGCGTACATATACATATATATATATATATACAGTGGCTCCCAAAAGTGTTCGTACACTTACGATTTTCAATGAAATAAGAGTCTATCCATTAATTAAAATGAATATTTCAGAATGGAATTTAATAGTAAGATCTATAAACTATTCTTAACAAAACTACATGAAATATTTTGGAAACATAGTAAAACTTTATTTTTAAGAAACCAGTAATACAAAAGTAACAAAAACTTTATCTCACAAAAGTCATCGTACACTGAAATATTTTCAAAAATTCATAAATAAATTCATAATTAAAATTATCATCTGGTAATAAATTCATAATTAAAATTATCATCTGGCACTTTATTTTTATTTTTGAATTGTGGGGGAATTTAAAATATCGTTTGGCTTTAATTTTTGCTTGACTACTCCATAATATTCTATATATTATTTAAAAATGTCTCATAGTCGTAAAGAAACAACAAACAGCATTCGAAAATTGATTATTTTTCTTCAGAGAAGTGGTAAATCAGTTCGGAATATTGCTATATTACTTAATTTATTCCATTCTACTGTGCAGTCTGCGATAAAACGCTTTAAAGAAGAAAATCAGATCGAAAACTAGGCAAGAAAGGGGCGTCTGGCAAAGTTAACAACACGTGATCAAAGATTTATAATTAGAAAATTTATGAAAAATCCACGTTTGAGTGCTGTAAAAGTTTCTCCAGAATTTAATGAAACATTTTCTACTTCAATTTCACCTGAAACTGTTCGACGAGTTCTCAGAGCAGAAGGATTACATGGGCGTTCTGCCCATAGAAAATTTTTTGTGAGTGAGAAAAGCAGAAAGCTTAGGCTTTCCTTCGCACTATCAATGATAAATAAGCCCCGAACGTATTGGAATAATGTCTTATTTGTCGATGAAAGCAAGTTTAACATTTTTTGTTCCGATGGGCGTATAATTGTATGGAGAAGAAAAAAAGAGGAACTTAATCACAAGAACTTAGTAGGAACAGTTGTATGTATATGTATGTATATGTATGCATACATATACATACATATACATACACTTACATACATATACACATAAATACATATACATACATATACATACATACATACATATATATAATACATATACATACATAAACATACATATACATACATAAACATACATATACATACATGCATACATACATACATGCATCTAAAGGTTAATAGCATCTGTCACAAGCTAAATTTCTTTTAAAAAAAGGTTTCAAATGAAGGACCGTAAGAACTCTGTACTACTCTAGCAGTGTAGAGTTAGCACCTGTTCACATAGGAGTCCGGCAGCGGAGGCGTTAAAATATTGAAATTTATTAAACCAATGACAAACCTCCAAACGATCAGCAACGAAATTTTTAACTCCTATGATTGGTTTATTTTCGTCTCAGCGCCATCTTTCCTTTTACGCTTCCACTACCACACTCCTTAGTGAACAGGCCCTTAAATACGTTAACATCATTTTTTACCATTATAATTGTTTACCCCATTCCTGCATGTACAAATTACAAGGTAATTACACTAACCTTACACCCGCCTCAAAAGAACGTGATGTGAAACATATATCACAACCCCGCTGAGTCATCGGCTCCAATTTGATTAAATTCCACCAAAACTATTGTGTACTAACCCTGTTGGATTCGCTCACCTGAATGTTAACCTATGGAGAAAATGTGTCTACTATTGATAGATATATAAATGCTGATAATCCAATAAAAATGGTATTTTCAGATAGCCTCAACTATTCTGCACCTTGCAACAGGATTCATTTTATAAATTTCAACCACTAAAGGAATTTAGAATCGTTTAAAAAACACTCTACCATATTCCAACCTCCCCCCCCCCCCCCGAATAATTTAAATTTTAAAATATTATTTGCATTTGTAAAAAAAAAAAAAAAAAAAGAAAGAAAAATGGCTCAAGGTGTAAAATTTCTTTCTCTATTACAGAGTACAATTTTTTTTTTAAATCTTTCCACGTGGACAATCCTTGGACACATTTTCTCCATAGGTAAATATTGAGTTGAGGCGACTGCCTACGTTGAAAATGCCATTTTTTGACTACCTTGGTCAATTTTATTTTTTGCAAGAATCGTGAGATTCAATCTTTTCTCTTTCCAAAACCGTTTTGATTTTCATTCTACATCAATTAGAAGCAGAGTTATAGCTATTTTAAAAAACATCGTCTGCTACAAAATTGAAGTGACAAAAAACTTTAAATGCGTTTTTCTTAGAATTATGTTTTTTAGCACAAATCTCTACCGTTATCATATTTCTCATAATAATGCATATAATTTGATAAAATTTTCAGGAAATGTTTTAAATGCAATTGTTAATGAAATGACGTACAATAATTGATGTATAATAAATATTTTTTTATTTGGGGCTGTTTTTTTAAAGGAAAGGAATGACGAATCGGGGAAAATTTCCATATTGGAACATAAAATTATCTGTATTATTTTTGCATTTTAAAATTTCTCTTAGATTGTAGGTCATTTTAAAGATAATTGTCATATGTATCATGTGTGAGAAGGAAATTAAAATAGTAGGATTAGAATTTTGTGCAGAGTGATAGGCATTACATCAAATCATACGCATTACATCAAGGCATTACAGAAAATTACATCAAATTGACCAATTTATAAAAATGTATGGTATTTAAATGTAAGTTTTTGTTTATTTTTTAATTTTAAGTGCTATTTTACCATAAAAGACTAAAAAAATCAATAAAAAATGATTTTTAAAAAAAAAATTGGCTCCGAACGTAGATAGTCACTGTTAACCTTTAAAGTCGTGATCCGACAAATCATTATCTTGTAGAAGTAATCATAACTGTAGCACCAACTCTTATTTACATCTGGTTTATTGACATATTAAAATCTTGGTTAAATAAATCATTTACGAACATTCATTCCTACGAACGTTAATATACTCATGAGAGCAGGGCTCATTATTCAAAGTCCCAACGAGCTCCCCGTCTCTCCGTACCCGTGTTGACCCTTCAACAGTCCAAATCTCTCCTCCCCTATTCGTTACCGGCGTCTGTATTTATCCATTCTTCTCAGCGCCTTCTCGAACCATCCATGACGAATTTTCTTTCCTGCCGACTATTCCAAGGTAAAAGCGCGCCGCTAATGGATTTCACAAATCATTCTAAATGATTTGCGTCTTTTTAACTATTGTCGCACTTCTCCAAAGGTGTATATCGTTCGACACCTGTTTGAGTTTCTTTTGGGCTCATTGAAGACGCTATTACTTACGTTCATCAATTCCACTTAAGAATGGGAGACGAGAGTCTGACAGTCACATTGAGCGAATCCAATACGGTGGTACACATGAGCCTTAAAAAATGCTGTCTCAGTGCTATTTTACTCTCTGTACGCTGTAAAATCGAAATGCTGCTTAAAGTTAAAAAAGCTACCTGCTTCAGGGTGTACTGTTTCTGGGTAGCGCGTTGTCCTGTTTTACGTATCCATCTTAAACTAGCTGAAAACCCGTACTTCGCTACGGAGTGCATTCAAATTAAATACAACGGTCAATGTATGTAATTAATGCCAAAAATATCTTTACTTATATAAAAGCCTAGAGTAGAAAAAGTGTAGGTAACCATTCCGGGACGGACCAAGTCGGGAACATCTTAACATTACGACGCCATTTTCTGAAATTTTTCTTGAAAAATAATACCACAAAAGTTACATATTTTGAAAGCCCTTTAAAAAATATGAAAATTTCAAGTGAACACCCTAGCTCAAAACCGTTTAGTTTTTGAAATATCTTCAAATTAAAATACCCATTGAAAAGAATCATTTATTCAACTGAGTCATTCACTTGAATTTCGAATTCATTCTACTCCATGGTTTTTCATATTCCCTTTAAATTACTACATTTTTAATGTTTAATTTTAATGTTAATTAAATTGTGTTTCATGTTTCATTTTCGTTTCATTTTATTGTTGTTTACTGCTGTTTAAGTATCGTTTTCAGCAATACCTGCTGTGTGGTGAGTCATTCACTTTTGAAACAGTTTCGGTTTAGTTTTGATTTAGTTTAGTTTTGTTTCGTTGTTTTACTGCTGTTTAAGCACAGTTTTCAGGAATACCCGATGAAAATGATGAATTACCTCTTGAAACGCTGATCAACATTCCGTCATTTTTGACGGAGGTTATATACTAGTGTATAAATATATTTATAATAAATACAACGATCAATGTATGCATGATCATGAACAAAAAACGAAAAAATATATTTATAAAAAAATCGTAACGGATATTTTTATAGACGAAATAATGTAGAAGTAAATATTCAAATTAAATCTAATAGAACAAACAAAAGTATATAGTACAGTTAATATAGTACAGTTTGAGGAACATTTCTTTTATTGTATGTTAATATTTTTTTGGATAATGTCCAATCGTCTGCCGCATTAGCAAGAAAATCTTTTTTTTGTCTATTTCGTTGATATGCACGTGACGCAAAATTAAAAGAAAAGAAACCACGTGATCAGCCCTTAATAAATTAAATTCTAAAAATTAATCTTTAAAAATTCACAAAAAAAACAGAAAATGGTGGGAAAAATTCGAAAAAGAGTTCATTTTAAAGGAATTTTTATGCTCTTTCTTGTGATATAAATTTTATAACCCTCGGATTATTATTTTAAATGCAAAGTTTAAAGAATATTACAAACAAGCTCAAAAATTTAATTAAAAAAATCTAAGAAGATTTTTTTTTAAATCTTTCTTAGTGCAACCCCTACACTGTAAGAAGAATCGCCATGCAAAATTTCAGCCCTTTATGTCGAGAGGTTTGGTCTGTGCGTTGTCAGTCAGTCAGTCAGTCAGTTACGGAACTGTTTTATATATAGAGATTACCTGTCACAGTTAATAGTTTTTGAAATTATAAAGAAGTTCAATCTTCGAGTTATTGAATTAATAAACATGTCATTAGGATTAAAATCTAATTACACTTCCATTTTTTGTAATATGCCCAAAATAGCATTTCATTTTTACAGTGTACCCCACCTGAAGACATTAACTGGTTCATTAGAAGTTAAGGCTCTATAAATGTTTTAACTAGATTACCTGTCACAGTTAATAGTTTTTGAAATTATAAAGAAGTTCAATCTTCGAGTTATTGAATTAATAAACATGTCATTAGGATTAAAATATTCATCAAGAAAATCAAAGGCAGAGAAAAATATTATTAATGACGAGCGAATGATAGACTGTTAGAGTTAATTTGGCGTAAATTATTGAGCGGGGGAACTCTAGTTGAAAGTCAGATATTTTAGGTACACGTTTGATCTTTGAAATTCCCGAGAGAAATCCATAAGTTTTGATCCTTAGTTTAATTGACCTGGGTGTTCCTGAAAATTTTGATTTCTTTTTTTCAGATTTTCAGGTTTAGTATGATATGCAATAGTGTTTCTCCCCATAACGTACTTCCATGAAACGAAATCATATATTTAACGAAAGATTTCAGAAGAAACATTTTTTGGAAATTTCAGAAATCATCATTATTATTGCAAAACTATTCTCCTCCAATAGGCAATATATTTGTAATTTGTTCGATATATATATATATATGCACATGTGTATATATATATATATGTATATATACATATATGTATGTATGTATATATATATACATATATATATATATATATATATATATATATATATATATATATATATATATATATATATATATATACATGTATATATATATATACATGTATATATATATATATATATATATATACATATATATATATATACATGTATATATATATATGTATGTATATATATATATATATATAATATTTGTATGTGTCTGAGGGCGTATATGTATATTTGCATAAAATTGAAGAATGCTTTGGTACTGAAATTACGGTTTTATAAATGTAAAAGAAACGGCCTAAAGAAATGGATTTTTAACAGTATTGAAAAGTTTTAATAAAATTTAAAATCCATTAAATAAGGCATTTTCTGAGATTAAGCTTTCTCTGTACCATTTGTTCTAATATCAATTTTATCTTGCTAGTAATAATCGTATTTCCCCGCATAGGAAATAATTTTACTGGAACAATCGATGTTTCATTTCATTTTAAAAAATACTTTCGTATTTCTTTCTACCCTTTTGCATTTTATAAGATTAAAATTTTACTCCTTAATTACTATTTTAATAATCTATCATTTGCCTTAAACAAAGCCGTAATAATTAGATTCTTCAAAGACAAAGAATTTTTGCGTCAACTTTTGAAGGATTGTCCTGTGTCAAGGCGTGTTTATCCTAGAGATTATATCTTTCTAAAACAATCGTTCGTTTAATGACAATAAACGTTAATAAAGAGATGCTATCATTACTTGAAATCTGAATTCTGTTTTCTTCCATCTTTTGTTCTTCAGCTAGCCCATACATTCTCTCTCTCTCACACACACACACACACACATACACATGACAGTCAAAATTTAGACAGTTTATTTATTTACTTCATCTCCCGAGAAAGGGTACCGCAGGTTGCGATGAACATATCTAGAAAAAAAACGCGAACAATTTCTCCTCAATGAAACTCGTGTGAATCAGTCTTTGAGCACGTAACTTTTTTTAGACGATCAGTCTTTTGGTAGATCCTAAAAAAAAGTTAGGCAGATCAAAGTTAGACTGCTTATTTATTTACTTCATCCCCTGAGAAAGGGTAACGCAAGTTTCGATGAATATATTTAGATTAAAAAAAAAAAGGGAATTACTAATCCTCAACGAAACTCGTGTGGATCAGTCTTTAAGCACATAACTTTTTGAGGAGAGTCTAAAAAAAGTTAGTTTATTTATTTACCTCATCCTCTGAGAAAGGTTAATGTAGATTTCGATGAACATATTTAGAAAAAAAGGCGAACAATTTGTCGTCAATGAAACTTCTGTGGATCAGTCTTTGAGCACGTAACTTTTTTAGGAGATCAGTCTTTTAGCAGATCCTAAAAAAATCTTAGGCAGTTCAAAGTTAGACAGTTAAAATTAAACAGTTTATTTATTTATTTTATCTCCTAAGAAAGGGTAACGCGGGTTTCGCTGAACATATTTAAAAAAAAAAACGAGAACAATTAATCCTCATTGAAACTCGTATGGATCAGTCTTTACGCAAGTAACTTTTTTAGGTTTCGTACGGTTGAGAGCGCTACGGTCATTTTTGCTGCACGATGGCTAATTAGACCGTGACCTACAGCTTAAAGTCGATTCCGATCGGCTACAAACATCAATGACAATAATGGGACTCGAACCCACAGACTCTGGTACCAAAAGCCATCGCCCTAGTCATTCAGACATCAAACGGGTAACTTTTTTAAGAGAACAGATTTTTAGCAGATCCTAAAAGAAAGTTAGGCAGTTAAAAGGAGACAGTTTGATTGTTCGCTGAGAAACGGTAACGTAATTTTCGATGAAAATATTTAGATAAAAAAAACGTAAATTATTAATCCTCAATGAAACTCGTATGGATCAGTCTTTAAGCCCGTAACTTTTTTAGAAGATCCTAAACAAAAAGACAGTTAAAAGTTAGACAAAATGTTTATTTGCTTCATCACCTGAGAATGCGAGCACAGGTTTTAATGAACATATTTAGGAATAAAGGTGAACAATTAATCCTCAATGAAATTCGTGTGGATCAGTCTTTCAGTACGTAACTTTTTGAGGATATTCTAAAAAAAGTTAGACAATTTATTTATTTACTTCACCGCCTGAGAAAGGTTAGCGAAGGTTTCGATGAACATATTTAGAAGAGAAAAAAAACGCGAACAATGAATCCTCAATGGAACTCGTGTCGATCAATTTTCCCACACGTAACATTTTAGCAGATCCTAAAAAAAAGTTAAAGAGTTAAAAGTTAGACGAAATATTTATTTACTTCATCTCCTGAGAATGGGTAGCGCAGGTTTCTATGAACATATTTAGAAATAAAGGCTAACAATTAATCCTCAATGAAATTCGAGTGGATCAGTCTTTAAGCATGTAACTTTTTGAGGATATTCTAAAAAAAAGGTTAGACAATTTATTTATTTACTTCATCCCCTGAGAAAGGTTAGCGAAGGTTTCGAAGAACATATTTAGAAGGGATAAAAAAAACGCGAACAATGAATCCCCAATCACACTCGTGTGGATCAGTCTTTAAGCCAGTAACTTTTTAGCAGATCCTAAACAAAAAGTTAAACAGTTAAAAGTAAAAAAAAAATATATTTACTTCATCTCCTGAGAATGGGTAGTGCAGGTTTCGATGAACATATTTAGAAACAAAGGCAAACAGGTAATCCTCAGTGAAATTCGTGCGGATCAGTTTTTAAGCATATAACTTTTTTAGCCGATCCTAAACAAAAAGTTAGCCAAAATTTTTATTTACTGCATCTCCCGAGAATGGGTAGAGCAGGTTTCAATGAACATATTTAAAAATAAAGGTGAACAATTAATCCTCAAGGAAATTCATGTGGATCAGTCTTTAAAAACGTAACTTTTTTAGCAGATCCTAAACAAAAAGTTAAACAGTCGAAAGTTAGCGAAAATTTTTATTGATTTCCTCTCCTGAGAATGGGTAGAGCAGGTTTCGATGAACATATTTAGAAATAAAGGCGAACAATTAATCCTCAATGAAATTCGAGTGGATCAGTCTTTAAGCATGTAACTTTTTGAGGATATTCTAAAAAAAATGGTTAGACAATTTATTTATTTACTTCATCCCCTGAGAAAGGTTAGCGAAGGTTTCGATGAACATATTTAGAAGGAAAAAACGCGAACACTGAATCCTCAATCACACTCGTGTGGATCAGTCTTTAAGCCAGTAACTTTTTTAGCAGATCCTAAACAAAAAGTTAGACAGATACTGTTAGATGAGAAAAGGGGAAAAGAATTCAATTGAAAGTTAGACTGTTCGTTGTAAAGTACTTATTTTCAATTATGTTCTGTATGAGTAGATTATACTAAAGTATACTAACTGGAAAGGAAACTTTCAATACCGGTTGACCAGAAAAATCTTTCAAACGTTCAAAAGAATTTTCCCAAGAAAGAAAAGCCTTCTTCAGTAACTCGAGAATCAGTTAGTCACCTCTGCTTCCCCGAGCCCCCCAAAATTCTATTTTCTTCGGACAGTTAATTTTACGCATTATAATAATTCAAATCTTCATCAGGGAATGAAAAGAAGACCCTTTTAATGAAAGGCGTGATTAATGGTGGTCCGCTAAGTAGGTGTTCCCTCCTGAGCCTGACGTAAATTATTTGTTAAGTAAGGGATTCATTCTCCTTTTTAAATAAGAAAATAAACTACACCCGGCTTAATTGAAAAGGCGGCTAGGTTTTCTTTTTTTTTCTCTCTCTCTCTCTGCCTTGTTTTTGATGGAACTTTTCCCCCTGCTTTGTGAATAGTTGATTTAGTTTAGGCAATGGGCCCGCGAATCTAATTTCATCGCCCATTTGCGATAAACACCGCCATTTTCATTTAGGTTGTAAAAAGTAAATTTCTGTTAGTAGCGTTACTGCCAGAATCAGGCGACTGTGAAAATATGATTTTTTTAATATTCCGTACATTAGGGCTAATGACGAAGTTTTGATCAAAAAATTGGAAGGTATTAAGTCATTAATTTTCTGTTTACTAACCAGATTTTTTTCACGTAGGATTACGTTCCTCCATAACGGTCCTCCGGAAAGCAAAATTCCAGATGTCCTGCGTCACGAGTTATAATTTTGGCAGCGCGCCAAAACCAGCCTGTATCGCTTGGACAAGCAGTTAACAGTTAAACAGAAAAGTACCTAAAAGGCGTTAAAATTTTGACTGACTGACACACACACACACACACATATATATAATATATATATATACATACGTACATATATATAGATACATATATACATAACACATACATACATACATATATACATACAAAAGAGGTAAGTAATGATAAGCAATCCTACGTTAATAACCCTCAGTTGTTTCGTTAGAAAAGACTTCCTGAAATTTTTTTTTCTAAAGTTTTCTATTGGCCAAAATCTGCAGGAACTAATTCTTCAACATACCTTACATTATGCCTTACAAAACGCAAGTAATATGCAAGTTAGAGTTGCTGCGTTTCAAAATACAATATTTTATTCTTACAAACATATGATTCCATTACTAGCCGATAGATGGCAGCAATGAAAGATTAAATGACACTGAAAAGCTTCTAATCTTTCACTGCTTCCATTGATCTTTCCAACAGGCTAAACTTAATGATGAAGCACTTATGATATATAATTAAAAATACCTGTGAATGGGTAACATGAGCTTTCTTGCTGTTTTAATTCCTTTCAGAGGTATATCTTTACAATTTACCTCTGAAACTCTAGAAATTTTGTTCTCCGTTTATGTTGTTATTGCTTATGCCCCTTGACCGACAGCAACATCAGATCAAATCTTATATAGGCTATTGGGTTGATGGGGGCGGCTCCGGTTTAAATTAGTACCACAAGGGTCGGAGTCGGACTTGATTACGAACCAGTCCCGAAATTTTTTTAACCGAGTCAAATGACGAGGCCGGTACACTTGACCCCATACCTCCAGAGTTAAATTTGAGAACTTGGAGGACATTGCAGCCACGACAGATATTTCGTGCACCATTCGCCACTCCGTTTACTGCTGTATTGAACATCAAAGAAACTAAGTCATAGAAACCATGCGCAAGTTTGCAAAAATTTATTTTGTTTAGTCGGTAGAAGCCCAGAAGCAGTAGATTATCAAAATATAAACTGTTCAATGACACATCAGATGTCAGATGCGTGTAACGTACAGAATAAATATTAGCAGTTTTAAACAATATCTCGCCAATAGAGTGGTAACAAAACACTAAGGTAAACAAAAAAATGTCTAGATTAGAATACTAGAGTAAACAAAAGTATCACGAACTTATTATAAAATTACTTTAAAATATTTACTCATAACTAGGAAACAAAACGAAATAATTTAGCTTCAATAGAACATTTATTAAGTTTACGCGAAATTACGATATTTTAATTAATACTTTTGATACAGCACTTCGTTTAAACTTTGGAAAAGAAAACGAGAAAATATTTTTCCTCAAAAAGAGAAGAATGAAAACTAATTTCTAAAATAAATAATACTTCAAAGAGGGAAAAAAAAAATTCTTCTTTATTTCAAATGTTATCGTAATTTATCTTTTTCAGATGGAGAGTATTGTTTATGTATTACGGTAAATTAACAGCATCTATTTATGTTCGTGAATTTTTAAAAATAATTTCAAAAGAATTCAAGAATGCTGAGAAAAAAAACCCCTCAAGATTCAACTCTCTTAAGTAAAATCTTTTAAAACCGATTTTGACGTATTAATCACGAATAAAAATAAATAGGAAAGACGTTGTCTTCCATAATTCCCAAACCATCGCAAATGACGTCCATGAAAAAGAGGAGAGCAGTACAGAATCTTTTGAGAGCTCTTTTGTTCAACTTTTCTTTTTTTACTTTTGGCAGCAGAGTTCGTTAAAAATCTACAAACAGCCAATTAGCTTCGTTTTTTCTTTTTTTTACATTTAATCTCTGAAAAGTTCGCGAAAATTACAGTATTTAAGAACTCACAAAGTTAAATTCCATTCTTATTAGTCTATAATGCACATCATTATTTCTTAAATAAAAATACAATAAACAAACTCTTTTAAAGCGCCATTTTTTTATTCAAAATTTATAAAAGAGAAGAAATCGTCTGCTCTTTTTATTCTCTGATACTGTTCTAATGGAAATGACAAGCATGTATAAAAACAGTAACAGCAATACATTAAAAAAATTGTTAAAAAACATGCTCTCCTATTTTCAAAAACATTTTACAAACGAACAATTTTATTATTTTTTTTTCTTTCGTTACTTTCGTTCCATTTTTAGGCTAGGAAAAACATGGAATCTTAAAATGAAAATAATTATCACTTTTCCAAACTGTTCTGAAAAAGTACACTGAAAAGATAAAGTTTTTGTAGTAACACAGGACCGATAAGGTGTAAGTTATAAATCCTGTTATTTAGAAATTCAATAATTTTCCGCCTGTATAGCGACTCCGAAGAAATTTTTGTAATTTTTAGTGAATAAGAAATAAAATGAAAGCACGATAGTGAATCGAAACTTGAAGTAGAAAGCAGAAATACGTATAGCCAGTGCTTTCATTGATTTGTCTCGCATCATGTTAATAAGAGGTAAAATTTTAGTAGTTATGAATTGAAAGGAGTTTGAATACGTTATTCTCAATCTACTTAAGTTATACGCAATACATTCATTATAACCGCAATACATAAATAGTGATTCTAAATAAATTGCGGAGTTACGGTTTCGGTGCCAGTCAAGATATCATTTAGTGACTGGCGTAATGGTTTTGCATAGATTGCCCAATCTCGATGTTCAACAGCCCATCTTCTTCGTGCCGCACGGTGGCGTGAGGTAAACGGAATGCAGACCATTGGCCTACGTGCATAGAGACCTCCCTGATGAAGCCTATTACGTACTGTTTGGCTGGACACCCTTCGTCCTGTTGCCAAGAGCAACAACTGTCTTTGCAGCTGAGTAGCATTGTCTGTTCTGTTTCGACGAGCTGTTAACAGTATATACCGGTCATCAGTTGCTGTAGTGGCGCGTGGCCGACCTTGCCCTGGTCGGCGTCTAACATTCCCTGTTTCTTGGAATCGATTCCACAGCCTTGCAACGACACTTCTGGCGACTCCAACAGCGTCCGAGACACTACGTTGTGTTTGCCCGGATTCAAGTCTGCGTATAATTCGCCATGCCATGGATTCCGGTAAATCACGTTGTTGAGACATTTTCAAGTCACCTTTTCTCAAAAAGAATAACTGAGCAATCGAATTTCACAGTTAAGGCAGTGAAACAGACGTTTCTGCAACATCCCGATTTCCGCCCTTATGTTCTTTTTCTGGTTTTTGACGTCATGAACTTTGATTTGCATATGAAGTTTTCTTCTTTTGTTTCCTGCTAGGCTTATGGATGATTTATTTTATGTTACTTATCGGTGTAAGTATTTGCGTAATTTCGTTAAAACCATGTGCTCTCCTAATTGTTTTGAGCAGTGTATATATATATATATATAATTTAAAGAGACAAACAAATGTGCATATTTGCCTATCTTTACAGTCTTTATTATTTTTTTAAGTTTCTCAGATTTACTTTCTCCTTTTTATTTATTACTTTTTGTTTTATCTAACATTTTTGTAGCAGATCATTATTATTTTTAAGGTTATGCTATTTTTTTTAATTATGATCGCAAGCCTAAAAAGCTGAAATAATAAAACAAGTAAGAAAAGTTCTTAATTTTTTTTCTATAGAAACGTAATTTAAAAGTAAAATATATTGTTAAACTTCGACTGAATCAACGATAAATTTGAAATCCAGATTACTTCGTTTGTTTGAAAACAATCGGGTTCTTACTTTTTATTTCCGCGGAAAGGTTAATCTCTCCGAGTAATTCAGAAGACGATTTTCTAATCATGAAGTTTTCACCGATTTTTTTTTTAATACTCATAAAGTTATCGTCGGTGTTTTAACAGACATAACCCATATATGTTTGTTAAAACATCCAAACCTAGTTCTTTAAATGTTAAAGTGTTCTCCTCTGTTAAAAAGTTAATGAAGGCTTCTTTTTCGAATACTGCTGACGAGCGATGATAACGGATGATTCTAATCTCTCGGCGACTCTCCGAAAACACCTACGATTTTCGAACAACTCCCCGACTGCGTTAAAACGTAGGACCTGCCTGACCAGGCCATAAGTTCACAGAGCATAAACTAATCGGCTGATCTTAATGATATCCCAGGTTTATTCACCCTGTTTTGTCTGGGTGTCGTCGTAAAGCATTAGGCCCATTACCATCATAATTCTTCAGATGGAAAACGATAACTTGGCGCGGGTCGACAATCCAACAATTTTAGTTAACAGGGCAGACGACTTATCACTCTAGCGGGATTTGATCGCTCAATTTTGCAAATTTGTGCGATGTTTTCCTAGCATTTGTTGGAAATACCAAACACTAAGGCCGTCTGCACACGGGGCAACTCAAAAGAAACTTATAACTGACTCGAATCACAAACCAGTCCGTGATGAGTCGTAACCTATGTAATTGAATGAAGTCACGCACACGGCGCAACTGGTTACAAACCCGGTCTACGGGTTTGTAATTTTTTTTTACTATGTATATATATTCAGGATGGTCATAAAATAAACTTTGCCGATATATGGACCTCTAGCGGCCGTTGCGTTCCACCTATCGAGATGAGATTTCAGATATAGTTATTCAGAGGTATGAGCTAGGGATTCCGAGAACGGCAACACACTGACGCTCACGGTTACGATTATAGGTATAGAAACTCGAAATTTTCAAATGGCAACGCCCACTTTTTCCCGTCGCAAAATGCTCAGCGCATGCGAAAACCCTAAAAAGCGTTGGAACGGTACGTGTATCACGAAACACGGACGCGTTATGCACGCACAAAAAAAAACAGCTCTGTGAATGGCTAACAAAAACACGATCAGAGAGCTTTTTATCGGTTTTCTACTCTGAATATCTGGCGAACGCCGTTCTGTGATTGGTTTC
This sequence comes from Dolomedes plantarius, assembly GCA_907164885.2. Taxonomy (NCBI): domain Eukaryota; kingdom Metazoa; phylum Arthropoda; class Arachnida; order Araneae; family Dolomedidae; genus Dolomedes; species Dolomedes plantarius. The sequence goes on along the minus strand of OU015503.1, from coordinate 100,329,499 downwards.
TAGCCTCTGCCATATGCAAATTTCCTCCATGCGCCCCGGTCGTGTCTTTGTTGGCCGTTCGCAGAGCTGTTTTTTGTGCGTGCTGCGTATCGCGTCCGTGTTTTGTGATACACGTACCGTTCCAAAGCTTTTGTAGGATTTTCGCATGCGCTGAGCATTTTGCGATGAGATAAAGTGGGCGTTGCCATTTGAAAATTTCGAGTTTCTGTACCAATAACCGTAACCGTGAGCGCCGTGTTGTTGCCATTCACAGAATCTTGAACTCATACCTCTGAATAACTATGTCTGAAATCTCATCTCGCTCGGTTGAACGGAACGGCAGCTAGAGGTTCATATATCGGCAAAGTTTTTTTATGACAACCCTGTATATATATATATATATATATATATATATATATATATATATATATATATATATATATATATATATATATATATATATATATATATAAGGCGATGTGTTTGTTCAGTGCACAATATCTATCAGATACTGAGCATGGAACTTTCAATGTCTATTTAACGTATATGCGGAAAGTTTGGTCAGAACTTTTTGCAAACGGCGAATATGTTTCAAAAATGATCTACATAAACTACTACATTTTATACTGCAGCATACATCAACGATATTTTTGCTTTTCTGCAAAAACAGTTATCCACATTCTGAAATCCATTTATTAAATTAACATACATTTCATATATTCAAAGCAATAAAAATTTTGTTACGCATTACTGTAATGGTTTAGTTCCGAAAACCGTTCTCCTCTTACGCTATTTATATCCATTCGAAATCGCTGAAAGCAGAAGAAACCCCATTCCCCCCTTCAATTCCATATCTCAAAATGTTCTATCAGAAAATCGTCTGCGATTGCAATCCGAGCCGAGGAAGAAATACGGCTCAAACCGTCGTAATGCCTCCGACAGCAACTTCCAAATTTAACCTCTCACGAATGGCAACACTCCGTCATGGAACATTAATTCCGAGATTACGTGAAGCCGGGTTTCATTTGTCATGATCGGGTAAACAAAGTTAGGATGGAGTGGCTTCCAGAGCTCTAATTGCAGTTTGCGGGGTAAAAGATGTGGCTCATTGAATTCTTTAAAGTTTTCCGAAAATCGGATGCTTGCGGTTCGTTTGACGGATTTCGAAAGTGCCGTGCGAGAGGGGGATCAAAGCTAAAACATTTTTAGGCTTAGCAGGATGCTTCGAATTGGAACCTTTTGAACTGATTTGGAGAATTACTTTCCGCTCGTGGTGTTTAGTTTATTTCCTTCCATAATTAACTTAAATTAAGATCTGTAGTGGCTCATTTCATTTGTCTCCGTGAGAAATTGAATTTTGTTGCAGGGAGAGTAATTATCGTTGTGTGTTTCCCGTGTAATTGCCCTCTGTAACAAGTAAATGAGTTTTAATTTGCCAGTAAACAAACGCCCGGGTTTACTCCACTCATGCACCTGTGTCAAGTCACTTGAGTATAAATTTTTGGTGAACTTTGTTTGACATGCACCCCCCAGATTGATTCGGAATTATTAGGAGTTCAGGTGTGTGCTTTTCAGGCTCTTGCGATTGTAGAAATTTATCAGCTCGAAAATAATGGAATGTTTTAAAATTTATGCTAGCTCTCGAGTTTTGCATTGCTATCCAAGTATCTAGTTTGTAATTCCAAACATATTCCCAGTAGTAAAACTAGATATGAGTCTACGTATCTATGCTGCCTATAGGAAAAAGAATATGTCGCAAAATAGTCAAAATGTGTCGTGTCAAATCCCGGAAGAAGTTAAACTAGCTCCGTCGATTAGTCAAAGAAGTATAAATCAGTTGTATTTCTTAACCTTTAGCTTACGGGGCCTATATTTCCGATTTCCTCTTTAGAACGGGAAATTTCATACCCCCTTTGTAAGAATGGCCATTACGGGGTTATATATATATATAAGTGTGTGTGTGTGTATGTGTATGCATATATATATATATATATATATGTGTGTGTGTGTGTGTGTGTATGTATATATATATATATATATATATATATATATATATATATATATATATTCATTTTTGGGATGCATGTTATCCCATCCCGTAAGGGAAAAGTTAACAAACTTATTAATTTGTTTTAGAATTTATTGTTTAGTTTGTTTTAGAATTAATTTGTTTTGAGAACTGGGAGAATTTGACAATGTAAAAAGTAAAATTTTTTTTTCCTTTCTACTGAAAATTGCTGTTTTTTTGCTTATGTTCTATTTTCCCTGGCACTTTAGATAGGATTCCATGCATATAAACGAACAAAATCATCGTGTTCTAAAGAAAAAAATAGGTAAATTGAAACAGTCACCAAATTGCTCCATCTTGAAAATATGATGATACATATCAGCACATATGAGGAAGAAAACAAAAATGTTCTGACCATCACTTTAAGAAATGGCTAAAAGACGATACGAAACACTAAATTCCATCTTTTCAAAAGTCAAAATAAAGGAGAGGTCAATAATTTCCTATCACTCCTGTTGAATGTCGATGGTAGGTTTGCATATTACCTCACGGTAAAGGAGCAAGCAGGAAGGAAGAATGCCAAATATCCATCATGATGGAATGTAACATTCCATCATGTAATGGCATTCGGTGCTAATTTCTGTGGTTTCGAGTTCCATTCTTGGCATGGATGTTTGTAGCCCTTCGGAATCGGCTTTAAGCTGTAGGTCCCAGTCTAATTAGTCCTCGTGTAGCAAAAAATGACCTTAGCGCTCCAAACCAAACCAAACCATCCTAAAAGATAAGTAGGTATATAGTAATCCTTCATGATGGGCGAGCTTCTAGTTGTGAAATTAGAATGTATTGGTGGAACAGATAAAGATTGCTGTTGTCTAAGTTACGAAAACACCTTTTGAAATACAATTATCAATCGTTTAGGTCAAATTAGCTACTCTTTATGTTAATGTTGTCACTTTTTGCGACGATTTCTCGCCAAATGTGGCAACCTTTGTGTTTCATTTTAACGTAGGAATACGTTCCTCACTAACGGTCCTCCGGAAAGCAAAATTTAAGCGTTGTCGAGAGTTATAATTTTGGCAGCGCGCCAAACCCAGTAGCAGTAAAACGGTTAAGCAGAAAAGTACCAAAATGCGTTAAAAAAGAAAGAGGTAAACAACGATAAGTAATCCTACGTTAATAACCCGCGGTAGTTTCGTTAGGAGAGACTACCTGAAATATTTTTTTTTTTTTTTGGGGCTTTAAGGATGATTAATAGATGGCATCTTTTCATCGGACATGTCCAAAGTTAGAGCTAACTTTTAAAAAAATCGCCAAATGGTTGATAACGGGAACTACAGCCTTAAAAATACCTAAAATTCAGAACCTTAAAATCGGGCCCCTGGCATGATTTTAACGAAACTTCTCAAACTCTGATTTTATTAATTTAATCGAAATCTTACAAATATAACGCTGTTATGGCCCCCTTTTACTGAAAATAATATCCATGAATAAAAAAATTATTCTCTTTTCAACCGACGAATGGGTTGTCAAGGTACCATCTGTTGTCAAAATGACGAAAAAGCACAGTAATTTTTTTTTATATTTTATTAGTTTAGATTCATATCTACTTATGTTGTCAATTTTATAAAGAATTTTCACCGAATTGAGCGTCTTTTAAGGTTTATTTTTGTTTTAAGGGTGATCAGAAGATGGCATCGGACACTTGTCAAAATTTCTGCAAACCTGAAAAATCTTGAAATGGTAGCCACTGGCAACTAAAACTTTGATAATTACAAGAGAAAAAGAACTTTTTATATACCATGTTTTTAAATTTTCTGTTGAATCATATAAACTTGACAATTCTATGTAATAATAAATATATTTTTTAATTTTTTATGAATTATTCTATCAACTTGAAAGAAAATGAAGTTAGTTTGAAGTTAACTTGCATTTAACTTTTCGTTCTCGTCCCGGCTGATAGATGGCTGCATCAGTCTGCAAAACAAAATTAACTGAAAAAGAATTCAATTCGCTTAAAGATGGCTAAAAGTATTAAAATAATGCATTGTCATAGTGTTCTGAACTATTCTCAAAGTTTCAAATGTCTAGCTAGTCGTGAAGTTACTTAAAAATCGATTGCAAGATTTGTACGGGACAAACACACACACACACAAACAAGCAAACATCCAAGAAAGCTAGTTAATAAAAACATGGTAATAAAAACATTAAGACTTACCCTATTCGAACTAAACCTGTCTTATTTTACTCTTGCACAATTCACCCGTATTGTGTTCTTACGAATGTGGAACTTTTGATCACACTTTTTTGCATCATCGAATTGCAGCCGGGCAAACTCGGTGATTTAGTATCACATTGATAACTGGAAAACTTTCTCCCCATTTGATTCGCCCCGTTGCGCAAAAATAATTAGAAAACCAAACTAAAAATTAGAAAAACCAAGAAATATATACGCTTAAGCTATATAGCCAAGTCTCTGCTTTGTGTTTCGCAGAGAACAACAAATCTCGCCTGCGCCATTTCGCATACGTGATTTATAAATCATTTCCCCTTCTCGCCCAATTAACTTTTTGGAAGTGATTTTCAACTGCTTTGGATTGAAATGTAACTTGGCGCACAAAAGCCCTCCGAGTATTTATTCTCTGTTAAATTTAGATTTAAATCCCCATTTATCTGGCGCTTAACCGTCGCGAAATACGTTCCGCAAATAGCGGGATTACTCGTAATTTATCTGAAGAACGCTCCTCCGAAACAAGTTAATTCTGTAATCTTTCGCGTGAAATTTTTCGGGAAGAAAAATATGTAATTAAGGCGGATGTTAATTAGCGACCTTTCATGGTTTTATGTATTAGGAGATTACTTATTTAGTTTGCGCTGTTCTTCGGAGAGAAATATTCGGCACTTTTGTTCTCAGAACATAAACTTCTGAAGCATCTGCGGAGATGTGGATATAAATTTCAATATCTTGTGGGGAATTTAAGAATCAGATAAATATACAGCAGATGTTGTTTTGTATATATATATATATATAGTGCTTATTTGTAATAGATTGTAACCCACATTTCTTTTAAACCAACCTGTACGATAGGGCGCCAACGTGACATTACAAATGGAAGAACAGTATAGTGTAAATTAGCACAGCTCTATCTGGCAAACCCACAAAACAAGTCAAATGTTTTGCGCAAAAAACGGATTGGCGAGAAACCGAGATACATATGTGTTATACGCACCTCCCTGCCAAGTTTGGCGATTTTGTATTTGGCGTGGTAACCATGCGATTTTGGTGAGATTTTGTTATTTTGTGACAACCCAGTTTGAATGGCTAGTCGTGTTTACGTGATATAATATGGCGGCCATGTTGTTGCGAAATATTAAGGATGTATTTTGGATAGTATTAGATGTAGATTTTTGATGGATAGGCGTACTTTTGGGAGTTGTTAGGGATATAAAGTGGGAGGCTAAACGAGGTTTTTTACGGTTTTTTTAAATTAACAGTTAATTTAAACGGTTAATTTAGATGTGGTTTGATGGACTTACATGTTGGTTGCGTTATGCGTTTCTACGTTTGAGTTTTTGAAAACGTTGTGGTTGATTTAAAGGGTGGTTTAAGTTGTGGTTAATTTAACCAAGGTGTATTTTATGTTTATTTAAATGAGTTATTATTAGTTGCATTATAATGTCTTTTTTTAGCGGCAACCTCCCCCCCCCTCCCTAACAAATTTCTAATTATTTTTAAGCTTTTATTTTTTGTATTTATGTGTTTTTAAGATCCCCCTACAAGTTTATTAAAGCCAGCAGTAAGCTTGTTTTTCAATTTATTACGTTTACTAGATTTGTTATATATTTTGTTTACATTTCTCACTTTAAGCCTAATATGTCTGCGGAAACCCACTTAGCGACAAAAACTTCTGTCGCCAAGAGAGGTGCGTCTGACATATCTGTTCCGAAACTGAATCATATTTACCAAAGATTCAACGGTTCACGTCAATTCTTCAATGCAAAGATATGAGGAAAGGATTATTAAAATCTAATGATTATAAACCATCAGCTCTTGGCGTGCATCAGTTCCAAAAATTTTTTTTTACGGATTTATAGAATAATAAGGTATTTCTGACAAACAGAAAATAACTATTCGTAATTTATTGATTGCATAATTTATGTTGTACTTGAAGAATTTTAAGATTCTTCTTCAAAATAATTGTTTTTAAGTAGTAATATTTCCTTTCTCACACTGTTTACATTTTGGCTTTACAAAATTAAAAGTAGTTCATTGAAGTAAATTTCGCACGTGAGTGTTCCGTAAAGTGTTTATTGACAAACGAAAATCAAAATAACAAATATACAGGCATAATTTTGCAAAAATTACCATTTTTTTGTGAATAAGGGCCTGTTCACATAGGAGTCCGGTAGTGGAGCGTTAAAGTATTGAAATATATTTAACCAATGTCAAACCTCCAAACGATTAGCAACGAAATTTTTAACGCCTATGATTGGTTTATTTTCGTCTCAACGTCATCTTTCCTTCAACGCTCCGCTACCGGACTCCTGTGTGAACAGGCCCTTAGGGCCTGTTCACACAGAATCCATCAGTGCTGGCTTTACTTGTATTGAAATATATTTAACCAATTACAAACCACCAAACGATTAGCCATAAAATTGTTAAGGTCTGTGATTGGTTTAAAATCTGTCAATACGAGTAAGGGTATAGCAGTCCGTTAGTGTAAGCATAAAAGTATTGAAATATATTTAACCAATGAAAAACCCCCAAACGATTAGCAACGAAATTGTTAAGTCCTATGATTGGTTTATTTCCGTCTCAGCACCATATTTCCTTTTGCGCTTACGCTAACGCTACGATAACGTACACTTACGCTAACGTAACTACACTAAGCTAACGCACTAACGTAACTAACGTAACGCACTAACGTAACGTACACTACGCTAACGTAGCAACTACGCTAACGTAAACGCTAACGTTACGCTTACGCTAACGTACACTTTTGCTATGTGAATAGTCCCTAACGATGACGCTGATAGATTCTATGTGAACAGGCCCTTAGGATTTCTTCGTACGATCCGTACCAAGTTTTCTCCCGCTGACATCATCGTGTGAGGTCCACACTTTTTGCGTTTAGAGGTAACACCTTGTTCATTTATGTACCGTGACATAATCTTTGATACTGTGCCTCTTGATACGCCGACAATGTCAGCTATTTTATTTGCAGAAACACCTGCAAGCTTCGAACCAATTACCATACCTCTTGGCGAGTCAATTAGATCCAACATTTTGAGCATTAATTCCACACAGATAATTCTATAGATACTGCACTGCATATGCGTGATAGCTGATACTCGTACTTCCTCGTATTATATATTTCTGCAAGCCGACGACGTAGGCGTTGCGAATTGCTTTCGCCGCAGCGCAAGGGCCTTTTTAAAGCAGTTTCCATTATTTTGATGATATCCTAGAACCAGTGGCGCCCCGAGGATTTTTTTTCTTGGGGGGGGGCGGAGATTAACGGATAAAAATATTTATAATGCAATCTAGCATTCGTCAATCTAACATTAAGGTCAACAAATTATATCTAATGCTGAGTGAATTGCAGAATAAGTACCAGATCATGTTAGAATTCACCAGCGCCCATGAAACTGTGGAATCGCTTCTTGTCTTATGAAGCTCTAAAATGGTTGCAATTCGGATGAAAAAGCTTACTAGATATGGCATGTTGCCATTTGTTTGGAGAGTAAAAGATGTAACTGCACTCTTCAGACCAATAACTTATCCATAAGAGCTAACAACTATTAGTAAGATTAGTAACCGAATGAATGATTCTAGATTCAAAGCAGTCAAATTTGCACTTCTTGGTTAGAACCTATTAAAAAGTATATCACTCTTCTAAAGTTTTATAATTTCAAATATCTGAATGTATTTTTAATTTAGCGAGAAAATTAAACAACGAGACGGTATTTCAGGATCCGGTTTGGCTCGCGTTTGGTCGCTGATCTTACAGCACGCCAAATAGCCAATACAGCGTTGTGGTAACCCTAACAACGATTCAAATAATCCTCGTCAGAAGACAGCAACTCCTCTAACATCTAGAAAATTTTATCCCTTCCCTTTAGTATGAACTAGTCAAGTTTACCGCATTTGGCATGTTGTTATTTCGTTTGTGTACAATATTCAGAAGCTCACAATTTTCCAGTCGGGGCGCAACTACCCAAGATG
>OU015503.1:100291289-100316289 GCA_907164885.2 Dolomedes plantarius | reverse complement strand
AAACGATAATTGTGCATTGTCTTACACTTAGAATAACAATTTTAACGGTAATTTAAGCTAAAGACATACATTAATTTACAAAATTCGTAACATTATTAAATCTGCAAATAATATAACAACAGGATAGAATAATAAAAATAATAATATTAAACATAGATCAAACTCACAGACTGTAGACTTCAGTCTAGTCCATTTTTCAAACTTGAAGTTTTGTCTTCGTTCACTGGAGTAATACGAACTTCAAAATCTTCATATTTCCATCCTGGGAATAAGAATGTTTTCGTTAAACATTTCATACAATAAGACAAGCAACAATTAGGACTCCACGGAGAATGCTTCATGATTTCTTGAGCATTTCTAGATTTGCTATATTTCATAAACCAAGTACTTCTAAAACTCGTCTTAGAATAGTTCTAGGAACAGCTTCGATATAGGACCCCCCACTGGCTATATTTCATATTGTCGACTTTTTTTTTGTCGACTAGTTAAACATCGCATGAACTGCATAGAAATTTAATTTTGCAAAATATAAATTAAAAAATTTTACAATATAAATTGAAAAATAATATAATAAGGAAAATGGCGTAAACTTAGTTGATCCAGAAATTATACATAAATCTACACGGAAAGGTACGGTTAAATCCATATAAAAAATAAGCGCAGCGGGTAGTCTGCAGGCTAAAACACGCTGCATGCCTCATCGGTCGTGTCGGTTTATATTTAATGAATTACCATGACATATAATACATACGTAAAACATTTAAGGCTGCTATGTACTAAGAAAAAAATCGTATTTCCCTTTTCCACTTCTTGCAGACTCTTGTGGTGGGAGTAGTCTAGTTGACAGTTTGAGAATTCCACCCCCCTTAGAATTGACATTTTGAGGGATTGTAATGGCTCTCTCTCTATAGGGGGGGGGTTAAGCGCTGCCCCCACATTTTTTATTTAAAATATATTTTTGTCAACTATTTACAGGTACATAAATGCTGATAATCAAATAAAATTGGTATTGTCAGATAGCCTGGACTTTTCTGCAAAGCGCTACAGAATTCATTTTATAAATTTCGTCCGCCGAAGGAATTTATGATTGTTTAAAACACACTATACCAGATTTTTTCCCGAATAATTTAAATTTTAAAATATTAGTTGCATTTTTTTTAAAAAAACGAAAAATGTACACAAATGTAAAATTTCTTTCTCTATGACGGAGTACAATGTTTTTAAAAAAATCTTTGAATCCAAGTCGGCAATCCGTGGACAAATTTTCTCCATAGGTTAACATTGAGGTGAGCGAATCCAATGGAGTTAGTACATAGCAGCCTTAATAGTAGACCCCTATAAGCTGTTTGTTACTCACCGTGTTGTATGTTACTTCACCTGTTTGTACTCACCATAACTTAAAAAATAAAAATTCTTTTGCTTTTCCCCAAAATAGTCCTTTTTTTGTATATTTCAACTAAATATATCCATCTATTTGCGCTATTCATAATTTAAGAATCGCCTATACTTGATCGTATTATATCTATAATCTCACTATATTGAGATGTCGATTATCGACACATTTTTGATAAATTTGTCGACATCCAAAAATTCCCGAACATTTCCCTTCCTTTTCGATGTCTTAGAGTCATGTTATTTATCCAAGGTAATCTTTCTAAAAAATTAATATTCATGCCTAAATGGAAAATTCCCCTTTCAGCCGATAGGTGGCAGTAATGAATGATTTTGATTCTGCTATACGTTCAATATCTCAACACGTGTTACATAGCTATCTCCCCCGCTATTTCACTGAATCTCCCATTTCTTTTTCTTTACTTTTTTTTTTTTTGGGGGGGGGGAGGGGCTAATGTCCCTGGGAGCTGATGACATTACACCCCAGTACGGTGTACATATGAATACAAGGAAATAGAAACACACAAATCACACAATCATAGAAGAATTTTTATTAACAAACGATGACACCGGTGATGGACGATGGGTTGCAGCACCCCTTTCTACACCTCCACTTTCTTCCTTTTGTTGGCGGAAGACTGACCGGTTCCCCAAAACACAACCAAGTCTTATGCAGGAATCGAACCTGCGCTCCCGGCGTAAAAGGCTGTTGCCTTAACCACTTATCCACTGGGCGACTCTCCCATTTCTACCAATGTGAAACTTCATTTGGCGATATTTTTTAATGTAAATCTAGACGTCATACGAATTAAAATTGAAGATTCATTTAATTTAATTTTTAACGTATCCTCCATAACAGTCTTCCAGAAAACAAAATTCCAGACGCTAAAACCGTCCATCGTCATGGGTTATAATTTTGGCAGCGCGCCAAACCCAGTCTGTATCGCTTGGGCAAGTAGTAAATAGTTAAACAGAAATGTATCAAAATGCGTCACTTTTCACACACACAAAAATATATATATATATATATATATATATATATATATATATATATATATATATATATATATATGTAATGATGCGCCTTCGAATATGTGAAAATTACATAAAAATATTAAGAAGTAAAATTCATCGACAGCTTTCACCATTACATCTATTTGTTAAAATTGGAAACGCCGGCTGAGCAAAACAGTATAATTACAGAGCGGAGCGGTCTTGTATGATGTGATCAACGAATACAGTTTACGACGGCGGTGAGTACGGTAGGTTTGATTTCGAGACAAGATAAGCCTGTCGAGACAAGATAAGGCCTGTCGCCGGGGTTGACGTTAAAATACAATAAGCATTGTGTAACGATTTACAACGGGCGGCGCGGGACGAAGAACCGCAAGTGACGTGGGAGGTTTTTGAGCTGATCCGCGTGGGCGTACGCTGGTTAGAAGGGGCGTCCAATTAAATAAAGTTTGAGTTCAACAAGCGAATGAGATGATTGCAGAATCCAGAATGGATGAGAAGTTATGAGAAGGAGGAGACACTAAAGATGAAAGGAATAAGAAAAATATAAATTTGGGAGTTTTAAAATTTTATGTCTCTCATCTCTCTCAGAAGGAGAGACTTCTAATTTTGGTGGCGTGTCGGGTCGAGCTTAGGTTCCCCGTTTTTTCCTGAGATTTTGCGTATCGGGTCGAGCTTAGGTACCCCATTGATTTCTGAGATTTTGCGTGTCGGGAAGAGCTGCGGTTCCCCGTGTTTTTCCTGCGTTGGGTCGAGCTTTTAGTTCCCCACATATCTGCTTATTAAATAGAAGTTGACCAGTGAAGCAAAAGTTTTCCTGCATATAAAATAATATTGGAGCGAGTTTTGGTATTAGTTACGAGAATTCTAAGAGACAGAGAAGCAAGAGGTGTTTGTCCCCTGCCGAGCATGGTAGTATCCCCACGGACCCCAGCGAGACGAGAGAGAGTGAATCATCGATCCGCGAGTATCAACGGAACAAAGTGAGTGTTAGAAGTTATTGTTTAGTTCAGTCCTTTTTTTTTTTGGTTTAAATAAGTTTGTCTATGGTCAGAGTAGGAGGAATTTATATAAGTGATAGATTTAAATAAGTAGTTGAGCTTTGGTCAGTGTCGTGCGCTCCCTATTTTCCTCGTCAAGTAGTTTTGAATTTAAATATTGAACATAACGATAAACTGATTTTCGTATTTAGCTAAATGTGCCTATGAAAGTTATGATTAGAATAATATGTAAAATGTGTACAAATTGTAAATAAACTAAGGTTAATTTAAATTTAATTTTTTCTCTGTTTTTATCTTCAACTTGTTCGTTTGCCAATCAATGTCTAGGGCTTTGGTTTGTATGCAATCAAATAAAGTAAACACAACGCACCCAAATAATTTCTTGTTGAAAAATAATTTGTAATAACCAAAATAAAGTACGAATCACGCCCAGAAAAATAATTCCAGACAAGCGATACGACAATATATACTAGCTGAAAACCCGTACTTCGCTACGGAGTGCATTCAAACTAAATACAACGGTCAATGTATGCAATTAATGCCAAAAATATGTATAAATATATTTATAATAAATACAACGATCAATGTATGCAACTGATGTAAAAAAAAAACGAAAAAATGTATTTATAAAATAAATCGTAACGGATATTTTTATAGACAAAATAATGTAGAAGAAAATATTCAAATTAAATCTAATAGGACATACTAAAGAACATAGTACAGTTAATATAATACAGTTTGAGGAACATATCTTTTACTGTATTTCAATATTTTTTTGGATAATGTCCAATCGTCTGCCGCATTAGCAAGAAAAGAAAAATATTTTTTTGTCTATTTAGTTGTTATGCACGTGACGATAAATTTATTTAAAGAACCAGAAAAAGAAATCACGCGATCAGCATTTAATAAATTATATTCTAAAAAATAATCTTTAAATATTCACCAAAAATCAGAAAAGGAAGTTAAATATTCGAAAAATATTTCATTTTAAAGGAATTTTTACGATCTTTCTCGTGATATAAATTTTATAACCCTCAAATTATTATTTTAAATGCAAACTTAAAAAAAGTTACTAAAACCAAAATTTAATTTAAAAAAATCTAGGAAGAATTTTTCAAAAATCTTACTTAATGCACCCCTACACTATAAGAAGAATCCCATGCAAAATTCCAGCACTTTAGGTGCAGCGGTTTGGTCTGTTGCGTTGTATGTCAGTCAGTCAATCAGTGAGTTACGGAACTGTTTTATATATATAGATATATAGATATATAGATAGATAAACAGATAAATAGATAGATACATATATATATATATATATATATATATATATATATATATATATATATGTATGTATATGATGTGTGTATATATGATGTGTACATATATGTGTGTATATATGGTGTGTACATATGATGTGTGTGTATATATATATATATATACACACATATATATATGTAATAATAAGCGGTGTGTACTCAGGGTGTAGTTTTAGTGGCATAGGAAGGAAGTCCAGGCGGAAAACATAATACTCCACCAAAAACTTCACAGTTCTTTTATTAAGAATGAGGTTTTAAAAAAGACTGGATATACACTTGTCAAACTTAACGTTCCAAACACATCACGGCTAGTCGGGTACGGCGCCCCGACCAGCGGCAGGACAGCTGAAAAATACTCACGGAGAGCTCTGCATGTTTCTTGGCTGAGAGCAGACACCCAAAAGATACGGAATTATTGAGAAAAGCGCGGGTTTTTCAGGCGGGCTGAACTTTAATTGGTTAAAAAACTGACACATGACCATCACGCCACATGGGGTGATCATCGAAAGGGTTCACGTCATAGCTTTTAGAATATACTTCGTTATATAATTCTTTCCGCGCGTGGCCTTAGGGGAAAATCTAATAGATTGATATTGATTGAATATAGGTCGCAATCCAAGGTTAAGGGACGGTATTCTGCTGCATTAGGATGAAGAATTTGAAAAGGGCGTGTTAAATAGTAAAAAGCTTGGAATTTATTTCATATATATATATATATATAACACATACATACATATGTACATACAAAAGAGGTAAGCAACGATCAGTTATCCTACGTTAATAACCCGCGGTAGTTTCGTTAGAAAAGACTACCTGAAAAAATTTTTTGCGAATATTCACGCCATATCTTGTCGATGGATGTCAATACAATCAGCTAGAAAATTTTGAATTATTTACCTTACGACAGGGAGAGAATGGCGTGTTGCGTACATGTTTTGTCGGGACGCTTCAGCCGAAAATCGAAAATCAGGACGTCTGGCAAAGTTCGGGACGATTGGTCCCCTTACGAGCAGTCTCATTACCCTCTTGCTTGATAATACTTATTCCAAAATCTCTTAATCGCACGAATTAGAATATTTCCACCTAGAACCAAAAGAAACAAACATTCTCCCATTTCATTATCGAAATTGCAAACTTTTATCGCGCCTGATGGCTGCAGATACTACGTGCACATTCAAGTTTATGGTGGAATCGTAGGGGAAAGTGTTCCCTATTCATAATCAAAATGCAAATATAGCGAAGCAAAATGGAGAATAATGACTTATTTACGTCAGTGTTTATGATGATGCCAAAAAATAAAAAAAAAATTATATCATCTTCTCACATAATAACGATTGCTGGAGACTATTTAATGTCTTCACTTCACTTAGAGAATTTTAAAAGCACTTTAAAAAAAAAAAAATAGGCTCTGAAGGCCGTAATTTTATTGAGATGTTCTACCGGCGCAGATGAGCCATTATAACAATGTCGAGCTGGATAATAATGAAGATTCCCCCTTCTTCGCGCAGAGCACACACGGCGACCATAAAATAAAGTGCAGTCGTTACAAGGGAAAAAGGGGAATAAAAAAGTAGATAAAATTCACAATAAAACGACCGATGATGACTGGAAGGAACACATTTTGATCCTTTAAGCCGTGAGTTTCTAATTAACGCGATTATACGAGAATGAAAATAATAAATAATAAAAAAAAAGATGGCGAATTACAGTCGCGATGGGAGATCAGAAGGGAAGTTGAAACAAAAGGAAAAACCGTAAATAGGCGGAAGATGGGTGGGGGGAGGGGGGAGAGAAGCAAAATAAATAACGGAACAGAAATCGGCTGCGAGAAAAAATTGATAATTGAGCAGAGTGCTCGATTAAATTGACCGAATGCAGTAATAATATGATAATTAACTTGATTATGAAGATACAAGAAAAAACTTTTTTTTCTGCCGAAGAATTGTCAAATTGTATATTTTTTTATGATTAAAATGATAAATAATAATTTTTTTCTTGTATTTTTTTCTATGAGTGCTAGTGACAAACGATTATTGTAACAGAAATTGAGATACAATGAAGAACAGAAACTGTGGCGAAATAAATGATTGCAACAGTTGAATGTGTATATATCAGTGAATACAGGTTTTGGCACATATTTATGAGTGTAACTAATTAGAATGGAAGTTTACTGAAAATATGTTAATAATTACATTGAGCCTATTGGTATTCCGCAATACTGAATTTAAAATTCTCAGTACTGATTAAAACTAAGCCTAATCTATGTCAAGTAACAAGTGACGTTCCATAGGTGAAAATTCAAACTCTTAGAACATGTTGAACTTCTTTTTTTTTTTTGCTTAAAAATCATAATTCTTACAGTTGTAAGGTCATTTTTACTGTACGTTTTGTTATTTTATTTACATTTTGTCTAATCACTCTACAAGAACTATTCGCTTTTTCTTCTCCCAACAGTGTTACACTTGGAGTATTTCAATGAATTTAGTGCCATTTTTAATTGTTTACATTGCCTGTTTAATAGGCAGTGAAATTCAAAAATTTTATAACTTATAATTAAGTTTCAGAGCAGTTCCAACTATTACTTTACTCGGCGGTGTTAGACCTTCGTCATAGCACCGGGATTAATAAAACCCAAACTCAAATTTAAATCTTTAATTTGTTTTTGAGTGTTTTTTGTAGTACTGTCATTTTGGAATTTATATTCAGAGTGGGATTGTTATCGTTATAATGACTGATGCCTGTCTTTCTATTTAAAATAAAGTTGATTTGTTTCGTAGGATTGTAATTCGCAGTACATTAGCAAAACATGAACTAAAATTGTAGCAAAATATTCAACAAGAGAATTATCTAAAACACTCCAAACGTGATACAGTAAAACCTCGTTTATCCGGCCCTCGTTGATCAGGATCTGCCGATAATCCGAATCAGATTTGTAGACATTATATTTATTTAATGTTCACATTAGATAATAATTTTCAACTATGGTAGCAAGAACGTAACCACAGGTACGCCAAATATTCGCTATTTAGTTTGATTTGATGTACAGTTCCTGCATATATTGTACAATAAATTATGGTAATTAAATGCTTTTTGTTGAGTTTAAGAAAGCTTTACTACACTTACCAATTCTTTGTTAAGAAATGATGTGAAAAGTTATTTTTATATTTTTTAATGTCCTGTGAACAATACTATGTAATTTTAAAGTAGGATTACGTTCCTCCATAACGGTCCTTCGGAAAGCAAAATTTCAGACTCTAAAACCTCCGTCCATCCATCCTCGTGAGTTATAATTTTGGCAACGGGCCAAACCCAGTCTGTATCGCTTCGGCAAATAGTAAACAGTTAAACAGTAAAGTACCAAAATGCGTTAAAATTTTGACATACATATATGTATATATATAAATACGTACATATATATATATATACATATATACATAACACATACATACATATGTACATACAAAAGAGTTAAGCAACGATAAGTAATCCTACGTTAATAACCCGCGGTAGTTTCGTTAGAAGAGACTACCTGAAAATTTTTTTTTTTTTTACAAAACAGTTTTTTATCGTAATAAACGGTCTGCTTAGTTAAGGATTTTGTTTTTCTTATTAACCATATTACCCGGATTATCGGGATTTTCGACATTCACTACAATACCTATAAATTCTAAATTTAAATACAAAGCATTTATTACTATACTTCTTCTTTTTTTCTCTAACGTACAACTGCGCATGCGATTATTCAACATTATGCATTCTGCAAAACTTTAACTGTAACTGTAACGTTAACAGGATCAGATATAGAACATTTTTTCTTCTTTTTCCAGTGAATCTGACACTAAACTCACGCGCTGTTATTCGAAATACATTAAATGCTACGTGAAAGGTTTTATATTTTTGTTCCCATCCTGTAAATAGTCTCGTTCGAATTTGCATTTAGAAAATGTCTTTCGTATTTAGTATCGCAAAAGTTTGTTTCATATATTATTTACGCTACCGTATTTTCGCCATTTCATTTTTAAATATTCTGACGGTTTGACATTTAACCGTATACATTCCTTTTAAAGTTCCATTTCGCTTCTATACCCATGCGTTTTATTTATTTATTTTTGTAAATATCGGTATTCATATTTATATTACTAATACTTCGAGTAGTTACTTGACATATCACAGAATATTATGCTCTTACTTTTGATAGTTATGTATACAGTATTTTGACACTGATAGTTCTATATTCATTTTTCATCTATTTTTTTTCTTTTGGAGTGGAAACTTTCTATTTTTAGTGTCTGCATTTTTTTCTCATTGCATTTACAGTTATAAAAATATAAAGCGAAAATACTAAATTTCAAGAGAACGTTGTGACGTCTTAGGCTTGTCTTTGATGCTTTTTAAAATTAATAAAATCGTGAACAAGAAAAACAGAGTCCGAGTTGTGAATCATTTGGCCAGGGGTTAAAAAATTAACAAAAATTTAATGAAAGAAAACAAATTAACATTAAACTAGTACAACAGAATTCAAATGAATTTTAACTTAAGTGCAGAGTGATTTAACAGTACTCTCTGAGAACCGTCAGTCTTCCACAGGAGATTAAAAAAACATGACCGCCTCGCCTGGCTGTTAGGCAACGGCCACACGAGTGTTTTTTTCCAGCTACGTCTTTTCCAGCAGCTTGAAAATCTACACAAGCCGCTAGAAAAATAGGTCTGGTTCTATCCTCCAGCGGGCGACCTTGAGAACGCGACAGATAACTCCCCCCGCTAGCGAGAAAAACAGCTGCGTTTGGCCACCCCTGTGTTACAGAAGCTTATCTGTATTTTGGTGCTTGTTTTCACGCTGCGTTTCTGCGGGAAAAAACGCTTGTGTGGCCGTAGCCTTACATGGGGATCTCTCTCTAAAAATCTCAAAGTCTCTTCCTAAATCTCGTGGCCTTTTCTTTGACGACATGTCTTGAAATTCCCAAGAAGGCAACTACGTTCGAAAACAGAGGCCGCGCGGATTAGCTGGTGACAGTTTTTCTTATCGACTAACATTTCGGCCATCTTTATTGCGCTACAGTGGCAACTCGCACTGAGATATTGCTAAGAAAGACAGTTTTACGAGGTGATTGGAGGCTCTTCTGTTTTTTAAAACAGATATTCTCACATCTTGCTCGGGAAACCGATATGCCTAGGCTTAACTTTCAGGCTAAAATTTCTGTCGGCATTTGCTGGTATCGTTTTTTTATTAATAAACTCGGAGTCCACACACATGTTCAAAACGATTGGAACTGGAAAATGGTATTCCGATAAGCACGCAGCTGTGTGTCGTGCATCCAGTGTTGTCTTGTGAAAAATACCCCCCATACTTGCATGACGCTACAACGTGCTTTGCGCAATATTCTTGCTCAACATAAAATAAAATAGAAATAGGATTTGCAATTTTAAAATCACTCGAAAATTAACTTTTTGTGGAGGCAAGCATTCATGCGAAGGAAATCTCAGCATCCTCTAGCATATTCAACCAGCAATCGAAGGTATAAGTTAACCCCCCCTAGCACATAGATTCTTAAACTGTGGTCCGCGGACCCCAGGGGGTCCGCGTAGCCATTACCGGGGGTCCGCGAAACAATTTTGACATTAACAATCTATACTTAAACAAGATATTCTCGTGGAATTATCATGTGATACGTCTTTGAAACTACAATTCAACAAAACTAAAATCACAAACTTTTGGTTATTTCTCAGATCTGATTACCCTGCACTTGAAAATGAAGCCCTCCAACATTTGATTCCGTTCTGCACAACATATTTATGCATACAGGCTTTTTCGGTACTGTTATATATATGAAATCGAAGTATAGAAACAAACTCAATGTAGAAACGGACCTCAGAATAGAACTTTCCAACATAGAGCCTGACATTGCGGTTCTGGTTTCAAGAGAACCACTGCACCCATCTCTTTAAGTAAAAATCATTGACAGAAAGCATATTATAATAAGATAGATCTATTTTGACCAATATTTGACCAAGAAATGTTTGTATGAGTTTAATGTATTATGATTAAACTTTTAAAATTCTTTTTACTACTGTTTTTATTCATTTTATGTTTTTTATTCTGTCCTAATAAAAATGTTCGTCTCTATAAATGCGCAAGACCGTTTATTAAAATAACCAGCGATACATTTTTACCAATATTTATCATAACGTTAGTGCCTATGAGATTATTGAGCCAGAAATTAAGTCTCGAAAACGACGTAAAATGCCTAGAGTTGGGATTGGGGTCAGTAAAAAGAAATGTTGTTCAAGAGGGGGTCCTCGGACTACATAATTTTAAGAACCCCTGCCCTAGCATATTCAGTGGCAATCGAAGTTATCAGCTCCTCACCAATACACAACCCTTACATACACTGGAGACAACGCTTTTCTCCGCGTTATACTGCAGTGTCTTGTTCGACTATATTTGGGTATGACGATTCCAGATAGCAAAGACACTTTAATTTTCTTTATAGTTTTAAAAAGATCACAAACAGTCACATAGACTACAGCAAGGTTCAGTAATAGACATCATATTTGACCCGATGCACACAGGCCCACAAGCCTACTGTTTACACAGAGCATCGGAGCTTCAATTAAGAAATAAATGAATGGGAAAAGCTTTTGGGACCAACAGGAAAAACTGGGATATCTACGATCCTTTGGCCACGCCCTCCAACGTAGGTTTTTGCATAGCATTTGACCAAATGAGAAAAAGGTGAAAGCTGATAGGTTGGTTTTGGATCCGGGAGTTCTAACAAAACTGCTTAGTTGATCCAGAAGTTGATGAGGATCAACTTTTGGGGTCGAGTTCGACATGCTTATATACCATTGGTGACGCTCTCGATTGTTCTAGAAATGGAAAATTCCAGAACTCGATAACCACGCCACCTAGGTGAAATCTGGTTGGTTCTTCGGACACCCAAATACTCGTCAAACGTCGCCGATCTTCCCAAAATTATCGGAAATATCGCCAAAGGTTCACATATTGAAATCTGACTCTTAATAATATATATATATATATATATATATATATATATATATATATATATATATATATATATATATATATATATATATATATATATATATATATGAGGCGGTGAAAGGCACGTGAAAGGCGATGACAAGTGGTGTAAGTCACATTTTCCACTTTTTTTATTTCAGTGCAAAAATTTAATCTCCATGTTCAATTTATAGTGGAATTGCAAATAATTATTATATGCAATAGTATAATAATTATTATTTAACTATAATTTACTCAATTTATAGTGGAATTTTATGTAGTTTTTGCAGTAAAACGCTTTGGACTTACACCACTTGACTTACTGACTAACATCACTTTGTCTTTCACCGCCTCATATATAAAACAGTTCCGTGACTCACTGACTGACTGACTGACAGATAACGCACAAACCAAACCGCTGGACCTAAAGGACTGAAATTTTGCATTGCGATTCTTCACATAGTGTAGGGGTGCAATAAGAAAGATTTTTGAAAAATTCTTCTCAGATTTTTTTAAATTAAGTTTTTAAGCTGTTTTTGTAACTTTTTTAAGCTTGCATTTAAAATAATATTCTGAAGGTTATAGAATTTATATCAAGAGAACTATCATAAAAATTCCTTTAAAATGAAATTTTTTTCGAACCTTTACCTTAATTTTCTGATTTTTTGTGAATTTTGAAAGATTCATTTTTAGAATTTAATTTATTAAATGCTGATCACGTTGTTTCTTTTCTTTTTGTGCTACTTAAAATTAATTTTGCGTCACGTGCATAACAACGAAATAAATTGACAAAAAGCATATTTAAATACAGTAAAAGATAAAATTTAACCACTAGACTAATTGAGATGGAAGTTTTTTAAGAATTTAATTCTGAGGAGTGTATTATAAATTTATATATTTTTAAATTGGGTTTTCATATTATTGATGTGTATAACATTTCGCATGCTTTTGTTTCTATGTTATTTATACTGTGCTTAGTTTTCAAATTAATTTTGTTTAACAAGCATTCTTGGTTAACAAATCCCAGGCAGCGCCGGTTATTTCAGCTAGTTATAAATATATCTTTTTGTTTTCCTATTTTAGCATTAATTGCACACATGGACCGTTGTATTTAATTTGAATGCACTCCGTAGCTAAGCACGGGTATTCAGTTAGTAGTAAATAAACGGGATTTAATACAAAATGAACATTAATCTATACATACAAAACAGTTCCGTAACTGACTCACTGACTGACATACAACGCACAGACCTAAAGGGCTGAAATTTTGCATGGCGATTCTTCTTATAGTGTAGGGGCACTAAGAGAGATTTTTGAAAAATTCTTCTTGGATATTTTAAATTAAATTTTTAAGCTGTTTTTGTAATTTTTTTTAAGTTTGCATTTAAAATAATAATTTGAGGGTTATAACATTTATATCACGAGAAAGATCATAAAAGTTCCTTTGAAATGAGATCTTTTTCGAATTTTTACCTCAATTTTCTGATTTTTGGTGAATTTTTAAAGATTCATTTTTAGAATTTAATTTATTAAATGCCGATCACGTGACTTCTTTTTCTGGTACTTTCAATAAATTTATCGCCACGTGCATAACAACTAAATAGACAAAAAAATATTTTTTTCTTGCTAATGCGGCAGACGATTGGACATTATTTTGTCTATAAAAATATCCCTTTCGATTTTTTTATATATATATATATATTTTTTCCTACATCAATTGTATATATTGATCGTCGTATTTATTATAAATATATATATATATTTATTTTTTTTGGCATTAATTACATACATTGACCGTTGTATTTAATCTGAATGTACTCCGTAGCGAAGTGCGGGTTTTCAGGTAGTTAAAGATAAATAAAGAATGTTTACAAAGGTTTTATTCCGATGTTTTACACTGATTTCTACCGGTGGCAGTAAAGATGAACACAATGCCGGCGGCAGTGGTGTTTTTATCAAGACCCCTAGTAACTTAAATCCTTACAAGTTTAGGAATCCAGATTACTGCTCAGTTTTCAGATCAGAACTTACTGCCATTGAAGAAGGATTGAAAGCTATTAAAAATGAAACCTCTCACCGCGATATTTGGATCCTAACTGACAGCCGCAGTGCCATTCAGCACTTGAGCAGCTGGACAAGAGTCGGAGATAAAGCTTCACTTTCGATACTGGAGATCCTCAAAGACCTTTCTAAACAACAAGGGGTTTATTTACAATGGGTGCCGTCTCATATATAGGACTTTTTGGAAATGAGACTGCTGATGTTCTCGCTAAGGATGGAGCCTCACTTCCCATTTCTTCGCGAGATACTTTGACTTATCTACCGTGAAATTTACTCAAGAAGAAAACTTATAAACCAGCATTCATGGAAAACCCCCTCCGACACACCACTGGTACGACCGAAAATCTCCTGGTGGTGCCCTTACTGTCAAGGGCGACAGAAGGATGCAGACCATCATTAGCAGATTTGCTAGTGGACACCTAATGTGTCTTGTTTACAATCAGGGGCAAAAATCTTACCCTTTTTGCTCCAAATGCAATACTTCTGAAGCCTCTTCTGAACATATTCTAAACTGCCTGGGGCTTTCCAAGGAGGATATTTATACCCTTTACTTGTTTCCGATTTCATTGTAACTTTTGGCATCTTAGACCTGGTCTAGCCTACGGATAGAGCGGGTGGAATAAGTCCCACACACACAAATGTTTAGAAACTTATATAGCTATTTACAACAATACACATGACGGCTTGTAACAACGCCACCACCTTAGGTTCTTATGTTCGTCGTAAAGTAAACTTTCGGATTTAGTGCGCTGTGTGGGATTCTTTTAAAAAAAATGAAAGAGTAGATAGTTTCATTGTGCATCAGGGAACATTGTACGCGTAACACAAGAACTTTTCTCCCATACGAATGGAGGACAATGGCGGCTCCAAGGGGGGGGGCAGGAAGGGCAATTTCTCCCCCCCAAAAAAGAAAATCCCGGTGTATTTTTTTTTTCATAGCCTAAAATTATATAATCGTAGACCTAATACTAAATGAGTTTAAATTTAAAATGAGACGATGCTTATTTCTTATGTATATATATATATATATATATATATTTATATATATATATATATACAGTCGAACCCCGTTATAGAGAACCCGGTATATAACGAACTCACGGATATAACGAACCAAAATTTTGGTCCCGTCGTTTTCCTATTATACCTAATTTAATTAGTATTGTGTCAGTTTAATGTAATCGATTTTAGTCGATTTAATTCATTAATGATCATTTTAATAGATTTTATCATTTTTAATACATCATTATTAAGTAAAAATTGCAAATGAGTAATACATCTTGTGAACTCTAGCATTTTTCTTAACGGTTCGGATATAGCGAACAACCGGATAAAGCGAACGAAACTTTTGGTCCCTTGAAGTTCGTTATAACGGGGTTCGACTGTATATATATATATATATATATATATATATATATATATATAACCCTAAGAGCCGACGTTGCGCCCCCCCAAAAAAAACTCTGGACTGGAGCCGCCCTTCATGGAGAAAATCGTGCTTGACAGTATACCAAACAATTCTCCCATAGACCGGATAACTATTAGTCGTCCCTTCCTCTATTGTAGCAGACAAACTTAATTTTCTACAAACTAAGGGGAAAATTCAAGGTGCTATGGCGGAAAGTGTGTTCAGTCACAGAGTCCGATACAATATCATTTCAATTACAACAGTATACGTTCATGTAAGATTCGTTTTAAGTTTCAGTTCCATCATATTAGATTTTCTTCTGTTAAAAAATTAAACAACATATGAAAAACTTAAATTTCGGGTTTCACTGGGTCCTTTGGTCCTTTCCCTTTACTGACTTCCTTGCAAAACTGGAATTTAAAAAAAGAAAATTACGTTTCTACAGACACAGTCTTAAACGCTTTTTGACAAAAAGTAATTCCTTTTGTTCCCAAAGGAATTTTCCAAGAGATGATACCTCCAATTAAAATTCTCCGTAATATTCTTTCCTTCTCCATCCTCTGCACGTTTTAGTGCCTAAATATCGCATTAAATTGAGCCATTTGGACCCCTGTTGAAGCAATTGGCGAGCACACATCCAGGCGATGAAAATTGAAGCATTAAACAGTTTATAATCTTAGCGATAATTACACGTGATCAAGCGGGCTTTAATTACCCTTTTTTTTTTTTGACACGTGAAAGTTCAAAGCCTTCCAGAAATAATGGCCGGCATTATATCCGGGCAAGCCGTAAAAACGCGGTTTTAATAAAGTCTAAATTTTTCTGGCTATTTTTATGAGATCGCTCGGTGTGCCATTAAAATTCGTCTTTGACGGAAGCGATCGCCTTTGACGAATATCGATCGTTTCTTTCCTCTAGGGTTTCCTAAACTTACTCGCACGAATGAAACATACACACACACACATATGTGTGTGTCTAAAAAAAGTGCAGGAATTACGAAAATAGAACTTCCTTGCTAGGATGGGGTAGCTCTATCGTTAGAGCAACTACTCGAGATGAAAAGATTTGAGATCAACTCCCAGGATAGAAAACTGTTATAGGGGCACCCGAGCATTAGAAAATTAGAATCAAGGGAATATACCGTCACCTGATTGAAAGAACTAGGTAAATCGATTCTTCGAGTTCTTGAAGATCTCAAATGTCTACTCCTTTCAGAGAGAAAATACGTATCGTTCTGTTTGTCTAATTATGACACTAGCCAACAGATGGCATTAGGTTAGCAGCAAAGTGAGTTGACTAGTTATTGCAATCAATTCTTATGTAATCCTTATAATAGTTGCCGTGTTCTGTAGTCGACTCTGTCCGTAACGCGTCCGGAGCGACCACCTCATATCCATCCATTTGGCATCCATTTTGTTTTATGAGTTAGGCTTAACAAGTTAAAAGTAAAGTTCAAAAAGATTATTTGCCAACTAAACCCAAATAATTGTAATTAAAACAGCGTAATATCGACACAAATCAACTTTATTTCGATCAATTTTATTTCAAAATTATCTCTTCATTAGAGAATTATCTCTTTTCCGCCACCTTTCGCGTTATCATAGTGTTTCTCAGAACTTGAAAATGTAAACACAAGTGAGTCATTCATTCACCGTGATTCGTTAATTTAAGAAAAATTGAATCAGAATTTTTTTCACAGTAAAACAGGTTTTCATTATTTTAACCATATATAATATATATATTTTAATATATACTATATATTTTTTAATACATAATATATAATATATATTACAATACAGTATTACAATTTAATATTACAATAATGTCGAATTTAGTTGCAAACTTGACGCATGCGCAGTGATATGTTCCAAACTGTACGTCACAAAAGCTAGCCGGTTCAAAAGGCAAAATCTTCAGTATACAGATTTTTTGCATTTACAACACATGGAATTCTATATATTCCACATCTAATACGTGTTTAGTAACGATTCAATAACTTTGTATGATTTTTAATCAGAATTTCTTTAGTTAATATATATTATTTTTGCTTAATATATATTTATACATATATTTATATATACATATATATATACATATACATATATATACATATACATATATATACATATACATATATATATATATATATATATATATATATATATATATATATATATATATTTAACAATATATAATATATATACATTAAATTGAAATACACATGCAAAAATTTTTTGCACTTGAATAATTTGTATGATATTTTAATCTGATTTTCTTTACATATTTTATTTTTGCTTAATATTTATACATAGCCTATTTATACATATATATAGCATAAGATATAATATATGTACATTAAATTGAAATACACATGCAAAAATTTTTTGCACGTGAATAATTTGCATGATATTTTAATCTGATTTTCTTTATATATTTTATTTTTGCTTAATATATTTATACATAGCCTATTTATACATATATATAGCATAAGACATAATATATGTACATTAAATTGAAATACACATGCAAAAATTTTTTGCATGTGAATAATTTGCATGATATTTTAATCTGATTTTCTTTATATATTTTATTTTTGCTTAATATATTTATACATAGCCTATTTATACATATATATAGCATAATATATAATATATGTACATTAAATTGAAATACACATGCAAAAATTTTTTGCACGTGAATAATTTGCATGATATTTTAATCTGATTTTCTTATATATTTTATTTTTGCTTAATATATTTATACATAGCCTATTTATACATATATATAGCATAAGATATAATATATGTATATTAAATTGAAATACACGTGCAAAAATTTTTTGCACGTGAATAATTTGCATGATATTTTAATCTGATTTTCTTTATATATTTTATTTTTGCTTAATATATTTATACATATATATAGCATAAGATATAATATATGTACATTAAATTGAAATACACATGCAAAAATTTTTTGCACGTGAATAATTTGCATGATATTTTACTCTGATTTTCCTTATATATTTTATTTTTGCTTAATATATTTATACATAGCCTATTTATACATATATATAGCATAATATATAATATATGTACATTAAATTGAAATACACATGCAAAAATTTTTTGCACGTGAATAATTTGCATATTTTAATCTGATTTTCTTTATATATTGTATTTTTGCTGAATATATTTATACTTAGCCTATTTATACATATATATAGCATAAGATATAATATATGTACATTAAATTGAAATACACGTGCAAAAATTATTTGCACGTGAATAATTTGCATGATATTTTAATCTGATTTTATTTATATATTTTATTTTTGTTTAATATATTTATACATATATATAGCATAATACATGATTATATAAAATATTTATATTACATTGAAATAGATTGAATTAGCAGTATTGTTTCTAAATATCTGGCTGCATTAGTTAGACTGTACAAGTCGATTTTAAAATCAGCTGCAAGCATGGTTTTTTTTTCCAAGAATGTTTTTTAATTATAAACTTCAATATTTTTTTAAAAAAACCTCACTGTAATAATTTTTAGTAAAGCATTCTATTGCGATGATGGTGTATCTTTTAAGGTGACTGCCTACGTTGAAAATTTCATTTTTTGACTATTTTGGTCAATTTTATTTTTTCCAGGAATCGTGCAATTCAATCTTTTCTCTTTTCAAAGCCGTTTTGATTTTCATTCTACATCAATTAGAAGCAGAGTTATAGCTATTTTAAAAAATGTCTGCTACAAAATTGAAGTGGCAAACAACTTGAACTGAGTTTTTCTCAGAATTATGTTTTTAGCACAAATCTTTACCGTTATCATGATATTTCACACAATAATACATATAATTTGATAAAATTTTCGGGAAATGTTTTAGATGCTATTGTTAATGAAATGACGCTCAATAATTGATGCATAATAATAAATAGTTAAATAGTTTTTGTTTGGGCAGCAGCATACGCCGAAATTTTCAAAAGTGGGAGGGGGGGGGGGTTACTATGAAAAAGTAGTTTTCAGCAATCAGTGCAGAGCTTGAACCTATTTAAGTAATATATGTAATCAGAAAAAATGGGGGGGGGGTTAACCCCCATCAACCCCTCCCCTGCATACGCCACTGTGTTTGGGGCTGTTTTTATAAGGAGAGGAATGATGAATTGGGGGAAATTTTCATATTGCAACATTTTTGCATTTTAAAATTTCTCTTAGATTGTGGGTCATTTAAGATAACTGTCAGATGTGTCGCATTTTCGCTAATTTTCATTGAAAATTACTTCAAATTGACCAATTTATAAAAAAGTATGGTATTTACTGGCAAGTTTTTGTTTATTTTTTAATTTTCAAGTGCTATTTTACGATAAAAAACAAAAAAATCTTTAAAAAATGATTTTTTAAAAAAATTGGCCCCAATGTAGGCAGTCACCTTAAAACAATATTTCAGGTGATTATAAGGGGACATTTTATTATTTTGTTTTGTGCCACTTTCTCGAATTATATTACTTTATTTTTCAGATCTAATAAAAAAAAGTATTAAAAAATTTCACCTTCAAATTAGAAAACAATTTAAAATTAACAAATCAGACAGCAAACATTCAAGTAAATTTCAATGTTCTAAATTGCAACACATCAGGTTGCAAAACAGTATATTATTTTCTAATATTCACGTTTTTACATGTACTATCTACGGTATGTACTGTATAGTAGTGTGCTTTTCAGAGCGAATACCTAACATAACAGCAAAATTTTCTTAAATTTT
The DNA here is from genome assembly GCA_907164885.2 of Dolomedes plantarius. Lineage (NCBI taxonomy): Eukaryota > Metazoa > Arthropoda > Arachnida > Araneae > Dolomedidae > Dolomedes > Dolomedes plantarius. Next base: position 100,296,302 of record OU015503.1, on the reverse strand, counting down.
TAAAAGTCTGTAATTTTCCGATACCTTTCACGTTTTCATAGCGTTTCAATTAAATTAATAACAAGTATTCATTTTATATATTCGGGACATGAAAATGTAAACATGAAGTTAGTCATTCATTCATCTTTTTTTTTTTATAAGATGAATGAATGACTAACTTCATGTTTACATTTTTACAGAATATTATTTTCTAATATTCTGTAAAAATTTCTTATATTTTAACAAGGTTATGAATCTTTTTTTTATTGGAACTGTTCAATTACTTACCATCAAGTTTTGACAGGTACTGTCTACGGTATGTACTGTATAGTAGTATGCTTTTCAGAGCGAATACCTAACATAACGGCAAAATTTTCTTAAATTTTTAAAAGTCTGTAAATTTTCCAATACCTTTCACGTTTTCATAGCGTTTCAATTAAATTAATAACAAGTATTCATTTTATATATTCGGGACTTGAAAATGTAAACATGAAGTTAGTCATTCATTCATCACGTTTTTACATGTACTATCTACGGTATGTACTGTATAGTAGTGTGCTTTTCAGAGCGAATACCTAACATAACGGCAAAATTTTCTTAAATTTTTAAAAGTCTGTAATTTTCCGATACCTTTCACGTTTTCATAGCGTTTCAATTAAATTAATAACAAGTATTCATTTTATATATTCGGGACATGAAAATGTAAACATGAAGTTAGTCATTCATTCATCTTTTTTTTATATATATATATATTTATATTTTAACCATACTAGCCGCTGCGTGACCAGCATGGTCACTTTTAGTTTTAAATTTCCTTTTGCAAAACAACGCAACTGAAAGTGACATATGTAAGGAATGTTACAATTACCTGTCATCATAAATATATGTTGTTAAGGGGTATTCTCTATTAAGCTGATTCTAAAACATCGTGATCAAAAAATGTGAATTTCCATTACCTTAGAACAGAGTTAAAGATAAGACTGAGAAAGCCCACATCAATGATTTTAAAAATTACATCCCTCTTTGTATGTACTATTTTTCAAAATTAAGATATCTATACTTTATCATTACAACAAATAAGAAATTGCAGGGGGAAAATTTTAAATATAGTGTTGATTACATCACTCTCTGTATGAATTACTGTTAACAATTCAGATATCTACACTTAATCATATTAAATAATAAATTGCTGGAAAAATTTCTTCATTTATAAAATGGAGCAAAAATTCAGCAATTTTTCAAAATTATGATATCTACACTTTACCATTACAAGAAATAAGAAATTGTTGGGGGGAAATTTTAAATACAGTGTTGATTACATCACTCTCTGTATGTATTACTGTTCACAATTCAGATATCTACACTTAATCATATTAAATAATAAATTCTTGGGAAAATTTCCTCACTTATAAAATGGAGCAAAAATTCAGCAAGTATTTAAAATATAGTGTGGATTTCAACTATGATATTCATAAAACTTCTTGATATACAGATTTGAGTATTTCAAAAGTAGGAGATACTAAAGCGACAGAATCAAAAGAATGGATTCTAGATAAACCTACATACAACTGTCCATGGTTAAACACTGGATTTGATAGGTCTAAACATGTATTGTCAAAAGATCAGCGGTTGTAACTTATGCGGCCACTACACACACGCGGTTTTAAATTGCGGACAGCCGCTGTTTACATCCGGTAGTTGCAGCCGTTGCCATTCGAAGTGTAGAAATATCGTAGATTTTTGTGCCGCATACTTACGCGTTTTATATATAGGGATTATTTTAACCAGATATTACAATAATATCAAATTTTGTATTTTCGGAAAGTTGCAAACTCGGCGCATGGATAGTGATATGTTCAAAAGTGTCTGTACGGTAGCGTTCTTTTCAAAGGGAATACCTAATATAACCGCAAAATATTCTTACATTTTTTTGAAGTGTTTTATTGAATATTTCTAAATTACCAGCACACGTGGCTTTCATATGAATTTCTAATATTTTAATAAGGTTATGAACCCTTTTTTTTATTGGAATGTTTACTTAATAACCGTCAAGTTTTGACGGGTACCATCTAGTTTAGCTATAAATAGCCAGATATCTCAAAAGTAATTTTTTTGGAGTTACCCAGGTCTTGCATTCAGGTGACGATATATATATATATATATGTTACCGTGAAAAATCAAAATCTGGAGATTGTCGACATTCTCCGGTGAAAGTCAATATTCACATCGCCGCTTCGTGTATGTCCGAAATACTTGCTAAATATCCATATTTCTCACTTACACCGGCAAATGTCGACATTCGCCATGCACTGATGGTGAATGTTGAATAAAAATATTTTTGTTACGTTTCTAAATTATGCACCATTATTAAAATATATTATGATATATATCAAAATAGGAGAAGGCTTAAGTACATTAAAATAAACTGATGAGCTTAAAACGAACAGTACATTCTAAATGAGAAAAGAAAATAACACCAATAATAAACTTACTTATTTATGTGATTGACGTCATACAATCTTATTTATTGCAACAACTTAAACTGTTATGACACTATGAATCGCACAAGAGTCATTTGCTTTTACAACTGCATTTAGTAGTGTAACATTTCTTTGTACAATGACAGCCTGTACAGCCCTGACCTCTAGTTCTCGAATTAGTTGCGGCTGCTTCTCTCAGCGACATTTCTTGAGAAGAAATCTCATCTACAGAAAGTAACTTTTCTTTACAAATTACGAACTGATTACGGGTATAAAGCTGCTTGGGGATACTATTTGTGTTTGCTAATTTATAAAAGTTTGAGTCTTCTATTCCAACAATAACCGCCAACACATTTCAGCCATCTGTACGACCAAGGTCGACATCAGGGACTTGTATTAGTACGGTATCACCAATTTGAGCAGGAGGAAATTTTCTTTTTGAGGTTTGTAACATTTCCGTTGCTTGCAGTAGAAGATTCTCTTACGCGGCCACTCTTTTTATAGAAACAAACTCGTGTTGTTCCATCAGGGCTTGATATGAAGACGTGGTAGGGTGCAACTCCTATTCAATATTTCCCTTTGGAGTATGGTTTACGGTATGGCCACTGCTCAAATTTTCTACAAAAGTATTAACAATGTCTTGGAGCTGTTCTTCGGTTTCAATATTTGCGATTTGTTCGCCAAGGCAAAGATGACGAGGCTATGCCTCTTTTTGGTTTAACGCCAAATAGAGCTTCATAAGAACTTTGACGTATTCCTTAATGGTAAGTAGTGTTCTTGGAAAATTGAACCCCTGGCCTTTGATAACCCCTGGCCATTTTCTAATAGGTAGACCAATTAGCTTCATTCCTGAACCTCGACTAACTAATGTTTCAGATAACAGGCTTTCTAGATGGCAACAAATTCAAAAATTTAACCAAGTAATTTAGCGAAAATGGTCAAGAGATTATCTAAACAATCTTCAACAAAGAGGAAAGTGGCATTTTGAAAAAAAATAACTTCCAAAAGGGTAGTGTTGTTATTTTAAAGGACGAAAGTCTCCCAATTTTTTCTTGGTCAATGGGAAGAATTCAAGATGTAATACCAGGAAAGGACGGTAAAATTCGGGTAGTTGTAGTAAAAACTCCTCGAGGTATTTTCAAACGTAGCATTTCAAATGTATGTTTATTACCTGTAAATAATACTTAAATTTTGTATAAACTTATTTGTCTTAATGTTTGATTGTATAAAACCGTTTACTGTAATTATCATTAATTGTATTTCTTTATTATTGGAATTATTTAAATTGTGTCAATGTATAGTATGTCACTGTATAGTATGTAGTAATGTATAATTGTGTTAAAGTAAAATCAATTTTTGTAATATGCTAAAACCTTTTGAAATCATAGTATTTCAAAGGCGGGCGGTATGTTGATGCCTGGCTTCGTTTTTCACTGTAACCTTCGCGTCGTTGTCAAGGTTAAAAGTTGCCCGTAGCAACGGAGTTCGTTAGTTGGCTTCAAGAACTGGATGTAACTGGTCGCCAGTTCCAATGTCTTCATGTCGGAAGCATTAAATAAAATAAATTTCGTTTGTTGAAAAGCCTCTGAGTAATTTCGTTTCGAACCTACAGTCCACTCAAAGGATTCACCAGTAGCCATTCAATATAAATCAGGGTATCGGATAAAAAAAATAAACATTAAGAAAACGTTGCACGCAACAGCAAACCTTGCACAACACTGACAAACAGCAGTGTTCCAGAGTATAACAAATAGATGCCACGTGAACTCAATGGCAGTAGAACAAAGGATTTGGCGTTTTTGTCGCCTTTCCATGTCTTCTTGGCTTCTCGTTTCTCCAGCAGACCTCCAGCAGAGCATATCTGTGTTTGTCGATATACACCGGTGATGGTCCGAATGTACACTGAAGTGCCACTGAATTAGGGATAGCAAAGCCTATGCAAATTGTGAAGCGCTGCGCATCATGTATGCGAAAGTGAGGACGCTGTGGTAACTGCATATATAGCGTGTACTGTGGTTGTTCTGAATTAGTTGTTGGAATTGCCAGTATGGGTAAACTGCCTGATTTAGACGCCTTCGATCGCGGACAAATCGTAGGTGCGAGACGCAAGGGCCATTCAATTTCCGAAATCGTCAGACAGCTAGGATTTTCAAGGTCGACAGTGTCAAGAATATACCAAGAATACAGGGATGGTGGAAAAAAAACTAGCGATCGGGCAAACTGCAAAGGACAATTAGCCTTGACAGTGCGTGGTGAGAGATGGCTCAGGCGTGTTGTACGTAGCCAGCGAAGCCAAACATTAGCTCAAATTACCACCCAGTTTAATGACGGTGCCAGTCGCACAGTCAGTAAACGGACTGTGCAACGCTTGCTTCACCGTATGTGTTTCGGGAGCCGTCGACCTACGAGAGTACCATTGCTCTATACTCGCCATCGGGCTGCACGTCTTGCCTGGACAAGAGAGCACAGAGACTGGAGTGTAGAGGACTGGAAACGAGTAGCATGGAGTGATGAGTCTCGATTCCGACTACTTAACGCCGACGGGAGGCTGAGA
>OU015503.1:100281289-100283789 GCA_907164885.2 Dolomedes plantarius | reverse complement strand
GTGATACCTGAACTCCAGCAACGTGGCATTTTAGACACCATGATTTTTATGGAGGACGGGGCCCCACCGCACATTGTTACATGTGTCACACTGTTACTTAAGGAACATTTCACGAATGAACGGATTATAGGCCGAAATTTCCCCCCCAAATTGGCCATCCCGGTCACCAGACCTCAACCCCTGTGACTTCTGGCTATGGGGTTATCTCAAAAGCACTGTTTATGGTGATAATCTAAAGAATTTGGCGGAATTGAAAGATGCGATACACCGACATGTCCGTAGCATTCCTCCTGATATGCTAAGAGCTACTGTTGAGAATGCGGTAATGCGATTTAACTTGCTTTCCGAAAATGGTGGACGCCACATTGAACATGCTTTGTAACACGTTTAAACAGAAACGATTAAACACATTTTAAACCGATGTCTTCATGTCTTATTTCGTTTAACAATATTACATACAGCGCCATTTTCCCCCTGGTGATGAGTTTTTGAACTTTTTTTTATATTTTCGGCGGAAAAGAAATTCCCATGACCTCCTTTAAACTATTTCCAAGTTTGATAACATTTGGTCCAGTAGTTTTCCTTTTATGACCATTTCAAAGTGGAACTTTAATTATAACCACCCTGTATTTCAAAGTGAATTCATCATTAACTTCAGATATAAGATTGGAGATTCATTTAAAATTTAAATAGTGATGTCTATAGGATAAAAGAAGACTTGTGTTTCAGAAAAACTGTAACAGCATATGAGGCCCTAGGGCAGCTAGTGGTCAGCGGTATAATTCGGTTGGACCAGACAGAACGTTTCATTAAATTATCGCAAATTCAACCTTTGTGTCGGTGCAATATCAGAATTGACTAAAATTCTCCGCAAGCCATAAAATACTTCGTGGGCCAGAGCTAATTTTTGGCGCTTGTTAGCAAGATACGGAATTTTGCAAGCGTAACATAAATTCCATGAATATACATACATAGATTGGCTCGGATATCTCTCCTAGTGAATATTCGTGGCAAAAAGAAAATATTAATAAATAAATATATACTTAGTAATAATCTGAAACTTTTCCAGTCTTTTGTTCTAAAATTATGAGTGTCATTTAATAACCTAGACGGCGGCTTACATTCATCTTCCCCGGCGTAACTTGGCTCCCTGAAAGAATGCCAAAGCATTAATGTAATAAATACTCTTTGTTTACGATAATTTAAATGCACATAATCCGTTCTTTTCTCTTTTTTTTATACCCTCGCAAAACTTGTTATGAATTTTGGAACGAAAATTGCGGGGTTATTATCATAGACCTGACATTAAGCACACTGTAGGGGGGAATTAATAGCGGAGTAACAGAAGAAAAATTTCGCTTTTAACTTATGGGAGAACGTGTCCTTGTATTATTCGCTGAAGCAAATTTATTCGTGATAAGAAAGATTGTTTAATTTGTTTGCACTCGAGCAATTTATGGAGAAAGATTTTATTAGTGACATTGCCAAACTAAAGTTTATTTATCTGAGGGGCAAAGCGCCTTAAATGCGGAACTTTATAAGTGTGTATATATATATATATATATATATAGTGGAATCTCGATTGATCGTTCTCCGAATCATCGTTTTCCCGTATGTGTCGTTTATTTCACCCGGTCCTGTCAACCATATTGCTTTGTTATGTTCCCGCATTTATCGTTCAGTTCAGTCGGTCTCTTGAAATACGATAGATAGAGATTCCACTGTGTATATATATTGTGACGTTGTCTCCATTACTCCACGAAAATTGTAATTATATAAGTCTGTGATGCTCGTTCCTACCCCTCAACATGAACTTGTCATCTATCGGCGAAATGTTAAACTGAGCGGTCTCATAAACTCTAGGATAAGAGGCCATAAATTTTGTGTAATATGTGATTCTGACGTTAAAAAAGACATAAATACCAGAGTGGTTCGAGGGCTCTCCACTATATACTTTTGACACTATAGTGACATGTGGAATCCCATAAACTTTGGACACTTACGAGCACTTAAAACGCCGGACAACGCTTTTGAATTCGCCGACCGTATAAAAGAAGACCCCCAATACTCCACAAGAGAGAGATCTGTTTTGAGTGCCAGAGAGGATGCAGCTCTACTGGTCTTTCGGCCTGATAGACCGAGTGGTCTGTGAACCCGAAGCCGTCCTGACATATCTAACATGTGAATTCTAACTCGCTGTACATACTTGCTTGAGAGAGGCAGAGAGTCGGAGAATGAGAGAGACGCTGCATAGAATCCGCCCTGTGTGGACGTGTTTTTTTTAAGTTCCTGTGTTGGGACTGATGGGTCCGAGAGCGTGCATTGTAGATTTGCACAGAGTTAAATTACATATGTTGTAACCTTAAATGTTAAACTTTTTGTGTTTGTAAATAAATTTCCTCGTTAAGTTTCTGTTTTAAAAATTGGCTTCGTCTTTTATTTAGGACTCTGTCTTCCTTTGTTATGGATCCAATAGTTGTGATTTTTTTTCAAAATGCCT
>OU015503.1:100221289-100276289 GCA_907164885.2 Dolomedes plantarius | reverse complement strand
AATTCCCCGTTCCGGTTCGGCGATTAAAAGGACTTTGAATAAGACGGAATAAGAACAAAGATTTATTTACACGAAGTCGAAATACTACAGCTTACAGATCGTCAGAAACTGACTACAGTGCTTCTAACACAATCTGTAGTTCACAAAAGTACGGAAAAACTCAACACGAAAGACGCCGCACGGAGGCGCACGTATCGCGGCATAAATATCAGCAATTTTCCCATGAAAATCTCACAGCTAACAGCGGAGCTTTTGACAACCTCGAAGGACTCTCAAAAAACTCCAATCTGAACTCAAATCGAATCGAGGCTGTATTTATAGCTTCTAGAGAGTCTAGGGATTTCCGAAATGTTCTAGAAAATTCCAGGCTTGGAAAAGTCACCAAATTTGGCGCCTAATAATAGTTGCCAAAAATATCGCCAACAAGGCAATATCTCGCCAATTTGGTGAGATACCATAGAAACCCTATATTAAATGCATGGTACTGCAGAAATTTAGCTAATATGACTATTTACATGAAACAAACGATAATAATGCATTATTTTGCAAGCAGGATAACAATTTTAATGGTAATTTAGGCTATAGACATGCATAACAGTAAACAGTTGCAGTAATATACATATGCAGTAAACAGTTAAACAGAAAAGTACCAAAATGCGTCAAAATTTTGACATACACGCACACACACACACACACACACACACACACACATGCACACACACATATATATATATATATATAGTTTACAAATGTAAATTACTTATTATGAAACAGAAAATGAGTAAATAAATTTTAGGCGCTAAGCTGCTCACAAAAATATTTACGATATAAAGATATTTAAAATTAAGATGACAAAAAGGGAAGATGTGACCATTTAATACTCCTATAACCTGAAATAAGATAGACATATATAAATAAGCAAAAAACGGAATTGGAGGTGGTATAGTTGATGACTGGGGAGGGGGGGGGTTGTGACCCCCCAACCCCGGTTAAACATGTTTTAAGCCCTTGAGTTTAAATGTTAATCAAAATCTAATATCATACAGTCTATATGATAAACGCGAGTTTTACAACTTTTAAACTGTTAGGATTATGAATTGGAATAATGCTCTACATTTAAATATTAAACGCAATATAGTTACTAACCAGTTAATACGTTGTCAACGTTTACATTCAAACAAAAAAACTATGGACGCCAGTATAATTAAATTCTTAACTATAGCTATTGACCAGGGTTTTCCTGTCAATTTCCTCGTATCTATTCTAACCCAGTTTTTTAATTTAGACAATAAAGATTGTGTGAATCGTTTTAAAATAAGTTGGCAACACTAAACATTTCCCTAATACGGCGATATTTATCCCTATAAAGTCTATAAAAGTGTCTATAAAAGTGCGTGTAGTAGTCTATAAAAGTGCGTGTGCATGAGTTTCGTGTCTCATTGCTTGGTGGGAGCTAAGTATTTTGTATCTTAATGTGTATAGTGTATATGTTAGTGAGTAATTATTTAGTTAATTAGTATTATTCTATTTCTGTATCTTAGTATTAAGATTTTTTTCATTCTATTCATCTTGTAATTATGTTTTAGTTGACTATATTAGTAAAATAATCTGGTTTAAAATATCTATTTCACCTAAAATATTTTCCTCTTCAAAATTGTTTATTACTGTCTTGGTTTTATAGCCGACCTCCGGGAGTGTTGCCTGGCTTAAAACATGTTTAACCGGGGTTGGGGGGTCACAACCCCCCCCCCCAGTCATCCACTATACCACCTCCAATTCCGTTTTTTGCTTATTTATATATGTCTACTATCTTATTTCAGGTTATAGGAGTATTAAATGGTCACATCTTCCCTTTTTGTCATCTTAATTTTGAATATCTTTATATATATATATATATATATATATATATATATATATATATATATATATATATATATATATATTTATTTATTTATATATATATATATATATATTTTTATTTATATATATATATATATATATATATATATATATATATTTATTTATTTATTTATTTATTTATAAATATAGATATATATAAAACATACATACAAGTATACATTCAAAAGAGGTAAGCAACGATAAGTAATGCTACGTTAATAACCCGTGGTAGTTTCCTTAGAAGAGACTACCTGAAATTTTTTCAATAATAATAATACCAAAACTTCGCGCGTTGCACGGTTCCTCTTCTTCGAAGGCTTTAATCTCGTAAAGTTTTTCTTTAAATTTCTTTCTATTAAATAGTTTATTTCCGTAGATAAAGCGTGCTATGTAGGCATTTAAAACCTAAAGTCAGGGTGAAATCTAGTCCTAACTTAGGAAAGACAGACACAGGTTTATACTAAAAACATTATTTCTAGGATAACACGCGTTAAAAACAAATTGCAATCACTTTTGAAATTCATACGGTCCCTGACCTTTCACATAAATACACTGTCACGAAAAAACATATGCACCCAGATGCAAACGAGCTACTATCACGAAACTTAACATGTCTGTAGTGTATGAGGAGATAAGCAAATGATTACAAATTCAGAAGAACAAATCGTTTTATTCAGGAGATATGGCATGAAAAAGGTTACAAATCAGTAAGTAGTAAATCCACCTCTGGTAGTTATACAAGCCGAAACACGGCGTGGCATCGAATCAGTGAGGTTACCTATGATCTCCTGCGGAATATCATGCCATAATCTTTGCAACTGGGCAGTTAATTCACCAGTATTCCGGGACGGCTGCAGTTGCCTTCCAAGCACGTCCCAGACGTGCTCTATTGGCGAGAGGTCTGGTGAACTGGCAGGTCATGGGAGTACGTCATATCCTTGAAGACATTGTTGGGAGGGTCGCGCAGTATGTGGACGAGCGTTGTCTTGCTGATAAATGGCACTTGGGCGACTTGATAGTATAGGCAGTACAACTGGCGTTAAAATCTCGTCCACGTAACTGCGTAACGTCAAAGTGCGTTGAAGGACGACTAGAGGTTATCGCGTGTCCCAACAAATCGCCCCCCCCCCGCTGTTACACCTTGTGTAATCGCCGTATGCCTCTCGACAACAAATGCCGGATCGGACCGGTGGCCTGGCCGCCTCCACACGCGTATGGGCTGGTCATCAACATTGAGACTGAATCGGGATTCATCGCTGAAGATCATACGCTTCCAGTCGGTCACACTCTAGCTTGCCCGAGGTCGGTAAAAATCCAATCGACACTGCCTATGATGTGGGGTCAGTGGTAGGTGTCTTAATGAACGTCGGCTCCTTATACCTGCGTATGCCAATAGTCTCCGAATGGTTTCCCTTGATACCACCGAATGTCTGAAAGGTGGTAAATGGTGTCGAACCTATTCTAGCGACGTTGTTGGTGCGGACGTGGCCGCTCTTATGATTGCGCGATCCTCGCGAGCATTTGTGTTCCTGGGACGCCCTGACCCTCCGCGACGATAGACTTTTCTGCGGTTTCTTTGATCTGCGAAGAAAATTCCGTTTCCCCACAGAGAAGGGTTAAACCGATAACTGTGGACTAAAGAGCAGATACCTTGACGATGACTTTAGATAAAATGAAACGGAATGACCGCTTCCAGTCATGAGATTGGGTGCAGGGGCAGGGAACAAAAAACGGATTCCCAAAAGGGAGGTTTTTGCAGTGTTAAAGCAATCATGTGTAGATAAAAGTAGCTAGAAATAATCCGCCTCCCGTCTTTTACACTTAAACTAGTAGGGATGAGACATCGATGTCGATGTTTTCAAAACGTCGATGTTTTCAAAACATCGAGGTTTTAAACATCGATTTATTGAAGCCGATGTTTTTTTAACATCGATGTTTTGTGCTCGATGTTTTTTTTTAATGAAAAAGTACCGTAATAAAAAAAATTTACCACGTAGCATAATTTTCACACTCAGTAAATGTAAGTCTGAATTCTGAAAAGGACGAATACAAAAGGGGGAATGATTCCTTAGCAAACAGACAAATGGCAATTAAAAACCAATGAACCAATCAGAGCGCTTGGAATGTTCCTGACACTCCAGAACCTTCCATGGGGTTTTATTTTACAAATAGTATATACACGAGTGCATCCATTTAAGTTTTTGTTTCGTTCTGGTTTTATATAAGTTGACGTTAATATTATTAGTAAGATGCCTCCCAAAAGTACCGTTTGGAAATATTTTTACAAAACCTCTGACAAATTAGCAAAATGCAATATTTGCCTTAAGTCCCTTAAAACTTCTCGCAATACCACGAATTTATGTGGACATTTGAAGGCAAAACATGGCGGTATTTACAACGAGAATTTTGAGTCATCAATGTAGCCCAAAGCAACCAAGTTTTTGTCATTTATGTCTGTCCAATCAGAGAGTAAAATTAAATCACCCCTCCCCCCCCCGACTAACGGAAATAACATTAATGTTAGAAATTATTAAACCAGTTTTAAAAAATGGATGTTCTAAAACATCGATGTTTAAAAACATCGATGGTTTTTGGGCGATGGTTTATTAGAATCGATGTTTTAATATTGAATATCGATGTTTCAGAACATCGGTGTTTTGTTATCGATGTCGCATCACTATAAACTAGCCCATAATAGTTCTTATTTGAACGCATGATCTCGGGCTTTATTCAAATGAAGTGTTAGTCATGTCATCTTGACAGAATGGCGCCAAACAAAAAAGAATTGAGAAAGAAATCCCTAAAGAAAATTTGTAGGACAACAAAAATAAAGAAGGCAAAGACCACACAGCGTTCTAAGAGAAACTTCTTATCCTATCTCTTCTTATCGTAGCACAGTGCGAAAGCAGGAGATTGACACATTTCGGAATGACGAAGTGATCGTTTAGGATCATTTTCTGCTTGGCGCAATGTATTTGCACTGATGGCGATAAAGGGCTTTTTGTTCGGCGCCAAATGCTTTTTTGGCTTGTCTATTCCATTAAAACAATCGAATAATCAACGAAGTAATCTTTACACTAGGCGAATAATACAAAAAAATATTTTGGTAGAAATTCGTTTTATATGTCATAGGTTACGTATAAACACGAGTTTAGACCAGTTTCATTTATTATTTCTTCAGATTTAGACAAATATGGGGAAAGAATTCAACAAGAGATCTGCGCCATCTGGAGCCAAGTAATATTAGTGCAATTTATGTGCAATGTAAATTAAAAGGATATTTAAGGCTGCTATGTACTAAGAAAAGAAATATCGTATTTCCCTTTTCCTCTTCTTGCAGACTCTTGTGGTGGGAGGAGTCCAGTTGACAGTTCGAGAATTCCATCCCCCTTAGGATTGACATTTTGAGGGATTGTAATGGCTCTCTGTCTATAGGGGGGTTAAGCGCTGCCCCCAAATTTTTTATTTAAAATATATTTTTGTCAACTATTTCCAGGTACATAAATGCTGATAATCAAATAAAATTGGTATTGTCAGATAGCCTGAACTTTTCTGCAAAGCGCTACAGGATTCATTTTATAAATTTCGTCCACCGAAGGAATTTATGGGCGTCTAAAACACACTATACCAGATATATCCCCTAATAATTTAAATTTTAAAATATTAATTGCATTTTTAAAAAAAAAGCGAAAAATGTACACAAATGTAAAATTTCTTTCTCTATGAAGGAGTACAATTTTTAAAAAAATCTTTGAATCCAAGTCGGCAATCCGTGGACAAATTTTCTCCATAGGTTAACATTGAGGTGAGCGAATCCAATGGGGTTAGTACACAGCAGCCTTAAGCACGGTAAAAAGGCAGATATAGGTTCACTTCAGCTTTGTTTATACACACGTTTGAGACAAAAAACGTTATGCAATTTACTACCTAAACATACCACATAAGATCTGGAGCCAATCAACTCTCGCGTTATGAGAGTAAAATAGGTCTTATAAGCACAGCACGCGACATCTAAACATGGGATCACCACTGATTTTGTCAATTACAATTTAAAACAAAAACATATAAAAAAATAGAGAGAATAGGAACGCGCCCCTTCCAACCTTCAATATTGACTTCTTGCTTGAAGAAGCGTTTCACTTTTCGCCTCCCTAAAGAAAACTTACGCTACTGCGACTAAAGAAAGAAAGAAAATAATTTTAGGTAGTCTCTCCTAACGAAAGTACCGCCGGTTATTAACGTAAGATTACTTATCATTCCTTACCTCTTTTGTATATATATATATATATATATATATATATATATATATATATATGTGCGTGTGTGTGTGTTTGTTTGTGTGTTATGTATATATGTATCTCTATCTATCTATCTATCTATATATATATATATATATATATATATATGCATGTATATATGTATAAATATATGGATATATATATTTATAAATATATGTATATATATGTATATATATATGTATATATATATGTATATATATATATATATATATATATATATATATATATATATATATATATATATATATATATATATATATAATATATATATGCATATATATATATATATATATGCATGTATATATGTATAAATATATGCATATATATATTTATAAATATATGTATATATATGTATAAATATATGTATATATATATATGTATAAATATATGTATATATATATGTATATATATATGTATGTATATATATATGTATATATATATATGTATATATATATTACAAAATTTTGACGCATTTTGGACTTTTCTGTTTAACTGTTTACTGCTTGCCCAAGCGATACAGACTGGGTTTGGGGCGCTGCCAATAGTATAACTCGTGACGCAAGACATCTGAATTTTGCTTTCCGGAGGACCATTATGGAGGAATGTAATCCTACGTTAAAAAAAAACTGTTGTAGGCGCAGTTATGTTTTGATATAATCGAAGGAAACGTGTGTTAGCGCGGTAACGAGATTATTGAAAAAAAGATCATCAGCCTTGTTATAATACCTGAAAGGGTTCGTAATTTTCGCCGAACGTTCATTCACGATGTTTTCAGGATCTTCTATTTTGCCTTTTCACCCCCCTGCAAACCCTTTTTAACGGCAGATGTCCGTTCCGATACAGCCTCCTCGAAACGAAAAACCGGTGGAAGCGTCGTTACTCCGGTAACGAGACTATTAAAATGGCTCATCAGCGTTGTAATGGCGCCAGAATGGGTTCGGGGGAATTTTTAAACATTTCTAATAATTTCACCCCCCTCCGAGCAAAAATAATATTGTGTTAGGTTGATATGGCCGTAATTACTGAACACGCTGCGCTGTAATCAGTGCTGTTTTATTTTTTTTCCCCTTCGCCCGCTCTTTTCTGCGTTATCTGTACATCAGGTTAATGAAGATTGCTTTTGTGGGCATGTAAATGCTCGCTTGCCTCTGGAGGCATTATTGTCTGCGATTTCTTAAGTGGGATCATTTGAATCAAGATGCCGGTGTACAGAGGAGTTCTGCATATTTCATATCTCGGAGGGGAAAAAAAATGTCTTCAATTTTCATTTACCTCATTTTATGAATATTAAATAAAGTACAATGCGTTTAGGCTCTCTTCCTACGCGGCTCTTGGTGGCGTGTTAGGCTGGCCACCTGTAATTTCTGGCAATCGCTTTGATGGGGAGTTCTTAAGGCGACAATGGACCTTCAGATTGACAAAAATATGTTACTAAAACGATTTTTTTTCAATTCCTACTATTAGTTCACACTCTCTCTATATATATCTTGTTCAAATTTTCAATCGTTAATAAAAGTACTTTTTATTCATCCACTCAAGTTCAAATACATTTTTTTAAACTTGTAGTGGATGACACTTGATGTTAATACAGTTTTTTCAAATATTAATTCACTAATTAAATTTAATTAATCAATTTTAGTTTTAGACCATATATATCTTGTTCAAATTTTCAATCGTTAATAAAAGTACTTTTTATTCACCCACTCAAGTTCAAATACATTTTTTTAAACTTGTAGTGGATGACACTTGATGTTAATACAGTTTTTTCAAATAGTGATTCATTAATTAAATTTAATTAATCAATTTTAGTTTTAGACCATATATATCTTGTTCAAATATTCAATCGTTAATAAAAGTACTTTTTATTCATCCACTCAAGTTCAAATACATTTTTTTTAAACTTGTAGTGGATGACACTTGATGTTAATACAGTTTTTTCAAATATTCATTCATTAACTAAATTTAATTAATCAACTTTAGTTTTAGACCTAGAGCGTCTCTTGTTACTGTGTAAACGGTAGCACTGCGGTATCGCGGGCATCTCCCGTCCTGTAGGTTGCGAGATCGGATCCACAACCTGACAAACTTTTTCTCTCTCTTTCCCCCCCCCCTCCTAATCTCGCACAGTAGGCAAGGTTCTGGTAGGCAATCCTTTTTTTCAATTCCTACTATTAGTTCACACTCAAATTTTTCTTTGTTGACCTAAGTAAGAATTGACTTTAAAAAATTTTTTTATATATGACTTGTTTTCTTTCAGAAAATGATTCTGCAACTCATCAGATTTAAATTTTTTTTTTTAAAAAAAGTATGTTGATCCGATCATTATTAACCGAGTTATAAGTATTTTTTTCAAACGTAAACAATGGAAATATTACGTTAAATTAAAACTTTAAATGCTATTTTCTCAAAACAAGTTTTCATGTCGTTTCGGTAAGATCAAAATGTTCCATGCGTCATAATTTTTCTTGAATTTTCATAAAATTTCATAAAATGATTATTTATATATGTTAGAATAAAACTTAGTAATAAATCCATTATACTATTTTAAAACACCTTAAAATTTTTACAATAAAAATTTTTTTCATAAAAGTTTGCATAAGATGACCTATTTTTATCTAGTTTTTATAAAATATGTCTGCAAATCAAATATTGATACTAACTTTTATTATAATTATATAAAGCTAGCTTAAGAAAGAAAAGTAGATATCTGTGACAAAAATCGATGCGCATGGAGCATTTTTAAATAGAGTAATTAACAAACTGATTTTAATAATATCTTAATTAATTACATTCTGATTTTCTTTTCATTTAGCATTTTCATCTCTAAACGACACTGATACTCTAAACAATACTTTATACTACGATTTTTAAACAAAAAATAAGAGGGGTAATTCTAAATTAACAATTTGCACGAAGCGGAGATCTTATTCTTTAAAATGGTACCTCATTTATCGATTTTGGTTAAGTATGAAGGGAGAAAAAAGGATAAAAAAAAACACTTTTAGAAATAATGTATATATACTTCTCAAAACAATCAGGGGAGCACATGATTTTAACGAAATTACACAAATACTTACACCGATAAGTAACATAAAATAAATCATCCATAAATTAAAACCTAGCAGGAAACAGAAAAAGAAAACTTCATATGCAAATCAAAGTTCATGACGCCAAAAACCAGAAAAAGAACATAAGGGCGGAAATCGGGATGTTGCAGAAACGTCTGTTTCACTGCCTTAACTGTGAAATTCGATTGCTCAGTTATTCTTTTTGAGAAAAGGTGACTTGAAAATGTCTCAACAACGTGATTTACCCGAATCCATGGCATGGCGTATTATAGGCAGACTTGAATCCGGGCAAACACAACGTAGTGTCGCGGACGCTGTTGGAGTCGCCAGAAGTGTCGTTGCAAGGCTGTGGAATCGATTCCAAGAAACAGAGAATGTTAGACGTCGACCAGGGCAAGGTCGGCCACGCGCCACTATAGCAACTGATGGCCGGTATATACTGTTAACAGGTCATCGAAACAGAACAGACAATGCTACTCAGCTGCAAAGACAGTTGCTCTTGGCAACAGGACGAAGGGTGTCCAGCCAAACACTACGTAATAGGCTTCATCAGGGAGGTCTCTATGCACGTAGGCCAATGGTCTTCAACAAGCGTTGAAGACCTTCAACACGTTGACAACAAGCCACCGTGCGGCCCGAAGATGATGGGCTGCTGAACATCGCGATTGGGAGCAACATGATTGGAGCCAAGTGCTGTTTACAGACGAGTCCCGATTCAGTCTGGAGTGTGACATCCGACGTGTTTTGGTATGGAGGGAAAGGGGCACTCGAAATAACCCCACATTCGTTTGTGAGAGGTCACAATACAGACGAGCTGGTTTTATGGTATGGGTCAGAATCAGCATAGGTGGACGTACGGACCTGCATATCATTCGGAATGGTACTTTGACGGCCCGAAGGTATGCAGACGAGATAATGAGACCTCATGTCATACCTTACGCTGCAGCCATTGGATATTCCTTTGTTTTCCAGCATGATAATACCAGACCGCATACAGCTCGTCTTGTGGCGAACATGCTTGAAGCTAAAACAATACAGCGTATGGAATGGCCAGCGTGCTGTCCTCACCTGAATCCAATCGAGCATGTTTGGGACATGCTCGGACGACGCATTGCTGCGAGACCAAGGCCTCCTTTTACTCTCCGAGACTTGGAGATTGCACTTCTTGAGGAGTGGAACAGTATTCCCCAAAGTCTTATCGATAACATCATCGCATCCATGGAAAACAGGTGTGTAGCAGTCTTAGCTGTTCGAGGAGACCACACGCCATATTAAAAATCTTGCATCATTTCTAAAGAATACTATTTTTATCGTTTACAAGTAACCAAATTGTTGCCCTAAATCATCTTTGCATGTTTTTTCCATATTTTCAAAGAATTAAAGCTTAATTACAAATTTACGTCTATTTTTCTGTATTGCGCATTGATACACGTGTACTATCCATTTTATGCCAATACGTGGCTGTCTCGCACGATTTTCTTAACTTCTTTGCTTGCTCCCCAAATTTTTTTTAGCAGTGTACATATATATACATACATATATCTATATATATATCTATATATATATATATATATATATATATATATATATATATATATATATATATATATATATACATACATATATATATACATATATATATACACACACACACACACACACATATATATATATATATATATATATATATATATACATACACACACACACACATATATATATATATATATATATATATATATATATACACACACATATATATATATATATATGTGTGTGTGTGTGTGTGTGTGTTTACGGGACTATATAGGCTTTGTATAGCTGCATTTGCATAGTTAAGGCAGTAGCATTTCGTTGCAATTGAAATCTGTATGATATCAACCGGAGTCTCTTGGTTGACAACTGATAGTAGCTGGAATACCGTCGACTCTGGCGCTCAACAGACGTTCTTAAATCTACTAAATTGTTCCACAAAGCTTGATGGTTGATTTTTACTGTTAGATTTTTAGGTTCGACTCTGGTACGGGCAAATTGTCCCTGTGAAATTCGGAGCAAATCAGAAGGGGAGTGAGATTTCTCAGTTGATAATCGTAGATGGTCTTAGTTAAGCAATTATGCTAATAAATTATTATTATTACCAAATTTCGCTTTAAAAGCTGTTTATCACTGAATTTTCGCCGGAAAGTAGTAAAAGAATAATTTTCGCATTCATTCGCTCATATCGGCAAATTTCTCATTTATTTGCATCTATTTCGTAAATACGAAACTCACGTATCCCCCCTAACAAAATTTTTACCATGTTTTTATTAACTTGCTTTCTTGTTTGTGTGTGTGTGTGTTTGTCCAGTACAAATCTTGCAATCGATTTTTAACTAACTTCCCGACTAGCTAGACATTTGAAACTTTTAGAATAGCTCGGAACACGATGGCAATGCATTATTTTAATACTTTTAGCCATCTTTAAGCAGAATTGAAATCATTTTCAATTAAATTTTGTTTTGTACACTGGTGCAGCCATCTGTAGGCCGGGACGGAAACAAAAAGTTAAACGCAAGATAACTTCCAATTAAGTTCATTTTCTTTCAAGTTGATTGGATAATTCATGAAAAAAAATTTAAAAATGTGTTTGTTAATACATAGAATTGTCAAGTTTATATGATTCAACAGAAAATTTAAAAACATGGTATATAAAAAGTTCTTTTTATCTTGTAATTATTATATTTATTTTCATCAAATCAAAAGTTTTTATTTCAGCTTCACAAGAAACTATGATCATATATATATATATATATATATATATATATATATATATATATATATATAATATTAAAAAACTAGTAATATCTTAATTCAACAAACTTAACATTTAAAAAATATTAATTCCTCACTTTACTATTCAAAATTACATACCCCTTTTTAATCTTATTAAGTACTTAATTTTCCCTTGGGCATTCGTGTTAAATTCTGTTGTTACAGTCCTTGGCAATATCATCAAAGATGGCTGACTTTTTAACGAAATTAGACGCGACGCGGCGTCCATAAAAATTAGATCAGATCAGAGCATCAACAAATAACTTTTATCCAATCAAAAAGTAAGTCACACCTCTGTGTCACGTGATGGGATGACTTTATAAAACTATCTGATGTCTAAATTTAGACGCACTCTGTAATATTTTGCCTGCTACGAAACACCCGGTGGAGGGGCCGGCGATTTTAATAAATATGTAGTTCGAGAAACCTTGTGTCAACTTCTGATTCTTTCGGCCAGAGTATCGTCCAGTAATCCAGCGAACTAAAATGCTTTCACCGGGATGTGGGGTTGCGGCATCTTCAGTGCAGTGACCGGCGGCCGTTTTCCCCATGTCACATATAGATATATATATATTTATTTATAGATTTAGAATTATTTATTTAGAATTATTTATTTAGAATAGATATTTAGAATTATTTATTTATTTATTTTCCAAAACATTTGGATTTGTTTTTGTTTTAGAATGAATTACTTTAAAAATGACGTTTTAAAACTGTAATAACTCTGTGTTTTGTCGTACAAAACACTCTCCTGACATCCATATAAAAAAAGCTATTTTGGACATAGCTGTAATTTGAATACTTTCTTCGTCCTGGTAATTTTAGTTAATGCATAGTGATATACAGATTGTTGCCGAATTCGATCGACAAATTCAGAGGGGTGATAGTTGGCATCAAGACGAGAAATATTCGCATAGGAATGTATGATCGAAAACGTAAACCCGACGCTGGAGGGCGCTGTTTACTTAATCGGACCATACCTCTTACCGACCCCACTGGATGGCCGGAAATATTGCATTTTTATGGGGGAGGTATAAAACTCAAAAACAAAAAAGAATCACATATGATCGGAATGTATGATCGGAAGCGCAAACCTGATTAGCTAGAAGATAAACAAAGATGCAGAGATGAAAAGTGAACATTTCTGCATTTTTGAATCCCCGCGTACCCCCCGATAAAAAGCCCTGTATATATATATATATATATATGTGTGTGTGCGTGTGTGTGTGTGTGTAAGTGATAAATTTTAACCACCTCTAATCGCCTGTAATCAGAGTTCTTTCACTCTATGGTAACCTTTCCGTCCTTTGCCAATACTAAACTACCTCGCCAATTTCTGGCAACCCGTTTACAGCTACTTCTACGCTCGCCAGATGAAAGCTGGACGTCGCGCTGTAAGGTCATGTTATTGCTGGAATAAACTTCTTGAATTCGAATTCTTTTGATTCGGCCTCGATGTGCTTAATTTCAAGAGATGACCATTGGAGTCATCTCATATATATATATATATATATATATATATATATATATATATATATATATATATATATATATATATATATATATATACAGAGGCTGTTCACACATTTTTTAGACGATGTATATTGTATTCACAAAACTAAATTACGTAAAATTCTTGTGTTTTAAATGTTCTATTTGACATCCCTTATTCTGAACTATCTTTCGACACCGCAATTTCCAGGATAATAATGCCTTTTGAAGTGTCAAAAGAGGTATTCTATCCCATTCCTCCTGAACAGCTTTCCAGAGTCCTGTAAGGGTTTTGGGACGACGTTTGGATAATGCAGATTTTAAAAGTCCGAAAGCACAAAAATCCATAGGTGATACATCGGGAGATTTAGTAGGGATATCAGTGAAGGGTTATGGCCTTGATACCAGTTTTTGTTCCATTTCTTTTAGGAAATTTACAGTGGATTTTGATGCGTGACTGCTAGCTTTGTCCTGATGGAGTCTCACAGATTGATGGCACTGTGGGTAAAGCGATGATATTTCATTCAGAAAAATTGGCGATAAAATATGTTCCTGATAGTATTTGGAGTTAATCTTGACATTTTTTTCCACTCTCTTTATTTTTAAATTGCCATTATAAGAAAAACCAGCAATAATCATGAATCCCTTAGAAGAACTTTTAGAATTCTGCAGCGTGTCCTGCGTTCAGCGATATGATTTGGAAGAAGACGATGCACATTGCGTTTTTTCGCTTTCTTAAGATTTAAATCAACGTTTATCATTTTGTTTACAGTGGACACCGACCATTTTAATGATTTTGCAACTGTCCTTTGACTAGGGGTATTTTCTTTTAACATTAAACAACGTACCTTTTCAATAGTCGAAGATGTCCGTTTTTTCCTTGGATACTTGTTTGGAATTTTTGTCCCACTTGAGGCTCCAATTTGACGTTTTTTTTCCTTTCTTGTTGACGATATTACCCATCGACGCTTTAGATATCACAAAACCATGACTCTCACATCGTTTTTGGATAACGGAGTATGCATATTTCTCTTCGGAAAGAGCATAAATGTAGCCTTCGAATCACTGCTTTGTTAAAAACGCCATTTTGAATAAAAACAAAACTTTCAAGCCGCAGACTATAATTTTGACTTTTAAAAACATAGTACAATTGCAATTATTTCTTTTGCAGCAAACGATTTTTTATTACCGCTTACCAAAATCGTCTAAAAAATGTGCGAACAGCCTCTGTATATATGTGTGTGTGTGTGTGTATATGTATGTATGTAGGTATGCATATATATATATATGTGTGTGTGTGTGGAACTTGAAAATGACGTTACATCGATCGAACTATTGCACTCGATTAACAACAGATGATCTCATTCTAATAAAATTTTAAAATTACATTACTCTTGCACTAACAATGTGTCTGCGTGCAAAATTTAAAACAAAATCTGAGAATGCGAACATTTAAAAATTTTTTTCCTCAAGCTGCACATTGTCAAACAAAAAAACCCATAAAATTGATGATTTTTTTTTTTTTGACAGCTCTACAACATAACCGGAACCGCTTCCATACAAGTCCATCGATCTAAACCGATCAGATTCATTCATGTGAAAAAAAACCCGGGCGAAATGGAAGATTCTGCTTAAATGAAGCCCGGGCTCACAGTCGGATGGCTCACAGATTTACCCGGCGAAGAAATACTGACAGTCATTTAAGATGAAATATCAGTAATGTACCCGAAATGGACGTCGGAAGGCATTTCCCTGGGACCGAAGTAAATGAAATAAAATATTTCAGGACCCACTCCAGTTGCAGAGGGCGTCCATTTTCCTGAACTTGCAAAACTTCGCTTATTTTTCTGGAGACGGATAAAACACCGATTTATTATGGTTTCCCGGCGATGTTTGAGGGAGATAATGTTTCATATCGGATTCTTTCGGTGTAGTGTTTTGGGCGATCAACTGACGAGAAACGTGCATTTGTCATCATTAAGGTGCGTTTTCTCGTTTTGCCGGCAAGACGTTTGGCGCTGGATAAAACCGATATCAACATGTTACGTAGAGGTGTTTCAAGAAGGCAGAATTCTGTTTGGGGAATATAAACCAGTGGTTCTCAGCCTGGAAAGCACGCCCCCCCCCCTTCGGAGGCGTAAGGGATATTCGGGGGGGGGGAGTGCAAAGAATATGGGAAGAACGTATTTTCTAGGGTTAGTTATTACGTCATATACAGTGGAATCTCGATCTATCGTTTTTCAAGGGACCGATTGAAATGAACGATAAATGCGGGAAAACGATAGATGCGGAAACATAATAAAGCAATATGATCGTTGGGACTGGATAAAATGAACGACACATACGGAAAAACGATGGATCCGAAAACGATCGATCGAGATTCCACTGTATATATATATAATATATATATATAAAATATATATATATATATATATAATATATATATATATATATGTGTGTGTGTGTGTGTGTGTGTGTGTGTGAGTGTGTGTGTAAGTAATTAAGTAGGTAATAATAACGTCCCAGTATTATTAATTGTTCTAAATCTGCGTATTCTAAATTATCCTATTATAGTTTCAATGAAGTACAGTCCCTCTGTCAAAATTGTGATCTAGAAATAAACGAATTAGCTAATTTGTCCCTTAAGGCACGTGCGAACAGTAAGATTGTTCATTAACAGCATGACTCAGAACCTCTTGCCTTTTTATCGCATGTTCGGAATCACGGGAATAGTTGTCATCGATGAGCTATGGCTCACATGGTTAAGTCAGGTGCTCGTTCATAATCAATTAAAATAATTTTAGACTCCTACTGCCCCCCGTGGTATAAAAACGCTGAGCAGCGATTTTCAGCCATTCCTTACCTTTGCTCGCTTGCTATTCTGGCTGCCCTCCCTCGAGTTTCTTTCGTTCTTCCGGTTTTGTCCTCGCCCTAACTCTGCTACTGTCCTATGATGTGACATTCTGTCTTTCCACTGCCCCGGGAGCCGGCCCTGTGGCTGTTTTACCATTTAATGTTCCTCCTGCAAATCTTATATCATCCTTGTGTGCCGTGTATCGTCGTCGATGTCTGCTGAATAAACAATGTACATCTCATCAGTGTTGTGCGTTCCTTCAATGCTTCTCCTCTCTGTGGTTTTACCTCCCCGATGTGTCTATGGCTCTTCTGAAATACTATTAAGAAATTGTATTATTATAGTATTTAGTAGTAATTTCTTCTGAATATAGTATTTAGTAGTAATTTCATTATAGTATTTCATTATAGTAATTATATTATTTCATTATAGTATTTCTTTATAGTATTTCATTATAGTAATTCATTACAGTATTTAGTAGTAATTTCTTCTGAATTACTACTAAATACTATAGAGTTATTTAAATTCTCTCTTCTCGTCACTCCGGCTTCGTCTACACTGACGTGTATCGTCTCATCTACATAGTTAAAGTTTATCGTGCGTGTAAAGTCGATTTCATTATATATATATATATATATATATATATATATATATATATATATATATATATATATATATATATATATATATATATATATATATAAGCCTTTAGAGGAGGGGTATAAGAAGATCACCAAAAGGTGAAGCATAGACATAAAAAGGTCTAGAACTACTGATATAAACAATCATGAAAATATTTTCTAATGAAACACCTTGGAAGCGCACAAAGGAAGAGTATCTCCAAGCACGAAAAGTCTACAAAACGTAAGTGGAATCTTCGAGTGTATTTGTTTAGTAAACGACAAAGAGATTATTTTAAGAGTTCAATTTAAAAAGATTTCGGGCAATTCGTTTTTTTTTATAAAGAATAAACGGGTCGTTACCTGCAATGTTTATAATGAAAGGGTAATTAATAATGATAAATGTGCGCTACGTGGACACGAGAATAAGGTTATTCTAATAAGAGAACGTAATTTCTCCATTCAGTATAGCTCGTTGCACTTATTATAGGGTTATTTAAATTCTGTACTTCCAGAGCTTTAATTAAGTTTAAACAACATTAGGATAAACAGGAAATAAAAAGTGCAATTGAAAATTGCAATGATTTAATTATATTTGTAAGGATTTAGTAGTATAATTATAAAAAATTTGTTTTGGGCCGGAAATGGTCCTTCATTTAAATATAGTGATCTGACATTAAATACGACCTTGAAGTTGTTTTTATATTGGAGTGTTAAGCCCCTTTTGTAACCATCCTAAAAGTTGCATCAGAAAAGAAAAACCTTTCTTACTGGATACTCAAGACCTTAAAGGAACCACCATGAAAATTTCAGCTTCCTACTACTTATGGTTCCCAAGATAGTGAGTCAGTGAGTGAGTAATATTTTGCTTTTATATAAATACAGAAAGCACTTATACGTGTGTACTTACGAATATGTATATTTGTGTATCTATGTTATATATATATATATATATATATGAAACGATAAACCTTTCCCTTCATTAACTTTGTCTTACCGCAACAGAACATTATCCCTCAATTTGATTTCGATCAAGATATGCCAAATTAAGCTATTAAGTTTTCCCCCTAAAAGCCACGTGCGGACAACACTTATATAAGATCGAATCTAGTGGAACATCCGAAACGATCACCCCATATGACGCGTTAAAGCCAGGTGTCAATTTTTAACCAATTAAAAGTTCAGCGCGCCTGTACTCAGGGCGTGAACCTCGCTCGTCTTCCGTGTTTCGCTCTGGTCCGGCAAGCATGTAGTTTTTGCGCTGCCTGTTTTATATTGCTATGTGCTGTTCCGCCAGCCCCAGGACGTTATTTCCTATGCATAAAGTCCTATAGCTATTATAACTGGAACTTAAATAATGTACTTGAGCCAGTAGAATATTACTTAATAAAGAACTGTGTAACCAGCTATGTGGAGTATTATGTTTTCTCGCCTGGACTTCATCCCTACGTCAATCAGCCACTTTCTACGACTACATCTGGTATTTTTCGAGTTACCAGCCCGTTGCATCGCCCCGAGACAGCTTTCATTACATAGACTCTGCCTAAGCCACTCTCCACGACTGAAATATGATTCGAGGTCTCGTCCTGTCATCCGACATCTTCTTTGCTAATATTATATATATACACTGCTTTTATATATATACCCTGAATTTATATAAGTGATAGATTTAAATAAGTAGTTGAGCTTTGGTCAGTGTCGTGCGCTCCCTATTTTTCTCGTCAAGTACACTGCTGGCCACTGTAAATGCAACACCCTGAAGGAAACATGCAAATAACATGAAATTTATAACATGCATTAGCGGAGGTGAGATATGCAAATGATTAGAATTTCAGCGCAGACGCACATCACGCGCGCCTGTGGCGCCACTTCAAAGCGATATTTAAGGCTTGGAGATTTCGACGATTTCAAGTTCGGCAATTGTGTTTTTCTTGTGATTTTTTTCAAAAAAAACGATCAATTATGCCTCGTCGAAAACAGCGATCATCTTTTGATCAAGTATCCGAGTTCGACAGAGGAAGGATAGTGGCCTACCGAGATTGTGGATTATCTTTCAGGGAAATCGGTAGTCGTGTTGGACGAAACCAAACAACTGTAATGCGGATATGTGATCGTTGGATGCAGGAGGGTACGACGGACCGGCGTGTTTGATCGCATCCACCTCAGCGCACCACTTCACGTGATGACAGGCAAATTGTGCGCATGGCAGTGACGGATCGCTCAGTCACATCACGAACCATAGCACAGCACATGCAGTCTGTAACGCATCATCCAGTGTCTGCGCGTACCATTCGACGCCGTTTACAGCAGAGTGGTCTGTCCGCAAGACGTCCATTGTTTTGTCTACCCTTGACGCAGAACCACAGACGTCTCCGCCGCCAATGGTGCGATGACAGAAGGATGTGGACGGCAGAATGGAATGAAATTGTCTTTACTGACGAGTCACGCTTCTGTCTGCAACACCACTATGGTCGCATTCGAGTCTGGAAGCACCGTGAAGAGAGGATGCTGAACAGCTGCGTTATGCACCGCCACACTGGTCCTGCACCGGGTATTATGGTATGGGGCGGTATTGGATATCACTCTCGCACACCTCTAGTACGCATTGCCGGTACTTTAAACAGCCAGCGCTATATCTCCGAGGTGTTGGAGCCAGTTGTCCTTCCTTACCTCCAGGGCTTGCCCACAGCCATATTTCAACAGGATAATGCGCGACCACACGTGGCACGCATTGTCCAACGGTTCTTCGTCAATCGCCAGATTGAATTGCTTCCCTGGCCGCCTCGCTCTCCGGATTTTTCGCCGATAGAAAACATGTGGTCCATGGTTGCTCTACGATTGACCCAGATTCCATCCCCAGCTGCCACAGCAGATCAACTTTGGCAACGTGTGGAAGCTGCTTGGTCTGCTGTACCCCAAGAACTCATCCAAAGTCTCTTTGAATCCATATCGAGGCGTGTGGCAGCGGTGATCTCCAACAATGACGGCTACTCTGGCTACTGATTTTGGCAGGTACCACACTTCACAGAAGTCTATAAATTTAATCATTTGATACTTGGTCAACATGTTATCTACAAAATAAATTTTGTTGTGATATCTCTTGTCTTTCTTGGTGTTGCAATTTGAGTGGCCAGCAGTGTATATATATATATATGTGTGTGTGTGTGTGTGTGTGTGTGTGAGGCTAAAATATGGTGGGGGGGGGCGATCGCGAGACCTTAAAAGGGATTTTAGTTATAAAGTATAGGATTTAGCAATTAAAGTCTGGGAGTTCAAATAATCGGAGTAACGTATTCAGTGAAAATATAATTAAAGGGTCGGCTTGATTCAATTTCCGAAGAACCGAGGAGAATTTAAATTAGACGTATAACCTTGAAGTTGGCGCTAAGAAAGAAAGTGTTTAGGTCAGCAAAAAGAACATTCGATATGACATCATGAATAAGTAATGAGCGTCATAGCGCGTTAGTTAAAAGCTTAAGAACAAAGAAGTTAGTTTAGAGTCATGGAAGGTTAGGAGACGATAAAGACGTGTGACGTTGGGCGCACAGATTTTAAAGGGGATGGGGCGTAATATTAATGATTTGGAGCTGGGAACGTCTAAGGATTAATCAATAAAGTTCAGTGTATTTAAATTGGAGTTGTCTTTTAATCGTGTCAAGCTTGGTTTACTGCATTTGATAGAGTTAAAATTATGAGTGGCCTCGCCACCGGTTCACGGACTGCATTATGTTTCTCAAGACGTTCGGATTAATGTGTTAATAAGTTGGGCGTGAAGAAAGCAAATCCGACAAATATATATATATATATAGAAAGGGCTCACAAGGAAGTCGGATTTTTTTTTTAAGCAGCCAAAGAAAGGTCAATTTTTTTTTAAATTTAAAAAGTTTAAAAAGTTAAACAAGTCAAAAGTAGATGGCGCTGACATGCGAGAGATTCAGCAGAATTATACAAATCGATCTTGCAGTAAAAGACCGTGATACACGAGTTTTTGGAGGATCGTCCACGAAGTGGAAGACCCTCGTTGGCTGAGGGCCACATTATTACGGTAGAAACCGTTATGAATGATATGGCGGTTGAAAAGTCCACGGGGAGTAGCAATGCTCGCAAAGCTGGACCAGTGACTCTACCAGTGACTTTTTAAATTTTTATTTTGCTGACTAAAAAAATCTGACTTCTTTGTGAACCCTTTCTTGCAAACTGCACTTCTTTATCATAATTTCTTCCTTTTTTATGAATTTTTAAAGTTTTTAGGAACTTTTGGCTCCCCCTATATATATCCTCTGACGACCTACGGTACCCAATTGGGTATATTTTTTAAAACATCCGTAGAAACATTAATTACGTTATCAGCTTCGAAACTGGACTCAACTGTATAAAGTCTATTTTAAGCCCCCTATTTTATATTCCCGATAGATAGTGTTACCTGTTGGAGATCCGAAGTCAGGTTCTTCATATAAAGTGGTTGGAAATCTGAAATTGGCTTCTAGACGTACTAGAGGTAAGAAAACATTTTTTTTTTTATTCTTTATAAACTTTCTTTCGGATTTTGTGTTATATTTATATAAAGTTTAGACCATAGTTATTATATTCACTAGATGGTACCCGTCAAAACTTGACGGTTATTAAGTAAACATTCCAATAAAAAAAAGGTTCATAACCTTATTAAAATATTAGAAATTCATATGAAAGCCACGTGTGCTGGTAATTTAGAAATATTCAATAAAACACTTCAAAAAAATGTAAGAATATTTTGCGTTTATATTAGGTATTCGTTTTGAAAAGCACGCTACCGTACAGACACTTTTGAACATATCACTATTCATGCGCCGAGTTTGCAACTTTCCGAAAATACAAAATTTGATATTATTGTAATATCTGGTTAAAATAATCCTTATATATAAAACGCGTAGGTATGCGGCACAAAAATCTACGATATTTCTACACTTCGAATGGCAACGGCTGCAACTACCGGATGTAAACAGCGGCTGTCCGCAATTTAAAACCGCGTGTGTGTAGTGGCCGCATAAGTTACAACCGCTGATCTTTTGACAATACATGTTTAGACCTATCAAATCCATTGTTTAACCATGGACAGTTGTATGTAGGTTTATCTAGAATCCATTCTTTTGATTCTGTCGCTTTAGTATCTCCTACTTTTGAAATACTCAAATCTGTATATCAAGAAGTTTTATGAATATCATAGTTGAAATCCACACTATATTTTAAGTACTTGCTGAATTTTTGCTCCATTTTATAAGTGAGGAAAATTTCCCAAGAATTTATTATTTAATATGATTAAGTGTAGATATCTGAATTGTGAACAGTAATACATACAGAGAGTGATGTAATCAACACTGTATTTAAAATTTCCCCCCAACAATTTCTTATTTCTTGTAATGGTAAAGTGTAGATATCTTAATTTTGAAAAATTGCTGAATTTTTGCTCCATTTTATAAATGAAGAAATTTTCCCAGCAATTTATTATTTAATATGATTAAGTGTAGATATCTGAATTGTTAACAGTAATTCATACAGAGAGTGATGTAATCAACACTATATTTAAAATTTTCCCCCTGCAATTTCTTATTTGTTGTAATGATAAAGTATAGATATCTTAATTTTGAAAAATAGTACATACAAAGAGGGATGTAATTTTTAAAATCATTGATGTGGGCTTTCTCAGTCTTATCTTTAACTCTGTTCTAAGGTAATGGAAATTCACATTTTTTGATCACGATGTTTTAGAATCAGCTTAATAGAGAATACCCCTTAACAACATATATTTATGATGACAGGTAATTGTAACATTCCTTACATATGTCACTTTCAGTTGCGTTTATTTGCAAAAGGAAATTTAAAACTAAAAGTGACCATGCTGGTCACGCAGTGGCTAGTATGGTTAAAATATAAATATATATATATATATATATAAAAAAAAAGATGAATGAATGACTAACTTCATGTTTACATTTTCATGTCCCGAATATATAAAATGAATACTTGTTATTAATTTAATTGAAACGCTATGAAAACGTAAAAGGTATCGGAAAATTATAGAATTTTAAAAATTTAAGAAAATTTTGCCGTTATGTTAGGTATTCGCTCTGAAAAGCACACTACTATACAGTACATACCGTAGATAGTACATGTAAAAACGTGATGAATGAATGACTAACTTCATGTTTACATTTTCAAGTCCCGAATATATAAAATGAATACTTGTTATTAATTTAATTGAAACGCTATGAAAACGTGAAAGGTATTGGAAAATTTACAGACTTTTAAAAATTTAAGAAAATTTTGCCGTTATGTTAGGTATTCGCTCTGAAAAGCATACTACTATACAGTACATACCGTAGACAGTACCTGTCAAAACTTGATGGTAAGTAATTGAACAGTTCCAATAAAAAAAATATTCATAACCTTGTTAAAATGTAAGAAATTTTTACAGAATATTAGAAAATAATATTCTGTAAAAATGTAAACATGAATTAATGTAAACATGAAGTTAGTCATTCATTCATCTTATAAAAAAAAAAGATGAATGAATGACTAACTTCATGTTTTACATTTTCATGTCCCGAATATATAAAATGAATACTTGTTATTAATTTAATTAAAACGCTATGAAAACGTGAAAGGTATCGGAAAATTACAGACTTTTAAAAATTTAAGAAAATTTTGTCGTTATGTTAGGTATTCGCTCTGAAAAGCACACTACTATACAGTACATACCGTAGATAGTACATGTAAAAACGTGAATATTAGAAAATAATATACTGTTTTGCAACCTGATGTGTTGCAATTTAGAACATTGAAATTTACTTGAATGTTTGCTGTCTGATTTGTTAATTTTAAATTGTTTTCTAATTTGAAGGTGAAATTTTTTAATACTTTTTTTATTAGATCTGAAAAATAAAGTAATATAATTCGAGAAAGTGGCACAAAACAAAATAATAAAATGTCCCCTTATAATCACCTGAAATATTGTTTTAAGGTGACTGCCTACATTGGGAGCCAATTTTTTTTAAAAAATCATTTTTTTAAAGATTTTTTTGTTTTTTATGGTAAAATAGCACTTGAAAATTAAAAATAAACAAAAACTTGCCAGTAAATACCATACTTTTTTATAAATTGGTCAATTTGAAGTAATTTTCAATGAAAATTAGCTAAAATGCGACACATCTGACAGTTATCTTAAATGACCCACAATCTAAGAGAAATTTTAAAATGCAAAAATGTTGCAATATGAAAATTTCCCCCAATTCATCATTCCTCTCCTTATAAAAACAGCCCCAAACACAGTGGCGTATGCAGGGGAGGGGTTGATGGGGGTTAACCCCCCCCCCCCATTTTTTTCTGATTACATATATTACTTAAATAGGTTCAAGCTCTGCACTG
Source organism: Dolomedes plantarius (assembly GCA_907164885.2). Lineage (NCBI taxonomy): Eukaryota > Metazoa > Arthropoda > Arachnida > Araneae > Dolomedidae > Dolomedes > Dolomedes plantarius. The sequence goes on along the minus strand of OU015503.1, from coordinate 100,251,847 downwards.
ATTGCTGAAAACTACTTTTCATAGTAACCCCCCCCCCCCCCCCCACTTTTGAAAATTTCGACGTATGCTGCTGCCCAAACAAAAACTATTTAACTATTTATTATTATGCATCAATTATTGAGCGTCATTTCATTAACAATAGCATCTAAAACATTTCCCGAAAATTTTATCAAATTATATGTATTATTGTGTGAAATATCATGATAACGGTAAAGATTTGTGCTAAAAACATAATTCTGAGAAAAACTCAGTTCAAGTTGTTTGCCACTTCAATTTTGTAGCAGACATTTTTTAAAATAGCTATAACTCTGCTTCTAATTGATGTAGAATGAAAATCAAAACGGTTTTGAAAAGAGAACAGATTGAATTGCACGATTCCTGGAAAAAATAAAATTGACCAAAATAGTCAAAAAATGAAATTTTCAATGTAGGCAGTCACCTTAAAAGATACACTATCATCGCAATAGAATGCTTTACTAAAAATTATTACAGTGAGGTTTTTTTACAAAAATATTGAAGTTTATAATTAAAAAACGTTCTTGGAAAAAAAAACCATGCTTGCAGCTGATTTTAAAATCCGACTTGTACAGTCTAACTAATGCAGCCAGATATTTAGAAACAATACTGCTAATTCAATCTATTTCAATGTTATATAAATATTTTATATAATCATGTATTATGCTATATATATGTATAAATATATTAAACAAAATAAAATATATAAATAAAATCAGATTAAATATCATGCAAATTATTCACGTGCAAATAATTTTTGCATGTGTATTTCAATTTAATGTACATATATTATATCTTATGCTATATATATGTATAAATAGGCTAAGTATAAATATATTAAGCAAAAATACAATATATAAAGAAAATCAGATTAAAATATCATGCAAATTATTCACGTGCAAAAAATTTTTGCACGTGTATTTCATTTAATGTACATATATTATATATTATGCTATATATATGTATAAATAGGCTATGTATAAATATATTAAGCAAAAATAAAATATATAAAGAAAATCAGATTAAAATATCATGCAAATTATTCACGTGCAAAAAATTTTTGCACGTGTATTTCAATTTAATATACATATATTATATCTTATGCTATATATATGTATAAATAGGCTATGTATAAATATATTAAGCAAAAATAAAATATATAAAGAAAATCAGATTAAAATATCATGCAAATTATTCACGTGCAAAAAATTTTTGCATGTGTATTTCAATTTAACGTACATATATTATATCTTATGCTATATATATATATAAATAGGCTATGTATAAATATATTAAGCAAAAATAAAATATATAAAGAAAATCAGATTAAAATATCATACATATTATACACATGCAAAAAATTTTTGCACGTGTATTTCAATTTAATGTACATATATTATATGTTATGCTATATATATGTATAAATAGGCTATGTATAAATATATTAAGCAAAAATAAAATATATAAAGAAAATCAGATTAAAATATCATGCAAATTATTCACGTGCAAAAAATTTTTGCACGTGTATTTCAATTTAATGTACATATATTATATATTATGCTATATATATGTATAAATAGGCTATGTATAAATATATTAAGCAAAAATAAAATATATAAAGAAAATCAGATTAAAATATCATGCAAATTATTCACATGCAAAAAATTTTTGCATGTGTATTTCAATTTAATGTACATATATTATATCTTATGCTATATATATGTATAAATAGGCTATGTATAAATATATTAAGCAAAAATAAAATATATAAAGAAAATCAGATTAAATATCATACAATTATTCACGTGCAAAAAATTTTTGCATGTGTATTTCATTTAATGTACATATATTATATATTGTTAAATATATATATATATATATGTATAAATATATAAATATATGTATAAATATATATTAAGCAAAAATAATATATAAACTAAAGAAATTCTGATTAAAAATCATACAAAGTTATTGAATCGTTACTAAACACGTATTAGATGGTGGAATATATAGAATTCCATGTGTTGTAAATGCAAAAAATCTGTATACTGAAGATTTGGCCTTTTGAACCGGCTAGCTTTGTGACGTACAGTTTGGAACATATCACTGCGCATGCGTCAAGTTTGCAACGAAATTCGACATTATTGTAATATTAAATTGTAATACTGTATTGTAATATATATTATATATTATGTATTAAAAAATATATAGTATATATTAAAATATATATATTATATATGGTTAAAATAATGAAAACCTGTTTTACTGTGAAAAAAATTCTGATTCAATTTTTCTTAAATTAACGAATCACGATGAATGAATGACTCACTTGTGTTTACATTTTCAAGTTCTGAGAAACACTATGATAACGCGAAAGGTGGCGGAAAAGAGATAATTCTCTAATGAAGAGATAATTTTGAAATAAAATTGATCGAAATAAAGTTGATTTGTGTCGATATTACGCTGTTTTAATTACAATTATTTGGGTTTAGTTGGCAATAATCTTTTTGAACTTTACTTTTAACTTGTTAAGCCTAACTCATAAAACAAAATGGATGCCAAATGGATGGATATGAGGTGGTCGCTCCGGACGCGTTACGGACAGAGTCGACTACAGAACACGGCAACTATTATAAGGATATGAATTAATACACATTATTTACATTCTTTCTTGTGTTATTAACATTGTGTTATAAACGATGTTTAAAAAAAAGGTACCCAATTGAAACGCCCGTGTTTGAATTCTAAAAATTTTTTTGTCATTTTTAGTTCGTTATCTGATAGAAGAGGAAATTCTGTGTTTTCTCTGTAAAAAGTGTCAACGCCAAAACCGCAGTTTGAGGAAAACGGGATTGAAAAAAACGGCTTTTGTAAAGTCAGTTTTTTTTAAGTTTAATTTTAAGTTTTTTTAAAGTAAATTTTTCCAATTTTATTTTTGTTGAGTCAAGAGTGTCAAGTCCTTGATTGGGACACAATCCCTTTCACACTAACATGTTTGTGTTTTGTTTCGCATGTCCCACATTTTCCCTGATGAATAAAATTATTTAGAAGTGGAATTGGACTTACCCGGCAGTAGCCCTTGATTCTTCAAATATGCCTGGTTTTTGATAACTTATTTTAACCCATTTTAGACTTAACACCCTTTGCACAGCAAACACAGAATTCAAGCTCGAAAACAGAAACATCAATCAATTTTTCATCTATTTACTGCCATGTTTTTCACAGGTATACCAATTCTGGATTACCTTAGTACCAGAAATACTTTTTTTGACTGCTACCGTAATGAGCAATCGAAATGATGATGCTGCAGCTAATTTTCCACAAGAGCAAGATATGGAAAAAGGTTCTTTTATTTATTTATTTATATATATATATATATATATATATATATAATGTAGGCAAAATCATGTAGAAGAAAATATTCAAATTAAATCTAATAGAGAATACTGAAGAATATAGTACAGTTAATATAGTACAGTTTGAGGAACGTTTCTTTTAGTGTATTTTAATATTTTTTGCGGATAATGTCCAATCGTCTGCCGCATTAGAAGGAAAAGATTTTTTTTGTCTGTTTCTTTCTTATGCAGGTGACGCAAAATTAGCTTAAAGTATCACAAAAAGAAAAGAAACCACGTGATCAGCATTTATAAATTAAATTATAAAATGACTCTTTAAAAATTCCCCAAAAATAGAAATGAAGGTAAAAATTCGAAAAAAGGTTTCATTTTAAAAGAAGTTTTCATGATCTTCCTCATGATATAAATTTTATAGCCCTCAGATTATGTTTTTAAATGCAAACTTTAATTTAAAAAAATCTAAGAAGTATTTTTCTTAGTGCACCCCTACACTATAAGAAGAATCGCCATACAAAATTTCAGCCCTTTAGGGCCAGCGGTTTGGTCTGTGCGTTACCTGTCAGTCAATCAGTTACGGAGCTGTTTTACTTACACACACACACACACACACACATATATAGTATATATATATCTAATAGATATCACATAGGTTGCTGCGTTAACGTATCTGTAACAAACTGGTTCCAAATGAAAATTCGTGTCCCATAAAGTGTGATGACCAGCAGTGAATAATGCATTTCTAACGCTCAAAACGTCCAAATTTTGGAACATTTCAGATATCTGATTTTCCAATAAACTGTGCTTAACCTGTACGCCATTTAGATTCATTCCATTTTATCGAAGGAAAAAAAATAAAAAAAATAATTGGGCAGTACATAAAAAGGAAATTCTAAACTTGAAAAAATACATAAATCCATCGATATTACGTTCACTGTATATATTCCTCATACCTACTCACGCTATAAAATCCTTTAATGCCGCGGAACCAATATTTCTCACGAAAAATCCCAGGGATTACTCTTTTAGTTTGGTCAAGTAGGACCCAACTGTCGATATCATCTCCTCCAAAGGCTGTGTCCATTTTAAAAAATGGGAACCTTTCTGCCGTTCTAAGCCCCCCCCCCCCCCCAGTTCGCCTGCGGTTATTTTCTTGAAAGGTATACTCTGATTCATGAACTCACATACAAAGATGATTTTTTTCCAAGGTGATTTTTTGTAATGTGCGTAAAAAAAAATTGCGCAAATGTCCCGTAAAAAAACGCAGAGCAAAAGAGTTGAAGTCAGTAGTTTTTACTGCTTCAAATTGGTGAAAATTCATTAAAAAGTTAATGGCATTACATTAATCATTCCCATAAAGACTGACCTGGAGAGTTAAAAGATTTTTTTCACATTTTTTCAAAACATTTTAAATATGTATTTATACTAATGACATGTTGTTAAGGAGAAATTTATGTATAACAGGGGGTTTTCACTGGCGGCCCGCGGTGCCTTTTTTTGCGGCCCGCGAACACTTCTAGGAAAAATAATTTGTAGCATCAATTAGATATTCTAGTTACGAAAATGTTTTGTGTAAAAATCTATATTGTTTCAAATGTTGTTCATTATAAAAAAGATGTGATTTCCGCCTCGATTCCATGAAAAGTAGGGTGTCCCATCATGTTCTATTTCATACCCCCCACTTCTTATTTGACCCACTTCTTATGTTAAATATCTACTTCTTATTTGACTTTCTTGTGTGTGTTCGTGTATTTAACGAAAGTGGCACCGTTATATCAGGTCGTTTGTTGGAGGTTCATCGCTCGAATTTTTAAAAATTTCATAGTACATACTATACACAAATCCTCCAAATCCCCCTCCCTCAAGAAAAAAGTCCTGGATGGTCCTGATTAATTGCTGCCCGCCACTAGACAAGGTGTTTTCGATTGCGGCCCTTGGACACTTGTAAGATGGAAACCCTGATGTATAAACATAAGAGTGGACTGTGATGCGTACATGAATTTTAAATCAAAAGAATTATGCGTAAATACACAGTCAAACGTCAACAGTACACTAATGCGTATGGGAATTTTAAATCAAAAGAATTATGCGTAAATACACAGTCAAACGTACAGGACACTATGCGTATGGGAAAATTTGAAATCAAAGATTATGCGTAAAATACACAGTCAAACGTCAGAGTACACTAATGCGTATGCGAATTTGAAATCAAAAGAGTAAGTAGATTACACAGTCAAACGTAGTAGTACATTGTGATGCGTATGGGAATTTTAAATCAAAAGATTTAGCGTATTACACAGTCAAACGTCAGAGTACACTATGCGTATGCGAATTTGAAATCAAAAAGGACAGTAGATACACAGTCAAAACGTAGTAGTACATTGTGATGCGTATGGGAATTTAAATCAAAAGATTTATGCGTAAATACACAGTCAAACTTCAGAGTACACTAATGCGTATGCGAATTTGAAATCAAAAGAGTAAGTAGATAAACGTCCAACGTAGTAGTACATTGTGAAGCGTATGGGAATTTTAAATCAAAGATTTATGCGTAATTACACAGTCAAACGTAAGAGCACACTGTGGTTCGTATGTGAATTTTAATCAAAAGAATTATTATTAATACACAGTCAAACGGAAGGGCACACAGTGAGTACGTATGTGAATGTTAAATAGAAAGAATTCTGCGTAAATACACAGTCAAACGTAATAGTATATTGATGCGTATGTGAAATTAAAATAAAAAGATTTTTGCGTAAATACACAGTCAAACGTAAGAGTACACTGTGGTGCGTATGTGAATTTTAAATCGAAAGAATCATGCGGGAATACACAGTCAAAAGTAAGAGCACACTGTGGTGCGTATGTGATTCTAAATCAAAGAATTGTGTGTAAATACACAGTCAAACGCAAGAGTACACTGAAGCGTATGTAAATTTTAAATAAAAAAAATTATGCGTAAATACACAGTCAAACGTAGAGTATACTAATGCGTATTCGAATTTTAAATCAAAAGAATAATAAGTAGATACACAGTCAAACGCAGTTGTACACTAGGATGCGTATGTGAATTTTAAATCAAAAGAATTATACGTAAATATACAGTCAAACGAAAGAGCAAACTGTGATGGTATGGGAATTTTAAATCAAAAGAATTAAGCGTAAATACATAGTCAAAATAATAAAATTATTATAACAGTTATGTGTATAAAAATGAATTTACGATTAGAACTGATTTTTTTATAATTTGAATTTTCTTAATTTTTTTAGGTTTATTATTTTGATATTCTGATCAAAATCAACGTAACTGTCTTCTCCAGACGCTCGAATATCGATTCTAAATCAACTTGAAGATCAACCATTTAATTTCCCGTTCTGCCCTCCCAAATCACAACATTAAATTATGACGTTCCTCTGGGAATTATTCGTTGCGAATCGATATCTCCTTGTTTCACTTTATTCTTCAATCTATGATACTTATGCTGCCGTTGCATAACTTAATTAATTATGTAATCGTCCTGCCACGCGTGTTCGGTTACGAAATGGGCGGGAAGGACCCACGTTTCGATTTCAGAATTGAATTTTTTTTTCTTCTTAAATTTTTGTCTCTTTTTTTTTGCCGTGAAGGGGGTTAGTATTTTTACTGTAATAACTTATCTACTGATTTCCAATTTTTTCATGTTCTTCGAATCGTGATTAATTTCCGTTTCTTGTAATAGCAGTAATTAGGACTTTCATGGAATCAACGGGGGAAAACGCGTTCTATACTAGGAGACACATCTGTATATATATATATATATATATATATATATATATATATATATATATATATTATATATATTTCGAATTTTCAAATTGAAATAAGATTATGAATATATCGTGGAATTTTGATTAATCGGTTATTTCAAATTCGACTTCCTGTATTTACTTTTGGAGATCTATACATTAAAAAAAGGTATTTTTATATTCTTTCTTCGTGACTAAATTGCTTCCGAAATATTAAAAAAGCACAGATTCATCAAGGAAAATGCAGTGTAGCGCATGGTTGAATTTTTTTTAATTTTTTTTTTGTTGTGTGTGTGTCTGTCTAGAATTCAATATAGCTCGAATTTTTTAGAATTACCCAGATTGAGTGCAAATTAAAATTACTTCTTGTTTTATTTGTTGATTTTGGCAGATTAAAAAGTCTCAAAAGCGTGTTTAGAACTGATTAAGACTGATAATTTGACAGTATTGCTTGTTTTGAATAAAAATTAAATTTTTTTTCGACTGAATTTAACGTTTTCATTTCTTTTTATTACAAATTTAATTTCTTTTAATAAATATCTGTTCAGTTTTTAAATAAAATATTGAAAAGTTATGGGTGCGTATTATAGTCGAATTTTATTTTTTTTTTTTCCGAAAATTTCGCACAAAATTAATCATGCGTATTATACACGTCTGCGTATTATAGTCAAGATTTTACGGTATATCAAAACTAACTATGCATTAAATTTTGAACTTTAAAAAAAAATCTTGGAGTATTTTTTTATATAGTTTAAGTATTGTCTATATGTATTAAACTAATTGGGAACAAATCCTTGCAAAACGCACGTAAGTAAAATAAAATAAGACTTGGTCTCTCGGACTCCTTTAAATAGGCTCTAAACACCTTTCTCAATCTATATATATAAACAGTTCCTTAAGTGACTCATTCATTCACTGACTGACTGACTGACTAACATACAACGCACAGACCAAACCGCTGGAACTAAAGGGCTGAAATTTTGCATGGCGATTCTTCTAATAGTGTAGGGGTGCACTAAGAAAGATTTTTCAAAAATTCTTCTTAGATTTTTTAAATTAAATTTTTAAGCTGTTTTTTAAACTTTTTTACGTTTGCATTTAAAATAATACATTGAGGGTTATAAAAATTTATATCACGAGAAAGATCATAAAAATTCCTATCAAAATGAAATTTTTTTCGAAAGTTTTACCTGCCATTTCCTGATATTTGGTGAATTTTTAAAGATTAAATTTTTTAGAATTTAATTTATTAAATGCTGATCACCGTGATTTCTTTTGTCTGGTACTTTCAATAAATTTATCGTCACGGGGCGTAACAACTAAATAGACAAAAAAAATATTTTTTTTCTCTTTCTAATGCAGCAGACGATGGGATATTATCAAAAAAAATGCTATCCCTACGATTTTTTATAAATAGTATATATAGAGATAGATCTATATTTTACATCAATTGTATACATTGATCATCCGCATTTATTATAATATGTATATTTATTTTTGGCATAAATTGCAACGTTGACCGTTGGTATTTAATTTGAATGTACTCCGTAGCGAAGCGCGGGTTTCAGCTAGTTTTACATAACCGTATGAGAGTCATTCGGAAACTATCCAACACCACCTTAAAGATATGTATTTGTACTCCTCTAATCATTCGACATGAAGGATACATTTGCAGTGAATGGTTCTACGAAGGATAATTTATACGGCACCTCCTGCAAATGACTGCTATCAATAAACAACCAGTTATGATGACGGAGGCAAATGCTGTTTTCCAAGAATGTAACAAGCAATAATAATTTCGGGATTTCGTCGCGTTTCCGACACGCTAATAGCCTGGGAATTCTCGAAACCGTACTTCTGTTTCGAGAATAACGAATATTTAAGCCTGTGTAGCTCTCGTGTTTTCGTGTTATTGCATTTATGTGCCTTGTTATAAAATTATAGCCCGAATTTTGGGGTGCTTGCAGAAGCAAAACTGCCTGTCTGGAAGGGTGAAGAAATGTGTTAACAAAGCTTAACGTTCCTAGAAAAAATGAATGGAAATTTTCAGTGAAACATTTTATTGCCCTGAAATGTTTTTATTGATAATATTATATTGAAGTACATAAACGGCAAAAATTTTATCATAAATTTAAAGTGCAAGGAAATTTTTCAAAGACTAAAAATAGAGCACTGCTTACTTCATTTTAAAATTATCTGAAATATGGCTAAAATTCCTTATATGCACAATTTATCGTCAAGCCTAAATTTTCACGCCAGGCTTGGCGCATTTTGTTTAAACCAGTCATTAATGCTGAATTCTATCTATATATATAAAACAGTTCCGTAACTGACTGACTCACTGACTGACATACAACGCACAGAAAATGGAGGTAAAGATTCGAAAAAGATTTCATTTTAAAGGAATTTTTATAAATCTTTCTCGTGATATAGGATTTATTAACCCTCAATATTCTTATAAATGCAATCTTAAAAAAATTACTAAAACAGCTTAAAAAATTTAATTTTAAAAATCGAAGAAGGATTTTTCAAAATCTTCTTGGTGCACCCCTATACTATAAGAAGAATCACCATGCAAAATTTCAGCCCTTTAGATCCAGCGGTTTGGTCTGTGCGTTGTATGTCAGTCAGTCAATCAGTCAGTTACGGAACTGTTTTAATATATATGCTATGCTGAAAAACCCGCACTTCGCTACGGAGTACATTCAAATAAAAGACAACGGTCATGTATGCAATTAATGCCAAAAAAGTAAATATATATATAGATATATATTTATAACAAATGCGACACATCAATGGTATACAATTGATGTAAAAAAAAAATTTATAAAAAAATCGTAAGGGAATTTTTATAGACAAAATAATGTCCAATCGTCTGCCGCATTAGCAAGAAAAAAAATATGTTTTTGTCTATTTAGTTGTTATGCACTTGACGATAATTTATTTAAAGTATCAGAAAAGAAATCACGTGATCAGCATTTAATAAATTAAATATATAAAAATGAATCTTTAAAAATTCACCAAAAATCAGAAAATGGAGGTAAAGATTCGAAAAAGATTTCATTTAAAGGGAATTTTATGATCTGTTCTCGGATATAGTAGTTTCATAATCCTCATATTCTAATTTGTAAATGCAAACTTTAAAAAAAGTTACTAAAACAGATTAAAAATTTAATTTAAAAAAATCTAAGAAGAATTTTTCAAAAATATTTCTTAGTGCACCCCTACACTACAAGAAGATCGGCCATGCAAAATTTTCAGCCATTTAGGTCTAGCGGTTTTGGTCTGTGCGTTGTATGTCAGTCAGTGAGTCAGTTACAGAACTGTTTTATATATATAAGATAGATAAACAGGATGGGTAGGCATAAATAATGGTAAATGTAACGAATAAATATTATTGGACTACGACCAAAATCTACCCCTATCACCGTAATCCTTTTATTGTCGGCAATCACGTGACAAAATTATTGTCCCATTTGGCGACATGGATCATTATTTCCAGCTCAGCAAAACTTAAACGGTCTCTTCCATGCTAATGTGTTTCAATAACTTATTGCAAACATTATGCATTATAACCAGGGTTGCCAAATAAAAACCACCGAAAATAAGGGAACGGGTTCTGATTAACTAAAATACTGGGAGTATGGAATGCCTCCCAGGGAAGGGGCACCAGGGGTACTCCCCGGTAATTTTTCAAATTTTAACCTTTCAATAGCCATTTTCAATTTATTATTCGTTCATTATGCAACTTATATAGAGTTTAGGTTAAGTAACAATAATGTATTATATAGAAAATTTGCAAATCAAAAACAATTTGAAGGTTGGTTTAGGGCATATAGTACAAAACTGATTTTTATTTTATTAGTTTACTACCAACTAAATACGTGCCCTTATAAAGTGTTAGGACGTGTATGTAAATTTGTAATTTTATTATTGTACAATGTACATAATATAACGAGCGCAAGAAATCTTTTGGTGACTTTGAGTCATAAAAAGTTTTCGAATGAGCCTGTTCCCACAGTCCATTGAATTGTATGATATACCATCTGAAACCCGCGCTTCGCTACGGAGTACATTCAAATTAAATACAACGGTCAATGTATACAATTGATTAAAATATGTATAGTATATCTATATATATATTATATAATATATATATTAGTATATATATATATATATATATATAATATATATATATATATTATAATATATATAATATATTATATATATTTATTATAAAAAAATCGTAAGGATATTTATTTTTTTGGATAATATCCAATCGTCTGCTATATTAGAAAGAAAAAAATATTTTTTGTCTACTTAGCTGTTATGCACGTGACGAAATTTATTGAAGTACCAGAAAAAGAAATCACGTGATCGGCATTTAATAAATTAAATTCTAAAAATTAATCTTTAAAAATTCGCCAAAAATCAGAAAATCGAGGTAAAGGTTCAAAAAGATTTCATTTTAAAGGAATTTTTATGATCTTTCTCGTGATGTAAATTTTATAACCCTCAAGTATTATTTAAATGCAAACGTAAAAAAAGTTTAAAAACAGCTTAAAATTTAATTTTAAAAAATCTAAGAAGAATTTTTGAAAAATCTTTCTTAGTGCACCCTACACTATTAGAAGAATCGCCATACAAATTTCAGCCCTTTAGGTCCAGCGGTTTGGTCTGTGCGTTGTATGTCGTCAGTGAGTCAGTTACGGAACTATTTTATATATATAGACTAGCTGAAAACCCGCACTTCGCTACGGAGTACATTCAAAGTAAAAACATCGGTCAATGTATGCAATTAATGCCAATATATATATATAATAAATACGACGATCAATGTATATAATTAATGTAAAATATATATATTTATAAAAAAATTGTAAGGGATTTTTTATAGACAAATAATGTAGAAGAAGATATTCAAATTAATCTAATATAAAGAATACTAAAGAATATAGTACAGTTAATATAGTACAGTTTCTAGAACATTTCTTTTACTGTATTTTAATATTTTTTGGATAATGTCCAATCGTCTGCCGCATTAGCAAGAAAAAAAAATTATTTTTTGTCTATTTAGTTTTATGCACGTGACGATAAATTTATTTAAAGTACCAGAAAAGGAAGTCACGTGATCAGCATTTAATAAATTAAATTCTAAAAATTAATCTTTAAAAATTCACCAAAAATCAGGAACTGGAGGTAAAGATTCGAACAAAATTTCATTTTAAAGGAATTTTTATGATCTTTCTCGTGATATAATTTTATAACCCTCAAATTATTATTTTAAATGCAAACGTAAAAAAAGTTTAAAAAACAGCTTAAAAATTTAATTTTAAAAAATCTAAGAAGAATTTTTGAAAATCTTTCTTAGTGCACCCTACACTATAAGAAGAATCGCCATGCAAAATTTCAGCCCTTTAGGTCCAGCGGTTTGGTCTGTGCGTTGTATGTCAGTCAGTCAATGAATGAATGAATGAGTCAGTTACGGAACTGCTTTATATATATAGACTAGCTGAAACCCGTACTTCGCTACGGAGTAGATTCAAATTAATACAACGGTCAATGTATGCAATTCATGCCAAATATATATATATATATTATATGATAAATACGACGACCAATGTATACAATTGATGTAAAAATATATATATATTTATAAGAAAATCGTAAAGGATAATTTTATAGACAAAATGATGTAGAAGAAAATATTCAAATTAAATCTAATATAAGAATACTAAAGAATATAGTAAAGTTTGCAGAACATTTCTTTTACTGTATTTTAATATTTTTTTGGATAATGTCCAATCGTCTGCCGCATTAGCAAGGAAAAAAATATTTTTTGTTTATTTAGTTGTATGCACGTGACGATAAATTTATTTAAAGTACCAGAAAAAGAAATCACGTGATCAGCATTTAATAAATTAAATTCTAAAAATTAATCTTTAAAATTCACCAAAAATCCGAAAATGGAGGTAAAGATTCGAAAAAGATTTCATTTTAAAGGAATTTTTACGATCTTTCTCGAGATAAATTTTATAACCCTCAATGTATTATTTTAAATGCAAACGTAAAAAAGTTTAAAAACAGCTTAAAAATTTAATTTAAAAAATCTAAGAAGAATTTTTGAAAAATCTTTCTTAGTGCACCCCTACACTAGAAGAATCGCCATGCAGAATTTCAGCCCTTTAGGTCCAGCGGTTTGGTCTGTGTTTGTATGTCAGTCAGTGAGTCAATTACGGAACTTTTATATATATATAGACTAGCTGAAAACCCGTACTTCGCTACGGAGTAGATTCAAATTAAATACAACGGTCAATGTATGCATTCATGCCAAATATATATATATATATAGATATATATATATTATATATATATATTTCTTCTGTCCGTGTGTATGTAACTGAACTCCTCCTAAACGACTGGACTGATTTTTCTGAAATTGTGTGTGTGCGATTAAGTTGATTCGAGAATGGTTTAGATTCACAATTTGATCCGATAGAAATGTTTTATATTTTAATTAATTAATAAAAATCCAACAATTATAAGGGGTGCGTCCGGTAAATTGAAACTGTTACAGTTTGTGGAATCACCCCTCTGGATAATGGCGTCCACGTTAGGTTTAATTAGTAAACAGCGAGCGAAAAGATAAAATAAAGAAAATCAAAAAGTTTCAAGTCAGATATATTAAACCAGAATAATAAATGAAAATAATAATCTTTGAAGTCAGATTTTATACTCTAAAATAGATCAGATCCAACGGGATATTGATATTCTCGACACGCGATGGAAAATTCGAATCAACCACGCTAAGTGAAACGAGATCTTTTTTAATCGCTACTGCAGTCCCCCTCGCCTATATCTTTGTGCCTATTCTTAGCTAAAGACTAAGATTCTATCCTGCTAACTTATTTCTGACTAAAAACTCCTCTGACATTTATAATCACCAGCCCACAACAACTTTCCAATAGCGAATATGTTTCACTTTACTCAGTCGAACGTCGTCTAATCGTGGCGTATTCGGAACGTCGCCCATTAGAAAAGTACCGTGCTTTCGACCCGTGTTCGAATCCAGAGTTGTGTACCTTTTGCTAGACCTGTTATTTGAGCTTTTTATTTTAAGGATTTTTTATTTCAGCTTTTATTTTATTATTTTTAATTATTATTTTATTTATTTTATTATTTTTTATTTTAATTTATTATTTTTTAATTTTAATTTTAATTTATTTTATGATTTTTTAAAATTATTTTTATTTATTTTTATTTTTTTCAGCTTTTTTATGATGAAATACCGATATACCTGAAATCTGAGGAGTTTATTATGCATTTATACATTTTTAATTGGGTTTTCATATTATTAATATGTATAACTTTCGTATGCTTTTTTTCTATGTTATTTATACTGAGTTTAGTTTTTTAATGGATTTTTATAGGTTTATTATAAGTTATATATTTTATGTTTTACTTTTCAGAATTTTTTGCTCCAATGATAAGGGTAAATCTTTTCTATTTTACTTATACTGTGTTTAGTTTTTAAATTGATTTTCGTTAACAAATATTCTTAAAATTCCGGGCATCGCCGGGTACTTCAGCTAGAATTACAACGTTTGAACAGGACAACGTCTGTCGGGTCCTCTAGTATATATATATATATATATATATTTATATATATATATCTATATATATATATATATATATATATATATAATATAGATAATATATTATATATATTTATATGATAAATACGACGATCAATGTATACAATTGATGAAAAATATATATATATCTATATTTATAGAAAATCGTAAAGGATAATTTTATAGACAAAATGATGTAGAAAAAATATTCAAATTAAATCTAATATAAAGAATACTAGAATATAGTACAGTTTGCAGAACATTCTTTTACTGTTTTATATTTTTTTGGATAATGTCCAATCGTCTGCCGCATTAGCAAGGGAAAAAATATTTTTTGTTTATTTAGTTGTTACGCACGTGACGATAAATTTATTTAAAGTACCAGAAAAAGAAATCACGTGATCGGCATTTAATAAATTAAATTCTAAAAATTAATCTTTAAAATTTACCAAAAATCAGAAAATGGAGGTAAAGATTCGATAAAGATTTCATTTTGAAGGAATTTTTATGATCTTTCTCGTGATATAAATTTTATAACCCTCAATGTATTATTTTAAATGCAACTTAACAAAAGTCTAAAAAACAGCTTAAAAATTTAATTTAAAAAAATCTAAGAAGAATTTTTGAAAAATCTTTCTTAGTGCACCCCTACACTATTAGAAGAATCGCCATGCAAAATTTCAGTCCTTTAGGTCCAGCGGTTTGGTATGTGCGTTGTATGTCAGTCAGTGAATGAATGAGTCAGTTACGGAACTGTTTTATTATATAGATTGTGCTTTACCGTGTGTTAAATAAGTAGCTGACTCTACTAGAGCGATTCTGTCACTTTCAGAGGAAACTTAGTGGTGAAAAACTTTGACAAATTGCTACGGTTATTTTGTTTTTCTTGTGCTCGGCACCCTGAGCATGTTGAGTTACGTCACTCTGACCTCCATGGGTGACCGAAAAATCCTTATTACATATAGCTACAACGTGCCTTATTGGCGTTGTTGGGACTAGGCCTGAGCGAATCTTCGTCCTTCATCCATTCATCCCTAAAAACACATAACCTTTTTTCCGGCCCATCACTATTGGATTTTGGACGTTTACCATTACTGTCCGACCACGGAAGCATGGTCCCTGGAAGCTGTTGCGCATGCGCGAGAAAAGCTAGTCTACTTAGAAAATAGGGGAAAACGTCATATTTTCGGATGTGTTTGTTTATGAAATACGGAATGCATTTCAGACTGCTTTTTGTCCGCAATTTTAAAGTTATTTTTTTAAAACTTTATTTTTGATCGAATATGTGAATAATAATTTCAAAATAATAAAAAGAAAGAAGCAGATCTATTTTAAAAAATAGGAGTTTTATAGGAGTGGATATTTTCGGATTACATCACAATCAAAATTATCTAAAGCTACGTTTTCGGTGGTTCTTTTTTTCTGACGTTTCCTCGGAGATCCAAATTTTGGAGTTTCTTCACCCTTTGCTTCTCTGCGTATTCTTTTTACACTGGACATTGATATCCCGGTCATTTTACCAGCTCTCTTTAGGGATTGCGAAAGTGGAACAATAACATTTCCTTCTAGTGCTTCTTTATCACACAATTTAATTACATTGTGTATTATACGTTTACAATCACTACGGAACGGCTTATTCCGAGCAGTCGTGTTGGGTAAAGGATCCATTAATTTTAATATAATAATCAAAATAACAGACGAGGAAAAAGCAAGCAAGCGCAGTTAGTAACCGATTCTAAAGAATGTCGAGAGAATACGAGACTTTTCCCCCTCCTTCCTCAGCAGCCTTACCTACAGCGTGAATAGAATCGTCTTGGCAGTATGCCAACCGTGGTTCTTCGTACTGTGGTCGGACAGTAACACTGTTCATATTCAGGGATTAGTTTTATAACAAACACTTAATTCAAACGTCACTATCTATCAACACGATCACACACTAATCTGCATTTGTTTTAGCACTAGACTGAGACTGTTGCCGTTGTGACGTTCGGATCCCGGCGCATACAGAGAACCTTCTCGTCAAGGGCCTGTTCGCATAGGAGTCCGTTGCGTTGCGTGCGTTGCGTTAAGGAAAAGATGACGTTGAGACGAAAATAAACCAATCATATGCCTCCAAACGATTAGCAATGAAATTTTTAACGCCTATGATTGGTTTATTTTCGTCTCAACGTCATCTTTTCCTTAACGCAAAATAAACCAATCATATGCCTCCAAACGATTAGCAATGAAATTTTTAACGCCTATGATTGGTTTATTTTCGTCTCAACGTCATCTTTTCCTTAACGCAACGCAACGGACTCCTATGTGAACAGGCCCTTAGCGTTAAAGTACTGAAATCTATTAAACGAATGACAAACCTCCAAACGATTAGCAACGAAATTTTTAATGCATATGATTTGGTTTATTTCCGTCTCGGCGCCATCTTTCCTTTTACTCTTCCGGACCGGATGTGAACAGGTCCTTGTATGCGCCGGACTCGTATACAATAAATTTCTCATTTCGGCGAAAAACGGGACTTTTTCCGTCCCGTATCAAAGTTCCCCCGGGACGCGGGACAAAACTTACAAATAAGGGAATGTCCTTAAAATCCGGGACATTTGGCAACCCTGATTATAACTGAACATGAATTTGAAGTCGATTGTAGAACATGATTGAATTTTACAATCGAGAAAAAATAACTTTCCCCGGCTCAAATAATGTATTTTTGTTGAAATATAGATTGACCTTCGCCTTTTTAAAAAAAAAAATGTGTTTAGGGTGATTTTGATAATTATCAAAATATCTCTTATACATTTTAGATAACTTTCAAGATTTTCATAAATTGATTTTCGATCGAAAGTTAAAATTGGTGACTGAAAACAAATCGTTGGAAATCCGTCGACAATATGTGCTACATTTTTATCAAAGCATTGTTCTAGACACATTGCGCCAAATCCAGTCTGCATCGCTTGGACAAGCAGTAAGCAGTTTGTAAAGTATACATTAGATTCGATTCACAAGAATCGAGCTTTTGAGTGAATAAATTAAAGAAGCTGCTTGAGATATGCTAATTTCGGCATACCCGCTTGGTATAAATACCATGCAGCTTGATTATAAAGAGGAGGCTGTTAAAGTTCATAGATAAGCGAGAGGGAGCAACGAGGTAAGCAGCTCCAGGTGCTATCCTGCGCTAGTGCTTAGGGGGCCCAAAGATTACGTGGCAGAACTGCTGGTTTGACTCTCTGCTGGTTTGTGAATATTGCAAATTGTATTTTTATTGAATGCTAATATATATTCCGTACAAGTAGTACGTATGCTTATTGCTGTAAAAGCAAATTCTATATGTGCAGCGAATTCAATAAACATTGTTTCATGTATAAACTGCGTTTGTATCAAATTCATTTAGAGTGCCACTTCAAATTATATACACCCAAGTACTGGTAGAAGTGAGCTATTCTCTATAAGTTAAACAAAAATGTACCAAAATGCGTCAAAATTTTGACATACATATATGTTTATATCAGGGTGTCCCAAAAGGTCGTTTACAAACTTAACATGCTGGTCTGTATCATGATGAACAAGATTTACATAGGAACTTGTGTCCGAAAATTCAAACTGCGACCGCTAGAGGGCTTTTCCCACTCTCCCGTTTTCGTGCAATTATCGCCCTCTAGCGGTCGCAGTTTGAATTTTCGGACACAAGTTCCTATGTAAATCTTGTTCATCATGATATGACAGACCAGCATGTTAAGTTTATAAACGACCTTTTGGGACACCCTGTATATACATACATATATACCTAACACATACATACATATAAACATACAAAAGAGATAAGCAACGATAAGTAATCCTACATTAACAACCCGCGGTAGTTTCGTTAGAAGAGACTACCTGAAATTTTTTTGTAAAATGGCCTAATAATAAATAATGAAGAAATTTTTCTAAAGCTAATTTCAAATTTTATCTTCAAATACATAAGATATAGTTTTTTGCCAAAAAAAAGGGGGTCTTATGAAGTTGCTAGTTTTTGATCCTAAAGGACCCGTATATTCAGCTGGATATTTTAACTAAAATGCAGCCCCAAATCCATGAAACGCACAGAAATGGAACAAAAGAGTACGGATATATATCTTTTGCCTTTAGTAAAAATATCGGCCGGAAAAAAATACACCTCCTGGATATCGTCTGGAGTATTCTTATAAAAGATTGTGCTGTCGAAAATCGCTTCTCTGTGTTCCAATACTGTCGGATTTTGTTGCATTTTCACGGATTTCCTCGACAATGCTTTTTCTTTTTTCTTTTAAAATTTATTTGCCGAAGCATGCACTCATCTTTTATATTTCATATCAGAAATTTATAACCTACTTAAAACTGAAAGCATCAGCATAAATCATGCCAATAATCAAAATTATTTTCAAGGCTGGTTCAAAAAGCTTTGTGTCATTATACCATTTTAGATAATCTAGTGGAACGAATTTATTTCAGAAAAACAAATGATAAGCTCAAAATGTTATCTATGGGGAGAAAGAGACTTTTTTAACTTAATTATTGCAGGTAAGTCTTTGGAAATCTGAATTTCTTGAACCTGGCATCTAAATAATTACACGATAAAAAGAACTTTTTATATAGCATGTTTTTAAATTTTCTGTTGAATCATAAATTTGACAATTCTATGTATTAATAAATACTTTAAAAAAATTTTTTTTGATGAATTATCCCATCAACTTGAAAGAAAATGAAGTTAATTGGAAGTTAACTCGCGTTTGACTTTTCGTTCCCGTCCCGGCCGATAGATGGCTGCACCAGTGTACAAAATAAATCTAATTGAAAATGATTTCAATTCTGCTTAAAGATGACTAAAAGTATTAAAATAATGCATTGCCATCGTGTTCTGAGCTATTCTAAAAGTTTCAAATGTCTAGCTAGTCGGGAAGTTAGTTAAAAATCGATTGCAAGATTTGTACTGGACAAACACACAAACAAACAAACAAGAAAGCGAGTTAATAAAAAAAATGGTAACAACTAACGTTTAAAGGAGGTGATGCAAACAAAAATCAAATACCGTAAAATCTTGACTATAATACACACACGTGTATAATTCGCATGCTTAATTTCGAGCAAAATTTTCGGAAAAAAAAGCTAAAATTCGACTATAATACGCACCCATAACTTTTCAATATTTTATTTAAAAATTGCATAGATATTAATTAGCAGAAATAAAATTTGTAATAAAAAAAGGAAAACGTCAAATTGGGTAGGAAAAAAAGTTATTTTTAATTCAAAAATTTTAAACTAAAAATAAATATTCAAAATAATTTATTTTTAATTCAAAAAAACAATACTGTGAAATTATCAGTCTTAATCACTTTCACTAGAATACAGCTCATCTATTGTTATCGCGTCCATGTCATAAGTATTGGCGCCGTCGTAATATATATCATCATCATCCTCATTTGATGACACCTGCCCATCCTCCCTTAATATTATGTCGGTCTCACTGACGTCTAGCGTTTAACAATTGATAATTTTTCTGCTGCCGTATAGGACCGTCTTGAATACATATAGAGGGAAACAAACAAAAAAAATTGGCGGTCGAGGCACCCCCGTTAGGAACGAAGTTCTTTATGTTGTTTATTTCAACTCTAAACGCGATTTAATATGTAGATTTCTATTGATTATATTAGTGTATTTTGTCACGCCAAAAAGAGCAGCCCTCCTTTATTCAACCAACCTTTATTCAACCAATCCTTTATTCAACCAACTCTCTCTTCTCTCTCTCTCTCTCTCTCTCTCTAATTTGTATATTTATTTTTATTTTTTATCATTTTTTCAAAGCAAAATCTAAAGTAAGGATTTAAATCTATAAATTTCATTTAATATTTTAGGAAAAATAGTCATTTATTAAAATTAAATATAAAATAGTGAATTATAAATTATATATAAAATAAAATTGCAATAATGACACAATAAATCCCGTGCGAATTAAAACAATAACAAACAAAAAATAAGTTTAAATAATATTTACACGTGTTTAGAATTGAGGTTATACAGCTGACCGCGCACAATGCTTGCTGCTCGAATCTCGATACTCGCATGAACACACACCATACAACCGTATATAATAGAAAGAGAAAGAGAGGGAAAAGTCGCCTGGAGGGGGCATAACGCTTTTTCCTTACGTGGCGATTTTTGCCAGTTCACTCTACTGTAAGTCGCGTAAAAGAACTTCGTTCCAATAAAATTATAAATTTTTGCACTTGCAACAACCGAGAACTATCACTATTTCAAGGGATCTGTTATTAAACGAACGCAAATGCGATACGAACTACGAGTTCCGTTTGTTTAAAAGGAATACCTACTTAGCAAACGGGTGGATGAATCACGGAGTGCAGATGCGCGTGCACCCGTGTTGCGACAATGACTTACAGCAGCTGTACGTTCGTATATTCAATTTTAAAACTAGTTTTTTTTTTTTTTTGCACTCGAGTATAATACGCACCCTCATTTTCGCGGACTGAAGTGTGAGAAAAAGTGAGTACTATACTCAATATTTTAAGGTATACGTTTTGTGTAAAATTATAAATGTCAGGTTATTATCTTACATGAAAATATACTGCAAAATTTTACTTTGGATAAAGGGCAAGCTAAAAAGCGTTTAAAAACAATTTATGTTAAAACTTCCAAATAGTATAAATTACTTCCCATAAAATTCAGAGGCAGTGGGTTAGAGTCACAAGCTGTCATGGATGTTTGTAGCAGTTCGATATTGCAGCCAATATGACATTGAGACAGACTGGATTTTCTAGAAAAGTGTATATATATATATATAATATATATATATATATATATATATATATATATATATATATATATATACATACAAATATTATATTATATATATATATATATATGTAGATATATATATATATTATATATATATAATATATATATTATATATTATATATATATATATATATATACATATAATATATATAATATATATATATATATTGTATAGATATATATATATATATATATGTATTATATATATAATATATATATGTATGTATATATATATATATATATATATTTATAATATTATATCTATATTATATATAATATATATATATATATTATATATAAATGCTTATAATTCTATATATATATAATTATAAAAGTAATTATAATTATATATGATTGTATAATTATACATTATAATTATATTATTTGTATATTATATGAAAGATTTGGCATTTTTACTCTAACCCTGCATACATTAACCTCCTATATCTCAGGATCCCATAGAGATCCCAAAATAAGATTTCGGTGCTGTTAGATGATAATATATACTTATTTTGAGAATTTTTTAAAAATTTTAAAATTGTCACTTTTGAGAATTTCAAATTTTAAAATTTCAAATTGATTAAATTTTTTTTATGTATAAACGCTATAATGTTGCATATCATGTGAAAGCCCTGGAAAAGAGCTTTAAAATGAGCCTAAGTTCAGGTCTGACCTTAAATGGTTACTGTTTTACAGTCATTTTAAGACTGGCATATGTGGTGGTTTTTTTTTTGCAAAAAAATTGAAATTTTAATATTTAATAACTTTTGAACCGATAAAGTAGACCACTAAGAATTGACATACTTCATATGTCCATGAAACCTGCAAGTGTGCCAAAAATTATCAAAATATTGGAGGGTCATTCCGAATTTTGCAAAAAAGTGCTGATTTGACATGGAATGACCGGTCTAAAACTGCAGGTCTTGATCTAATTTAGTCCTTGAGTAGAAAAAGTTCCCCCATACAGCTCAAAACCAACTCATAAAATTTCGGGTTTTAAGATTAATTGTGAAGTGATGGTAAATATGTGCCGTGATTGCAAAAGAGCAGTGATGGTGGTAAAGTATAAACCATGCAAAAAATAGTATTTGATGTATTAGAGAGTTTCCACTTCATAGCTTGTTTATGCTTTTTTAATGACACTGCATGTAGAATTCGTGTTATAAACATAACCTTTGCGTTATGTGCAGACTAGCTGAAAACCCGTACTTCACTACGGAATACATTCAAATTAAATACAGCGGTCAATGTATGCAATTAATGCCAAAATGTCTATAAATATATTTATAATAAATACAATGATCAATGTATGCAATTGATGAAAAAAAAACGAAAAAATATATTTATAAAAAATCGTAACGGATATTTTTATAGACAAAATAATGTAGAAGAAATATTAAATCTAATAGAACATATTAAAGAATATAGTACAGTTTGAGGAACATTTCCTTTATCGTATTTTAATATTTTTTTGGATAATATGCATTGTCTGCCACATTAGCAAGAAAAAAGAAGTTTTTTTGGATCTATTTCGTTGTTATGCACGTGACGCAAAATTAGTTTAAAGTACCACAAAAAGAAAAGAAACCACGTGATAAGGATTTGATAAATTAAATTCTAAAATTAATCTTTAAAATTCACCAAAAATCGGAAATGGATGTAACGATTCAAAATGATTTCATTTAAAGCATTTTTATGATCTTTCTCGTGATATAAATTTTATAACCCTTGGATTATTATTTAAAATGAAAACTTTAAAGAATGTTACAAAAACTGCTTAAAAATTGAACTTTAAAAAATCTAAGAAGATTTTTTTCAAAAATCTCTCTTAGTGCACCCCTACGCTATAAGAAGAATCGCCATGCGAAATATCAGCCCTTTAGGTCCAGCGGTTTGGTCTGTGCGTTATATGTCAGTCAGTCAGTTACGGAACTGTTTTATATATATATAGATTAATCTATAGGCTAAGTGCAGATTTTTACATAAACCAAGCAATCACTGGACATGGGTCATTTGGTAGTTATCAAGCAGGTTTCACGGAAAAAGTAGCACTTGCTCTTGTGGTGCTGAACAATCGGTGGAGCACTGTATGATAGTATGCAGTCAATTAATAATATACGCAGAAGCTTACCTACCAATATTGATATCTGGAATAAGAATAGGTTTTATAATGATTATTACTGTAGAGCTATAAGAAAAATAGTTATGGCCCTGATGGCTGTTCATTATCCGATTTCATAGATATTCTATTTCGTTGTGTCTTACACAATTAGCATAAGTCCCCCCCCCCTTAAGTTTATATATAGATTAATATACATTGTATGTGTGTGTGTATGTATATTATATATAATATATATATATAGATATATATATGATATTTAGATATATAATATATATATATATATATATAATATATATAATATATATATATATTATAGATATATATATATATATATATATATATGTATATATATATATATGTATATATATATATATATGTATATATATATATATATATATATTATATATATATCTATATATATATATATATATATAAATATATATATATATATATAATATATATGTATATATATATATATTATATATATATATACATATATATATAATATATATATATATATATATATATTATATATATATATATTATTTGTGGTCCATGAATATTTGTGGTAATATTTGTGGTCCACTATCTGTAGACTATGAAATAAAAGCAAAAGTTCACTTTCTGATAATAATCAGAAATTTTTTTTCAAGTTTGATCTATGCCTCAGATAATCCCATTTACGTTAAAACAGAAGATGTTTAAGTACACTATACAATTCTAGTAACATTTCATCTGTATTGAATCATTAAAAAAGGATATATAGAACAAAGTGAAGAGAGTTATATAAATTAAGAATATAAAACACAGAAATATATACTTTTATCAGTCTTAATTTGCTAGAAAGAGTATTCTAGTTTAATTATGATTATATAATACTAATTATTATTTTCTGATATGTCCTAACACTGATTACACATCAAGCCAAATAAGATAAACGTATTTCAATGAAAGTTAATTTTGCTGAGAAATTTTGCTTTTATAAAATGAGTTTAGATACATTTATAAGTAAATCAATAAACTCGTATCAATATTTACCTTATACAGTAAATCAAAATTTTTTCTTGAATAGCACTTTGAAAAAATAGCTTTGAACGGAGGTTAGGAAAACAAAATATAAATAAATAAATAAATCATTTTTTTACTGTTATATATACCAGACTAGCTAAATATCTGTGCCTCGTGACGGAATACATTACTGCCATCAATTATGTAATTTTATTAATTTAATTTAAGTTAACCAATCTTACATTAAATATGGGTCTTAGATTTTTTTTTTTTAGTATTTTTAGGGTTTTAAGTCCTTATTTCAACCCCTGCATGTTGAATTCTTTTTTAAATCTTTCTGAGTGAGTACCTAGGGCATTACAGGAACCATATATATATATTATATATATAATATATATATATATATATATATATATATTATATTATATATATATATATGTCACGACTGCGACGTAGCTGCAGATAAGTCCACTGTGCGGGAGAAATATATAAAAAAAAGACTCAGAGTTACAGGAACTCCATATCGATGCCGAGGCGTTTATTCAAATATTAATTAACCAGTCCGATCAGCCAAGTTCGACTCAACCCCCGAGAGGGAAAACGCGCGTCCTGACTCTATCAAAGACGTCCCTAAACTGCGCTTTGTTCTTTCTCGAGCGTTATGCTAAAGCGTGGGCGATCATCCCGACCCCCTTCTCTGGAACATTCGACGCTTGCATCATACAGCGTGCGAGCAATTCGATGACCCTGAACTCTTCGCAGCCAAAAACAATCTACTTCCCGAATTGGAAAACAGACTAGAACTTTAATAGAAAATTACCGTTTAACGCTTATTAATATAATTAAATATAGTTTATGCTTCTAGCATCAGATATAATATTTATTTTTTATTTATTTGTACAGTATATATTAGCAATCAACCGAACATATACAATGTCTAATAACACGTCTACCCACATTCTCCAAATCCCGGAAAAAATCTAATTTAACTGTCCCGTGTGATACTACAGAAGCCATACTTAGCAACGAAAACTACTTCCGAGCGATGGAAAGGCAAATCCCCGAAAGAACGTTCAACGGATTAATTTTTTTAAACAAGCGCGGTATAAAATCCGGATTAAACTCGCCTACCAGTAAATCACAAGCTCTGATTGGCTGCTAATTATTCAAATCGGGAGCAATATAAGGCTAACTAAAAAGCATTTGACAAACAAACCCACATTTGGCATTTTATCGCCAATTTGGCAAAAATCTAAAAAATATTGCCAAAAAAATAAAGCGGCTGCGGTACCGTGTATTGGGATAGAGCCTAACAGGTTTTATTATAAAATATATATCTTACTTAAAAAGAATACATTCTTAAAAATACTTTTTAATAACAAAATTATTATTCAATGAAACAGGGCCCTTTCCAGTTTCCGAGACATTTTCAAAAGAAGCTAACAAAAGCACATTAATTTGCATTAGATTTCCTGAATCAACCATCTTAAATTCGAGATATAGAGTCCCTAAATGGAACATTTAAAGTTTCGTAATCGATTCATTATTCTAAACATATTAAAACATTTGTAAGAGGGTTAATATTGTGAATAATATTTTAACATTTTAAAACTCAATTACTGTAGAAAATTTCTCCTAAAAAAATTAACATCATCTTACACATGGATGAAATTATAGAACAGCTGCCTTATCTGTGTTCCAAGCTCGCCAAGCCAATTTTTCACGCCAACCTTGGCGCCGTTTTTGTTTATGATCTCTAAATATGCATGTTTCGTTTTTGTTATGTATAAATATGCTATGTAAATAGATAAAAACGATATGTAAAAATGATAGAAAAATCTAAATCTCTATAGAAATAGTTAACACAAATATAAAGTTGAAAACTGAAGTACTGTTTCTTTGAAACTACAAAATTTTACGTTCATATATAAATTTCATGCTTGGATTACAACTTATTTTAGAGTGATAAATACAATAACGCGTTATTGAATGAGACTCTTACCTAAGGCTAATATGGCTGGAAAATTATGAAATTTGGAGAAAAAAGAAATTGAGAATTCTCTTACACTTACATGAAACTACTAAATGACTACATTCCTAGATAAATTCCAAACGATTCCGCCAGACGAGAACGTTGCCACCGGAGTAAAATGAAAGGCTATAAATCAGTTGTAAATACACAAAACATCTGCCCTTCTTAAATGTGATTTCAGGCCTTGCGTGCGTCACCTAGCGGGATGAAAGTAAGCTCTTCTTAACGGTTTATTCGAAAATGCATGCCGTTCGCTCTCTATATGAGAGGCGTCGATTTTAAAATGCCAATTCCTGTAAATTGTGTCAATAATAACAAAAGAAGAAAATGCGGTTGAATTAATTTCAAGAATTAATTAAGGTAAGTTAACAAAGATATTACTATTTTCTGTTCTAATTCGTAAATATTCCAGCTTAAGTGTTTCAAAACAAAAGGAATAAAAGGTTATCTTCATTTTTTTTGTGGTGTGTGTCAGCACAAATATTTTGAATTTTTAAGATAGTTGGGGATGGCTAGTATCAAAATACAAAAAAAAAAATAAATAAAAATGAGACTGCTGAAAAATGATGACGCATATGAAAACTGACCGATACATATGTATGTGGATACTAGCTGAATACCCGTGCTTCTCTACGGAATACATTCAAATTAAATACAAAGGTCAATGTATGCAATTAATGCAAAAAAATATTTATAATAAATACATGGCCAATGTATGCAACTAATGCCAAAATATATATATACCTATATTTATAAAAAAAATCGTAAAGGATATTTTAATAGACAAAATAATGTAGAAGAAAATATTCAAATTAAATCTAATAAAACATACAAGAATATAGCACAGTTAATATAGTATCGTTTGAGGAACATTTCTTTTACTATATTTTAATATTTTTTCGATAATGTCCAATCATCTGCCGTATTAGAAAGAAAAAAAATTTTGAATATATTTCGTTGTTAGCACGTGACGCAAAATTAATTTAAAGTACCACAAAAAGAAAAGAAAACACGTGATCAGGATTTGATAAATTAAATTCTAAAAATTAATCTTTAAAAATTCACCAAAAATCAGAACATGGAGGTAAAGATTCGAAAAAGGTTTCATCTTAACGGAATTTTTATGATTTTTCTCGTGATATAAATTGTATAACCCTCAGATTATTATTTAAATGCAAACCTAAAAAATATTACAAAAACAGCTTAAAAATTTAATTTTAAAAATCTAAGAAGAATTTTTCAAAAATATTTCTTAGTGCACCCCTACACTACAGGAAGAATTGCCATGCAAAACTTCACCCTTTAGGTCCAGCGGTTTGGTCTATGCGTTGTCAGTCAGTCAGTCAGTTACGGAACTGTTTATATATATAGATTACAGAGGTTTGTTATTTTGAAAAATTACTCAGGAAACTTCTAAAAAACCCATTCATAACGTTACTTAAATTAGAACATTTAAGACTGTGTAATAGCATTTTTTTTAATTCTTTTTAATCAAACGTTTTTTAAATTTACTTCAAGTGAAAACAAAAATTTAGACTAAGCTTTTTCTATCATCTTAAAAGATGCAGTTTACAAAGAAATTAAATACCTTCTTCAATTGCTAAAACAAATTTCTTTAAATGACTGTTATAAACAGGTTAACATTTTATCGAAAACAATAATTTATGCACGCTCGAGCATCCCCCTCCCAATACATGTATGTATGTGTAATATACACATACATTTATATACATGCATATATATAATGCATATATATATATATATTATATATAATATTTATATATATATATAAATAATATATATATATATATATATATACAGGCTCACATGCACACAAATATTGTCCATTAGATCTAACAATGCTAATATACAAATGCGTGAAGAAAAAATTGGTCTTATTTGCTCATATGTAGTCCTCAGCGGCCACTACGTGTGTAACAGAAGCGAAAAGCATGGTGTTTCAGAAGAGATATCGTAAGTAATAACTCTATAACAACATACTGAGCTTGAGCAAAAAGAAACGGAGGTAAAAGAATGTCCAAACAGATAGCCTGCGGATGAACGAGACAAATGGTACCATAAACATAATTAATAAAAGAATAATATAAATCTAAGAATCTAAGACGATAATCCAGAAAAAGACTCGAGAAGTACATTTGTATCGTTCCCGGATACCAGAGTAAATGATTTAACCATGTGCTCGAACACAGAAAAAAAAACACTCATGTCTCATGTCAAACTGCATTGCATGTTTGCATGACATTTTCAGTAAATAACAACTTAAAACTTCTCCGCAAACTAAAATTTGAAGAATTTTAAGAACTTTCCAGGGAGAATTTTTCTGTGAAATTTCTAGGGCGGGCCGAAATTAAACGATGTTAAAAGCCATTAGATGAGGACTTTTTAACTTTCTTTGTATGAAGATTCTTCCAAAAAGTTCGTACTCAGATTTCAAGGGTCATTTAATGCTAGAAATCCATCGCCAAAACATTTCCCGAGAAAAGAAAAAATAAATTCTTTTTTAGAATGGTTTTCGGATACATTTTAAGACGCCATAACTTTCATTTGTAAAATCTATGAGAAGTTAAATATTGTTGTACGAACTAGGAATAAAACTGAAGCCAAAAGCTTGCATTTAGACACAGAATTAAAAATGATGGAACTTAAGAAAAACTTTCTCTTTTATAATGGGAGAAAATGTGTTTTATTTTTAACATAACCCTTCCTAAAACTTATGATAGTATTTTGCAAAATAAACTGTTGTTTTTGTCTTCTCTTCTATGCATTGCAATGATGTAAAACTTGCATTGATAGACAAGTTAAACCTACGTACATTAATTTGAATCAATTTAAAGCCTACGTAAAGTAATTTGATCAATTTAAGTTGTGTATGTATGGTGTGTGTAGGTACACACACACACACACACATATGTATATATATATATATACGTGTTTATAATATGTGTGTGTGTTTGTGTGTGTGTAAGGCAAAAATATAGGGGGGGCGATCGCGCGAGCTTAAAACAGGGTTTTGTTTAGAAAGTATAAGAATTATCAATCAAAGAAGGGGAGATTTCAAATAATCGGAGTAAATGCATTGCGGTGAAAATAGATTTAAAGGGTTGGACTTTATTCAATTTCCGAAGATCCAAGAATTCTTAAAATAGAAGTATAGCCTTGATCTTCGCGCTAAGAAAGAAAATGAACAATCATGCATCGTCAGCAATAGAACATTCTATATGATGTCACGCATAAGTAATGAGCGTTATAACGCGCCAGTTGAGGCATGCGTAGTTAATTAAAAGCTTATGAACAAAGGGGTTAATCTTCAGAGCCATGGAAATGTAGGAAGGATATAGACGTGCCGCTTCGCTGGCACGCGGTTTGGAAAGGGATGGGACTAAATTTTAATAATTATAGAGCCGAGCACCTAAATGTGATTTAATAAATATGTTTCGGAAAGTGTACTGACTGGATTTTGTGAGTTTCGAGCTTAGTTGACTATATTGCTGGAAAATTATCAAGGTATTAGTTATCTCGCCATCGGACCACCGACTGCCAAGTAAAATGATATGTTAAGAATATTACGTTAATAAATTGGGCTTATATATATATATATATATATATATAAAACAGTTCTGTAACTGACTCACTGACTGAATTACGCACAGACCAAACCGCTGGACCTAAAGGGCTGAAATTTTGCATGGCGATTCTTCTTATGGTGCAGGGGTGCACTAAGAGAGTTTTTGAAAAATTATTCTTAGATTTTATTAATTAAAT
>OU015503.1:100148888-100216189 GCA_907164885.2 Dolomedes plantarius | reverse complement strand
TCATATACTTTTTTTCCATTATGAAGTCAAAATGACGGGTTGGATGGCAGTCTACTACTCCAATCGCATGAAAAACTAAATAAATAAAAAATAATGAAAGGGTTTGCTTTTACAAGGTGTGGATTAAATGCAATATTGTTAGATAATTCGGGATATTTTTTAACTTTCATATACTTTTTTCCATTATGAAGTCAAAATGACGGGTTGGATGGCAGTCTACTACTCCAATCGCATGTAAAACTAAATAAATAAAAAATAATGAAAGGGTTTGCTTTTACAAGGTGTGGATTAAATGCAATATTGTTAGATAATTCGGGATATTTTTTAACTTTCATATACTTTTTTCCATTATGAAGTCAAAATGACGGGTTGGATGGCAGTCTACTACTCCAATCGCATGAAAAACTAAATAAATAAAAAATAATGAAAGGGTTTGCTTTTACAAGGTGTGGATTAAATGCAATATTGTTAGATAATTCGGGATATTTTTTAACTTTCATATACTTTTTTCCATTATGAAGTCAAAATGACGGGTTGGATGGCAGTCTACTACTCCAATCGCATGTTAAACTAAATAAAAAAAAATAATGAAAGGGTTTGCTTTTACAAGGTGTGGATTAAATGCAATATTGTTAGATAATTCGGGATATTTTTTAACTTTCATATACTTTTTTCCATTATGAAGTCAAAATGACGGGTTGGATGGCAGTCTACTACTCCAATCGCATGTTAAACTAAATAAATAAAAAATAATGAAAGGGTTTGCTTTTACAAGGTGTGGATTAAATGCAATATTGTTAGATAATTCGGGATATTTTTTAACTTTCATATACTTTTTTCCATTATGAAGTCAAAATGACGGTTTTGGATGGCAGTCTACTACTCCAATCGCATGAAAAACTAAATAAATAAAAAATAATGAAAGGGTTTGCTTTTACAAGGTGTGGATTAAATGCAATATTGTTAGATAATTCGGGATATTTTTTAACTTTCATATACTTTTTTCCATTATGAAGTCAAAATGACGGGTTGGATGGCAGTCTACTACTCCAATCGCATGTTAAACTAAATAAATAAAAAATAATGAAAGGGTTTGCTTTTACAAGGTGTGGATTAAATGCAATATTATTAGATAATTCGGGATATATTTTTTAACTTTCATATACTTTTCCATTATGACGTCATTATTAGTATTATGACGTCAAAATGACGGGTTACCTTCTAGTTAAATTAGATCGTTAACAAAACAACTTCAGTTAAATCAAGTACAATTAAGGTTCATTTACAATTGCAATTAAGGTTCAATAGCATTTAGTGGTTAGTACATAGGTTAACATTGAGGTGAGCGAATCCAATAGCGTTAGTACACACTAGCCTTAAGTCCGAAAATTTCCTATTAAAAAATCGACAGAGAGCTTTGGTTTTATAAATACCTTAAGGGGACTCATGACTAAAGAACCTATGGAGGAATATGCCTTTTTTGTCGAGGAAAAAAGGCATATTTTCATACTTTTTGACTCTTTGTAACTATTTCAATTTACTCCCAATTTTTCCAAATTTTATGTATATGATAAATTGATATATTTATTTTAATAAACAAATTTTCAACTCTCAAAATAATTTTTAATAATTTATTTTAAAATGCTTTAGATATACCTTGTTTTTTTTTAGAGTATTTTTATTGTATACTGGCTTGCGTGCAGAACTATGAAATTGATTTTACACTTAAATGAATAATTCCTGTTTCATATTTAAAATAAATAATTCAAAATACAATTGAACTAAAGCAATCAACATCAAAATTTTTTTTAATATTTTTAAAACTTTTCAAAATATACTTAGAATTTTCTTGAATTTTTGCATTAATTTGCCCCCGAAAAAAATAACAAAATATGCAGTGATTGCAATAATTCTAGTTCAGACGCAATAAAATGACATGATTATGCTGTGATAAAAATTTCATGGAATTATGTTTCATAGTTTTTTGAGATATCAGTTGCGGAATGATGCAAAATTTCATTTTGAGAAAAATGAGTTTAAAATTTTTCTTACCATAAACTTGATCAGTAATTAAATATTTAGAATATCAATATCTCCGGAACTAAGCGGAATATTTTCATGCGGTTTGCTTTATTTTGTTCAGAAATGATCAGGCTTTAACATATATTTTTTTCAAAAAATGAAATGTTTTAAAGATTTAAGAGTAGTGAGTCCCCTAACAACAAATATGGAGATTCAAAAATAGCTTCCATATAAGGTAAAACAGTTCTCATATAAGGTCTAGGAGAACAGAAAAAGTTCACCAGACGGGGTATTTTCGTCCGTTCTTTCTTTCTCTCTTTCTGGAGACGTGTCCCCGTATAAATCGGGTGAAGATTAGAAAATATTTAACATTTAGTGTTTCCCCTCCGCCGTCCTTCCAAATAGTCCATTAAGATAATGAAAGCTTCTTTAGTGGCGCTGAAGTACTCCATTACAAGACATCAGGGTAATAAAGTGAGAACGGAAGAAGGGAGGGCCGGCCTTAATATTTGATTAGGCGCGCATCTACAGGGCTGCAGCGAGGGGGGGGGGGGGGGGACGCAGCCAATAAAATGTTCTGCCGGCTCTTCCATCGGCTTAAAAATTTATTCCTTTTTCTGAAATAACAAGCCGGATTTTGAGTTGTGGACCACTAACTTTCACTTATTTTTTTTTTCTTTCCTCTTTTAAGGTTGTTAAAATAAATCAGTAACTATTTTTTTAACGTAGGATTACGTTCCTCCATAACGGTCCTGCGGAAAGGAATATTTCAGACGCTAAAACTGTCCGTCCATCCGTCCTTGCGAGTTATAATTTTGGCAGCGCGCCAAAACAAGTCTATCGCTTGGATAACTTAAAAAAAAGTACCAAGATGCGTCAAAATTTTGACATACATCTATATATAAAAAACAGTTCCGTAACTGACTGACTGACTGACTGATTGACTGACTGACTGACATACAACGCACAGACCAAACCGCTGGATCTAAAGGGCTGAAATTTTGCATGGTGATTCTTCTTATAGTTTAGGGGTGCACTAAGAAAGATTTTTGAAAAAATTCCTCTTAGATTTTTTTAAATTAAATTTTTAAGCTGTTGTTATAACATTCTTTAAAGTTGGCTTTTAAAATAATAATCTGAGGGTTATAAAATTGATATCACGAGAAAGATCATAAAAGATGCTTTAAAATGAAATCTTTTTCGAATCTTTACCTCCATTTTCTGATTTTTGGGGAATTTTTAAAAATTAATTTTTAGAATTTAATTTATTAAATGTTGATCACGTGGTTTCTTTTCTTTTTGTGTAATTTTGCGTTACATGCATAACACCGAAATAGACAAAAAAAAAATTCTTGCTAATGCGGCAGACGATTGGACATTATCTAGAAAAATATTAGAATACAGTAAAAGAAATGTTCCTCAAACTGTAATTATTATATATTCTTACTACTATATTCTTACTACTATATTCTTTAGTATGTTCTATTAGATTTAATTTGAATATTTTCTTCTGCATTATTTTGTCTATAAAAATATCCGTTACGATTTTTTTTTATAAATATATTTTTTCGTTTTTTTTATATCAGTTGCATACATTGATCGTTGACTAGCTGAAAACCTGTACTTCGCTACGGTTACAACGGTTAATGTATGCAATTAATTTGTATGTTTAATATCCATGAAACATACTAATTTGAATTAAATTCTTAAAAAACTTCAATCTCAATTAGTCTGGGGGTTAAATTTTATCTTTTGCCATATTTCAATATTTTTTTGTCAGTTTATGTCGTTGTTATGCACGTGACGCAAAATTAGTTTAAAATATCACAAAAAGAAAAGAAACCGCGTGATCAGCATTTAATAAATTAAATTCTAAAAATGAATCTTTAAAAATTCACCAAAAATCAGAAAAGGGAGGTAAAGATTCGAAAAAATTTTCATTTTAAAGGAATTGTAATGATCTTTCTTGTGATAAAATTTTTTTAACCCTCAGATTATTTTAAATGCAAACTTTTGAAAGAAGAATTTTTCAAAAATCTTTCTTATTGCAACCCTACACTATAAGAATAATCGCCATGCAAAATTTCAGCTCTTTAGGTCCAGCGGTTTGGTCTGTGCGTTATCTGTCAGTCAGTCAGTTACGGAACTATTTTATACATATAGATATACATACATACATATATATAGACACATATATACATAACACATACATACATATATACATTCAAAAGTGGTAAGCAACGATAAGTAATCCTACGTTAATAACCCGCGGTAGTTTCGTTAGAAGAGACTACCTGAATAATTTTTTTTAATTACAAACCTCTAAAGCACGTTTAGAACGCTTTTTTCAATAAAAATATCGATATCTCTATTCTTCAATCACTGAGAAAAAAAGGTCTTTTATCGTTAAATTTCAAAGGTAAAAAGAAGCCCGCATTTTAGATTTCTACTGTTAATGTGTTGTAGATTCCACAACTGGTGAAACTACAGTCGCTGCTTTCAGTCAAAAACATGAATTTTTCCTTCTTACATTCATTTGCAGAATAACTACTGGCATTTCTACAGTCTTTTACCGTAAAATCTGAAGGCATAAAATCTCCCTTTCTCTCTAGTTCTTTTTACAGAGTTTTAGTTAAAACCTCTACGATCGTTTACCGTCTAATTCCGAAGGTAAGAAAGAGCATTTTAGATTTACTGAAATGTGTCTACTATTTACAGCTACATAAATGCTGATATTCCAATATAAAAATAATTACAAGATAAAAAAGAACTTTTTATATACCATGTTTTTAAATTTTTTGATGAATCATATAAAACTTGACAATTCTATGCATTAATAAATACTTTTTTTTTAATTTTTTGATGAAATATCCCATCAACTTGAAAGAAAATGATCAAACGCGGAATAAAGAGGTATCAAATGCGTAATCAATCCTTTAGCTCGAGAATTGGAAGTTAACTTGCGTTTAACTTTTCATTCCCGTCCCGGTCGATAGATGGCAGCACCAGTCTACAAAACAAAATTAACTGACAATGAATTCAAATCTGCTTAGTAGGGTAAGTACACAGCAGCCTTAATGCATTTGCGATTCCACTACTAGTTAATTTCAGATCACTATTTTTGGTCCAAATATTGTTTTTTTTTCCTCCTACAGTCACTGAACAAATATCTGAGTTTTCACGATTCTTTTACCTTAAATTCTGGACGCGCATAATCGCATTTATCTCTTATTTTTTGCACTGTTACTTTCACTGTTTAATTAAAAAAAATTTTGTTATTACTTCAGCCATTAACCGTGAATTCTGACAGTAAAAAAAACCGTATTTCTCATTTCGTGGTCCAATATTATAGAGAGTGATTCCAAATTCATGGTACAAACTTTAAGAGTTGCATCAGCGCAGTGTAACAATCATTTATTGTATAGGAATACCGGGTGCGTCATAAATTCGTGCAAAGTTCAAAACTTCATAATAAAAGAAGTGATGCTCGGAAAAATTTTCTGTTTGCGCCAATAAGATCAGAGGGACATTGGATTTTTTTTCCATGTAAAAAAAAGAAGTTTCCAGAAGTAACCGAAAGAGGGCGCTCACGCGTCATACGGAGACGTTTTATGCAAATTCCGGCAAACTCAAACAGAAAATCAAACAGATCACAGTAACATGAGTCTGTGCTTTTATTTTAAAGTAACATACGCTCAACATTACTACCAGCACAAGATAATAGGCAAGTGAGGCGCGTCACTAAGCCCATTACAGCAGATTCTAGCATCGATGGCTGCGACTGCCTTTCGAATGACATTTTTCAGTTCCACCAAAGTGGTTGGAGAGCCCCGGTACACATGAGACTTTAAGTATCCCCCCAACTGAAAATTTCCCGGGTTTAAGTCTGGTGATCGTGAGGGCCACTGAACCTTATAACCGCGACTTATAGAACTCGGTCTTCAGCGAAAGATTCCAACAGGAACGTCTTGATATCACGTGAAATGTGGGGCGGAGCACCATCCTGCATGAAGGTGACAACAGGTAACGCATGTCTTTCCTGCAATACAGGCTTAACGTGGTCACGCAAAAGCGCCCTCTTTCGGTTACTTTTGGAAACCTTTTTTTTTTTTTTTTTTTTTTAAACTTGGAAAAAAAAATCCAATGTCCCTCTGATCCTATTGTCCCAAACAGAAAATTTTTCCGACCATTATTTCTTTTATTACGAATTTTTGAACTTTGCACGAATTTATGACGCACCCGGTATATGGGTGCAAGTGACGCGTTGAGGCACAAACACTGGAAAAAGGCATGAAAGATATAAAAGATGGAGCGATTGGTTGATTCCGTTGAAGGTAGAGAGCTGTAGGTGGTAGGCACGCGACATCGACAACAAAACATCGATGTTTTGAAACATCGATATTCAATATTAAAACATCGATGCTAATAAAACATCGCCCCAAAACCGTCGATGTTTTTAAACATCGATGTTTTTGAACATCCATTATTTTTTTTAAAAACTGGTTTAGTAACCTCTAACATTAATGTTACTCCAGTAAGTCGTGGGGGGGGGGGGGGTAATTTTACTTTCTGATTGGGCTGACACAAATGACAAAAACTTGGTTGCTAGAGTCAGAGCATATCCCAGAATTTCCATTATACATTTTATTACTTTCACCAGAAAATTGAGGAAGAAATTATTGCTATAAAAACAATTGATAGGACCAAAGCCATGAAGAAATATCCGTGATGTTTTCTAATCTAAATTGGTTGAATGTGAAAAAATTATTGTAAATATCAAGTCATATTTATTTACAACTTGGAGAATAATTTACTTCCAGGAGACTTAAATAATTTAGTATAAAAATCTAAAGTTCTTGACTGTAACACAAGACAAAAGGATTGGTTTCATATCAATAGAGTATAAGGCAAAATCATTTAAAAGAATTTTTGAGTTTGGTTCAACAGAGTTTAATATAAAAAAAATTAATAAGAACAATTTATGAACAAATCTTTTATTTTCAAATTTAATAATACAAATGAAAATTACATACATTTACACCAATTCAAAGTACTGATGCAAAGCCAGCATATGGGGGAAAACTGAACAAACTTATCTTTTTTCTTTACTGTAAATAACAATTATTGGGGCATATAATTATTATTCATTGGTTGTTCATTGTCTCGTTGCTAGGGTATCATTCTCCTCTTTTGTGTTCGTTCTTTTCAGAATTCAGACTTACATTTACTGAGTATGAAAATTATGCTACGTGGTTAATTTTTTTTATCATTATGGTACTTTTTCATTTAAAAAAACATCAAGACAACGTAAAACATCGAGCAAAAAACATCCATGTTAAAAAAAAAAATCGGCCTCAATACTGTCCGACCACGGAAGCAAGGTCCCTGAAAGCTGTGACGCATGCGCGAGAAAAGCTAGTCTACTTAGAAAATAGGGGAAAACGTTATATTTTCGGATGTGTTTGATTGTGAAATACGGAATGTATTCCAGACTGCCTTTTTTCCGCAATTTTAAAGTTATTTTTTAAAACTTTATTTTTGATCGAATATGTGAATAATAATTTCAAAATAATAAAAAGAAAGAAGCAAATCTATTTAAAAAATAGGAGTTTTATAGGAGTGGATATTTTCGGATTACATCACAATCAAAATCTTCTAAAGCTACGTTTTCGGTGGTTCTTTTTTTTTTCTGAAGTTTCCTCGGAGATTCAAATTTTGGAGTTTCTTCACCCTTTGCTTCTCTGCGTATTCTTTTTACACTGGACATTGATATCCCGGTCATTTCACTAGTTCTCTTTAGGGATTGCGAAAGTGGAACAATAACATTTCCTTCTAGTGCTTCTTTATCACACAATTTAATTACATTGTGTATTATCCGTTTACAATCACTACGGAACGGCTTATTCCGAGCAGTTGTGTTGGGTAAAGGATCCAGTAATTTTAATATAATAATCAAAATAACAGACGAGGAAAAAGCAAGCAAGCGCAGTTAGTAACCGATTCTAAAGAATGTCGAGAGACTACGAGAATTTTCCCCCTCCTTGCTCAGCAGTCTTACCTACAGCGTGAATAGAATCGTCTTGGCACTATGCCAACCGTGGTTCTTCGTACTGTGGTCGGACTGTACAGTTGTTGAGAAAGTTTCAATTAGGTAGCGCTACTGGGCTTTAGGGAACTCACGACCCTTAAGTCAATGAAATAAGGCATATTTTCATACTTTTTGACTCTTCGTAACTATTTCAATTTACTCCCAATTTTTCCAAATTTTATGTATATGATAAATTGATATATTTATTTTAATAAACAAATTTTCAACTCTCAAAATAAT
Organism: Dolomedes plantarius; assembly: GCA_907164885.2. Taxonomy (NCBI): domain Eukaryota; kingdom Metazoa; phylum Arthropoda; class Arachnida; order Araneae; family Dolomedidae; genus Dolomedes; species Dolomedes plantarius. The sequence goes on along the minus strand of OU015503.1, from coordinate 100,207,839 downwards.
TTTAAATAATTTATTTTTAAATGGTTTAGATATACCTTGTTTTTTTAAAGTATTTTTATTGTATACTGGCTTGCGCGCAGAACTATGAAATTAATGTTAACCTTTATTGTCGTGATCCGACAAATCATTATCATGTAGAAGGAATTATAATTGTAGAGTCAACTCTTATTTCATGAGGTTTATTAACATATTAAAATCTCGATTAGATAAGTCATTTACAACGGTTCGTTTTTACGAACGTGCAATCCACCATGGGAGTAGGGCTCATTCTTTCCAAGTCCGATGAGCTCCCCGTCCCTCCGTAAGCGTGTTGACCCTTTCAACAGTCCAAATCTCTTCTCTCGTTCGTTACTCGCGTCTGTCTTTTATGCCTCCTTCTCCTCTCTTTCTCGAACGACAATCGGCCTTTTTCAACCGCGTTACGCAGACCACCTGTCGCGGATTTCATTGTCCACGGTTCCCACCTTAGATGAAATGTGCCGCTGTGTTTCTTTACTCATTCTAAATGAGCTACCTCCTATTGTCGACGGTTTCCAAAGGTGTATGGCTCTCGACGCCTGTTTGCGTTTCTTTTGGGGCTTATTGAAGACGCTATTACACACGTTCATCAATTCCACTTAGGAATGGGAGACGAGAGTCTGACATACGCCCCTTCCTTTAGAAGTGAAAACAGTCCTTTGAGACGTTTTCACGTTTGAACAACAGCCCCTGTTGATCAGATGATAACGAGGCACACACATGGAGTAATAACTGCGCTTTTTAACTTGTGACGGGGACGCTTTGTAGCCACAACAATAACGCATTTTTACAAGTAAATGATTCCATGTTTTCATCTGCATGTGAGATAGCCACAACATTTACAGGTAACAAAAATTACTTTTCACACTTAGCCTTGACACAAAATTGATATTATAATTCTTGCTCATTTCTTTACTTTAAACCAAACACCAACAAATTATTTGACTACACATCACTTATCTTTAATGCAAGAATTTCTAAGATAATTACACTTTTGATTCCTTTTTTTTTTCAAACTCTTTAGGAATTTCATGGCTTAATCTTAACCAGTTAAACTTACATATTTTAATGAAACTTCCCCAAATCTCTAGGGAATACTTAACATTAATTTAGTTCTTCACTTAAAAAAAAACATAAACCAAGTGTTCATACAACAAACAATAAAAAAAAATAACTATCACATAACTTATACACTTAAATTCATAATACCATTATATTTACAAATTTAATCCGTTTTTCTTAGGATTCAACATTAGTTGTCAATGCAATTACCAAAATACACATTTAATTCAATTTTCAATGAATTCTTCGAGAGCTACTTAAATCAATTTTAGAACATTTATAAAATACACAATTACATGAGTTTCCCGGAATTCTTTGGGAATTACTTAAATTTGTGATTCTCTCTGCGATTTTACGGGACCCTAAATAAATACGAATGGGTTTTTGGCTTTATTATTTCACTATCTCTCATTGACTGAATTGAATGATTGTTGTTCAATTTTGATTTTGTGAATTTGTGATCTAGTGTCGGTGCAAAATCACCCTTTTCTCCCATAGTTTGCGTCTGTTTCCTACCCGTATCGTTAGGGCTTCCCTGGGCATTTACTTCTTCGTTTCGTGTTTCCCTTTGATTATTTCCATTCTCATTATTAGTTTCCTCTAACCCTTTATTCCTTAACATACCAATTTGATCTTTCCTCTCTTTTTCCGTTGAAACTCCAATTTCTCGTACCTCATCCCAATTCTCATTGAGACTTAATTCCCCATCCAAAATTTTATCCATTTCTCTCACCTCATCTAAATTCTCACTGAGACTTAATTCCCCATCCAAAATTTTATCAATTTCTCTCACCTCATCTAAATTCTCACTGAGACTTAATTCCCCATCCAAAATTTTATCAATTTCTCTCACCTCATCTAAATTCTCATTGAGACTTAATTCCTCATCCAAAATTTTATCCATTTCTCTCACCTCATCTAAATTCTCACTGAGACTTAATTCATTACCTCCTCCCTCATAGTACATCTCCTCATCTTTCGTCTGACTTCCCATCTCAAACATATTAAGGGGAATAATCATCTCCTCCTCTGTCTCATCTAAATTCTCATTAGGACATAATTCACTACCTCCTCCCTTATAGTTCATCTCCTCACCTGTGTCTCTTGCGCTTTCAAATCTATTCGGGGGACTAGCCATCTCCTCCTCTGTATCCCTTACAATTTCGAACATATTACGAGGAATAATCAACTCCTCATCTAATATCTGATCTATACTGTTACTCAAATGCCTTTGGGAACATGCTACCCCTTCAAGGACCTCCTTTCCTTGAGTAATTACATCCCTCACTTCCCTTTCCTGTTGGGTTTCAATTTTATTCTCAGGTTGAATAATTTCGCCTCTGTTAGATTCCATCTCAAATTTATTTCCCATCTGATCCCCTCTATTTCTGAGATTTTGAACTCTTTTGGGGCACTGATATTTCAAATGGTCTTTACTATTACAGACAAAACATCTTTTATCCTCCTTTTTCTGGTCAATTTTGGCACATACCTTATCTGTGTTAACTAGTGGTTGAAGAATAACCCTTTTTCCTCTTTCAACACTCCTTCGAAATTATTATTAACCCTCCCAATACTTTCTCTGACCCTAAAACTTGAAAGTCTTTTAGCTGCCCTCATCCTCAATTCTTCAACTTCTAATTCTTTCAATTTTAACATCATTTCTCTTTGTTTATATCTTTCCTGTCTATTTATCTCCTGTTTTTCTATTTCCCATTGTCTGTTTGTCTCCTCCCATTGTCTATCTCTCTCCTGTTTTTCAATTTCCCACTGTCTTTTTGTCTCCTCCCATTGTCTATCTTTCTCTTGTTTTTCAATTCGTTCTCTTTCCACTCTCTCATTAATTATGGCAAATAACCGTTCCTTAGCGGACTCTTCCTCATATTTCTCACTTCCTAATATCATTTCCTTAAGATCAGTGTATGTCCTGTTCTCCGAAGACGGACAAATCCCTGTTAACTCTGTAGCTAACAAAATTAAATCGGCTTTCCGCCCCTTCCCTATGAATGCCATTTTTAGCTTATACCACTTAATCACAAATGCAGCAAACAAGTACAAATTCACTTTTACACCTATAACAAAATTTAACCAACTATACTTATCTTGAACTATTTACCTCCACAATTATGATAATTCTAAGAGCATTTAACTACTACAATTATAAATCACTTCCACTAATAACTAGTACGAACACTTGTACACATTTCCCGTTATACAAAATAACACTTTTTCACTTTTAAATTATTATTCCATTTACCAAAATTCAATAACTCAACAAATTACTTCCATCATTATACACATGAATCAACACTTCAAAACTTATGAAAAATAATTCGATTCCCTCAACTAATTACTACCGCTATCTCATACACAGGGAGAAAAGATAGAATCACTTACCCCTTTTTCACCTCGATGAAAAACTGTCACTCTAATCTTTCTCCGATGCTGCACTTTGATCACAGTTAAAGAGAGTTCAGTATATAACCACGTCGTTGATGCACACTTTACTCCGATCTTGAATTTCCCTGATACAGGCGTCTCTTCCCGTTTCCTGACCAGTTCCCGAGTAAATTTCTATCGCTGAAGTCGTGTCTAGTCGAATTCTCTGATGCACACCTCACTCCGACCTTGAATTTCTCCTGGCCCAGGTTTCTGCTCCCGTTTCTTGACCAGTTGCCGAGTAAATATCTGTCGCTAAAGTCGTGCCCAGTAGACTCGTTCGGAATCCAACTTCTCTTAAAACTGTGTCTCCTTGAAGATCTATCACCACTCTCGTACTCTAGATCATCTTTTTCTGATACCTTCCGTATCGCTGGGGTCCTCCCACGTTCTTTAATTCGACTACGCCAATGTTCCTTTTATTGTCGTGATCCGACAAATCATTATCATGTAGAAGGAATTATAATTGTAGAGTCAACTCTTATTTCATGAGGTTTATTAACATATTAAAATCTCGATTAGATAAGTCATTTACAACGGTTCGTTTTTACGAACGTGCAATCCACCATGGGAGTAGGGCTCATTCTTTCCAAGTCCGATGAGCTCCCCGTACCTCCGTAAGCGTGTTGACCCTTTCAACAGTCCAAATCTCTTCTCTCGTTCGTTACTCGCGTCTGTCTTTTATGCCTCCTTCTCCTCTCTTTCTCGAACGACAATCGGCCTTTTTCAACCGCGTTACGCAGACCACCTGTCGCGGATTTCATTGTCCACGGTTCCCACCTTAGATGAAATGTGCCGCTGTGTTTCTTTACTCATTCTAAATGAGCTACCTCCTATTGTCGAGGGTTTCCAAAGGTGTATGGCTCTCGACGCCTGTTTGCGTTTCTTTTGGGGCTTATTGAAGACGCTATTACACACGTTCATCAATTCCACTTAGGAATGGGAGACGAGAGTCTGACATACGCCCCTTCCTTTAGAAGTGAAAACAGTCCTTTGAGACGTTTTCACGTTTGAACAACAGCCCCTGTTGATCAGATGATAACGAGGCACACACATGGAGTAATAACTGCGCTTTTTAACTTGTGACGGGGACGCTTTGTAGCCACAACAATAACGCATTTTTACAAGTAAATGATTCCATGTTTTCATCTGCATGTGAGATAGCCACAACATTTACAGGTAACAAAAATTACTTTTCACACTTAGCCTTGACACAAAATTGATATTATAATTCTTGCTCATTTCTTTACTTTAAACCAAACACCAACAAATTATTTGACTACACATCACTTATCTTTAATGCAAGAATTTCTAAGATAATTACACTTTTGATTCCTTTTTTTTTCAAACTCTTTAGGAATTTCATGGCTTAATCTTAACCAGTTAAACTTACATATTTTAATGAAACTTCCCCAAATCTCTAGGGAATACTTAACATTAATTTAGTTCTTCACTTAAAAAAAAACATAAACCAAGTGTTCATACAACAAACAATAAAAAAAAATAACTATCACATAACTTATACACTTAAATTCATAATACCATTATATTTACAAATTTAATCCGTTTTTCTTAGGATTCAACATTAGTTGTCAATGCAATTACCAAAATACACATTTAATTCAATTTTCAATGAATTCTTCGAGAGCTACTTAAATCAATTTTAGAACATTTATAAAATACACAATTACATGAGTTTCCCGGAATTCTTTGGGAATTACTTAAATTTGTGATTCTCTCTGCGATTTTACGGGACCCTAAATAAATACGAATGGGTTTTTGGCTTTATTATTTCACTATCTCTCATTGACTGAATTGAATGATTGTTGTTCAATTTTGATTTTGTGAATTTGTGATCTAGTGTCGGTGCAAAATCACCCTTTTCTCCCATAGTTTGCGTCTGTTTCCTACCCGTATCGTTAGGGCTTCCCTGGGCATTTACTTCTTCGTTTCGTGTTTCCCTTTGATTATTTCCATTCTCATTATTAGTTTCCTCTAACCCTTTATTCCTTAACATACCAATTTGATCTTTCCTCTCTTTTTCCGTTGAAACTCCAATTTCTCGTACCTCATCCCAATTCTCATTGAGACTTAATTCCCCATCCAAAATTTTATCCATTTCTCTCACCTCATCTAAATTCTCACTGAGACTTAATTCCCCATCCAAAATTTTATCAATTTCTCTCACCTCATCTAAATTCTCACTGAGACTTAATTCCCCATCCAAAATTTTATCAATTTCTCTCACCTCATCTAAATTCTCATTGAGACTTAATTCCTCATCCAAAATTTTATCCATTTCTCTCACCTCATCTAAATTCTCACTGAGACTTAATTCATTACCTCCTCCCTCATAGTACATCTCCTCATCTTTCGTCTGACTTCCCATCTCAAACATATTAAGGGGAATAATCATCTCCTCCTCTGTCTCATCTAAATTCTCATTAGGACATAATTCACTACCTCCTCCCTTATAGTTCATCTCCTCACCTGTGTCTCTTGCGCTTTCAAATCTATTCGGGGGACTAGCCATCTCCTCCTCTGTATCCCTTACAATTTCGAACATATTACGAGGAATAATCAACTCCTCATCTAATATCTGATCTATACTGTTACTCAAATGCCTTTGGGAACATGCTACCCCTTCAAGGACCTCCTTTCCTTGAGTAATTACATCCCTCACTTCCCTTTCCTGTTGGGTTTCAATTTTATTCTCAGGTTGAATAATTTCGCCTCTGTTAGATTCCATCTCAAATTTATTTCCCATCTGATCCCCTCTATTTCTGAGATTTTGAACTCTTTTGGGGCACTGATATTTCAAATGGTCTTTACTATTACAGACAAAACATCTTTTATCCTCCTTTTTCTGGTCAATTTTGGCACATACCTTATCTGTGTTAACTAGTGGTTGAAGAATAACCCTTTTTTCCTCTTTCAACACTCCTTCGAAATTATTATTAACCCTCCCAATACTTTCTCTGACCCTAAAACTTGAAAGTCTTTTAGCTGCCCTCATCCTCAATTCTTCAACTTCTAATTCTTTCAATTTTAACATCATTTCTCTTTGTTTATATCTTTCCTGTCTATTTATCTCCTGTTTTTCTATTTCCCATTGTCTGTTTGTCTCCTCCCATTGTCTATCTCTCTCCTGTTTTTCAATTTCCCACTGTCTTTTTGTCTCCTCCCATTGTCTATCTTTCTCTTGTTTTTCAATTCGTTCTCTTTCCACTCTCTCATTAATTATGGCAAATAACCGTTCCTTAGCGGACTCTTCCTCATATTTCTCACTTCCTAATATCATTTCCTTAAGATCAGTGTATGTCCTGTTCTCCGAAGACGGACAAATCCCTGTTAACTCTGTAGCTAACAAAATTAAATCGGCTTTCCGCCCCTTCCCTATGAATGCCATTTTTAGCTTATACCACTTAATCACAAATGCAGCAAACAAGTACAAATTCACTTTTACACCTATAACAAAATTTAACCAACTATACTTATCTTGAACTATTTACCTCCACAATTATGATAATTCTAAGAGCATTTAACTACTACAATTATAAATCACTTCCACTAATAACTAGTACGAACACTTGTACACATTTCCCGTTATACAAAATAACACTTTTTCACTTTTAAATTATTATTCCATTTACCAAAATTCAATAACTCAACAAATTACTTCCATCATTATACACATGAATCAACACTTCAAAACTTATGAAAAATAATTCGATTCCCTCAACTAATTACTACCGCTATCTCATACACAGGGAGAAAAGATAGAATCACTTACCCCTTTTTCACCTCGATGAAAAACTGTCACTCTAATCTTTCTCCGATGCTGCACTTTGATCACAGTTAAAGAGAGTTCAGTATATAACCACGTCGTTGATGCACACTTTACTCCGATCTTGAATTTCCCTGATACAGGCGTCTCTTCCCGTTTCCTGACCAGTTCCCGAGTAAATTTCTATCGCTGAAGTCGTGTCTAGTCGAATTCTCTGATGCACACCTCACTCCGACCTTGAATTTCTCCTGGCCCAGGTTTCTGCTCCCGTTTCTTGACCAGTTGCCGAGTAAATATCTGTCGCTAAAGTCGTGCCCAGTAGACTCGTTCGGAATCCAACTTCTCTTAAAACTGTGTCTCCTTGAAGATCTATCACCACTCTCGTACTCTAGATCATCTTTTTCTGATACCTTCCGTATCGCTGGGGTCCTCCCACGTTCTTTAATTCGACTACGCCAATGTTCCTTTTATTGTCGTGATCCGACAAATCATTATCATGTAGAAGGAATTATAATTGTAGAGTCAACTCTTATTTCATGAGGTTTATTAACATATTAAAATCTCGATTAGATAAGTCATTTACAACGGTTCGTTTTTACGAACGTGCAATCCACCATGGGAGTAGGGCTCATTCTTTCCAAGTCCGATGAGCTCCCCGTCCCTCCGTAAGCGTGTTGACCCTTTCAACAGTCCAAATCTCTTCTCTCGTTCGTTACTCGCGTCTGTCTTTTATGCCTCCTTCTCCTCTCTTTCTCGAACGACAATCGGCCTTTTTCAACCGCGTTACGCAGACCACCTGTCGCGGATTTCATTGTCCACGGTTCCCACCTTAGATGAAATGTGCCGCTGTGTTTCTTTACTCATTCTAAATGAGCTACCTCCTATTGTCGACGGTTTCCAAAGGTGTATGGCTCTCGACGCCTGTTTGCGTTTCTTTTGGGGCTTATTGAAGACGCTATTACACACGTTCATCAATTCCACTTAGGAATGGGAGACGAGAGTCTGACAATTAATTTTACACTTAAATGTAAATAATTCCTGTTTTATATTTAAAATAAATAATTCAAAATACAACATAAAACATTCAACATCAAAATATTTTTTTAACTTTTTAAAACTGCTCAATATATACTTAAAATTTCCTTAAATTTTTGCATTAATTTACCCCTGAAAAAAATAACAAAATGTGCAGTGATTGCAATAACTCTAGTTCAGACGCAATAAAATGACATGATTATGCAGTGATAAAAATTTCATGGAATTATGTTTTATAGTTTTTGAGATATCAGTTGCGGAATGATGCTAAATTACGCTTTGAGAAAAATGAGTTTAAAATTTTTCTTACCATAAACTTGATCAGTAATTAAATATTTAGAATATCAATATCTCCGGAACTAAGCGGAATATTTACATGCGGTTTGCTTTATTTTGTTCAGAAATGATCAGGCTTTAACATATATTTTTTTCAAAAAAATCGAATGTTTTAAAGATTTAAGGGTAGTGAGTCCCCTTAAATAATTATAAACGACGTTTGGTGACTCTGCTTGACTGAGATAATATCTCACCCTCTTTAACTCGATATCATGTTAGTTTAGATTTTGATTCAAACTATTAGATTTTATATTTGATAGGGACGATCGGTCCTATTTCGAACGAGCTCAATGCTCGTATGCTTTATTGGGTATTTAACGTTTCTTTTTGTGATTTTATGTCGCTAAAAGTGTTTGTTATGTTTAGACGTGCACCAGATTGTTTTGATTATTCTTTAAATTTACCACTGATCCACCTTCGATTTTGAAACACGGTGGTGCATTCCTGATAGATGTCAGTTAGAGCTAATAAACTCCCCCTCCTGCAAGCCTCCAACCCCACCCCCACCCTCCCATCACGCATTCTCGAGTGCCTGAAGTTGTTTTTTGAACCTCTTTTGGTATAGGATTTTGTGCCGGTGAACGAACTCGTGGATTTGTTCTAGCTTGAGCTAGACGGGAAGATTAGCAAAAGCAGGGGGAGAGAAAACTAAAGTAAAGGGACCAAAGCGCTGGAACTTTACATGCAATTAAAAGAAATTGTGTAGCTAAAAAATATTTCTGTCATCAAACTATGCCTTATAAACGAATGCTAATTTCGCCACATGTGGAATGTACAGTACATTATTACAGGTGGAATGTAAAGTGCATTATTACAGTTGAAATGCACAGTGCATACGAAAAAAAATTGCATAGTGGTTTTATTAAATCCATGGTATAGTACAAGGAAACAAATTGCCAATGTAGAGGTACTTTGATGGCAGTTTTCATTTATTAATTTATAAATATATATATATATATATATATATATATATATATATATATATATATATATATATATATATATATATATATATATATATATATATATATATATATTAATATTCACGAACTTCAAGGGACCAAGGGTCTTGTTCGTTTTATCCGGTGCTTCGCTATATCCGGACCGTTAAGAAAAATGCTAGAGTTCACAAAATGTATAGCTCGTAAGTTGCAATGTGAATTCAATAATGATGTATTAAAAAATGATAAAATTTATTAAAAAGGATTATTAATGAATTATATCGACTAAAATCGATTACATTAAACTGACACAATGCGAATTAAATTACGTACAATAGGAAACCGGGGGACCGAAATTTTCGTTCGTTATATCCGTGAGTTCGTTATATACCGGTTTCGCTGTAACGGGGTCCGACTGTATATATATATATATATATATATATACAGTGGAATCTCGATCTATCGTTTTTCAAGGGACCGACTGAATTGAACGATAAATACGGAAAAATGATAGATGCGGGAACGTAACAAAGCAATATGATCGACGGGATTATATGAAACAAACGACATATACGGGAAAACGATGATTCGGAGAACTATCGATCGAGATTCCACTATATATATATATATATATATATATATATATATATATATATATATATATATATATATATATATATATATATATATATATATATATAGGGTGATTTTTATTAAACTGACACTACTCAGAGCCATCTGTAGCGAGATCTATCTGCCGGAATTCCAACCAAATTGATAGAGGGACTAAGGACGACATGGGAAAGAGTTTCCGTGGGGAAAAAAAAAGTTCCAAAAGTCGCCGATCGGGGAAGATATGGCGCTGTTGTTGTCGGCGCACCCGATAATTTGCACAAAACTCTAGTAAAACATCTAAATGCAAATTCACGACTACGTAGTCGACAGCAGCGCCAGTATTTCGGGCTATAAAGATAACTGATGAATACAGAAAAAGTTGTTAATAAGGAGGCAAATGAATAACAAAGAATTTTCACAGCAACACCGCTTTATGCAGCAAATTCACTTCTCCCACCTTCAATGTTCAATATTCCACCAAGATACACCTTAGACTCTAAATAACCCAACAGAAAGAAGTCACATTGGGGTCGGGTCCGGGGAGCGAGGTGTCCGTGCAAGTGGAAAAAGGCGACTGATGACCCTTCCTTCTGTAAAGCGTTGGCGCAGCAGATTCCGAACCGATCTTTATAGCCCTAAATACTGGCGCTGCTGTCGGCTACGTAGTCATGAATTTGCATTTTGATGTTTTACTTGCATTTTATGCATATTATCGGGTGCGCCGATAAATAACAACGCCATGTCTTCCCCTATCGGCGACTTTTGGATTTTTTTATAACATACATACATACATACATATATATATATACACTGAAGTGCCACTGAATTAGGGATACCTACCTAGTAACGAGTTGGGCCTCCTCTGCCCTTGATAACGGCTGCCACACGACGAGGCATAGATTCAACAAGTTTCTGGAAACGTTCCACGGGAATGGCTTGCCAAATATTGGCTAAAGCTGTCCATAATTCTGTAAGGTTCTTTGGTGCTGTGTGATGGCCTTTCACGCCTTGTTCCAAAACATCCCAAAGATGCTCAATAGGATTTAAGTCTGGGCTTCTAGGTGGCCAATTCATGACACAGAAGTCCGAGGAATGCTCGTCCAACCAGCCAGTAGCCAACCGGGACTTGTGAGAGGTACAGTTGTCTTGCTGGAAAACTCCATTACCGTGCGGATAACAGAACAGCATAAACGGATGGAGGTGATCACCCAGCAACTCTACGTAACGAATTGCATTGAGGGAGGTTGGTACACGCACCAAAGATCCCAAACTGTGCCACGAAAAAACACCCCAATCCATGATTGAGCCACCATGCCCTTGTACAGTTCCAGCCAGGCATGCAGGATCCATGGCTTCATGAGCCTGACGCCATATTCTCAGCCTCCCGTCGGTGTTAAGTAGTCGGAATCGAGACTCATCACTCCATGCTACTCGTTTCCAGTCCTCTACACTCCAGTCTCTGTGCTCTCTTGCCCAGGCAAAATGTGCAGCCCGATGGCGATTATAGAGCAATGGTACTCTCGTAGGTCGACGGCTCCCGAAACCCATACGGTGAAGCGAGCGTTGCACAGTCCGTTTACTGACTGTACGACTGGCACCGTCATTAAACTGGGTGGTAATTTGAGCTAATGTTTGGCTTAGCTGGCTACGTACAATACGCCTGAGCCGTCTCTCACCACGCACTGTCAAGGCTAATTGTCCTTTGCAGTTTGCCCGATCGCTAGTTTTTTTTTTTCCACCATCCATGTATTCTTGGTATACTCTTGACACTGTCGACCTTGAAAATCCTAGCTGTCTGACGATTTCGGAAATTGAACGGCCCATGCGTCGCGCACCTACGATTTGTTCGCGATCGAAGGCGTCTAAATCAGGCAGTTTACCCATACTGGCAATTCCAACAACTGATTCAGAACAACCACAGTACGCGCTATATATGCAGTTACCACAGCACCCTCACTTGCGCATACATGATGCGCAGCGCTATACAATTTGCATATGCTTTGCTATCCCTTATTCAGTGGCACTTCAGTGTATATATATATATATATATATATATATATATATATATATATATATATATATATATATATATATATTACACGACACCACGCTATTGGTTAACTCCACGTATTAAAAGGTTATAAAGAATTATTTATTTCAACTTATTTGTGTTCTTTGATAATTCAAGCAAATATTCCTCATTATTTTGTGAAATAACTCGCCTGAGCACTACAAAAGAGATTTTTTTATGGCATCACTTTTGGCTAATTTGCCTCCTTTAAAAAAATAATAAGATTTCTTTCCTTTTATCTTCAGCTCGTATACATATTAGAAAACTAGCTTCATTAGTCTGAAAGTGACTAAAAGGATTTTTTTTCAGCAAATAAAAGGTTCTCCTTTAAGTCGACAGAGGGCGGCACGGATATTTGATACGAATGGTGGCTACTCTGAAAAAATACCGATAATTCAGCAACCCTTGTACTAGTTTCGACGAAATTTATTCTCTCTATTCATATCAGGGTTATCGTAACCATAGTAATTTGGTGCTAATTTCTATAGTTATAAAATAAGAGAAAAAATATAATAAATAAATTTTTTTTTAACTCAGACAATATTTGTTTTAGAATTAGATAGATTACATATTTATAACAGATACTAATATTGGCTAATCTGAACCACAGCTTTAAAAATACCGATAATTCAGTGACCTGTGAAAGGATTTGAACGAATCGGTGATTTCGTTCAAATTTCCGTTTCCATTACACAGAATAACAAACCACAAAAAATAAAAAAATAAATAAATTAAACTCTGAATAGGATTTCAGCTTTGAATAGATTAATAACATATTTGTGATAAATATACAGCGGAAGCCTGTAAAATATTTTATGTGCGGCCGCTGTAAATATGCTGGATAATCTGAATAACGATAATTGTGGTTTAGTGTTACTCATTTTTACATAATTATATTATACACTGGTTATCAAAAATTAAGGAAAAGTCACAAAAATAGCGATTTCTCAAAATGTTACGCGTAGAATTTAATGAAACTTATACACATTATACAACACATGGGTAGGGATAAAATAGCATAAAAAGAAATCGCCAGACAATTATGGTGTTATAGAAACTAGCATATGTATACAATGAACAAATCGGATATGTCAGTTTGGTATAGGAAAAGTACCTTTAATATGGCGCATGATCCCCCCCGAGAAGCAATACAGCAACGATGTGAGATGCTGTCAATTATGCGGTCTATGACTTTGGTAGGAAGTGCGAGCCATTGCTCTTGCAAAGCAGTTGAAGGCGGGGCTAGGGTCCTAGGAGGAGGATTGAGAGCAGCTATGCGTCGTCCTAAAGTGTCCCAAACATGCTCGATAGGATTCAGGTCCGGAGATCAACCTGGCCACTCCATTCGGTGAATTGTTTCCTGCTCAAGATAAGCATCCACGATGCGAACCCTGTGCGGTCTCGCGTTATCGTCCTGTAGCACGAAAGCATCACCTATTGCCCTGGCATAAGGGCGCACATAAGCATCAAGGATGCCATCTCTATAGGCGTGAGCATTCACATTTCCACGGGGAAAGACATGGAGGTCTGTGCGTCCATCCAAAGAGACACCACCCCAAACACAGACATTGCCTGATCCGTATGCATATCTTTCACGGATGTGTGATGGATGAAAACGAGTTCCGGGTTCTCTCCGAATCAAAATACGCCTACTATCGCTTTGGAGGCTAAACCTGGACTCATCCGTGAAGAGAACAGCCCTCCATTGATCACGCGTGCAGTGGACATGTTGACTGCCCACTGCAAACGTTCCCGCCTATGGCGTAACGTGAGCGGGACGCAAAAGGCTGGTCGCCTCGCAAAAAGACCACCTTCGTGAAGCCTTCTACGCACGGTTGACGTTGATACCAACCTTCCGGAGCTTGCAGCGAGGGAGGACTGAGTTCAGGCGGAGTTGCGGTTCTATTCCTTCGTGTGCATAACGATAAATATCGGTCGTCGGCACTCGTCGTAGCGTATGGCCGCCCTTGGTTGAACCTCCTGGATGCCGAATCCGTGGTTAGAAATTGTTGTCAAAGTCTATGAACCACAGACGGACTCGCATTTAGCCATCTGGCCACTTCTGTCTGACTTTGGCTTCCCTCTAGTCTCTCAATAGCTCGCCATCACAGTTCTTCGGTCAGATGATGCCTGGAAGTCGTTGTTACATTTTGGCTATGCCAGATGTCTAATATCAGCCTCGCAGCGACAATTGTCGCCTTGCTCTGAGACATGCACTTTTATGCTCCTCGCAAATGACGTATTCCGACTGCAGTGCCACTATTTTGCGTAATGTAGTATTGTTCAGCACCTTTTGCTTAACAACATATATAGAGAATCTATGCTCACTTCTACCCAGACTTGGGTGTATATAATTTGAAGTGGCACTCTATTTGAATTATATACAAACACAATTTATACATGAAACAATGTTTATTGGATTCATTGCACATATAATTGGCTTTTACAGCAATAAGCATGCGTACTACTTGTACGGAATGTAAATACAGCTTTTAAGGACAATATATTTTTATACTCACGAACAGTAAGTCAAACCAGCAGTACTGCCATGTAAAACTCCTGGCCCGCTAAGGACTAGAGCAGGATAACACCTTTTCAACCTTAACAACAACTCCCTTTTTCATTAATGGCGCTGCGTGGTATTTATACTAAGCGCGTATGCCGAAATTAGCATATCTAAAGCAGCTTCTTTAATTCACTCAAAAGTTCGATTCTTGTGAATCGAATCTTGTGTATACCTTACACTGGCCTCCCTCGAAAAAAAAAATTAGGTAACTGAGGTCTGAACGGCTTCAGTTAACTAATTGAAAACGCGTGCTGGTCTGACTTTTTACATAATGGGTGGCAAAGCCAAAAAACCTTCCACACGTTGTGTGGGGGAAAAACGCCACTACCATTTTACAAAACTAACCCCGAAGGGTCCAGGTGACACCATTACACAGTGGATTTGCAGAGTTGCGGATACTGGGCTGGCCAACTGCGCCCTAAAATATCTATTTTAATTAAAAGTGACAACACAATTGCACAGCATGACATTTCTTGACTGTATCTGCTCTCCCCCAATTTATAATGTACATGTGTTATGATTTGCGAAGTTAGTATGTTAGTTGTTTGTTATCTGTAGTTAGTATGTATTTTTTTTCACTACATGTCCCCTTCAAAAATTTATAAAACAGTATGCCGTTTTTTTTTCAGTGGCTCACTCCTTCCCCTCAAAATGTTTACACAGTATATACAATGGGGAACTTCAAACCAATTTGGTTCGATTTTATTAAAGGGTGGGAGTTAGAATAAGAAAGTTGATACAAGACTTGTTCCTCATGAATGCAGCAACTTCACTGCACCAGTTTGTCCAATCCGCTGAACCTCTCTTGATGGTCGCAGTCCTAGTAAAGGGGTTCGTTGACCGTGTGGGCATCCTTCGTGCAGCAGGTCGTAGGTCCTGAGGCGCTGGTCCGGCTTGACGATGGACAGGAGGTCTCTTGGGAGGAGGCCAACCTTGCTGGGTGGCAGAAATCTTGCGTTCCCTGTACTTATGCAAAGGAGCTTTAAAATTGTCATTCTTCCTTTTTATAACCTTGTGTACCTTATGTGTGCCACGTTCATCCTTAGATGGAGGTTTTGTAGTGCACACTTTACTTTTCTTCGTACTTTTGCTTGTATCGGTATTAGATTTTAATGCAGATTCTATTTTTTGAAACTTATACGCCGCACCAACGTGTTTAGTGACTGGCTTTATCTCGCTGCTTGTGTCATGTTTTTCAACAACCTGACTCTGTTTTTCGTATTTGTGCTTATACGACTTCTTGTTTACCGCCTTAATTAGTTCAGTATTAGCAGTTTTAATGCTGGAACCTGAAGGCGCTTTTTCACGTTTTTTATCCCCCTTAACTTTAGTTTTATCCTCTTTTGACAAAAAAGTTTCTTTGAAACTTGCGACATCAGAATCGTTATCATTTAAATTCTTTAACACTGCTTCAGTTTTAGGAAGATTAAGCTTTTCGTACTCGTGCGTTTTATTGCAAACTTTCTCTATAACTTCCGAAGCATCAGCTAAACTACCTACAGTATAACTCTGTGTCAACTTTTCATCCTGATTCTCAGTCTGGTTTTCATGTACTTTATTTAAAACCATATTATCAACCTGGCCTACACAATCCCCATTCGGCTGGAAACTTGAAATAATATCATCACCTAGCAAGTTCCTACTATCGTTTAAAGAATTTTTATTGTCGTCAACTAATAAGTATTCACTAACTTCCGTAACGCATACTTCGTCATCTACTAAATTTCCTTCATTAACAGATGTGTGAATATCATCTAAAATATCAGGTATAGCATCAATAATATCAGGTATAGCATTAATAATATCAGGTATAGCATTAATAGAAGTGTCCGATGATTTATTTTCTAAACCACTAGCATTAGTATCGGCCCTATTTTCAGAAATTTGTACTGGAATTACCTCATCATTCCAGCTAGACTCACTTTCTTTATAAGCCAAAAAAATACCCTGACTTTCACTATTCTCAAAATAATGATTACTGCTCGGACAAAATAATACATTTGACCAAACAGTTTCAACAGGTTGAACCATATCATGTGAATCAACTTGCCAGTGCAAGTAAGGTGCTTCCCTATTATTTTCTTTAAGTGCACTAATTTCATTATAACGCCGTGCGCTTCTATTATTTTGCCTGCGGTACTGCTTACGCTGCTGGTTTGAAACTCGCGAAAAATTTTGGCGCGGCTGTATAAAACTTCTCGTACCTGGATGACGGTGAGGGGTAGCGAAGAAATGTCTATTGTCATATTTAGCTAAAGCTTGAAGGAGGGTAACCTTGCTTGTAATTGTTTGATTATCTAAAAAATCTTGAACACTTGGCTTCAAACGTTGGATAACTATTTTTAAGATTATCGCTTCCGTCATTCCCTCTAAATATTCCTCACACTTGGAAATCTTTTCCATAGCAAAATCTAATGCAGACTGACCTTCACGTTGCCTTAGCGAATAAATTTCCGCTTCAATTTCACTTTGATTAAAGGTCTTTGGAAAAACACTAAGAAACTGTTGCTTGAATGACAAATAGTCAAAAATCAGATTACTGCTTTTCATACACGTGTACCACTGAAATGCACTACCTCTTAAAGCGGCTAGAGCAATTTTAAGTTTATCCCCCTCTGGGGTGCATTGTTGCTGAAAGTAATGCTCAATTTTCTTTAGGAATTGGCTTGAGGGGCCGCCATTGAAGGTGGCTTCGAATGGCGCAATTTGCTGAACCATAATTACCCGAGGAAAATTTCCAGCAGGATTTTGTTCTACAACACTCATTTTTTAAATAGTATATAAGTACTTGCAACAATTTTATCAATATACGTACACAGTACACAGTTTTTAATTTCAATTATGTTGTTCGTTACAAATTTAACGCTAACTACCAGGGTATATATATTTTTCGGGCGCCAGTATAGAGAATCTATGCTCACTTCTACCCAGACTTGGGTGTATATAATTTGAAGTGGCACTCTATTTGAATTATATACAAACACAATTTATACATGAAACAATGTTTATTGGATTCATTGCACATATAATTGGCTTTTACAGCAATAAGCATGCGTACTACTTGTACGGAATGTAAATACAGCTTTTAAGGACAATATATTTTTATACTCACGAACAGTAAGTCAAACCAGCAGTACTGCCATGTAAGTCTACGGCCACACGAGCGATTTTTCCCTGAGAAACACAGCTGGAAAACAAGCCCCAAAATATAGATAAGCTTCTGTAACATAGGGGTGGCCAAACACAGCTGTTTTTCCCTTTAGCGGGGGAGATGTCTGTCGCATTCTCAAGGTCGGCCGCTGGAGGATAGAACCAGACCTATTTTTTTCTAGCTGGATTTCAAGCTAAATAGGTGGCCACACGTGCATGAGAACAGTCGCTGGTAGTGTTCAATACGTTTACGTAAAGATAGGGTATAATGTACAGAGCCTGATTATAATAATTTTAATCCGATTTTTTTAATTATTCCCATTTCTCTTGCTGCTATATTCGTGTGTTCTAGTAATTTTTTATACTTAAATTTTTTTATATTTAAAATATCATGGATTATTACTTGGATAGCGAACTTTTGATCTTAGAAATAGAAAAATATCCATGTCTTTATGATGCACGGACAAAGGATTTCAAAAACCGGGAACTAAAAAGAGAAACATGGATGACCGTAACAAAGAATGTTATTGGGGAAAAATGGGACCAGATGGACGAAAATGGAAGAAATAAAATTGGTAATTAGTAAAACAAATTAAATTTTATTTTTTAAGTTACAAGTTATAACCTAAGTTCTAAGTAGGTGATAGTTATAACTAGATCGTGGATTATATACAATTGCATACAATATTTTCTGATTTGCATGTGTCTTTCTATTAAGTATATTATAAATAAAAATTGCATTCGCTTCAGAAAAAATATATTATATAAAAGTTATATCCCCGCTTTACACATCTGAACAACAACAGAAAAGGTGACTGCCTACGTTCGGAGCCAATTTTTTTTAAAAATTGAGACCAAAAAATCCTTACAAAAGCATATGGTAAAACAGCATTTAAAAATAAAAAATAAAAAAAAACTTTCCTGTAAACACCATACTTTTTTATAAATTGGTCAATTTGAAGTAATTTTTAATGAAATTTAGCTAAAACGCTTATCACTCTGAACAAAATTCTAATGCTACTATTTTAATTTCCTTCTCACACATGATATATATAACAGTTATCTTTAAAATGACCTACAATCTAAGAGAAATTATAAAATGCAAAAATAATACAGACAATTTTATGTTCCAATATGAAAGTTTTCCCCAATTCGTCATTCCTTTCCTTATAAAAACAGCCCCAAACAAAAAACTATTTATTATACATCAATTATTGTACGTCATTTCATTAACAATAGCATCTAAAACATTTCCTGAAAATTTTATCAAATTATATGCATTATTATCTGAAATATCATGATAACGGTAGAGATTTGTGCTAAAAAACATAATTCTGAGAAAAACGCCTTTAAAGTTGTTTGTCACTTCAGTTTTGTATTAGACGATGTTTTTTAAAATAGCTATAACTCTGCTTCTAATTGATGTAGAATGAAAATCTAAACGGTTTTGAAAAGAGAAAAGATTGAATTACAAGATTCTTGCAAAAAATAAAATTGACCAAAATGGTAAAAAAATGGACGCATTTAAAGCTGTTTGTCACTTAAATTTTGTATTAGACGATGTTTTTTTAAAATAGCTATAACTCTACTTCTAATTGACGTAGAATGAAAATCAAAACTGTTTTGGAAAGAAAAAAGACTGATTTACAAGATTCTTGCAAAAAATTAAATTGATCAAAGTAGTCAAAAAATGGCATTTTCAACGTAGGCAGTCACTTTAAGTATATTATAAATAAAAATTGCATTCTCTTCAGAAAAAATATATTATGTAAAAGTTATATCCCCGCTTTACACATCTGAACAACAACAACAGAAACCTTATTTTAAATATGTTCTTTTGTTCAGGTAAGTAATATTTAGATCAATATTTAGATAAATAAGTAATATTTAGACCTATTTCTATATGAAGTGCATATTTATATTTTTAAGTGTATATTTGCATGGATATTTTGCCATTTTTAAGTGTATATAATCCGCTGTCTTGTTATAACAAGAGGGCATTATACAAAACTTGCTAGTATACAATTTTAAAGAATTTGATACAAAATTATTGCTGTTATTAGATAGTAGCTTGTACTGTGTACTCGTAACAAAACAGTGAGCAAGAATTAAAGGTAAAATGAATTTATATCCATTTGTCTTTCATTTTTAATTAGTTTAATTAGTATTGTATCAGTTTAATGTTATCGATTTTAGTCAATTTAATTCATTAATGGTCATTTTTAATAGATTTTATCGTTTTTTAATACATCATTATTGAATACACATAGCAACTAATGAATTCTACATTTTGTGAACATTTTTCTTAACGGTTCGGATATAGCGAACCAAACCTTTGGTCCCTTGAAGTTCGTTATAACGGGGTTCGACTGTACTAACATCGATTGCAACGATCGATATCAATACTAACATCGCATTACAGTATCACTTTTTCTAATTGCAACTTCAACCTTAGATAATAGTTTCAAATGAAGATATCGACATTCTATAATACTCAAAAAAACTTGTCTGGGTATCCTTTCAGCTTACTGTGTAGAAGTGTAAATTTTCCCTTTACTGATCTCTCACTTATAAGAGGATGTACCCAGTACTTTCTTTGACGTCGACGACGTTGTCGGCGAACAATTAATAAAGCACATAACGCGTTAACAGCATTTTCATTTATTGAAACTGGATTCATGTTGTACTGCAAAGCACAAACGACTGACCTCGCATGAAGAAACCGCACGTGTGGCCGGCGTAGATTTTCAAGATGCGGGAAAAGTCCCAGCGGGGGAAAAAAATGTCACATGCACGTGTGGCCGGCTGGTGTAGATTTTCCAGCGCGGGGAAAAGCCGTACCGGGAAAAATCGCTCGTGTGGCCGTAGCCTAAAACTCCTGGCCCGCTAAGGACTAGAGCAGGATAACACCTTTTCAACCTTAACAACAACTCCCTTTTTCATTAATGGCGCTGCGTGGTATTTATACTAAGCGCGTATGCCGAAATTAGCATATCTAAAGCAGCTTCTTTAATTCACTCAAAAGTTCGATTCTTGTGAATCGAATCTTGTGTATACCTTACACATATTCAAATTTTAAACAGATTGGCCTAGTTTTGAACGTGTTATCCCTCTTTTTCTGATTTTTCCTAAATTTTTGATAACTAGTGTATGTTACTAAATTCTGGAATTTGGAATAACATGAGTCGTAGGGAATTTTTTTTTTACTTAAACATTTAAAACGAAATTTTCATACCGCAAATGGCTGCAAATAAAAAATATTTTCTATGCTGCCGCTGTTAATCTTCTGGATAATCTGAACACGGATAATTGTGGTTTAACGTTATTCATTTTGATATAATTATATTACATGCAACTGAATTATGTGATTTGGAATAACACGAGTCGTAGAGAATAAAAAAAAGTAATTTGTTTTTATTAAGCATTTACAACGAAATATTCATTCCGGATATGGCTGCAATCAAAATATCTGTGCTGCTGCGGTTAATCTACTGCTAATCTGTACACGGATAACTGTAGTTTAGTGTTATTCATTTTGATGCAATTACATTATATGTAACTGAATCCCTTGATTTGGAATAACACCAGACGTAGATAATCAAAAAGTAATTTTTTTTTTTAAGTTAAACATTTAAAACGAAATTTTCTTTCCGCAAATGGCTGCAAACAAAAAATATTTTCAGTGCTGCCACTGTTAATCTTCTGGATAATCTGAACACGGATAATTGTGGTTTAGTGTTATTCATTTTGATATAATTATATTATATGCAACTGAATTCTGTGATTTGGAATAACACGAGTCGTAGAGAATCAAAAAGCAATTTGTTTTTATTAAGAGTTCAAAACGAAATATTCATTCCACAAATGGCTGCAATCAAAATATCTTCTATGCTGCCGCGGTTAATCTACTGCTAATCTGTACACGGATAATTGTGGTTTAGTGTTATTCATTATGATGTAATTATATTATATGTAACTGAATCCTGTGATTTGGAATAACATGATTTGTAGAGAATCAAAAAGTAATTTGTTTTGGTTAAGCATTTAAAATGAAATATTCATTCCCCAAATGGCTGCAATCAAAATGTTTTTAATGCTGCCGCTTCTAAAAATCAATTAAGCAGATCAAAGAGAAGCGTTCCATCACATAACGGGTTTTTTTTTTCCCAATGAATATTTACAAAAATGGCAAAAAATAATTCGTGTCGGTTCAACATAAAGCATATCTCCACTTTTGCGTGGGCTTTAATTAACCTTACGTCGATAGAAAGCAAACCCTTATTAAAAAAAGCAAGAAAGAAAAAAGCTCATAAAATGAATTAAAGCGACAAATTATTTTGAGTGATATTTTAAAAAATTGAATAAATAAACAGCTGCTCAGTAATTTGCTAAACTCTTGAAAATATTCTCGGCTGCTCGTTTAGCGTAACGAGCTGCAAACGATAATTAAACTAAATAAAGATACATTGTAGGATACTACCGAATAACACAATAAATTAAGCGGAACGTTATTGATTCTGGAGATTGATTCTGATTGCAGAATTTTCGGAAATAAAAGGTGCTGCAGACAAGTGATATATGAATCAATAAGGGGATTTTTTTTGTGTTGCTACGCGAGATGAAATTATTACCTGATAATTTTTTAAACTCGATTATACATAAATTTAAACGATGCTATATTTCATTCAAACTTAGTCCTTGTGTACATTGCTGCCTCAGTGCAGCGTTCCTCTGTTGGCACTGAAACTCGAACCTATTTATACAGTCTCGAAAATGCTGCAAGGTACTCATGAAGATATTGAGAAATCCGCTGAGATGCTTTCATCACTCCTAACCCAATTCCAGAACTTATGGAATAATTGGGAGTTTGTTAAAAATCGATACCCTTGAGTTATCAGCTGTATGGAATATTAAAACTTGTTTTCCCCAAAATAGATGCGTCTTGTGAAAAAATTATTTGCTTAATTACAAGTAGATGAACTCATTGAAGACAGTGAACGATGTTTCAAAGTCGATGTGCTTTATAAAGTAATGGATTTAATAATTAACCAATTTACTATTAGATTTGAATCCGTTCGACAGTTATGTACGCTTTTTAAATGTTTATCACTTGCATATCTCGCCGCGTCACTTGATAAAAGTGTTCTGGAAGGATCAGAATTGTTACAATCGGCATACCTTTCCAATATTTCACCTAATTTTGGACCTCAATTGCTTCGATTTAAAATGTGCTTTTATATTCAATTAAAACAAATTACTTTAATACGCGAAATTGCTGAACTACTTTTAATTCACACCGCAGACTGGGGTAGCTTCTTTGACATAATTACAGCTTGCCTGATATTTTCACTTTGCCGGTGACGATGACGACAGCAGAAAGAAGTTTTTCGAAGCTAAAATTAATCAAAACATTTTAGAAGCATCATGTCACAACACCGTCTTAACTCATTGACCACTATATAAATCGAAAAACAATAACTTTCCAACTTGATCTGGAGAAATTGATTGATAGATTTGCAAACGAAAAAGTGAGAAAACGACAATTTAAGTTTTTTTTTTTTTTTTTTTTTTTTTGATGTGGAAACTAAACATGTATAAGTGCATTTTGACAAAACAGTTTATAAAATATGAAGTAAATATTAGCAGGTACTCCGTACTTAAAGAATAATAATTTGTTTTATTATTATAGTAATATTTATTAAATTGAATATCTTATTGTTGAAATGTCTTTAATTTCAATTTAAGTGTTATTAAATAAGATTTTAAATCGAAATAAGAGGATCAAATAGAAAACAAATTTCGCCAGAACTCTTCCGAGAAACAAGGGGGCGCACTGATTGTACTTGCTCCAGGGCGCTGAATATGTAGCTACACCACTGCTATGCATACTCATAAAGAAGAAATCTAGATGTCTTAAGGGGATGGTGGACTTTCAAATTACCAAAAATCGAACAAAAAGTGGAATTTTTTTGGGGTGTATTAATATTTTAAAAATATGTAAATATTGGAATAAAATGCATTTAAAATATATAATGAAAAGTAAAATGAAAACTTGGTGGTTTTAGAAAAGTAAAATGAAAACTTGGTGGTTTTAGAAAAGTAAATATTAAAGGTAGGTGAAAAAAATATCTTTTAAAGGGCTTTTTATCAAAATGAGTCATTTCCAGATTTGCAAGTCTTTGAAATGCTCCTTGCGTCACAATTTTTTACGAAGTCGAATATTCCTTAGTTCGTAATATAGACTAAATATGCTTTGGCTTACGTATAAATATATAGTTACATATATATTCTTGGAACTGGAACTGTCATTTCTGTGACGGCTCTTTCTTTCAGTTTTTAAGAAAAAGTTTTTTTTTTGGATTTCTTTAATAGCCGGTTCGTGTGTATAAAATCCGGAGGAACTCTTAAAAATATCTTTCTGTAAAACTATACGAGCTTTACATTTTGAATCCGAGGAGCACTTCCAGTAGCTCAAATTTTCTCTTTTTCTTTCTATGCGGAAAAGGAAATTTTAGTACTGCACTAAATTTCCGCCACGTTTTGATTTAATGAAAGAAATGTCGCTCATTTTATCTCAAAATCAATGAAGTTCGACGCAAAACCCAAGAAATTAGACGCAAACCAAAGAATTGGACGCAAAATCAAAGAATTCCGATTCACCATGTGTTTGTGCACTTGTGCCTGCAATCTAGTTCCCAGAACTATTTCCTGCAGTGTCGAACCCAACCAACACCTTCTCCCCGCTGAGAGAAGGTGTCGACCCAACCCTCTTCGACTTGAAATCCCTAAATATCTCAAAAGGGAAGCTTGAACGGGAAAAAAGGGGAGGAAGGAAAATTTTGTGTCGGCGAAACGGGGTGGACACCGTATAGGTTACCCATTCTTGATAAATTTCCGGTATGGTAAGTAAAAATACGGACAATATCCCCAAGTGAAAATCACTACTTGCCTGAGTTTTCTCTTTGGCTATTGTGAGCTCCGAATTTATTTCTAGCTACTGTTAGCATTTTCTAGGATTTCTGACTGTTCTTACAGATTAGTGATGGACCATCAAAACTTGGTGAGTGTTGCTATTTTATTTTCAATTATTCTTTCTTTTATTTTAAAAAAAAGTAATTCGTTAAACTAAGAAATTAATTTTTAACAACAGGACCCTTTTTACATTAATAGATTGATAACCCAGATTGGTGGAAACAAGACATGGACATTTTTGGAAACCTTACTTGCCCATTCTTTTGCACAGCTTGTTCGGAATTATTTGAGAACGAAACGCAATATAAATTGCATTTAAGAAACCACGGGAAAAAATTTGAATGCGACATTTGTCGCAAGCAGTTTTCATCGAAATTTAATTGCATGAGCCATAATAGACATATCCACGGTCAGATCCGGTTCGACTGTGTAGAATGTGAAAAGACTTTTTCAAGTAAATATAACCTAAGAAGACATTCCGAAATTCACAAATCTAAAAAAATATCAAATCAAGTCATCCAGAAAGGTGGTACAAATGTCTCTAAAAATTCCGTAAAACCGGTAGCTGGTCCCTCGAGTAGCAGTTTTTCAATGGATAAATTTGTTCTGATAGAATCAGTAGCGAAAAATAGGCTTCAAACTTATAAAACAAGTCCAGTAAATTCAAAATGTCTTAAAACATTTCTTAACACTATAAAACGCGAAGCAATAGATATAATTAAAATGAATGTTACATCTTTTAACTCAATTAAATGTAATATTTTTATGGAAGCCACATTTAAGAAACCTGATAGTGAAAATCCTAATGAATTTAAATATTTAGAAACACAATTTAAAAGCACAGAACAAAGCGATATTCAAAACAACTGATATTAGTGAATTTTATGATTTAATGTCCGAAAACCTTCTAAAGGAAAAATCAGAAAGTGAAATGAAAGAATCGGGATGGAGTTTTAGCCATGTAAATTGGCTCGAACTGCGAATAAATAGGTTTCATCCTTTAAAGGGAAGTTCATATATTGAGTTACCCAAAAGCATACAAAACAGGAAAGCCGTTATAAATGTTAAAAATTCTGATTATTTTTGTTTTAAATATGCAGTATGGACCCCACGACTAATAAACTCCACTCACACAAATACACACATACACATACACAAATGACACTAATTTTGATAAATATCGTAAGACTTGTTTAACAAGTCGTACATAGTCATTATCAACATTCGACTTGTGAGATGAATTGTTTGTGCTTACCAAATCTTTCGTGCCTCTATTTTGTTAAAATGATTGCCAGTATGGAATCTGCTATGCCTTCTTTCGAGAGTTTGCCACCAAATCATTTTCCCTTAGGTGGGAATAAAATAGCCAAAGTCACCGATTATGCCCGAGTAGTGAAGATTCACCTGAGAAGCTTTCATTACGATGGGCAGTTTCACCCTACAAAATATGGGATAACCATGTCACCCTCGACATTTTTTTGAATTCTCAAGAAATTCGAACAAGATTGGAAACAGGAGGGAAAGCATCGTCTTCAACGATGAACTGTTCGCTGCATGCATCCCATCGTCACTTTACGCATGCTATTCTATCCAACAAATCCGTGTGCACGAAAATCGAATAAGACAACTTAGCGATGTGAAAGTGAGCTTTTTAACAGAGAGCAGTTAAACAAGCTGTTTGGGCATTTCGAAGATACAGTCGAACCTCGTTATAACGAACTTCAAGGGACCAAAGGTTTTGTTCGCTTTATCCGGTGGTTCGCTATAAACCGAACCGTTAAGAAAAATGCTAGAGTTCACAAAATGTATAACTCATTAGTTGCAATGTATATTCAATAATAATGTATTTAAAAAAAATGATAAATTCTATTAAAAATGATCATTGATGAATTAAATCGATTAAAACCGATTACATTAAAGTGACACACTACTAACTAAATTACGTAAAGGAAAACGGCGGGACCAAAATATTCGTTCGTTATATCCGTGAGTTCGTTATATACCAGGTTCGCTATAACGGGGCTCGAGTGTACTAATTAAATTACGAACAATAGGAAAATGGCGGGACCAAAATTTTCGTTCGTTATATCCGTGTGTTCGTTATATACCGTGTTCGCTAGAACGGGGTTCGACTGTATAATCAACAGTTGTCAAAAGTAAATTTTTTTAGATGTATTTCGCATGAATGTTTTCGAAAAAAGCAAATCTGGCTCAATTGAATTACGAAATGAAGATTTGTTTTCGATACTTGTTGACATAACAAGGAAATTCGTTAAAAAAAAATATAGAGGAAAAGATTTTTTTCTGTGGGCAGTGTGTGTTACCAATAGACATGCAACCTGACAATCAACTGGGGCATGGGTGCTGTTATACTTCACAAGAAGATAGATACTACATTTATTTCATACAAGGTCTGCTAATGATAAATCCAGTATCCATCGCCAACGCTTTTGTAGATGAAACCAAACCTCGGATATCTAGAGTGTTTCTGGACACATTAAACACACATCAACTTATCCAAACAGCTGAAAATTTTACCACGTAAGTCCCACATTTTTTTTTCTTTCTTTCTTTTCTTTTTTTTTTTGAGGAAAATAGGTCTGATTGCTTGGAATAACTAATTTATAAAACTATAATTATATTTATTAAGAGTAACTTTTTTAATCAAATGCTATAATTTTTATGCTTTTATATTAATTTTTATAAAATCCTAATAACAAAGTAATAAATTTAGTTTTTTTTTTAAAGTAGTTGTGATAAATTCAATATTTAAAATATGAAGTTTAATTTTTAAAATATTAACTTAAAGTTATTCCACGCTTTTGGAGATCACTGCCTCTGTATACAATATACAAAAAAAAGTGAAACGACTCATGAGGGGCTACCCCACTTTTAGGGTGAGTTGGAAACGTTCCCATCTTAAGGCCGTCTGCACACAGAGCAACTCAAAAGAAACTGGTAACTGACTCAAATCACAAACCAGGCCGTGATGAGTCGCAACCTATGTAATCGAATGGAGCCACGCACACGGCGCAACTGGTTACAAACCCGTCGGACGGGCGACTCATCACGGTCTGGTTTGTGATTTGAGTCAGTTACCAGTTTCTTTTGAGTTGCTCCGTGTGCAGACGGGCTTAGTTTCAAATAACTTTCATGTTACTAACAAAATATTTCAAATTGTTTTCCTATTGTGTTTAAATCTATAGAATAATGATGAAAAGCAAAAAAGGTAATTACAGGACAGAAACTTAATAATTTTATTTCAGTGGAAGCCATTTGTTTACAGTAGATCGTTTTTCAACTCTTTTAACAGGAGTTTTTACAACAAGTTCTTCTTTGATTGTTGATAAATGCGGGTTTTTAAAATAGTTCATGGGTACATTCATTTCCTTTAATGTCGATATAAACGCTTCTTGGCCTTGTACATATCTTTCCTTGAGTGTCGCTATTAAAATCAATAAGTCTATTATATTTGAATTTTCGAGGAGTTGATCATGTATTAATACTTCACCCTTTTCATTCGAACGAATTTTTTCGGGTCTCGACTTTATTATTGTCATCAAATTTTCCGCATGTCTTTTAAAATTTTTAGGGACGCTATTGTAGATTACAGTTTCCAAATTGTGTGAGGTAGCGACTTTCTCTTCACTGTAGGGTTCTTCCTGTTTCATCGGCTCTTGATTTGACCAAGGTAAGTTAAAATTTTCCAAATTCATTTTTTTTCTGTAAAGTATCATAGTACATGCGCAATTTTTCATCTTCGGATAAGTCCTTGTTATGTAATATTTCATACATTCTTCTATCAAACTCGGTTAATTGCTTTTCGGAAAGCGTATGTTTATATGTCAATTCCTGGGGAATAAGGACGTTGTAGATTCACGACAAGTAGGTAAGGCGATTCTCTCTAAGGCGTTGCTAAAAATTACTACTCTGGGATCCATAACAAAAAAAAAAGACAGAGTTCTCATTAAAAGCGAAGGCCAATTTTTTAAAACAAAAACTCAACAATTTATTAACAAAAAAATTAACATTTAAACAGTGCAACATATTCAATTAAAATCCCGTGCAGATTCACAACGTACGGAGCCTATAAAACACACATCCGCACAGGCCGCGTTCTCTAGCGTCTCTCTCCCAGCGAGGGGGGTCGGCTAGCGTTGGTGTCAGTCTCTTCGTAGACGCCGAACTTTATTACCTTGCAGAAACGTTAGGCCCGTTGCACACACAGCGTTTTTATCTCTAGCGGAAATTTTCTATCGGACGTCGTTCCAACAGTAGACCACAGAAGTCAATTGGAGCTTGCACACACAGCGGAAAATGAAATTTTTCTTCGACGGTCGCTTGTGCAGCTGTCGAGTGCCACTGTGCGCTGGCGGATTCGTTGACGCCAGATTGAAGTAGTTATCCATGTGACCCTATGCACGCTAAGGCCCGCTGCACACACGGCGTAGGCGGAAATTTTCCATCGGACGTCGTTCTAAAAGTAGAGCTTACACACACGGCGAAAAACTCCGTCGCCGGGGAAAAGGCCCACCCCTCCTTTTCGAATCCTGCACGTGTCCAAGAAACCAGAGGGGTCGCACCAACGCCCCCCTCCTCCCAGCCGGGATCGGAGGAGCCCTCCTTTTCAAATCCCCTTTACGACTCCAAGAAAACCAGCGCCCCCCCCAGCAAACCCCCAACCACACCCTTTAAAAAAGACCCTACGACGGTAGAATGAGCTGTGTGTGTAAGCGTGCATATATCTTACATGGATAACTACTATCGTCACATGGATAACTACTTCAATCTGGCGTCAACGAATCGGCCAGAGCACAGTGGCACTCGACAGCTGCACAAGCGACCGTCGAAGAAAAATTTCATTTTCCGCTGTGTGTGCAAGCTCCAATTGACTTCTGTGGTCTACTGTTGGAACGACGTCCGATAGAAAATTTCCGCTAGAGATAAAAACGCTGTGTGTGCAACGGGCCTTAGGATGACAGCTTTACTGGCTGCATCTGTGGGGAAAACGTTTTTTAATCCCCCACGTGTTCCGAACTGGTGGAACCAAGCAACACATTCCTTGAAAAATACGCAGCTGTGTTTCAAGCTCTTGTGGGGTCTCGGGAAAAAATAAGACCATATTTCAAGTACGCTACAACGTATTTACGAGAGTGTTCCATTACTAATTAATGAAGAAATTAAACTTAGAGCACTGGGAATTAAAAAGGATAGAAATCCACCTCCTTTTTGCACAATGAGCTTGCGTTTCTTTGATAGCGGAATTTTTTTAAATGCTGGAGTCCTTAAAGTTTTCTTATGAGAAGCAAGCTTCTTTTTATGATGTCCACTGAGTGGAATATTCCCCTTTAATGCGTTCAACACACATTCACAAATTGCTTTAATAGAGCTTGAAGGCAATTTTTTCAATAGATTCTTTCGAAGATTTGTAGGACATATGCAAATTAACTGCAACTGTCTCTTTTGCTCTTTCGTCAACGCCATCGTTTATCTGAATGAGAAATCATAATGAATGTAAAGTGTTTTTATACATTTTTTAATTGATAGATAAATTGAGTTTGGTTTGGTAGAATATTGGTGCGCAAGCGCATACTGTCGGCCGTTTCACTATCTAAGTCTACTAGGAGATATAAAAACGGTTTTTAGTGGCATCCTCAAACACTTCTTGAAAAAATTTTACATGTCTTGGATAGAGCTGTTTACCCAAATGGGTCATTTGAGATAAATCTCTCAGATTTTTAAACAGAATTAAATAATGACTGTTTAACGTTATTTCTCCAATCTCTTTTCCTTTGTGAAAAAAAATTTTGTGTTATAAATATGACATTAATATTTAAATGATGACTAGCCCTCGTGAAAAGTTTTGTCAGATTTATATTATTTCCACATTCACTCATTAAATCGTCAATGATTAAATAATGTATTATCCCCTCTCAATTCTTTATAATTAGAAGGAAAACCTTCCATAAACTCCACGTCCGGGATTTCATCACACATTGGCTGATAGATTCCGTAAAACCATACAATCTTATCCGGTACAGGGTCGAACATTTCCCGGCGAAATTTTACGAGGTTCCTGACTAAAAACCTTTTTCCACTTGAAGCAAAGTCTGCAAAGACGGCCGTAAATGGAGACTTAAACTTTGGAAATTCCATTATTAAAATAAAGACAGACAACAGTGCACATGGTTTAAATACATTTTTTTTATTAATAAAAAGATTTCACATGAAAGTGCTTTCTTACAAAATCATATACTTTTTTATCATTGGATAAATGTTTAGTTACAAATGAATTTAAAATATTTTTTTAATTTTTTCCGCGACACTTACAATCTATATATATAAAACAGTTCCGTAACTGACTCATTCATTCACTAACTGACTGACTGACTGACTGATATACAACGCACAGACCAAACCGCTGGACCTAAAGGGCTGAAATTTTGCATGGCGATTCTTCTAATAGTGTAGGGGTGCACTAAGAAAGATTTTTCAAAAATTCTTCTGAGATTTCTTTAAAATTAAATTTTTAAGCTGTTTTTTAAACTTTTTTTACGTTTGCATTTAAAATAATACATTGAGGGTTATAAAATTTATATCACGAGAAAGATCATAAAAATTCCTTCAAAATGAAATTTTTTTTCGAATTTTTACCTCCATTTCCTGATTTTTGGTGAATTTTTAAAGATTAATTTTTAGAATTTAATTTATTAAATGCTGATCACGTGATTTCTTTTTCTGGTACTTTCAATAAATTTATCGTCACGTGCGTAACAACTAAATAGACAAAAAAAATATTTTTTTCTCTTTCTAATGCAGCAGACAATTGGATATTATCCAAAAATTGCATATTCCTTACGATTTTTTTTATAAATATATATATTTTTTTCTACATCAATTGTATACATTGATCGTCGCATTTATTATAAGTATATATATTTATTTTTTGGCATAAATTGCATACGTTGACCGTTGTATTTAATTTGAATGTACTCCGTAGCGAAGCGCGGGTTTTCAGCTAGTATAAATAATATATACAGTACTGCCCGCAGACGACAGTAAAAGCTGTTTGTAATTCCAGTGAGTTAAAATCAATGTTCTTAAATCTTGATACATAGTTCCATAATGAACCTTTATAAAAAATCTGGGGGATTTCCATAAGAGTCGAAAAATTCAATTTCGTCAGGAGATGATAAATAGAAGGCCAACCAATGACTTCCAGGTTCTTTAGAACTGTCGACATTCGCTATGAAACAGACAGGAAACGTCTTTATTTTTTGGGGTAGTAGATTGCTTGGAAACACTCCTATAAATTTTTTCTTCGTGTAGGGATACTTGCTGAGCACTCTGTTTAATTGATAGGTGTCCATTTTATTTTAATTTGCAAAGTCGCATAAGACGTGGCGTGATTTTGCAATCTCAATCACGTTTTCAAATTCTGCATAAATGAGAATTGAAATAGCTTCCTTTAAAGCTTCGGAAAATTTAATTTCCACACGTAAATTTCCCTGTTGCTGCAGGTGTGAATGAGGTCCGTCACAGGGGTCGGGGGATAAGTCAAACGCAAAGAGCGTATGACCGTCAGCATACTCATCTCGCGATAAGTGTATACCCTTGTCTTGATTGAACCCATTAAATAATGAATGATGGGCACGAATGTAATTCTTATTAGCAAAATTTAAATCTAGAGCTGAGGATGCGACAGGCTGAGAGTCCAGGAACACACATATAGAGTTTATGTTGCAACTAGCTGAAAACCCGCGCTTCGCTACGGAGTACATTCAAATTAAATACAATGGTCAACGTATGCAATTTATGCCAAAAAATAAATTTATATATTTACTAGCTTTATATACTCGGCGTTGCACGGGTGAACCCTTAATACGAAAGAATATGTAAAAAACACGTTTTGCCCCCCTCCCTCCCTTGGGGGGCGATTTTTGAAAAATCGCTTCTTAAATGACGCCTTCAGCACAAAAGTAATAAGCTCTTAAAATTTGATATCTGTATCTCCAATAGTTTTTGCTGGGTGTTGATTCCTTTATATATATAGATAAAACACGTAAGAACACGTTTAGCCCCCCTCTCCCCCTTGGGAGACGAATTTTGAAAAAAAATCCTGAAACTGATTTTAGGTAATCAAGTTCCTTACATTTTAAAGCAAGAATCTTAAGGATATCTGTTTTTTTTTTCTTTCAGATATGAGGGATTATGGGAAAAATGCGTTTTACCCCTCCCCCCCTTTTGGGCCAAATTTTGAAAAATCCTGAAATTGGTTTTTAGGTAGTCATGTTCCTTACATTTTAAAGCAACAATCTTTAACATATCAATTTCCTTCTTTGAGATATGAAGGAAAACCCCTTTTTGCTTCCCCTCCCCCCCTTGGGTGGGGGACGAATTTTGAAAAATCCTGGAACTGATTTTTAAGTATTCGGCTTCCTTTTATTTTAAGATAAGAATCTTATGGATATCCTTTTCATGTGAAAAACACGTAAAATCACGTTTAGCCCCCCTCCCCCCCTTGGGGCCGAATTTTGAAAAAAAATCCTGAAACTGATTTTAGGTAATCAAGTTCCTTACATTTTAAAGCAAGAATCTTTTGGATATCAATTTCCTTCTTTGAGATATGAGGGAATATGGGAAAATACGTTTTGCCCCCTCCCCCCCCATGGGGGCCGAATTTCGAAAAATCCTGAAATTGGTTTTTAGGTATTTATGTTCCTTACATTTTAAAGCAAGAATCTTATAGATATCTGTTTTCTTCTTCGAGATATGAAGGAAAATGTGATAAAACACGTAAAAACACGTTTTTCCCCCCTCCCCCCCCTTGGGGGCCTAATTTAGAAAAATCCTGAAATTGGTTTTTAGGTATTCATGTTACTTACATTTTAAAGCAAGAATGTTATGGATATCAATATCCTTCTTTGAGATATGAAGGAATATGTAAAAAACACGTTTAGCCCCCCTCCCCCCCTTGGGGCCGAATTTTGAAAAAAAATCCTGAAACTGATTTTAGGTAATCAAGTTCCTTACATTTTAAAGCAAGAATCTTTTGGATATCAATTTCCTTCTTTGAGATATGAGGGAATATGGGAAAATACGTTTTGCCCCCTCCCCCCCCATGGGGGCCGAATTTCGAAAAATCCTGAAATTGGTTTTTAGGTATTTATGTTCCTTACATTTTAAAGCAAGAATCTTATAGATATCTGTTTTCTTCTTCGAGATATGAAGGAAAATGTGATAAAACACGTAAAAACACGTTTTTCCCCCCTCCCCCCCCTTGGGGGCCTAATTTAGAAAAATCCTGAAATTGGTTTTTAGGTATTCATGTTACTTACATTTTAAAGCAAGAATGTTATGGATATCAATATCCTTCTTTGAGATATGAAGGAATATGTAAAAAACACGTTTTGCCCCCCTCCCCCCCTTGGGGGCGAATTTTGAAAAATCGCTTCTTAAATGACGTCTTCAGCACAAAAGTAATAAGCTCCTAAAATTTGATATCTGTATCTCCAATAGTTTTTGCTGGGCGTTGATACGTGTATGTATATATAAGTCAGGACTTCTTCCTTTATAGATATAGATAATAAATGCGATGATCAATGTATACAATTGATGTAAAATATGTATCTATATATATATATATATATATATATATATATATATATATATATATAAATCGTAAGGGATATGCATTTTTTTTGGATAATATCCAATCGTCTGCTACATTAGAAAGAGAAAAAAAAAATTTTTTTTGTCTATTTAGTTGTTACGCACGTGACGATAAATTTAAAAGTTCCAGAAAAAGAAATCAAGTGATCAGTATTTAATAAATTAAATTCTAAAAATTAATCTTTAAAAATTCACCAAAAATCAGGAAATGGAGGTAAAAATTCGAAAAAAATTTCATTTTGAAGGAATTTTTATGATCTTTCTCTTGATATAAATTTTATAACCCTCAATGTATTAATTTAAATGCAAACGTAAAAAAAGTTTAAAAAACAGCTTAAAAATTTAATTTAAAAAAATCTAAGAAGAATTTTTGAAAAATCTTTCTTAGTGCACCCCTACACTATTAGAAGAATCGCCATGCAAAATTTCAGCCCTTTAGGTCCAGCGGTTTGGTCTGTGCATTGTATGTCAGTCAGTGAATGAATGAATGAGTCAGTTACGGAACTGTTTTATATATATAGATAATAAATGCGATGATCAATGTATACAATTGATGTAAAATATATATCTATCTATATATACATATTTATAAAAAAATCGTAAGGGATATGCATTTTTTTTGGATAATATCCAATCGTCTGCTGCATTAGAAAGAGAAAAAAATTTTTTTTTTGTCTATTTAGTTGTTACGCACGTGACGATAAATTTATTGAAAGTTCCAGAAAAAGAAATCACGTGATCAGCATTTAATAAATTAAATTCTAAATATTAATCTTTAAAAATTCACTAAAAATCAGGAAATGGAGGTAAAAATTCGAAAAAAATTTCATTTTGAAGGAATTTTTATGATCTTTCTCGTGATATAAACTTTTTAACCCTCAATGTATTATTTTAAATGCAAACGTAAAAAAAGTTTAAAAAACAGCTTAAAAATTTAATTTTAAAAAAATCTCAGAAGAATTTTTGAAAAATCTTTCTTAGTGCACCCCTACACTATTAGAAGAATCGCCATGCAAAATTTAAGCCCTTTAGGTCCAGCGGTTTGGTCTTTGCGTTGTATGTCAGTCAGTCAGTCAGTCAGTGAATGAATGAGTGAGTAACGGAACTGTTTCTGTTAGGATTTGCAACGGATATTTGCCGCTCTTCTTATCAGGAGTTTAAGGAACATCTAAATTTGTAGTACAGGAAACCCATTCTTGATAAATTTCCGGTAGGGTAAGTATAAATACTGACAATATCCCCAAGTGAAAGTCACTACTTGCCTGAGTTTTCTCTTTCGCTATTGTGAGCTCCGAATTTACTTCTAGCTACTGTTAGCATTTTCTAGGATTTCTGACTGTTCTTACAGATTAGTGATGGAACATCAAAACTTGGTGAGTGTTGCTATTTTATTTTCAATTATTCTTTCTTTTATTTTTAAAAAAAAGTAATTCGTTAAATTAAGAAATTAATATTTAACAATAGGACCCTTTTTACATTAATAGATTGATAACCCAGATTGGTGGAAACAAGACATGGACATTTTTGGAAACCTTACTTGCCCATTCTTTTGCACAACTTGTTCGGAATTATTTGAGAACGAAACGCAATATAAATTGCATTTAAGAAACCACAGGAAAAAATTTGAATGTGACATTTGTCACAAGCAGTTCTCATCGAAATTTAATTGCATGAGCCATAATAGACATATCCACGGTCAGATCCGGTTCGACTGTGTAGAATGTGAAAAGACTTTTTCAAGTAAATATAACCTAAGAAGACATTCCGAAATTCACAAATCTAAAAAAATATCAAATCAAGTCATCCAGAAAGGTGGTACAAATGTCTCTAAACACTCCGTAGAACCGGTAGCTGGTCCCTCGAGTAGCAGTTTTTCAATGGATAGATTTGTTCTAATAGAATCAGTAGCGAAAAATAGGCTTCAAACTTATAAAACAAGTCCAGTAAATTCAAAATGTCTTAAAACATTTCTTAACACTATAAAACACGAAGCAATAGATATAATTAAAATGAATGTTACATCATTTAACTCAATTAAATGTAATATTTTTATGGAAGCCACATTTAAGAAACCTGATAGTGAAAATCCTAATGAATTTAAATATTTAGAAACACAATTTAAAAGCACAGAACAAAGCGATATTCAAAACAACTGATATTAGTGAATTTTATGATTTAATGTCCGAAAAACTTCTAAAGGAAAAATCAGAAAGTGAAATGAAAGAATCGGGATGGAGTTTTAGCCATGTAAATTGGCTCGAACTGCGAATGAATAGGTTTCATCCTTTAAAGTGAAGTTCATATATTGAGTTACCCAAAAGCATACAAAACAGGAAAGCCGTTATAAATGTTAAAAATTCTGATTATTTTTGTTTTAAATATGCAGTATGGACCCCACGACTAATAAACTCCACTCACAAAGAAAAAGTATACACATACACAAATGACACTAATTTTGATAAATATCGTACGACTTGTTTAACAAGTCGTACATAGTCATTATCAACATTCGACTTGTGAGCTGAACTGTTTGTGCTTACCAAATCTTTCGTGCCTCTATTTTGTTAAAATGATTGCCAGTATAGAATCTGCTATGCCTTCTTTCGAGAGTTTGCCACCAAATCATTTTCCCTTAGGTGGGAATAAAACAGCTAAAGTCACCGATTATACCGGAGTAGTGAAGATTCACCTGAGAAGCTTTCATTACGATGGGCAGTTTCACCCTACAAAATATGGGATAACCATGTCACCCTCGACATTTTTTGAATTCTCAAGAAGTTCGAACAAGATTGAAAACAGGAGGGAAGGCATCGTCTTCAATGATGAACTGTTCGTTGCATGCATTCCATCGTCACTTTACGCATGCTGTTCTTTCCAACAAATTCGTGTGCACGGAAATCGAATAAGACAACTTAGCGATGTGAAAGTGAGCTTTTTAACAGAGAGCAGTTTAACAAGCTATGTGGGCATTTCGAAGATACAGTCGAACCTCGTTAAAACGAACTTCAAGGGACCGAAGGTTTTGTTCGCTTTATCCGGTGGTTCGCTATATCCGAACCGTTAAGAAAAATGCTAGAGTTCACAAAACGTATAACTCATTAGTTGCAAATGTGTATTCAATAATGATGTATTTAAAAAAATGATAAATTCTATTAAAAATGATCATTAATGAATTAAATCGACTAAAACACCGATTACATTAAAGTGACACACTACTAACTAAATTACGTAAAGGAAAACGGCGGGACCAAAATATTCGTTCGTTATATCCGTGAGTTCGTTATATACCAGGTTTGCTATAACGGGGCTCGAGTGTACTAACTAAATTACGAACAATAGGAAAATGGCGGGACCAAAATTTTCGTTCGTTATATCCGTGTGTTCGTTATATATCGTGTTCGCTACAACGGGGTTCGGCTGTATATTCAACAGTTGTCAAAAATTAATTTTTGGAGATGTGTTTCGCATGAATGTTTTCGAAAAAAGCAAATCTTGCTCAATTGAATTACGAAATGAAGATTTGTTTTCGATACTTGTTGACATAACAAGGAAATTCGTAAAAAAAAATATGGAGGAAAAGATTTTTTTCTGTGGGCAGTGTGTGTTACCAATAGACATGCAACAATTGACAATCAACTGGGGCATGAGTGCAGTTAAACTTCACAAGAAGATAGATACTACATTTATTTCATACAAGGTCTGCTAATGATAAATCCAGTATCCATCGCCAACGCTTTTGTAGATGAAACCAAACCTCGGATATCTAGAGTGTTTCTGGACACATTAAACACACATCAACTTATCCAAACAGCTGAAAATTTTACCACGTAAGTCCCACATTTTTTTTTCTTTTCTTTGAGGAAAATAGGTCTGATTGCTTGGAATAACTAATTTATAAATCTATAATTATATTTATTAAGAGTAACTTTTTTAATCAAATGCTATAATTTTTATACTTTTATATTAATTTTTATAAAATCCTAATAACAAAGTAATAAATTTAGTTTTTTTTTTAAGTAGTTGTGATAAATTCAATATTTAAAATATGAAGTTTAATTTTTAAAATATTAACTTAAAGTTATTCCACGCTTTTGGAGATCACTGCCTCTGTATACTATGTACAAAAAAAGTGAAACGACTCATGAGGGGCTACCCCACTTTTAGGGTGAGTTGGAAACGCTCCCATCTTTAGTCTCAAATAACTTTCATGTTACTAACAAAATATTTCAAATTGTTTTCCTATTGTGTTTAAATCTATAGAATAATGATGAAAAGCAAAAAAGGTAATTATAGGACAGAAACTTAATAATTTTATTTCAGTGGAAGCCATTTGTTTACAGTAGATCGTTTTTCAACTCTTTTAACCTTTAGCTTACGGGGCCCATTTTTCCGATTCCCTCTTTAGAACTGAAAATTTCATATCCCCTTTCTGAGAACGGCTATTAAGGGGGTTATATATACATACATACAACATACATATACATTATATATATATATATATATATATATATATATATATATATATATATATATATATATATATATATATATATATATATTATATGTGTGTGTGTGTATTTATGTATGTATATATATATATGTATATATATATTTATGTATGTATGTATACACATATATATATATATATATATGTATATGTATGATATATATATATATATATATATATATATATATATATATATATATATATTCATTAATGGGCCCATATTCTTGGGATACATGCTATCCCACCCCGTAAGGAAAAGGTTAACAGGAGTTTTTACAACAGGTTCTTCTTTGATTGTTGATAAATGCGGGTTTTTAAAATAGTTCATGGGTACATTCATTTCCTTTAATGTCGATATAAACGCTTCTTGGCCTTGTACATATCTTTTCTTGGGTGTCGCTATTAAAATCAATAAGTCTATTATATTTGAATTTTCGAGGAGTTGATCATGTATTAATACTTCACCCTTTTCATTCCAACGAATTTTTTCGGGTCTCGACTTTATTATTGTCATCAAATTTTCCGCATGTCTTTTAAAATTTTTAGGGACGCTATTGTAGATTGAAGTTTCCAAATTGTGTGAGGTAGCGACTTTCTCTTCACTGTAGGGTTCTTCCTGTTTCATCGGCTCTTGATTTGACCAAGGAAAGTTAAAATTTTCCAAATTCATTTTTTTTCTGTAAAGTATCATAGTACATGCGCACTTTTTCATCTTCGGATAAGTTCTTGTTATGTAATATTTCATACATTCTTCTATCAAACTCGGTTAATTGCTTTTCGGAAAGCGTATGTTTATATGTCAATTCCTGGGGAATAATGACGTTGTAGATTCACGACAAGTAGGTAAGGCGATTCTCTCTAAGGCGTTGCTAAAAATTACTACTCTGGGATCCATAACAAAAAAAAAGACAGAGTTCTCATTAAAAGCGAAGGCCAATTTTTTAAAACAAAAACTCAACAATTTATTAACAAAAAAATTAACATTTAAACAGTGCAACATATTCAATTAAAATCCCGTGCAGATTCACAACGTACGGAGCCTATAAAACACACATCCGCACAGGCCGCGTTCTCTAGCGTCTCTCTCCCAGCGAGGGGGGTCGGCTAGCGTTGGTGTCAGTCTCTTCGTAGACGCCGAACTTTATTACCTTGCAGAAACGTTAGGCCCGTTGCACACACAGCGTTTTTATCTCTAGCGGAAATTTTCTATCGGACGTCGTTCCAACAGTAGACCACAGAAGTCAATTGGAGCTTGCACACACAGCGGAAAATGAAATTTTTCTTCGACGGTCGCTTGTGCAGCTGTCGAGTGCCACTGTGCGCTGGCGGCTTCGTTGACGCCAGATTGAAGTAGTTATCCATGTGACCCTATGCACGCTAAGGCCCGTAGCACACACGGCGTAGGCGGAAATTTTCCATCGGACGTCGTTCTAAAAGTAGAGCTTACACACACGGCGAAAAACTCCGTCGCCGGGGAAAAGGCCCACCCCTCCTTTTCGAATCCTGCACGTGTCCAAGAAACCAGAGGGGTCGCACCAACGCCCCCCTCCTCCCAGCCGGGATCGGAGGAGCCCTCCTTTTCAAATCCCCTTTACGATTCCAAGAAAACCAGCGCCCCCCCCCCAGCAAACCCCCAACCACACCCTTGAAAAAGACCCTACGACGGTAGAATGCGCTGTGTGTGTAAACGTGCATATATCTTACATGGATAACTACTATCGTCACATGGATAACTACTTCAATCTGGCGTCAACGAATCCGCCAGAGCACAGTGGCACTCGACAGCTGCACAAGCGACCGTCGAAGAAAAATTTCATTTTCCGCTGTGTGTGCAAGCTCCAATTGACTTCTGTGGTCTACTGTTGGAACGACGTCCGATAGAAAATTTCCGCTACAGATAAAAACGCTGCGTGTGCAACGGGCCTTAGGATGACAGCTTTACTGGCTGCATCTGTGGGGAAAACGTTTTTTAATCCATTGGTGAAGTCCTCAGGTGAAGGTCCTCAGGTGAAGATTCACCTGAGAAGCTTTCATTACGATGGGCAGTTTCACCCTACAAAATATGGGATAACCATGTCACCCTCGACATTTTTTGAATTCTCAAGAAGTTCGAACAAGATTGAAAACAGGAGGGAAGGCATCGTCTTCAATGATGAACTGTTCGTTGCATGCATTCCATCGTCACTTTACGCATGCTGTTCTTTCCAACAAATTTGTGTGCACGGAAATCGAATAAGACAACTTAGCGATGTGAAAGTGAGCTTTTTAACAGAGAGCAGTTTAACAAGCTATATGGGCATTTCGAAGATACAGTCGAACCTCGTTAAAACGAACTTCAAGGGACCGAAGGTTTTGTTCGCTTTATCCGGTGGTTCGCTATATCCGAACCGTTAAGAAAAATGCTAGAGTTCACAAAATGTATAACTCATTAGTTGCAATGTATATTCAATAATAATGTATTTAAAAAAAATGATAAATTCTATTAAAAATGATCATTGATGAATTAAATCGATTAAAACCGATTACATTAAAGTGACACACTACTAACTAAATTACGTAAAGGAAAACGGTGGGACCAAAATATTCGTTCGTTATATCCGTGAGTTCGTTATATACCAGGTTCGCTATAACGGGGCTCGAGTGTACTAATTAAATTACGAACAATAGGAAAATGGCGGGACCAAAATTTTCGTTCGTTATATCCGTGTGTTCGTTATATACCGTGTTCGCTACAACGGGGTTCGACTGTATAATCAACAGTTGTCAAAAGTAAATTTTTTTAGATGTATTTCGCATGAATGTTTTCGAAAAAAGCAAATCTGGCTCAATTGAATTACGAAATGAAGATTTGTTTTCGATACTTGTTGACATAACAAGGAAATTCGTAAAAAAAAAAAATATAGAGGAAAAGATTTTTTTTCTGTGGGCAGTGTGTGTTACCAATAGACATGCAACCTGACAATCAACTGGGGCATGGGTGCTGTTATACTTCACAAGAAGATAGATACTACATTTATTTCATACAAGGTCCGCTAATGATAAATCCAGTATCCATCGCTAACGCTTTTGTAGATGAAACCAAACCTCGGATATCTAGAGTGTTTCTGGACACATTAAACACACATCAACTTATCCAAACAGCTGAAAATTTTACCACGTAAGTCCCACATTTTTTTTTCTTTCTTTCTTTTATTTTTTTTTTGAGGAAAATAGGTCTGATTGCTTGGAATAACTAATTTATAAAACTATAATTATATTTATTAAGAGTAACTT
Source organism: Dolomedes plantarius (assembly GCA_907164885.2). Classification (NCBI taxonomy): domain Eukaryota; kingdom Metazoa; phylum Arthropoda; class Arachnida; order Araneae; family Dolomedidae; genus Dolomedes; species Dolomedes plantarius. The sequence goes on along the minus strand of OU015503.1, from coordinate 100,165,395 downwards.
TTTTAATCAAATGCTATAATTTTTATACTTTTATATTAATTTTTATAAAATCCTAATAACAAAGTAATAAATTTAGTTTTTTTTTTTAAAGTAGTTGTGATAAATTCAATATTTAAAATGAAGTTTAATTTTTAAAATATTAACTAAAAGTTATTCCACGCTTTTGGAGATCACTGCCTCTGTATACTATATACAAAAAAAAGTGAAACGACTCATGAGGGGCTACCCCACTTTTAGGGTGAGTTGGAAACGTTCCCATCTTAAGGCCGTCTGCACACGGAGCAACTCAAAAGAAAATGGTAACTGACTCAAATCACAAACCAGTCCGTGATGAGTCGCAACCTATGTAATCGAATGGAGCCACGCACACGGCGCAACTGGTTTCAAACCCGTCGGACGGGCGACTCATCACGGTCTGGTTTGTGATTTGAGTCAGTTACCAGTTTCTTTTGAGTTGCTCCGTGTGCAGACGGGCTTAGTTTCAAATAACTTTCATGTTACTAACAAAATATTTCAAATTGTTTTCTTATTGTGTTTAAATCTATAGAATAATGATGAAAAGCAAAAACGGTAATTACAGGACAGAAACTTAATAATTTTATTTCAGTGGAAGCCATTTGTTTACAGTAGATCGTTTTTCAACTCTTTTAACAGGAGTTTTTACAACAGGTTCTTCTTTGATTGTTGATAAATGCGGGTTTTTAAAATAGTTCATGGGTACATTCATTTCCTTTAATGTCGATATAAACGCTTCTAGGCCTTGTACATATCATTTATTGAGTGTTGTTATTAAAATCAATAAGTCTATTATATTTGAATTTTCGAGGAGTTGATCATGTATTAATACTTCACCCTTTTCATTCCAAAGAATTTTTTCGGGTCTCGACTTTATTATTGTCATCAAATTTTCCGCATGTCTTTTAAAATTTTTAGGGACGCTATTGTAGATTAAAGTTTCCAAATTGTGTGTGGTAGCGACTTCCTCTTCACTGTAGGGTTCTTCCTGTTTCATCGGCTCTTGATTTGACCAAGGTAAGTTAAAATTTTCCAAATTAATTTTTTTTTCTGTAAAGTATCATAGTACATGCGCACTTTTTCATCTTCGGATAAATTCTTCTTATGTAATATTTCATACATTCTTCTATCAAACTCGGTTAATTGCTTTTCGGAAAGCGTATGTTTATATGTAAATTCCTGGGGAATAAGGACGTTGTAGATTCACGACAAGTAGGTAAGGCGATTCTCTCTAAGGCGTTGCTAAAAATTACTACTTTGGGATCCATAACAAAAAAAAGACAGAGTTCTAATTAAAAGCAAAGGCCAATTTTTGAAAACAAAAACTCAACAATTTATCAACAAAAAATTAACATTTAAACAGTGCAACATATTCAATTAAAATCCCGTGCAGATTCACAACGTACGGAGCCTAAAACACACATGCGCACAGGCCGCGTTCTCTAGCGTCTCTCTCCCAGCGAGGGGGTCGGCTAGCGTTGGTGTCAGTCTCTTCGTAGACGCCGAACTTTATTACCTTGCAGAAACGTTAGGATGACAGCTTTACTGGCTGCATCTGTGGGGAAAACGTTTTTTAATCCCCCCACGTGTTCCACCCGAACTGGTGGAACCGAGCAACACATTCCTTGAAAAATACGCAGCTGTGTTTCAAGCTCTTGTGGGGTCTCGGGAAAAAATAAGACCATATTTCCAGTACGCTACAGCTCCTCCACGCTCCAGGAAACTTTTTCTTCGCAGAAGAAAAAGTTTGTCCGTCGACCACACCTACACCCCAAATAGCACAGTTTGTGCACCGGCATACAGAGGAGTTGAAACAAAAACACATAGCCAGCACCACCTTTAACACTCAAGTTGCAACCAAAATTAAACAAAGCACATAACCCAAATTTTTAAAATTAATAACCTATTACATTCGCGTTCAGTGCATTTATTTTGTACGGGATGCCATTTTCAATAAAAACACTTAAATTCCATAAATCAATATTCATTCACTGATAAGAAACAAAAATAATACTAATAAACACTTAAATACACATACCAAAATACAACAATCATATACCTTTCTATTGCAAAAAAAAAAATCAATTTAATATCACATACAAGCAATACAAGGTAAATCAACCTCCTGTGTATTTAATCTGGATTTTCAACATGGGCTATCCACTTACTAATAATTAAAAAATGCAAAAACGTGATGCCCATGTGAACCACAGGTGGATGCATAGTGCAACTCATTCCAGGCTTACAACCCGAAACGAAGTACAAGTCACTCAAATTCTCTTCCGACTGATCTACCTCCGAAATCAACTCTTTGCACTTCCTCATCACCTCTCCCGACGCAAGATGTTTACTTCCTAACCCGAAAGAAAAACCGGAACTCTCAGGATTTGACCATTTGGCCCTTGCAGGTAACCCTGATCTCTTGACCGAAATTTCAGCTTCTAAAACGACCACTAAATTTGCCATCTCTATCTCTATCGCTATCTCCTCTCCCAAATCCCTTTCTAAACTTAACACTCATGTTCTCCTTCTCTCATATCCATTACCCTTTTTTCAATTCCGAAATTTTTCTGCTCTCCCGGGGTCACTTTCAACCCTCCTAAGTCTTCGTTTCTATCATTCAAACGTGAGTCGTGTTCCTGGGGTTCATCGACCTCCTGCCCTAACAGTAAACTTTCCTTCCTTTCCCCACAACTCTGCCGGCCTTTCTCAGATGCCCCCCCGAAAGTTTTCAGAACACAGCAAGGTTACTCCCTCATTTTCCTCTGTCGTAATTTTTCCCGACTCAACTAGACTTGCAGGCAACAACGCAAGGGTCATCTCACAACACAGCTCACACTGTTGACACTTTCACTTCCAGAAAATCCTGACCGCAACACGAATCCACACAAAAACGAAACTGCATCAGACGCCGAAACACTTAATTTCACTGCACAGTCGAAAACGCGGGCCAGAGCCCTCTGAAAACACCCTCTTCTTGACCGCACCATGAAAACCACAGGAGCATCGGGGGGCTACGCACGCCGTTCTACCTCGACGCTGGTTCGATGATCTCTTAACTTTCGCGGAGCACTGCTACGGCGGCGTTATAAAATCTGCACATTCTATGGGTCCTAGAAAGATGACCCGCAATTTGACATGCTGACTCTGCTTTCAAAACCGGGTACGGATCCCTCCGCTGAGCACCAACTATGGGTATGCTGTAGCGTCACGACAAGTAGGTAAGGCGATTCTCTCTGAGGCGTTGCTAAAAATTACTACTATGGGATCCATAAAAAAAAGACAGAGTTCAAATTAAAAGCGAAGGCCAATTTTTTAAAACAAAAATACAACAATTTATTAACAAAAAAATTAACATTTAAACAGTGCAACATATTCAATTAAAATCCCGTGCAGATTCACAACGTACGGAGCCTAAAACACACATCCGCACAGGCCGCGTTCTCTAGCGTCTCTCTCCCAGCGAGGGGGTCGGCTAGCGATGGTGTCAGTCTCTTCGTAGACGCCGAACTTTATTACCTTGCAGAAACGTTAGGATGACAGCTTTACTGGCTGCATCTGTGGGGAAAACGTTTTTTAATCCCCCCACGTGTTCCGAACTGGTGGAACCGAGCAACACATTCCTTGAAAAATACGCAGCTGTGTTTCAAGCTCTTGTGGGGTCTCGGGAAAAAATGAGACCATATTTCCAGTACGCTACAACGTATTTACGAGCGTGTTCCATTACTAATTAATGAAGAAATTAAACTTAGAGCACTGGGAATTAAAAAGGATAGAAATCCGCCTCCTTTTTGCACAATGAGCTTGCGTTTCTTTGATAGCGGAATTTTTTTAAATGCGAGAGTCCTTAAAGTTTTCTTATGAGAAGTAAGCTTCTTTTTATAATGTCCACTGAGTGGAATATTCCCCTTTAATGCGTTCAACACACATTCACAAATTGCTTTAATAGAGCTTGAAGGCAATTTTTTCAATAGATTCTTTAGAAGATTTGTAGGACATATGCAAATTAACTGCAACTGTCTCTTTTGCCCTTTTGTCAACGCCATCGTTTATCTGAATGAGATATCATAATGAATGTAAAGTGTTTTTATACATTTTTTAATTGATAGATAAATTGAGTTTGGTTTGGTAGAATATTGGTGCGCAAGCGCATATTTTCGTCCGTTTCACTACGTAAGTCTACTAGGAGATATGAAAACGGTTTTTTTAGTGGCATCCTCAAACACTTCTTGAAAAAATTTTGCATGTCTTGGATAGAGCTGTTTACCCAAATGGGTCATTTGAGATAAATCTCTCCGATTTTTAAACAGAATTAAATAATGACTGTTTAACGTTATTTCTCGAATCTCTTTTCCTTTGTGAAAAAAATTTTGTGTTATAAATATGACATTATTATTTAAATGATGACTAGCATTCGTGAAAAGTTTTGTCAGATTTATATTATTTCCACATTCACTCATTAAATCATCAATGATAAATAATGTATTTTCCCCTCTCAATTCCCTTATAATTAGAAGGCAAACCTTCGATAAACTCCACGTCCGGTATTTCATCACACATTGGCTGATAGATACCGTAAAACCATACAATCTTATCCGGTACAGGGTCGAACATTTCCCGGCGAAATTTTACGAGGTTCTAGACTAAAAAGCTTTTTCCACTTGAAGCAGGGTCTGCAAAGACGGCCGTAAATGGAGACTTAAACTTCGGAAATTCCATTATTAAAATAAAGACAGACAACAGTGTACATGGTTTAAATACATTATTTTCTATTAATAAAAAGATTTCACATGAAAGTGCTTACTTACAAAATCATATACTTTTTTTTTATCATTGGATAAATGTTTAGTTACAAATGAATTTAAAATATTTTTTAAATTTTTTCCGCGACACTTACAATATATATATATAAAACAGTTCCGTAACTGACTCATTCATTCACTGACTGACTGACTGACTGACTGACATACAACGCACAGACCAAACCGCTGGACCTAAAGGGCTGAAATTTTGCATGGCGATTCTTCTAATAGTGTAGGGGTGCACTAAGAAAGATTTTTCAAAAATTCTTCTGAGATTTTTTTTAAATTAAATTTTTAAGCTGTTTTTTAAACTTTTTTTACGTTTGCATTTAAAATAATACATTGAGGGTTATAAAATTTATATCACGAGAAAGATCATAAAAATTCCTTCAAAATGAAATTTTTTTCGAATTTTTACCTCCATTTCCTGATTTTTGGTGAATTTTTAAAGATTAATTTTTTAGAATTTAATTTATTAAATGCTGATCACGTGATTTCTTTTTCTGGTACTTTCAATAAATTTATCGTCACGTGCGTAACAACTAAATAGACAAAAAAATATTTTTTTCTCTTTCTAATGCAGCAGACGATTGGATATTATCCAAAAATTGCATATCCCTTACGATTTTTTTATAAATATATATATTTTTTTCTACATCAATTGCATACATTGATCGTCGCATTTATTATAAGTATATATATTTATTTTTTGGCATAAATTGCATACGTTGACCGTTGTATTTAATTTGAATGTACTCCGTAGCGAAGCGCGGGTTTTCAGCTAGTGTGCACATAACGCAAAGGTTATGTTTGCAAAACGAATTCTACATGCAGTGTCATTAAAAGAAGCATAAAGAAGCATAAATAATATATACAGTACTGCCCGCAGACGACAGTAAAAGCTGTTTGTAATTCCAGTGAGTTAAAATCAATGTTCTTAAATCTTGATACATAGTTCCATAATGAACCTTTATAAAAATCTGGGGGATTTCCATAAGAGTCGAAAAATTCAATTTCGTCAGGAGATGATAAATAGAAGGCCAACCAATGACTTCCAGATTCTTTAGAACCGTCGACATTCGCTATGAAACAGACAGGAAACGTCTTTATTTTTTGGGGGTAGTAGATTGCTTGGAAACACTCCTATAAATTTTTTCTTCGTGTAGGGATACTTGCTGGGCACTCTGTTTAATTGATAGGTGTCCATTTTATTTTAATTTGCAAAGTCGCATAAGACGTGGCGTGATTTTGCAATCTCAATCACGTTTTCAAATTCTGCATAAATGAGAATTCAAATAGATTCCTTTAAAGCTTTGGAAAATTTAATTTCCACGCGTAAATTTCCCTGTTGCTGCAGGTGTGAATGAGGTCCGTCACAGGGGTCGGGGGATAAGTCAAACGCAAAGAGCGTATGACCGTCAGCATACTCATCTCGCGATAAGTGTATAATACCCTTGTCTTGATTGAACCCATTAAATAATGAATGATAGGCACGAATGTAATTCTTATTAGAAAAATTTAAATCTAGAGCTGAGGATGCGACAGGCTGAGAGTCCAGGAACACACATATAGAGTTTATGTTGCAACTAGCTGAAAACCCGCGCTTCGTAACGGAGTACATTCAAATTAAATACAATGGTCAACGTATGCAATTTATGCCAAAAAATAAATATATATATTTATAATAAATGCGATGATCAATGTATACAATTGATGTAAAATATATATCTATCTATATATATATATATTTATAAAAAAATCGTAAGGGATATGCATTTTTTTGGATAATATCCGATCGTCTGCTGCATTAGAAAGAGAAAAAAAAATTTTTTTTTGTCTATTTAGTTGTTACGCACGTGACGATAAATTTATTGAAAGTACCAGAAAAAGAAATCACGTGATCAGCATTTAATAAATTAAATTCTAAAAATTTATCTTTAAAAATTCACCAAAAATCAGAAAATGGAGGTAAAGATTCGAAAAAGATTTTATTTTAAAGGACTTTTTAGGATCTTTCTCGAGATATAAATTTTATAATCCTCGGATTATTATTTTAAATGCAAACTTTAAAGAAAGTTACAAAAACAGCTTAAAAATTTAATTTTAAAAAATCTAAGAAGAATTTTTGAAAAAACTTTCTTAGTGCACCCCTACACTATTAGAAGAATCGCCATGCAAAATTTGAGCCCTTTAGGTCCACCGGTTTGGTCTGTGCGTTGTATGTCAGTCAGTCAGTCAGTCAGTGAATGAATGAGTCAGTTACGGAACTTTTATATATATATAGATTATCAAATAGAAAGGGATTTTTTTTATATTGTCCGCTCTTCGAAACATTTTCCAAACATCCAGTTATTAACCTTTTTGGCATTGTTCCAAGGAAGATATTGTCATTTGAGGCACTCCAGCTACCTTTTGGTACTGAGTAAGTTTTACATATGACACGCTCAATTTGGATACTTTGCAGTTGTTTTTTCCAACGCTTTTGCATGACCCAATGATACGCCAGAACTAACCTTTACTTTTCGAATGTAAAGACTGGCTTGTTCTAAAATGACTTTATAGTTTGCACCCTCTTTCGAAGAAATGAGACAAAATTCAGGTTTGCTTCTTATAAGTTTCACTTTTAGATCCACTAAATTTAGCAGAAGTCTGTTTTGTTGAAAAATGTAGCAATGGAGTTGACTGATCATATCACAGGTTTTAGAATCTTTTGTCATCTCGTATCTTTTCTTCAATCCTTCATTAGCACCCAGAGGATTCGACCAAACTTCCTTTTCCTCAAGCATTGTAACACATCCTCTGAAATTATCTAGTTCATAATCTTTGTAAATACAGTCGAACCTCCATATATCGAACTTCCCTATATCGAAATTTTCTATATATCGAACTCTTAGCAAATCTCCATGTTCATTACATAGAAAAACTGTTTCTATATATCGAAAAAATCTCTATATATCGAAATTTTTTTCACGACATATTGGGAGATTTTATTCCACTTTAGAATAAAATCTCCCAATTTTTGGGGCTTGAAACAATACATCGCGGACCCCTGATGAAGTTTTCAATGGACTGAATAAATGCGAGTATTTCTTTGATGAACTTTCCGCAAAACTGGCTGTTCAGAAAGATATTCGTAGTTTTTTTAAAAAGAATGTAACTGTGATCACTGTAACCGCTGTCTGGATTATTGTTTTTTTTTAAGGTATATAGTACTCAATAAATCTTTCACATTAATTCATATTTTAGTTATTAACTTTCATTTAATGTTATTCGCATATAAATTGGAAATGGAGTTTCGTATACGAAAATTAGCTTTAATTTTAATGTTTTAGGAGAATTATGATAAAACTAAGATCAATTCTATACATCGAAATTTCTATATATCGAATTTTTTTCCGGCATTTTGCTACTTCGATATATGGAGGTTCGACTGTATATATCTCCCTTCCACCACAACTTCCTCTGAAATACTATCACTATATTTTACCCCGTACCATATTTTCACTAAATAAATATTTCTGTATTTGTTTCTTAGTTTTAATATATCGCTTTAATATTTATAAATAATTTTTTTTAAAAATCAATAAATTTATAGACGCTTTTTAAATACATTCAGAAATAATGGTAAATAAACCAAATATATATTATCTAATCCACATATTTATATACAGGAAATATATATCCGTCACAATTTCCTTATGACTATTCTTGAACTGGCCTCGAATCGATACCCCAAGCCCGCCCACATTTAAGCGGTTACTGCCCAATATGAGCAGCAAAAATGAGCAGCACAATGTTAAGCCAATGAGAGCTAGGAACATCCCTTTATATCTACTGACACAATATCCTGGGAAACACGTGAACCGCCATTTTGTTTCCCCAATCTTGCCAAAACACTAGCCACGTAATACCCTTGTTACTGTTTCAACGTCATTCAATGATAATAGTCAGGAAAAAGAAAAAATCCAGGTAATCGTAGTCAGAAAAATCCTTTAATTTTTTTAAAATAAATTTGTTAGTTTAGTTTTATAATTATTTATTTACTAGGTGGACCATGCGACTCTTACGCATGCGATTAAAATACGATAAATTTTATAGCGAGGTTGGTGGTTTGTAGTAGGATGAAACAAGAACAGGTTCATTCGTAGCAATTGTTTATTTATCAAATGACAATGGTGCGTAAGGATAACACAATGCCAGTTGCAAAAAGCCTTTGGCCACAATATTGGAGGTGAAGCATAAGACAAAACGGGGGAACATGAGATACGTACACGTCTAAACAGCTTTGTAGACAATATTAAAAGTTAAATATGATGCAAACTCGTGGAAAATGTAATATTTACATTACAAAACCTCTATATACACACTGTTTGGCTGTACCGTTTCGACGCATCCAGGGAAAGAACTTTAGGGCCAAAAGTCAATTTTTCACTTCTATTTTAAAACAAAGACGACAATGTGTCATTCTGAATTAACAATTGGAAAGAAGCGGAGAACTCAGTCTTTAAAATGGTATCTCATTTGTCGATTTTGGTTAAGTATGAAGGGAGAAAAGGGATAAAACAAAAAAAACACCTTTTAGAATTAATCTATACTTATATATAAAGAGAGAGCGATTTTGTACGTGGAGGGTAATCTCCAGATCCACTGCACCTATTTGAAAAATTCTTTCACCGTTTGAAAGGTACATTATTCCAGATGGACATAGGCTATATATTATGTATATCTGATCAGTAGAAAGAAAGTTAGGGGCCTAAATGTTGAGCTGATGCTTCACCTTTACAACTTTTCCTTTGTCACATTTTTAACATTTGAATTTTCTTTGTCAACCATAATCAAGTAACCACATCAACACATTAAACTACATTTTTATTTATTATCAGTAAAACATTTAATATGTTAAAGATTCAAGTGGAGGAGGTATTGAAAAATACAAAAAGGATTTTTGAAATTGACAACGTTTAAGGGTTTATTGAAGAAAATTACATTTGGAATTACGCTTTTTATGGGACATTAGAGGTAAAAGTATTTACAATTTGTTGGCTATCATCTGGAAATTTAGTGGTATAATACTTCAGAACTTTATTTATAAACTTTATGTTTTTGAATTTATGTACAATTTTATGCACAATTTGTGTAAATCGAACTTGAATTATTAAACTTTATTCAAAAACCAGTGTGTTTCATTGAAACTGTGAAATTTATTGTTTATTTCTAATACGTCTATGTTTGTTCCTTTATAAGTGAAAACGTATTGCTTCAATTGAGCTGAAAATTTGTATAGATATAGTTGATAGTTCAGATCAAAACATTGGCATATTATTTTTTGAAAATCGGGCCCCGGAGTTTTTTAATTAATGTTTTAATGATTTTGCCCCTAAAAGGTGCTCATTTCGACAGCTTCCGCGGCTGTCCTCGCTGACAGCGAGACAATGGAGCCGAATCGTACCAAAATCGGCAAGCGGACACGATTCAGTGCCTGACGTAGCCGAATTTTTAAATTTTTAATTTTAAAAAAGTTATTAAATTTTTGTGCCATTTTTGATGTTTTTTTTGTGTGTGGACTCTGTAGCGGATAGGCTATGGGGCCAAATCGTATCAAAATCGGCATGCGGGTGGCCCCGGACACAATTCAGTGCCTGACTTTACAGTTTCAAAAAAAAATTTCTTTTGCCATCACCATGAATAAATCCCAAGGTCAAACATACAAATATATTGGACTTGACTTACGGGAAGATTGGTTTACGCATGGACAATTACATGTTGGTCTCTCTAGGTCAGGAAATGCGAAGAATCAATTTGTTTTAAAACCTCAGAAAAACGAAAAATGTGGTATACCATAAAGTTTTAAAACAAATTATACCTTCCTAATATCTACTTAAGATCGATAGTTGTTCAACCCGCACAAAGTCGGGACGGGCCGCTAGTCTATACTTATATATAAAGAGAGAGCGATTTTGTATGTGGAGGGTAATCTCCAGAACCACTGCACCTATTTGAAAAATTCCTTCACTCTTTGAAAGGTACATTATTCCAGATGGACATAGGCTATATATTATGTATATCTGATCAGTAGAAATAAAGTTAGGGGCTTAATCCTAACAATCTCCATTGTTACCTCTACTGTGGTCTACCGCTTTTTGTGCTGAAGATTTCAACGATCCTTAGCGTGGTGCTATCGCGGTGGGCTTCTGTTCTGACGGTAGCAGTTCGAACCCAGCCTTTTTTCTTTAAAAAAATTAACTTTAATTATTAACTAATACCTTAAATTAATATTACGTTATTTAGGTTATTATTAAGGTAAAAAAAGATTTACAATTTATTGGCTATCAACTGGAAATTTATTGGTATAATATTTTGTTCAACCCGGACAAAGTCGGGACGGGCCGCTAGTATAGTATATAGAGAGATGGTTTTTCCATGCAAAAAGAATAATGTACACATACGCGGATGTTTACAATAAAGAAATCACAGAATGATAATAAAAGCAAACGATTTTTAAATTTAAAAGTTCAGTGCAACTGATAATGGTAAAATAAAAAAGCTAGCGTGCGCGCCATCTAGGGGAAGAAAAATTGTTTATAATGTTTATACTTCGATTTTCAAACAAACAATAAGATGTGTAATTCTAAATTAAGAATTCGCATGAAGCGGAGATCTTAATCTTTAAAATGGTACCTAATTTATCGATTTTGGTTAAGTATGAAGGGACAAAAGGGGATAAAACAAAAAAACACCTTTTAGAAATAATATATAGAGAGTAGAATAATTTCTTATACATCACAGCAAGTGCATAATAAATGACATTACTGATTTTTAAAGAGTCTGTAATAGTAGTTTGTTTTAACGTCGTTCTTCTTTTTGTACCTGCCAAATCTCGAACACGTTTCAAACAGAAACTTTTTTTATTAAGCTCTTGTCTCTGTTACGCCCCTTCCGCCTCTTTCGTCGTAAACAAATGTACGCGTTAACACTTTTGACGTGCTCTTTGTAAAAATAAAATAAAATAATTTTTATGAAACATTTTATATCTGTTGTGTAATCCGGATTTTCGACCACAAATATTTGCAAAATCTACCAATAAGAATTATCGTCGATTAGGAATGTATGTCTGGCTGACGCTATTTTCGAGCGACGAAATTTCCATAAGCCAAGACTTCATGATATTGCCATTCACTAGAAAAATAATGGTGTTGCCACTCTGTTTTAAACCTTTCATTCCGCTGTAATTCCTCGGGAAATAAAATGGAAATCCAAAACTTAAATAAAAATTTTCAGAAAAAGTTTTTAAAAAAAAAAAAAAGAAAGAAATACAGAAATCGTTTAACTGCACTCAGCAACAGGAAACAACCCCTCCACTCTATTCATGACGTCACTTCCCTTACGCCTCTTCCTAGGACTCCCAGATTTCCGAGCTCACGCAATAGCCATTTTGCTGCCTATTGTCGCTAAGTGAAGATACCATTTTATTCTGATGCTTATAGAACTGTTCTTTTCTTAAATGGCCATTTCTAACAGAAACTAATAAATATCGCTGAGATTTTGATTTGTTATCTTTCATTCTATGCTATTACGCTCTACACATTCATGTCAATTAGAACTATTTATGCGTAAAATACTTTACTGGAGTTGTGATTCAAATTTTGGAATGTGCAGAGACATATAATTTTATATTTCTGTCTCCAATAAGCTTTGAAAACTCAATGGAATGTATTAGTTTTTGCGGAAACACGTCATTTACGATATGATTCAAAGAAAAGATTGCTTCTATGAGTATCATATAAAAATGGCGATTTTATTCGGCGACAAATGCCTCTTGCATCAGATCACACATCTAGGAGCCAAGTCGCCAAGGCATTGCTGCATTAACGGAGCTTTTGGCAAACTAGGAAAAGGGAAAAAAAATACAACAAATATGTCGAACCGATGACAATAGCACCTTAGTGCCAACAATACAACTGAAAAAAAGAAGAAAAACTCGATTCAAGATTCAAAATACGCGCCAAGGTATTATTGATTAAAATCATTATTTTCTCTTTCTCGGTCAAAAGTCGCCAAGGCATTGGAAATTTTGACGACCTTGAAAGGAGCAGAAACTCAAATTTGTCCAAACGATAATAAACAGCACCTTAGTGCTAACAATACAAACAATAAAAAACTCAGTTCGAGGCTTCGAAATTTTGGCGAACTTGAAAAAAGACATATACACTCATGGACAAAAAAAATTACCGCACCAAGAAATAATTGCGGGATCGTAACGAAACTTGCAATGAAGGTACATGTCGGGGAGATATGCAAATGATTAGAAATGCAGCGTGATTGCGCATTACGTATAGCCGGTAGGGGGCGTTGAACATCGTACTCTGTGGAGTATAAAACAGGTAACCAAAGCTTGTTTGAGTGTGCTGAATCATTTACAAAGGAAGAGCTGAGATAGACATGCCATTACGTCGTGTTCGAAGACAATATAAGCAGTTGTCGCAGTTTGAGAGGGGGATAATCGTCGGGATGATGGAAGCTGGGTGGTCAGCTAGGCGAGTAGCTCGTCAATTAGGCCGCTCTGATTGTGTTGTGAGGAGGTGTTGGGACCAGTGGACCCAAGTGATGTCATGTACACGAAGACCAGGCTCAGGACGCCCTCGACAGACCAGTCGTCGAGAAGACCACCACATCGTAAGAAATGCACGCGTACAGACAACTGCTTCATCGGCCGCCATCCAGGCACAGGTAGCACCTTCACTAGGGGCCTCTGTGTCTTCTCGAACCATACGAAGGCGTCTGGCTGAAGGACAGTTGGTATCACGGCGCCCATTACGTGTGCTGCCCTTGACGCCCACCCATCGACGCCTCCGTTTGGAGTTTTGCCGCGCACGAGGAAACTGGACTGCAGCGGAATGGAACCAGGTCGTCTTTAGCGACGAATCCAGATTCAATCTCGGCAGTGATGACAATCGTGTTCGTGTGTGGAGAGCCCGTGGTGAACGCTTCAATCCTGCCTCTGCTGTACAGCGACACATCGCTCCCACAGCTGGTGTGATGGTATGGGGTGCCATTGCCTACAATACACGGTCACCCCTAGTATTGTTCCATGGCACCATGACAGCCCAGCGGTATGTTCATGAAATCCTGCAACCACATGTGTTGCCACTCATGCAACGGCTCCCAGGAGCCATTTTTAAACAAGACAATGCTCGGCCTCATACGGCAAGGGTGTCACAAGACTGTCTCCTCACTGTTACTACCCTTCCTTGGCCTGCCCGATCCCCAGATTTGTCTCCAATCGAGCATATCTGGGATCATTTGGGACGACGAGTTGGGCATCCCATGAGTTTGAACGAACTAGAGGCAAGGTTACAGCAAATTTGGAACGAAATGTCTCAAGACATCATACAGAACTTGTATGACTCAATGCCCGATCGTATCGCATCGTGCATTCGCGCTAGAGGGGGTCCAACGGAGTATTAACTCCTCCGTTCTTTTGCCTTTTTCTCTGAAATAAATTATCCTTTTTCTTTGATTTTCTTATCATTTACTTATATCAAAGTAGTCATTACGTATGTAAAATTTCGTTTCATTTTGACGACTCCTTCTTGGTGCGCTAATTTTTTGTCCATGAGTGTATTATGATAATGCAAACACCTTAGTGCTAGAAATATTCTATACATTCAGCGTAGTTATTATACGACTAAATGAATACAATAATTTTTAAAATAAACAGAAAAATCTTCTCTTCAATATTTAATGTTCTTTTTCCTTTTTCGGGCGTAAAAAATTACAGAGGAAAAAAAAAAAGAAAGTATTATCTTTCTTAATGCCCTTTTACTTGAAATCTCAAAGTCCTAGTCGTTCGAATTCCATCTACAAGGCCATACATTACGGGAGGTAATTAAGTAAATTTGAAATACTTCATCCTCTTGGGATAGCTGGAATCGCGGAAAAGATGAAATATCTAATTAGAATTTAATGAAAAATTCCACCGAAATTTATACTCTTCGTTACTACGCTTTAAAACGGGAGATACTTTGATTTATAAATAGCTTACGAGAGTAATCACAACGCGTTATTAATCTAAAAAGGCCAGAAATACGAGGCATCTCTAGAATACTTAAGCAAATTTTAAACGAGTTGTAGTGAAAATTCTATCTAATGGAATTTGGACGGATAATACGTAATTTTGTTGTTCGCAATGTTGCCTTGGTGTCACCGTCGTCTCTTTGTGTGGTTTTGGCGAAATTTCAAAAACTTCGCCAAACAGCGCCAAGGGGTACCCTTTTCTTTACTTTTACCCTAAAAAGACCAGAAATAGGAAGCATCTCTAGAATACTTTAGTAAATTTAAACGAGTTTTAGCGAAAATTCAATTTAATGCGGCCATGCGTGGCTGTTATCAAAACAATTCGAATTCCATCTACAAGGCCATACATTACGGGAGGTAATTAAGTAAATTTGAAATACTTCATCCTCTTGGGATAGCTGGAATCGCGGAAAAGATGAAATATCTAATTAGAATTTAATGAAAAATTCCACCGAAATTTATACTCTTCGTTACTACGCTTTAAAACGGGAGATACTTTGATTTATAAATAGCTTACGAGAGTAATCACAACGCGTTATTAATCTAAAAAGGCCAGAAATACGAGGCATCTCTAGAATACTTAAGCAAATTTTAAACGAGTTGTAGTGAAAATTCTATCTAATGGAATTTGGACGGATAATACGTAATTTTGTTGTTCGCAATGTTGCCTTGGTGTCACCGTCGTCTCTTTGTGTGGTTTTGGCGAAATTTCAAAAACTTCGCCAAACAGCGCCAAGGGGTACCCTTTTCTTTACTTTTACCCTAAAAAGACCAGAAATAGGAAGCATCTCTAGAATACTTTAGTAAATTTAAACGAGTTTTAGCGAAAATTCAATTTAATGCGGCCATGCGTGGCTGTTATCAAAACAATCACACGTTTATGTCAGCTGCAATAGTTTAAGGATTTTTTTTCGAGTCTAAAACCTTGTTCATTGCATCCGCAGTGTTACGTTAGCTCCATAATTGTTGACATGACATGTGATTGGTTTGAGCTCTGTGATTGGTTAAAATTTTTGGCGCTGACACTACGTAAAGCTTCGGATTCGGTCTTGAACAGGCTTCTGCACGGGAGCGTAACGCTAAAATGTCAAAATGTGGCATTAAAATAACGCTTAATCTGGTATTAGTAGCCCAATCGGTAGAGTGCGCGCTTCGTAATCTTTTGGCCCCGGTTCAAATCCCGGCGGCGGCATTTTTGTACTTCTATCCAATTTTCTTTATTTTTAATCTTTAAATTCTTAATTTATTTTAAATTTTTTTTTACTTGATGAGGGCCTATTTCTTATATTTTTATTACTTAATGAGCACATATATATTGATGCATTAATCTAGTACTTACTGGAGATAAAGTCTTCGAGACCCTGGCGCTCCGACAACATAATATACCTGACCTGATCGGGGGCGTTACGCAGGGGATAAAAATTTTAACCAGTCACAAAGCGCAAAACAATGACCACGTGACATATCAAATCAATCACAATTCAAGTGAACAGCCTCGGCGCCGATGGAGGAACATGACTCTACGCTCTCCAGAAGCAATGTGAACGGGGCTTTATGATGTGTAAAGAAGCATTGCTGTTACTCAAATTCATGCACTTTGGTAGAGAATGGTCAGT
>OU015503.1:100136388-100141388 GCA_907164885.2 Dolomedes plantarius | reverse complement strand
AAAAGGTTGAGAATCACTGTGTTATACAGTACTTATGGATACGTAAATTTCGCATAAAAAAATATATCGAAATTTAGCAACAAAAAAATATACAATATATAAAATTTCGCATTTATTCGCAAAAATATATATATATACAAATTCAATTGTTTTATATGTAATAATATAGTATGTATTGTAAATGTATTAATTTTTTTATGCATTAAATAAATTATCTTGCAATAAATGTCTTTTCCCAAATAAAAAATAGAAACACGTTTTTCAAGGGGTTGCGAGAGCTTATTTTCAGATTCAAGGGGTTGTTGACTATTAAAAAGGTTAAAAACCAGAGCACCTATCGTATAGGACTGGCAGAATTCGAGGTGCTAACCTATTAATCCTAGGTTACCTCGATTTACATTTTCAGTTTCTACAATCTTCATGAATATTTCTCGCAAGTTTTCCCCAACTAACCGAAAATTTGTTTTCAAGCCCAAATGCAATCAAACTATATTTTAATTTTTCTCAGTACATTACCTTAACATGGTGATAGGCTTCTAACAACGAATAAATGTTATGGCGAATGTTCGTTCTTTAGAACAGGGGTTCTCAACCTTTCAGGCTCTGTGCCCCCCTTTGAACACTGATGTGAGGTCACGCCTCCCCCTTCACCACCTCCATATGTGGTCAATACAAGTAGTACAATCAGAATTTGAAACTGAAGATGGTTATTAAATGAAAATATAGAATAAATAATTTCATACACAAAATTTAATATTACTACACATATCTTAATTTGGAACATATTATTATTATTAGAACATATGAAATCAAAGAATTAAATACAGATCAAATATTTTTGAGGTAATCAAGGATCTAGGTGAGGTTGACATGTAATACTCATCACTTTCACAACATTAATAAGAGGTCTGGCATTGTTTGTCCTTGACAAGTTTTTGAATATTAGGTTGTAACTCTGACAAAGCACACCTCAGGTCACTTTCAACGTCCAGCTTTGCTCGATATTTTGACTTTATGTATGCTAATTCTGAAAATCCAGATTCACGCAGATATGTGGCTGAAAACTGCCCTAACAACCCCAAAACTTCCAAAGCAACTTCTGGGTAGACAGGAAAATAGCGTAACCAAAGATTTTCAACATCCATGTTTTCGAATTCCGCGTTTGCTTGAAAATCACATTGTAGGTCGATTGCCTGTTCCTGAATATGATCAGGAAGTACATCCACGTCTATTATAAAAGGATCTCTTGCCAACTTAAATTCCCAGTTCTCTGAACTAATATCTGGAAAATAGTCTGCAATTTCATTTTTCAATGCTACCAAATGCCCTGATATAAGGTCCTTCAATTCATTTATCTGTTGAAATGGAAGATTTTTTTATCACCGAGGAGGTCGGTCAATCTTGGAAAAAAAAACTCACGCCTCCCTTGAAATTCTTCTACGCCCCCCCCCCCAGGGGGGCGCGCCCCCCAGGTTGAGAACCGCTGCTTTAGAACGTTATGATATTCATTTTAAGTCACTTACTAGCTGAATACCCGTGCTTCGCTGGGAGTACATTCAAATTAAATACAAGGTCAATGTATGCAATTAATTATATATATATATATATCTATTAAAAAATCGGAATGGATATTTTTATAGACAAAATAATGTAGAAAAATTATTCAAATTAAATACAACGGTCAATGTATGCAATTAATTTGTATGTTTAATATCCATAAAACATACTAATTTGAAATGAATTCTTAAAAAACTTCCATTTCAATTAGACTAGTGGTTCAATTTTATCTTTTACCATATTTCAATATATTTTTTGTCAATTTATTTCGTTGTTATGCACGTGACGCAAAATTAATTTAAAGAATCACAAAAAGAAAAGAGACCAAGTGATCAGCATTTAATAAATTAAATTCTAAAAATTAATCTTTAAAAATTCACCAAAAGTCAGAAAATGAAGGCAAAGGTTCGACAAAGAGTCCATTTTAAAGGAATTTTTACGATCTTTCTCGTGTTATAAATTTTATAATCCTCAGATTATTATTTTAAATGTAAACTTTAGAAAAGTTACCGAAAACAGCTTAAAAATTTTATTTAAAAAATCTAAGAAGACCTTTTTCAAAAATCTTTCATAGTGTACGCCTACACTATAAGATTAATCACCATGCAAAATTTCAGCCATTTAGGTCCAGCGGTTTGGTCTGTGCGTTATCTGTCAGTCAGTCACAGAACTGTTTTATATATATAGATTTATTTTACACGTTTTATTAGCTTCCTAAAGTATTTATTATACATTAATTTTGGAACCCCATTATCTTATTATAGTTACACTTTATTACAGTTGACTGCTATTTTATTCCGCTAATATTCGGTACATTAATTCATTGTGCATGTTTTATATAGGTTGAATCAAGCGTTTTGACATGTTGCTAAAGATAAAATGTTGTCAATGACTAAATATAGTGATAGTAATAATCTGCAACAGCCTGATTAAAAACAGTGTTATCGTCACCTTATCAATCCATGGACACCTTGACCTTTAGCTTACGGGGCCCATTTTTCTGATTCCCTCTTATATATATATATATATATATATATATATATATATATATATATATATATATATATATATATATATATATATACAGTCGAACCTCCATATATCGAACTCTTAGCGAATCTCCATGTTCATTACATAGAAAAATTGTTTCTATATATCGAAAAAATCTCTATATATCGAAATTTTTTTCAAGGCAAATTGGGAGATTTTATTCCACTTTAGAATAAAATCTCCCAATTTTTGGCATTTGAAACAATACGTCGTGGACTTCAATTCGCGGAAAATGTCCCTGATGAAGTTTTAAGTGGACTGAATAAATACGAACATTTCTTTAAACTTTCCACAAAACTGGCTGTTCAGCAAGATATTCGTAGTTTTTTTTTAAAAAGAATGTAACTGTGATCATTGTAACCACTGTCTGCGTTATTGTTTTAATAAATCTTTCATATTAATTCATTTTTAAGTTATTAACTTTCATTTAATGGGATTCCCATATAAATTAGAAATGGAGTTTCGTATACGAAAATTAGCTTTAATTTTTTTTAGGAGAATTATGATATAACTAAGATCAATTCTATATATCGAAATTTCTATATATCGAATTTTTTTCCTGCAATTTGCTACTTCGATATATGGAGGTTCGACTGTATATATATATATATATATATATATATATATATATATATATATATATATATATATATATATATATATATATATATACACATGTATATGTATATATATGTATATATATATATATATATATATATATGTGTGTGTGTGTGTGTGTGTGTGTGTGTGGTGTGTGTGTGTATACAGTGGAATCTCGGTTTATCGTTTTTCAAGGGACCGACTGAACTGAACGATAGATGCGGGAACATAACAAAGCAATATGATCGTCGGGACTGGGGGAAATAAACGACACACACACACACACACATATATATATATATATATATATATATATATATATATATATATATATATATATATATATATATATATATATATATATCTACTATATAATAACAGCTGAAGGTAAGCAAATGTTAGTGTGTCAGTCAGCAGACACGGGGACGGGCTAATCTCGCTAACCGAGCATAGCAGTATATCGCGACTGGTACCGATGGACGCGGACGGACGAGACGCGTACACTGGTATCATCCTCAACTTTCAAAACTTTAAACTTTTTTAATTATAAAATTAAAACCGCCGAACTCAAAAGAAGCGGACAGCAGAAACAGATGACATTCCGGGTGGGCGAGCTCCTTTCCGTTTCGCAAATTTCCACTATTTTCATGCATGCAAAATTCAACTTTTTCGCCCACCAATCGACAAATTTTTTTATCTCCATGTGTTTCACAACACTTCATCTTTAAGGATAAGCACATTTTTATAAAGTTAAAAATGTTTTTCATTTCAAAGGAATCTTTTTCCCCAAAGCAGTTTTCCGAATTTAAACGAAATCGACAATTTTGATGGACAAATATTTCGGTTTTCTGCACCTATTAATGTCAATTTTACGATTTATCGGCATTTGCTAGATGTTCAGCTTCCAAAATATACCAAATACAATTAATAAAATAAATGTTATCATTCTAAGAATGCATACTTAGGAAACTCTCTTTTGAAATTTCCCGCACTAATCGCCATATTATCTTAATGTAACTGAATTGGGGAGTTCGTAATTTTTCGACTTATTATTTTACTCACTAATAATTCCAGCAAGTTCGTGAAATTTATTTCTAATTAATGAGCAACTGATGAGGATTCTTCCGCCACCAATTTTGAATTCCTGAGAACTGTCTTTCTATTTTTTTAAGCACTTTTTATCCCATGAGATTTTCTATTTACATTCGGCCATGTTGCCAAAATGAAAAAGTATTAGTTGAGAACGAGTCATTTAATAATTGAAATCCAGAAATAATTTTAGTTTCAGGAAAGGAGAAGTTAAAACGTTTAGAATTTTTTTTCTAATAAGGCGAAACGTCGCAACGTCACTGGCTACGTCAGTTTTCGTCTACTATAGATCACGTGATTATCGGGTGGCAGAAAACAGAAGCCGTTCATATGCTTTTGCATGTTTTTTTTGGACGATACCTTCATTTTGAGTTAAATAATTTAAGTTTATTTATTTATAAAATTCCTCATATTAGTTGTATGTAACAGGTTTTTTTAACACTTTTTTTTTAATATTTCGCAAGGTTTAAGAGAATATAATCATTCTTTCGTTGAGAATGATTATTATTATGTTGAGATATGTATAAATATCAGGATAAGTTACTTCAGGCCAGCGTCTTGTATCGTAACTCCAGTCTTCCTCTGTCAATAAATACGGGTCACATACTGAATAAACCTTTCAGGGCTGTACCTGAATGTTTAATTTAGTGATATACCTTTGTTTAGATACCGTATCTAAAGACTTTGCGTAATCTGAGAGCATT
>OU015503.1:100024962-100135888 GCA_907164885.2 Dolomedes plantarius | reverse complement strand
TTTTTTCCATTAGATGTCAAATGACGGGTTGGATGGCAGTCTACTACTCCAATCGCATGAAAAAACTAAATAAATAAAAAATAATGAAAGGGTTTGCTTTTACAAGGTGTGGATTAAATGCAATATTGTTAGATAATTCAGGATATTTTTTAACTTTCATATACTTTTTCCATTGTGACGTCAAAATGACGGGTTGGATGGCAGTCTACTACTCCAATCGCATGAAAAACTAAATAAATAAAAAATAATGAAAGGGTTTGCTTTTACAAGGTGTGGATTAAATGCAATATTGTTAGATAATTCGGAATATGTTTTAACTTTCATATACTTTTTCCATTGTGACGTCAAAATGACGGGTTGGATGGCAGTCTACTACTCCAATCGCATGAAAAAACTAATAAATAAAAAATAATGAAAGGGTTTGCTTTTACAAGGTGTGGATTAAATGCAATATTGTTAGATAATTCGGGATATTTTTTAACTTTCATATACTTTTTCCATTGTGACGTCAAAATGACGGGTTGGATGGCAGTCTACTACTCCAATCGCATGTTAAACTAAATAAATAAAAAATAATGAAAGGGTTTGCTTTTACAAGGTGTGGATTAAATGCAATATTGTTAGATAATTCGGGATATTTTTTAACTTTCGTATACTTTTTCCATTATGACGTCATTATTAGTATTATGACGTCAAAATGACGGCTTACCTTCTAGTTAAATTAGATCGTTAACAAAACAACTTCAGTTAAATCAAGTACAATTAAGGTTAATTTACAATTACAATTAAGGTTCAATAGCATTTAGTGGTTAGTACATAGGTTAACATTGAGGTGAGTGAATCCAATAGGGTTAGTACACACTAGCCTTAAGTCCGAAAATTTCCTATTAAAAAATCGACAGAGAGCTTTGGTGTTATAAATACCTTAAGGAGACTCATGACTCTTAAGTCGAGGAAAAAAGGCATATTTTCATACTTTTTGACTCTTTGTAACTATTTCAATTTACTCCCAATTTTTTCCAAATTTTATGTATATGATAAATTGATATATTTATTTTAATAAACAAATTTTCAACTCTCAAAATAATTTTAAATAATTTATTTTAAATGCTTTAGATATACCTTGTTTTTTTTAAGTATTTTTATTGTATACTGGCTTGCGTGCAGAACTATGAAATTAATTTTACACTTAAATGAATAATTCCTGTTTCATATTTAAAATAAATAATTCAAAATAGAATTGAAATAAAACAATCAACATCAAAATTTTTTTTCAATATTTTTAAAACTTTTCAAAATATACTTAGAATTTTCTTGAATTTTTGCATTAATTGGCCCCCCGAAAAAAATAACAAATATGCAGTGATTGCAATAATTCTAGTTCAGACGCAATAAAATGACATGATTATGCTGTGATAAAAATTTCATGGAATTATGTTTCATAGTTTTTTGAGATATCAGTTGCGGAATGATGCAAAGTTTCATTTTGAGAAAAATGAGTTTAAAATTTCTCTTACCATAAACTTGATCAGTAATTAATATTTAGAATATCAATATCTCCGGAACTAAGCGGAATATTTTCATGCGGTTGCTTTATTTTGTTCAGAAATGATCAGGCTTTAACATATATTTTTTTCAAAAATCAAATGTTTTAAAGATTTAAGAGTAGTGAGTCCCCTAACAACAAATATGGAGATTCAAAAATAGCTTCCATATAAGGTAAAACAGTTTCTCATATAAGGTCTAGGAGAACAGAAAAAGTTCACCAGACGGGGTATTTTCGTCCGTTCTTTCTTTCTCTCTTTCTGGAGACGTGTCCCCGTATAAATCGGGTGAAGATTAGAAAATATTTAACATTTAGTGTTTCCCCTCCGCCGTCCTTCCAAATAGTCCATTAAGATAATGAAAGCTTCTTTAGTGGCGCTGAAGTACTCCATTACAAGACATCAGGGTAATAAAGTGAGAACGGAAGAAGGGAGGGCCGGCCTTAATATTTGATTAGGCGCGCATCTACAGGGCTGCAGCGAGGGGGCGGGGGGGGGGGGGCGGACGCAGCCAATAAAATGTTCTGCCGGCTCTTCCATCGGCTTAAAAATTTATTCCTTTTTCTGAAATAACAAGCCGGATTTTGAGTTGTGGACCACTAACTTTCACTTATTTTTTTTTCTTTCCTCTTTTAAGGTTGTTAAAATAAATCAGTAACTATTTTTTTAACGTAGGATTACGTTCCTCCATAACGGTCCTGCGGGAAGGAATATTTCAGACGCTAAAACTGTCCGTCCTTCCGTCCTCGCGAGTTATAATTTTGGCAGCGCGCCAAAACAAGTCTATCGCTTGGATAACTTAAAAAGAAAAGTACCAAGATGAGTCAAAATTTTGACATACATCTATATATAAAAAACAGTTCCGTAACTGACTGACTGACTGACTGACATACAATGCACAGACCAAACCGCTGGATCTAAAGGGCTGAAATTTTGCATGGCGATTCTTCTTATAGTTTAGGGGTGCACTAAGAAAGATTTTTGAAAAAATTCCTCTTAGATTTTTTTAAATTAAATTTTTAAGCTGTTGTTATAACATTCTTTAAAGTTTGCTTTAAAATAATAATCTGAGGGTTATAAATTGATATCACGAGAAAGATCATAAAAGATGCTTTAAAATGAAATCTTTTTCGAATCTTTACCTCCATTTTCTGATTTTTGGGGATTTTTAAAAAATTAATTTTTAGAATTTAATTTATTAAATGTTGATCACGTGGTTTCTTTTCTTTTTGTGTAATTTTGCGTCACATGCATAACAACGAAATAGACAAAAAAAAATTCTTGCTAATGCGGCAGACGATTGGACATTATCTAGAAAAATATTAGAATACAGTAAAAGAATGTTCCTCAAACTGTAATTATTATATATTCTTACTACTATATCTTACTACTATATTCTTTAGTATGTTCTATTAGATTTAATTTGAATATTTTCTTCTGCATTATTTTGTCTATAAAAATATCCGTTACGATTTTTTTTTATAAATATATTTTTTCGTTTTTTTTATATCAGTTGCATACATTGATCGTTGACTAGCTGAAAACCTGTACTTCGCTACGGTTACAACGGTTAACGTATGCAATTAATTTGTATGTTTAATATCCATAAAACATACTAATTTGAATTAAATTCTTAAAAAACTTCAATCTCAATTAGTCTGGTGGTTAAATTTTATCTTTTGCCATATTTCAATATTTTTTTGTCAGTTTATGTCGTTGTTATGCACGTGACGCAAAATTAGTTTAAAATATCACAAAAAGAAAAGAACCCGCGTGATCAGCATTTAATAAATTAAATTCTAAAAATGAATCTTTAAAAATTCACCAAAAATCAGAAAAGGGAGGTAAAGATTCGAAAAAATTTTCATTTTAAAGGAATTGTAATGATCTTTCTTGTGATAAAATTTTTTTAACCCTCAGATTATTTTAAATGCAAACTTTTCAAAGAAGAATTTTTCAAAAATCTTTCTTATTGCAACCCTACACTATAAGAATAATCGCCATGCAAAAGTTCAGCTCTTTAGGTCCAGCGGTTTGGTCTGTGCGTTATCTGTCAGTCAGTCAGTTACGGAACTATTTTATACATATAGATATACATACATACATATATATAGACACATATATACATAACACATACATACATATATACATTCAAAAGTGGTAAGCAACGATAAGTAATCCTACGTTAATAACCCGCGGTAGTTTCGTTAGAAGAGACTACCTGAATTTTTTTTTTAATTACAAACCTCTAAAGCACGTTTAGAACGCTTTTTTCAATAAAAATATCGATATCTCTATTCTTCAATCACTGAGAAAAAAAGGTCTTTTATCGTTAAATTTCAAAGGTAAAAAGAAGCCCGCATTTTAGATTTCTACTGTTAATGTGTTGTAGATTCCACAACTGGTGAAACTACAGTCGCTGCTTTCAGTCAAAAACATGAATTTTTCCTTCTTACATTCATTTGCAGAATAACTACTGGCATTTCTACAGTCTTTTACCGTAAAATCTGAAGGCATAAAATCTCCCTTTCTCTCTAGTTCTTTTTACAGAGTTTAGTTAAAACCTCTACGATCGTTTACCGTCTAATTCCGAAGGTAAGAAAGAGCATTTTAGATTTACTGAAATGTGTCTACTATTTACAGCTACATAAATGCTGATATTCCAATATAAAAATAATTACAAGATAAAAAAGAACTTTTTATATACCATGTTTTTAAATTTTCTGATGAATCATATAAACTTGACAATTCTATGTATTAATAAATACTTTTTTTAAAATTTTTTGATGAAATATCCCATCAACTTGAAAGAAAATGATCAAACGCGGAATAAAGAGGTATCAAATGCGTAATCAATCCTTTAGCTCCAGAATTGGAAGTTAACTTGCGTTTAACTTTTCATTCCCGTCCCGGTCGATAGATGGCAGCACCAGTCTACAAAACAAAATTAACTGAAAATGAATTCAAATCTGCTTAGTAGGGTAAGTACACAGCAGCCTTAATGTATTTGCGATTCCACTACTAGTTAATTTCAGATCACTATTTTTGGTCCAAATATTGTTTTTTTTTTCCTCCTACAGTCACTGAACAAATATCTGAGTTTTCACGATTCTTTTACCTTAAATTCTGGACGCGCATAATCGCATTTATCTCTTATTTTTTGTACTGTTACTTTCACTGTTTAGTTAAAAAAAATTTTGTTATTACTTCAGCCATTAACCGTGAATTCTGACAGTAAAAAACCGTATTTCTCATTTCGTGGTCCAATATTATAGAGAGTGATTCCAAATTCATGGTGCAAACTTTAAGAGTTGCAACTGCGCAGTGTAACAATCATTTATTGTATAGGAATACCGGGTGCGTCATAAATTCGTGCAAAGTTCAAAACTTCATAATAAAAGAAGTGATGCTCGGAAAAATTTTCTGTTTGCGCCAATAAGATCAGAGGGACATTGGATTTTTTTCCATGTAAAAAAAAAGAAGTTTCCAGAAGTAACCGAAAGAGGGCGCTCACGCGTCATACGGAGACGTTTTATGCAAATTCCGGCAAACTCAAACAGAAAATCAAACAGATCACAATAGCATGAGTCTGTGCTTTTATTTTAAAGTAACATACGCTCAACATTACTACCAGCACAAGATAATAGGCAAGTGAGGCGCGTCACTAAGCCCATTACAGCAGATTCTAGCATCGATGGCTGCGACTGCCTTTCGAATGACATTTTTCAGTTCCACCAAAGTGGTTGGAGAGCCCCGGTACACATGAGACTTTAAGTATCCCCCCCAACTAAAAATTTCCCGGGTTCAAGTCTGGTGATCGTGAGGGCCACTGAACCTTATAACCGCGACTTATAGAACTCGGTCTTCAGCGAAAGATTCCAACAGGAACGTCTTGATATCACGTGAAATGTGGGGCGGAGCACCGTCCTGCATGAAGGTGACAACAGGTAACGCATGTCTTTCCTGCAATACAGGCTTAACGTAGTCACGCAAAAGCGCCCTCTTTCGGTTACTTTTGGAAACTTTTTTTTTTTTTTTTTTAACTTGGAAAAAAAATCCAATGTCCCTCTGATCCTATTCGCCCAAACAGAAAATTTTTCCGACCATTATTTCTTTTATTACGAATTTTTGAACTTTGCACGAATTTATGACGCACCCGGTTTATGGGTGCAAGTGACGCGTTGAGGCACAAACACTGGAAAAAGGCATGAAAGATATAAAAGATGGAGCGATTGGTTGGTTCCGTTGCCGGTAGAGAGCTGTAGGTGGTAGGGACGCGACATCGACAGCAAAACACGTATTGGTTAACTCCACGTATTAAAAGGTTATAAAGAATTATTTATTCCAACTTATTTGTGTTCTTTGATAATTCAAGTAAATATTCCTCATTATTTTGAGAAATAACTCGCCTGAGCACTACAAAGAGATTTCTTTATGGCATCACTTTTGGCTAATTTGCCTCCTTTAAAAAAATAATAAGACTTCTTTCCTTTTATCTTCAGCTCGTATACATATTAGAGAACTAGCGTCATTAGTCTGAAAGGGACTAAAAGGATTTTTTTTTTCAGCAAATAAAAGGTTCTCCTTTAAGTCGACAGAGGGCGGCACGGATATTTGATATGAATGGTGGCTACTCTGAAAAAATACCGATAATTCAGCAACCCCTGTACTAGTTTCGACGAAACTTATTCTTTCTATTCATAACACGGATATCGTAACCATAGTAATTTGGTGCTAATTTCTATAGTTATAAAATAAGAGAAAAAATATAATAAGTATTTTTTTTTTTTAAACTCAGAGAATATTTGTTTTAGAATTAGATAGATTACATATTTATAACAGATACTAATATTGGCTAATCTTCTAATCTTCTAATCTTCTAATCTTCTAAATCTAATTTTTTTTTTTTAAACTCAGAGAATATTTGTTTTAGAATTAGATAGATTACATATTTATAACAGATACTAATATTGGCTAATCTGAACCACAGCTTTAAAAATACCGATAATTCAGTGACCTGTGAAAGGATTTGAACGAATCGGTGATTTCGTTCAAATTTCCGTTTCCATTACACAGAATAACAAACCACAAAAATAAAAAAAATAAATAAATTAAACTCTGAATAGGGTTTCAGCTTTGAATAGATTAATAACATATTTGTGATTAATATACAGCGGCAGCATGTAAAATATTTTATATGCGGCCGCTGTAAATATGCTGGATAATCTGAATACGGATAATTGTGGTTTAGTGTTACTCATTTTTACATAATTATATTATACACTGGTTATCAAAAATTAAGGAAAAGTCACAAAAATAGCGATTTCTCAAAATGTTACGCGTAGAATTTAATGAAACTTATACACATTATACAACACATGGGTAGGGATAAAATAGCATAAAAAGAAATCGCCAGACAATTATGGTGTTATAGAAACTAGCATATGTATACAATGAACAAATCGGATGTGTCAGTTTGGTATAGGAAAAGTACCTTTAATATGGCGCATGATCCCCCCCCCCCCGAGAAGCAATACAGCAACGATGTGAGATGCTGTCAATTATGCGGTCTATGACTTTAATAGGAAGTGCGAGCCATTGCTCTTGCAAAGCAGTTGAAGGCGGGGCTAGGGTCCTAGGAGGAGGATTGAGAGCAGCTATGCGTCGTCCTAAAGTGTCCCAAACATGCTCGATAGGATTCAGGTCCGGAGATCAACCTGGCCACTCCATTCGGTGAATTGTTTTCTGCTCAAGATAAGCATCCACGATGCGAACCCTGTGCGGTCTCGCGTTATCGTCCTGTAGCACGAAAGCATCACCTATTGCCCCGGCATAAGGGCGCACATAAGCATCAAGGATGCCATCTCTATAGGTGTGAGCATTCACATTTCCACGGGGAAAGACATGGAGGTCTGTGCGTCCACCCAAAGTGATACCACCCCAAACACAGACACTGCCTGATCCGTATGCATCTCTTTCACGGATGTGTGATGGATGAAAACGAGTTCCGGGTTCTCTCCGAATCAAAATACGCCTACTATCGCTTTGGAGGCTAAACCTGGACTCATCCGTGAAGAGAACAGCCCTCCATTGATCACGCGTGCAGTGGACATGTTGACTGCCCACTGCAAACGTTCCCGCCTATGGCGTAACGTGAGCGGGACGCAAAAGGCTGGTCGCTTCGCAAAAAGACCACCTTCGTGAAGCCTTCTACGCACGGTTGACGTTGATACCAACCTTCCGGAGCTTGCAGCGAGGGAGGACTGAGTTCAGACGGAGTTGCGGTTCTATTCCTTCGTGTGCATAACGATAAATATCGGTCGTCGGCGCTCGTCGTAGCGTATGGCCGCCCTTGGTTGAACCTCCTGGATGCCGAATCCGTGGTTAGAAATTGTTGTCAAAGTCTATGAACCACAGACGGACTCGCATTTAGCCATCTGGCCACTTCTGTCTGACTTTGGCTTCTCTCTAGTCTCTCAATAGCTCGCCATCACAGTTCTTCAGTCAGATGATGCCTGGAAGTCGTTGTTATATTTTGGCTATGCCAGATGTCTAATATCAGCCTCGCAGCGACAATTGTCGCCTTGCTCTGAGACATGCACTTTTATGCTCCTCGCAAATGACGTATTCCGACTGCAGCGCCACTATTTTGCATAATGTAGTATTGTTCAGCACCTTTTACTTAACAACATATTCAAATTTTAAACAGATTGGCCTAGTTTTGAACGTGTTATCCCTCTTTTTCTGATTTTTCCTTAATTTTTGATAACTAGTGTATGTTACTAAATTCTGGGACTTGGAATAACATGAGTCGTAGGGAATTTTTTTTTTACTTAAACATTTAAAACGAAATTTTCATACCGCAAATGGCTGCAAACAAAAAAATATTTTCTATGCTGCCGCTGTTAATCTTCTGGATAATCTGAACACGGATAATTGTGGTCTAACGTTATTCATTTTGATATAATTATATTACATGCAACTGAATTCTGTGATTTCGAATAACACGAGTCGTAGAGAATCAAAAAGTAATTTGTTTTTATTAAGCATTTAAAACGAAATATTCATTCCGGAAATGGCTGCAATCAAAATATCTATGCTGCTGCGGTTTATCTACTGCTAATCTGTACACGGATAATTGTGGTTTAGTGTTATTCATTTTGATGTAATTACATTATATGTAACTGAATCCCTTGATTTGGAATAACACCAGACGTAGATAATCAAAAAGTAATTTTTTTTTTTAAGTTAAACATTTAAAACGAAATTTTCTTTCCGCAAATGGCTGCAAACAAAAAATATTTTCAGTGCTGCCACTGTTAATCTTCTGGATAATCTGAACATGGATAATTGTGGTTTAGTGTTATTCATTTTGATATAATTATATTATATGCAACTGAATTCTGTGATTTGGAATAACACGAGTCGTAGAGAATCAAAAAGCAATTTGTTTTTATTAAGAGTTCAAAACGAAATATTCATTCCACAAATGGCTGCAATCAAAATATCTTCTATGCTGCCGCGGTTAATCTACTGCTAATCTGTACACGGATAATTGTGGTTTAGTGTTATTCATTATGATGTAATTATATTATATGTAACTGAATCCTGTGATTTGGAATAACATGATTTGTAGAGAATCAAAAAGTAATTTGTTTTGGTTAAGCATTTAAAATGAAATATTCATTCCCCAAATGGCTGCAATCAAAATGTTTTTAATGCTGCCGCTTCTAAAAATCAATTAAGCAGATCAAAGAGAAGCGTTCCATCACATAACGGGTTTTTTTTTCCCAATGAATATTTACAAAAATGGCAAAAAATAATTCGTGTCGGTTCAACATAAAGCATATCTCCACTTTTGCGTGGGCTTTAATTAACCTTACGTCGATAGAAAGCAAACCCTTATTTAAAAAAGCAAGAAAGAAAAAAGCTCCAATAGGAAGATAAAATGAATTAAAGCGACAAATTATTTTGAGTGATATTTTGAAAAATTGAATAAATAAACAGCTGCTCAGTAATTTGCTAAACTCTTGAAAATATTCTCGGCTGCTCGTTTAGCGTAACGAGCTGCAAACGATAATTAAACTAAATAAAGATACATTGTAGGATATCACCGAATAACACAATAAATTAAGCGGAACGTTATTGATTCTGGAGATTGATTCTGATTGCAGAATTTTCGGAAATAAAAGGTGCTGCAGACAAGTGATATATGAATCAATAAGGGGATTTTTTTGTGTTGCTACGCGAGATGAAATTATTACCTGATAATTTTTTAAACTCGATTATACATAAATTTAAACGATGCTATATTTCATTCAAACTTAGTCCTTGTGTACATTGCTGCCTCAGTGCAGCGTTCCTCTGTTGGCACTGAAACTCGAACCTATTTATACAGTCTCGAAAATGCTGCAAGGTACTCATGAAGATATTGAGAAATCCGCTGAGATGCTTTCATCACTCCTAACCCAATTCCAGAACTTATGGAATAATTGGGAGTTTGTTAAAAATCGATACCCTTGAGTTATCAGCTGTATGGAATATTAAAACTTGTTTTCCCCAAAAAAGATGCGTCTTGTGAAAAAATTATTTGCTTAATTACAAGTAGATGAACTCATTGAAGACAGTGAACGATGTTTCAAAGTCGATGTGCTTTATAAAGTAATGGATTTAATAATTAACCAATTTACTATTAGATTTGAATCCGTTCGACAGTTATGTACGCTTTTTAAATGTTTATCACTTGCATATCTCGCCGCGTCACTTGATAAAAGTGTTCTGGAAGGATCAGAATTGTTACAATCGGCATAAATTTCCAATATTTCACCTAATTTTGGACCTCAATTGCTTCGATTTAAAATGAGCTTTTATATTCAATTAAAACAAATTACTTTAATACGCGAAATTGCTGAACTACTTTTAATTCACACCGCAGACTGGGGTAGCTTCTTTGACATAATTACAGCTTGCCTGATATTTTCACTTTGCCGGTGACGATGACGACAGCAGAAAGAAGTTTTTCGAAGCTAAAATTAATCAAAACATTTTAGAAGCATCATGTCACAACACCGTCTTAACTCATTGACCACTATATAAATCGAAAAACAATAACTTTCCAACTTGATCTGGAGAAATTGATTGATAGATTTGCAAACGAAAAAGTGAGAAAACGACAATTTAAGTTTTTTTTTTTTTTGATGTGGAAACTAAACATGTATAAGTGCATTTTGACAAAACAGTTTATAAAATATGAAGTAAATATTAGCAGGTACTCCGTACTTAAAGAATAATAATTTGTTTTATTATTATAGTAATATTTATTAAATTGAATATCTTATTGTTGAAATGTCTTTAATTTCAATTTAAGTGTTATTAAATAAGATTTTAAATCGAAATAAGAGGATCAAATAGAAAACAAATTTCGCCAGAACTCTTCCGAGAAACAAGGGGGCGCACTGATTGTACTTGCTCCAGGGCGCTGAATATGTAGCTACACCACTGCTATGCATACTCATAAAGAAGAAATCTAGATGTCTTAAGGGGATGGTGGACTTTCAAATTACCAAAAATCGAACAAAAAGTGGAATTTTTTTGGGGTGTATTAATATTTTAAAAATATGTAAATATTGGAATAAAATGCATTTAAAATATATAATGAAAAGTAAAATGAAAACTTGGTGGTTTTAGAAAAGTAAATATTAAATGTAGGTGAAAAAAATATCTTTTAAAGGGCTTTTTATCAAAATGAGTCATTTCCAGATTTGCAAGTCTTTGAAATGCTCCTTGCGTCACAATTTTTGACGAAGTCGAATATTCCTTAGTTCGTAATATAGACTAAATATGCTTTGGCTTACGTATAAATATATAGTTACTTATATATTCTTGGAACTGGAACTGTCATTTCTGTGACGGCTCTTTCTTT
The DNA here is from genome assembly GCA_907164885.2 of Dolomedes plantarius. Lineage (NCBI taxonomy): Eukaryota > Metazoa > Arthropoda > Arachnida > Araneae > Dolomedidae > Dolomedes > Dolomedes plantarius. The sequence continues at coordinate 100,124,422 of OU015503.1, read as the reverse complement.
CAGTTTTGAAGAAAAAGTTTTTTTTTTGGATTTCTTCAATAGCCGGTTCGTGTGTATAAAATCCGGAGGAACTCTTAAAAATATCTTTCTGTAAAACTATACGAGCTTTACATTTTGAATCCGAGGAGCACTTCCAGTAGCTCAAATTTTCTCTTTTTCTTTCTATGCGGAAAAGGAAATTTTAGTACTGCACTAAATTTCCGCCACGTTTTGATTTAATGAAAGAAATGTCGCTCATTTTATCTCAAAATCAATGAAGTTCGACGCAAAACCCAAGAAATTAGACGCAAACCAAAGAATTGGACGCAAAATCAAAGAATTCCGATTCACCATGTGTTTGTGCACTTGTGCCTGCAATCTAGTTCCCAGAACTATTTCCTGCAGTGTCGAACCCAACCAACACCTTCTCCCCGCTGAGAGAAGGTGTCGACCCAACCCTCTTCGACTTGAAATCCCTAAATATCTCAAAAGGGAAGCTTGAACGGGAAAAAAGGGGAGGAAGGAAAATTTTGTGTCGGCGAAACGGGGTGGACACCGTATAGGTTACCCATTCTTGATAAATTTCCGGTATGGTAAGTAAAAATACGGACAATATCCCCAAGTGAAAATCACTACTTGCCTGAGTTTTCTCTTTGGCTATTGTGAGCTCCGAATTTATTTCTAGCTACTGTTAGCATTTTCTAGGATTTCTGACTGTTCTTACAGATTAGTGATGGACCATCAAAACTTGGTGAGTGTTGCTATTTTATTTTCAATTATTCTTTCTTTTATTTTAAAAAGAAAGTAATTCGTTAAATTAAGAAATTAATTTTTAACAATAGGACCCTTTTTACATTAATAGATTGATAACCCAGATTGGTGGAAACAAGACATGGACATTTTTGGAAACCTTAGTTGCCCATTCTTTTGCACAGCTTGTTCGGAATTGTTTGAGAACGAAACGCAATATAAATTGCATTTAAGAAACCACGGGAAAAAATTTGAATGCGACATTTGTCGCAAGCAGCTTTCCTCGAAATTTAATTGCATGAGCCATAATAGACATATCCACGGTCAGATCCGGTTCGACTGTGTAGAATGTGAAAAGACTTTTTCAAGTAAATATAACATAAGAAGACATTCCGAAATTCACAAATCAAAAAAAATATCAAATCAAGTCATCCAGAAAGGTGGTACAAATGTCTCTAAAAATTCCGTAAAACCGGTAGCTGGTCCCTCGAGTAGCAGTTTTTCAATGGATAGATTTGTTCTAATAGAATCAGTAGCGAAAAATAGGCTTCAAACTTATAAAACAAGTCCAGTAAATTCAAAATGTCTTAAAACATTTCTTAACACTATAAAACACGAAGCAATAGATATAATTAAAATGAATGTTACATCTTTTAACTCAATTAAATGTAATATTTTTATGGAAGCCACATTTAAGAAACCTGATAGTGAAAATCCTAATGAATTTAAATATTTAGAAACACAATTTAAAAGCACAGAACAAAGCGATATTCAAAACAACTGATATTAGTGAATTTTATGATTTAATGTCCGAAAAACTTCTAAAGGAAAAATCAGAAAGTGAAATGAAAGAATCGGGATGGAGTTTTAGCCATGTAAATTGGCTCGAACTGCGAATGAATAGGTTTCATCCTTTAAAGTGAAGTTCATATATTGAGTTACCCAAAAGCATACAAAACAGGAAAGCCGTTATAAATGTTAAAAATTCTGATTATTTTTGTTTTAAATATGCAGTATGGACCCCACGACTAATAAACTCCACTCACAAAGAAAAAGTATACACATACACAAATGACACTAATTTTGATAAATATCGTACGACTTGTTTAACAAGTCGTACATAGTCATTATCAACATTCGACTTGTGAGCTGAACTGTTTGTGCTTACCAAATCTTTCGTGCCTCTATTTTGTTAAAATGATTGCCAGTATAGAATCTGCTATGCCTTCTTTCGAGAGTTTGCCACCAAATCATTTTCCCTTAGGTGGGAATAAAATAGCCAAAGTCACCGATTATGCCGGAGTAGTGAAGTTTCACCTGAGAAGCTTTCATTACGATGGGCAGTTTCACCCTACAAAATATGGGATAACCATGTCACCCTCGACATTTTTTTGAATTCTCAAGAAATTTGAACAAGATTGGAAACAGGAGGGAAAGCATCGTCTTCAACGATGAACTGTTCGCTGCATGCATCCTATCGTCACTTTACGCATGCTATTCTATCCTACAAATCCGTGTGCACGAAAATCGAATAAGACAACTTAGCGATGTGAAAGTGAGCTTTTTAACAGAGAGCAGTTAAACAAGCTGTGTGGGCATTTCGAAGATACAGTCGAACCTCGTTATAACGAACTTCAAGGGACCGAAGGTTTTGTTCGCTTTATCCGGTGGTTCGCTATATCCGAACCGTTAAGAAAAATGCTAGAGTTCACAAAATGTATAACTCATTAGTTGCAATGTATATTCAATAATAATGTATTTGAAAAAAATGATAAATTCTATTAAAAATGATCGTTGATGAATTAAATCGATTAAAACCGATTACATTAAAGTTACACACTACTAACTAAATTACGTAAAGGAAAACGGCGGGACCAAAATATTCGTTCGTTATATCCGTGAGTTCGTTATATACCAGGTTCGCTATAACGGGGCTCGAGTGTACTAATTAAATTACGAACAATAGGAAAATGGCGGGACCAAAATTTTCGTTCGTTATATCCGTGTGTTCGTTATATACCGTGTTCGCTACAACGGGGTTCGACTGTATAATCAACAGTTGTCAAAAGTAAATTTTTTTAGATGTATTTCGCATAAATGTTTTCGAAAAAAGCAAATCTGGCTCAATTGAATTACGAAATGAAGATTTGTTTTCGATACTTGTTGACATAACAAGGAAATTCGTAAAAAAAAATATGGAGGAAAAGATTTTTTTCTGTGGGCAGTGTGTGTTACCAATAGACATGCAACCTGACAATCAACTGGGGCATGGGTGCTGTTATACTTCACAAGAAGATAGATACTACATTTATTTCATACAAGGTCTGCTAATGATAAATCCAGTATCCATCGCCAACGCTTTTGTAGATGAAACCAAACCTCGGATATCTAAAGTGTTTCTGGACACATTAAACACACATCAACTTATCCAAACAGCTGAAAATTTTACCACGTAAGTCCCACATTTTTTTTTCTTTTCTTTTTTTTTCTTTTTTTTTTTTTTTTTTTTGAGGAAAATAGGTCTGATTGCTTGGAATAACTAATTTTTAAAACTATAATTATATTTATTAAGAGTAACTTTTTTAATCAAATGCTATAATTTTTATGCTTTTATATTAATTTTTATAAAATCCTAATAACAAAGTAATAAATTTAGTTTTTTTAAAAAGTAGTTGTGATAAATTCAATATTTAAAATATGAAGTTTAATTTTTAAAATATTAACTTAAAGTTATTCCACGCTTTCGGAGATCACTGCCTCTGTATACTATATACAAAAAAAGTGAAACGACTCATGAGGGGCTACCCCACTTTTAGGGTGAGTTGGAAACGTTCCCATCTTAAGGCCGTCTGCACACGGAGCAACTCAAAAGAAAATGGTAACTGACTCAAATCACAAACCAGTCCGTGATGAGTCGCAACCTATGTAATCGAATGGAGCCACGCACACGGCGCAACTGGTTACAAACCCGTCGGACGGGCGACTCATCACGGTCTGGTTTGTGATTTGAGTCAGTTACCAGTTTCTTTTGAGTTGCTCCGTGTGCAGACGGGCTTAGTTTCAAATAACTTTCATGTTACTAACAAAATATTTCAAATTGTTTTCTTATTGTGTTTAAATCTATAGAATAATGATGAAAAGCAAAAAAGGTAATTACAGGACAGAAACTTAATAATTTTATTTCAGTGGAAGCCATTTGTTTACAGTAGATCGTTTTTCAACTCTTTTAACAGGAGTTTTTACAACAGGTTCTTCTTTGATTGTTGATAAATGCGGGTTTTTAAAATAGTTCATGGGTACATTCATTTCCTTTAATGTCGATATAAACGCTTCTTGGCCTTGTACATATCTTTTCTTGGGTGTCGCTATTAAAATCAATAAGTCTATTATATTTGAATTTTCGAGGAGTTGATCATGTATTAATACTTCACCCTTTTCATTCCAACGAATTTTTTCGGGTCTCGACTTTATTATTGTCATCAAATTTTCCGCATGTCTTTTAAAATTTTTAGGGACGCTATTGTAGATTGAAGTTTCCAAATTGTGTGAGGTAGCGACTTTCTCTTCACTGTAGGGTTCTTCCTGTTTCATCGGCTCTTGATTTGACCAAGGTAAGTTAAAATTTTCCAAATTCATTTTTTTTCTGTAAAGTATCATAGTACATGCGAACTTTTTCATCTTCGGATAAATTCTTGTTATGTAATATTTCATACATTCTTTTATCAAACTCGGTTAATTCCTTTGCTCAAAGCGTATGTTTATATGTCAATTCCTGGGGAATAAGGACGTTGTAGATTCACGACAAGTAGGTAAGGCGATTCTCTCTGCGGCGTTGCTAAAAATTACTACTCTGGGATCCATAACAAAAAAAAGACAGAGTTCTAATTAAAAGCGAAGGCCAATGTTTTTAAAAAAACTCAACAATTTATTAACAAAAAATTAACATTTAAACAGTGCAACATATTCAATTAAAATCCCGTGCAGATTCACAACGTACGGAGCCTAAAACACACATCCGCACAGGCCGCGTTCTCTAGCGTCTCTCTCCCAGCGAGGGGGTCGGCTAGCGTTGGTGTCAGTCTCTTCGTAGACGCCGACTTTATTACCTTGCAGAAACGTTAGGATGACAGCTTTACTGGCTGCATCTGTGGGGAAAACGTTTTTTATTCCCCCCACGTGTTCCGAACTGGCGGAACCGAGCAACACATTTCTTGAAAAATACGCAGCTGTGTTTCAAGCTCTTGTGGGGTCTCGGGAAAAAATAAGACCATATTTCCCGTACGCTACAGCTCCTCCACGCTCCAGGAAACTTTTTCTTCGCAGAAGAAAAAGTTTGTCCGTCGACCACACCTTACACCCCAAATATCACAGTTTGTGCACCGGCATACAGAGGAGTTGAAACAAAAACACATAGCCAGCATTACCTTTAACACTCAAGTTGCAACCAAAATTAAACAAAGCACATAACCAAAATTTTGAAAATTAATAACCTATTACATTCGCGTTCAGTGCATTTATTTTGTACGGGGTGTCATTTTCAATAAAAACACTTAAATTCCATAAATCAATATTCATTCACTGATAAGAAACAAAAATAATACTAATAAACACTTAAATACACATACCAAAATACAACAATCATATACCTTTCTATTGCAAAAAAAATCACTTTAATAAAGCATACAAGCAATACAAGGTAAATCAACCTCCTGTGTATTTAATCTGGATTTTCAACATGGGCTATCCACTTACTAATAATTAAAAATACAAAAACGTGATGCCCATGTGAACCACAGGTGGATGCATAGTGCAACTCATTCCAGGCTTACAACCCGAAACGAAGTACAAGTCACTCAAATTCTCTCCCGACCGATCTACCTCCGAAATCAACTCTTTGCACTTCCTCATCACCTCTCCCGACGCAAGATGTTTACTTCCTAACCCGAAAGAAAAACCGGAACTCTCAGGATTTGACCATTTGGTCCTTGCAGGTAACCCTGATCTCTTAACCGAAATTTCAGCTTCTAAAACGACCACTGAATTCGCCATCTCTATCTCTATCGCTATCTCCTCTCCCAAATCCCTTTCTAGAACTTAACACTCTCATGTTCTCCTTCTCTCATATCCATTACCCCTTTTTCAATTCCGAAATTTTTCTGCTCTCCCGGGGTCACTTTCAACCCTCCTAAGTCTTCGTTTCTATCATTCAAACGTGAGTCGTGTTCCTGGGGTTCATCGACCTCCTGCCCTAACAGTAAACTTTCCTTCCTTTCCCCACAACTCTGCCGGCCTTTCTCAGATGCCCCCCGAAAGTTTTCAGAACACAGCAAGGTTACTCCCTCATTTTCCTCTGTCGTAATTTATCCCGACTCAACTAGACTTTTCCCTTTCGCCTCCACACAAATTCGCGGAGCAGCGTCCGCTCTCCGACTGTTTTCACAGAAAATCTACGTCTTTCTCCTCTTCTTCAATTTGCTCAGAATCATAATTCACTGTTTCCATTACCGTATTCTGGGGATATTCTGGGGTCGCCAAACGGGCTTGAGATATAATTCGCGATTTTTCCAATTTGAAAATCCTATATATTTCCGCTTTCTCCATACCAAAAATCCTATCTGTTTCCGCCTTCTCTATAGCAAAAATCCTATCTCTTTCCGCCTTCTCCCTTTCCCTAGCCGCTTTTTCCTGCTGTAATCTATCTTGCATAATGGTCTCAAGAAGACCCCTAACAGAATTCTCCTCGTAATTTGGACTACACTCTATTAATTTTTTACATGGATTATTAATGCATCTGGGGCGGGTTGTTGACCCAACCTCATCGCCAAAATTTTCAAATCTGCTTTTCTCCCTTTGCTGAGGTAAGCCATTTTTACACACTAAATCAATCACAAATTTATAAGCACAGGTCAGGAAAATTTTAAAAAAACTCAAAATAACTAAAACAACTTCAATTAAATTTTCTTCGTGAAACCATGTATTTTACAATGGGATCATAAACATAAACAAACAAAATACCAAAAATTTCATATATAACACTTTAGCTTAACTTTTCCAAATTGCAATAATAACTTTTTCAACATCAAAACATTAGATTAACCTTTTTAACATTCGATAACACACAAAAACAATACTTCTACATAGCAAGTAGTTAATTTTTCGTTTATCCCGCTACTATAATTGAGATATACAGCTTGTATATTTTCCACAAAGGCACTAGTTTAGTCAACCTTTTATTTAAAAAAACTCAATTAATAACCAAGTAGCAAACGTTAATCAACACTTATACCGCTACAAGCATTAACCGGAATATACAGTTTGTATATCCAACCCACAAAGGCACTAGTTTAGTTGACCTTTGGAAACAATTAGAACCTTCTAATTAACAACGTTAGTTAACGTACAAAAACTCTCGATACATGCTTTAACAAAATTATCGAGAGAAACAAAAAAAAAAATACCACTGTATTTATTTTTTAAAACAAACAGTTTGCGACAGAGGTAACTTACCCACAAATATAACAAAAAACTCGATAAGAACTGTTTCAAAAAAATTATCGAGAAAAAAAATACCACTTGCATCTATTTTTTTTAAACATTTTAATCAATACAACCAGGGTAGTTTTTGCCCTCCACAAGAATTGCAACCACTTCTTGCATCATAGCTAGCTTAGCCATTCACACGTTACATATAAACACTGCGGTTGCAAAATACACTACTTTTCCCCACAAAACAATTGCACTGATATGCATTTTTCAAGCAATTCATCGCAACTTAAAACTTAAATTTATTTTAGAAAAACACCTATCCAAAAAAAATGCAACTTTGAGTATCTAAAAGCAGCACTTGCCGGCTTTTTGCCGGCAACAGCGCAAGGGTCATCTCACAACACAGCTCACACTGTTGACACTTTCACTTCCAGAAAATCTTGACCGCAACACGAATCCACACAAAAACGAAACTGCATCATACGCCGAAACACTTAATTTCACTGCACAGTCGAAAACACGGGCCAGAGCCCTCTGAAAACATCCTCTTCTTGACCGCAACCATGAAAACCACAGGAGCATTGGGGGGGGGGGGGGCTACTCACGCCGTTCTACCTCGACGCTGGTTCGATGATCTCTTAACTTTCGCGGAGCACTGCTACGGCGGCGTATTAAAATCTGCACATTCTTTGGGTCCGAGAAAGATGACCCGCAATTTGACATGCTGACTCTCCTTTCAAAACCGGGTACGGATCCCTCCGCTGAGCACCAACTATGGGTATGCTGTAACGTCACGACAAGTAGGTAAGGCGATTCTCTCTGAGGCGTTGCTAAAAATTCTACTATGGGATCCATAACAAAAAAAAGACAGAGTTCTAATTAAAAGCGAAGGCTAATTTTTTAAAACAAAAACTCAACAATTTATTAACAGAAAATTAACATTTAAACAGTGCAACATATTCAATTAAAATCCCGTGCAGGTTCACAACGTACGGAGCCTAAAACACACATCCGCACAGGCCGCGTTCTCTAGCATCTCTCTCCCAGCGAGGGGGTCGGCTAGCGTTGGTGTCAGTCTCTTCGTAGACGCCGAACTTTATTACCTTGCAGAAACGTTAGGATGACAGCTTTACTGGCTGCATCTGTGGGGAAAACGTTTTTTAATCCCCCCACGTGTTCCACCCGAACTGGTGGAACCGAGCAACACATTCCTTGAAAAATACGCAGCTGTGTTTCAAGCTCTTGTGGGGTCTCGGGAAAAAATAAGACCATATTTCAAGTACGCTACAACGTATTTTCGAGCGTGTTCCATTACTAATTAATGAAGAAATTAAACTTAGAGCACTGGGAATTAAAAAGGATAGAAATCCGCCTCCTTTTTGCACAATGAGCTTGCGTTTCTTTGATAGCGGAATTTTTTTAAATGCGAGAGTCCTTAAAGTTTTCTTATGAGAAGCAAGCTTCTTTTTATAATGTCCACTGAGTGGAATATTCCCCTTTAATGCGTTCAACACACATTCACAAACTGCTTTAATAGAGCTTGAAGGTAATTTTTTCAATAGATTCTTTCGAAGATTTGTAGGACATATGCAAATTAACTGCAACTGTCTCTTTTGCTCTTTTGTCAACGCCATCGTTTATCTGAATGAGAAATCATAATGAATGTAAAGTGTTTTTATACATTTTTTAATTGATAGATAAATTGAGTTTGGTTTGGTAGAATATTGGTGCGCAAGCGCATATTTTCGGCCGTTTCACTACGTAAGTCTACTAGGAGATATGAAAACGGTTTTTTAGTGGCATCCTCAAACACTTCATGAAAAAATTTTGCATGTCTTGGATAGAGCTGTTTACCCAAATGGGTCATTTGAGATAAATCTCTCCGATTTTTAAACAGAATTAAATAATGACTGTTTAACGTTATTTCTCCAATCTCTTTTCCTTTGTGAAAAAAAAAATTTGTGTTATAAATATGACATTAATATTTAAATGATGACTAGCCCTCGTGAAAAGTTTTGTCAGATTTATATTATTTCCACATTCACTCATTAAATCGTCAATGATTAAATAATGTATTATCCCCTCTCAATTCTTTATAATTAGAAGGCAAACCTTCGATAAACTCCACGTCCGGGATTTCATCACACATTGGCTGATAGATACCGTAAAACCATACAATCTTATCCGGTACAGGGTCGAACATTTCCCGGCGAAATTTTACGAGGTTCCTGACTAAAAAGCTTTTTCCACTTGAAGTAGGGTCTGCAAAGACGGCCGTAAATGGAGACTTAAACTTTGGAAATTCCATTATTAAAATAAAGACAGACAACAGTGTACATGGTTTAAATACATTTTTTTTATTAATAAAAAGAAGATTTCACATGACAGTGCTTTCTTACAAAATCATATACTTTTTTTTATCATTGGATAAATGTTTAGTTACAAATGAATTTAAAATATTTTTTAAATTTTTTCAGCGACACTTACAATATATATATATAAAACAGTTCCGCAACTGACTCATTCATTCACTGACTGACTGACTGACTGACTGACATACAACGCACAGACCAAACCGCTGGACCTAAAGGGCTGAAATTTTGCATGGCGATTCTTCTAATAGTGTAGGGGTGCACTAAGAAAGATTTTTCAAAAATTCTTCTGAGATTTTTTTTAAATTAAATTTTTAAGCTGTTTTTTAAACTTTTTTTACGTTTGCATTTAAAATAATACATTGAGGGTTATAAAATTTATATCACGAGAAAGATCATAAAAATTCCTTCAAAATGAAATTTTTTTTCGAATTTTTACCTCCATTTCCTGATTTTTGGTGAATTTTTAAAGATTAATTTTTAGAATTTAATTTATTAAATGCTGATCACGTGATTTCTTTTTCTGGTACTTTCAATAAATTTATCGTCACGTGCGTAACAACTAAATAGACAAAAAAAATATTTTTTTCTCTTTCTAATGCAGCAGACGATTGGATATTATCCAAAAATTGCATATCCCTTACGATTTTTTTATAAATATATATATTTTTTTCTACATCAATTGTATACATTGATCGTCGCATTTATTATAAGTATATATATTTATTTTTTGGCATAAATTGCATACGTTGACCGTTGTATTTAATTTGAATGTACTCCGTAGCGAAGCGCGGGTTTTCAGCTAGTATAAATAATATATACAGTACTGCCCGCAGACGACAGTAAAAGCTGTTTGTAATTCCAGTGAATTAAGATCAATGTTCTTAAATCTTGATACACAGTTCCATAATGAACCTTTATAAAAATCTGGGGGATTTCCATAAGAGTCGAAAAATTCAATTTCGTCAGGAGATGATAAATAGAAGGCCAACCAATGACTTCCAGGTTCTTTAGAACTGTCGACATTCACTATGAAACAGACAGGAAACGTCTTTATTTTTTGGGGTAGTAGATTGCTTGGAAACACTCCTATAAATTTTTTCTTCGTGTAGGGATACTTGCTGAGCACTCTGTTTAATTGATAGGTGTCCATTTTATTTTAATTTGCAAAGTCGCATAAGACGTTGCGTGATTTCGTAATCTCAATCACGTTTTCAAATTCTGCATAAATGAGAATTGAAATGACTTCCTTTAAAGCTTCGGAAAATTTAATTTCCACACGTAAATTTCCCTGTTGCTGCAGGTGTGAATGAGGTCCGTCACAGAGGTCGGGGGATAAGTCAAACGCAAAGAGCGTATGACCGTCAGCATACTCATCGCGCGATAAGAGCTTTAGTCTTTTTCAATTCCTACTATTAGTTCACACTCTCTCTATATATATCTTGTTCAAATTTTCAATCGTTAATAAAAGTACTTTTTATTCATCCACTCAAGTTCAAATACATTTTTTTAAACTTGTAGTGGATGGCACTTGATGTTAATACAGTTTTTTCAAATGTTAATTCATTAATTAAATTTAATTAATCAATTTTAGTTTTAGACCTAGAGCGTCTCTTGCTCTTGAATAGTAATTTCCCTCTTGTTACTGTGTAAACGGTAGCACTGCGGTATCGCGGGCTTCTCCCGTCCTGTAGGTTGCGAGATCGAATCCCCAACCTGACAAACTTTTTCTCTCTCTTTCCCCCCCCCCCTCCTAATCTCGCACACTAGTCAAGGTTCTGGCAGGCAATCCTTTTTTTCAATTCCTACTATTAGTTCACACTCAAATTTTTCTTTGTTGACCTAAGTAGGAATTGACTTTAAAAATTTTTTTTTATATATTACTTGTTAATATCAGCACGAGAGACTTTTCCCTTTGCCGCTCTATATAAACTTTCCACCCCACCAAAACTGGCAGGATGTTCAGGATTTTCGTAAGCTTCTTCCATTACCCACGCTTAATATTCAATAGAGTGGGATTTCCAGTAGCATTCACAAACATTTCAAAGTCAATGGGTAAATTATATTTTTCTGTTAGCAAATAAATCGTTATAAAACATACAACCGTAAAAATATATGAGAGCGTTGTACACACAACTTCGCTTGGTGGCGTCATTTTTAATAATGAAATTTTATTTTATCAATTGTATGCTAAATATTTTTTAATGTAACAACTATCTTAAAAATTAGTTTTCTTTTATTGTTTTCAAAACCATACTTCTTAAAAATATATAAAACAAAGTTTTTAAGATTCGATAACAAAAATCAATAAATTTATAGACGCTTTTTAAATACACTCAGAAATATTGGTAAATAAAACCAAATAAATATTATCTAATCAGCACATTTATACACAGGAAATATATATCCGTCCGAACTTCCTCATGACTATTCTTGAACTGGCCTCCAATAGATACCCCAAGCCCCGCCCACATTTAAGCGGTTTCTAACCCAATATGAGCAGCAAAAATGAGCAGCACAATGTTAAATCAATGAGAGCTAGGAACATCCCTTTATATCTACTGACACAATATCCTGGGAAACACATGAACCGCCATTTTGTTCCCCAATCTTGCCAAAACACTAGCCACGCAATACTCTTGTTACTGTTTCAACGTCATTCAATGATAATAGTCAGGAAAAAGAAAAATCCAGGCAATCGTAGTCAGAAAAATCCTTTCATTTTTTTAAAAATAAATTTGTTAGTTTAGTTTTATAATTATTTATTTACTAGGTGGACCATGCGACTCTTACGCATGCGATTAAAATACGATAAATTTTATAGCGAGGTTGTGGTTTGTAGTAGGATGAAACAAGAACAGGTTCATTTATAGCAATTGTTTATTTATCAAATGACAATGGTGCGTTAAGGATAACACAAAACCAGTTACAAAAAGCCTTTGGCCACAATATTGGAGGTGAAGCATAAGACAAAACGGGGGAACATGAGATACGTACACGTCTAAACAGCTTTGTAGACAATATTAAAAGTTAAATATGATACAAACTCGTGGAAAATGTGATATTTGCATTACAAAACCTCTATATACACACTGTTTGACTGTGCCGTTTCGACGCATCCAGGGAAAGAACTTTAGGGCCAAAAGTCAATTTTTCACTTCGATTTTAAAACAAAGAATACAATGTGTTATTCTGAATTAACAATTCGAAAGAAGCGGAGAACTCAGTCTTTAAAATGGTATCTCATTTATCGATTTTGGTTAAGTATGAAGGGAGAAAAGAGATAAAACAAAAAACACCGTTTAGAATTAATATAGCATATAGAGAGATGGTTTTTCCATGCAAAAAGAATAATGTACACATACGCGGATGTTTACAATAAAGAAACTCATGAATGAAATCACAGAATGATAATAAAAGCAAACGATTTTTGAATTTAAAAGTTCAGTGCAACTGATAATGGTAAAATAAAAAAAGCTAGCGTGAGCGCCATCTAGGGGAAGAAAAATTGTTTATAATGTTTATACTTCGATTTTCAAACAAACAATAAGATGTGTAATTCTAAATTAAGAATTTGCATGAAGCGGAGATCTTAATCTTTAAAATGGTACCTAATTTATCGATTTTGGTTAAGTATGAAGGAAGAAAAGGGGATAAAACAAAAAAACACCTTTTAGAAATGATATAGAGAGAGTAGAATAATTTCTTATACATGACAGCAAGTGCATAATAAATGACATAACTGATTTTTAAAGAGTCTGTAATAGTAGTTTGTTTTAACGTCGTTCTTCTTTTTGTACCTGCCAAATCTCGAACACGTTTCAAACAGAAACGTTTTTTATTAAGCTCTTGTCTCTGTTACGCCCCTTCCGCCGTAAACAAATGTACGCGTTAACACTTTTGACGTGCTCTTTGTAAAAATAAAATAAAATAATTTTTATGAAACATTTTATATCTGTTGTGTAATCCGGATTTTCGACCGCAAATATTTGCAAAATCTACCAATAAGAATTATCGTCGATTAGGAATGTATGTCTGGCTGACGCCATTTTCGCGCGACGAAATTTCCATAAGCCAGGATTTCATGATATTGCCATTCTCTAGAAAAATCATGGTGTTGCCACTCTGTTTTAAACGTTTCATTCCGCTGTAATTCCTCGGGAAATAAAATGGAAATCCAAAAATCAATATTAGGGTTAAATAAAAATTTTCAGCAAAAGTTTTTTTTTTTTTTTTAAAGAAAGAAATACAGAAATCGTTTAACTGCACTCAGCAACAGGAAACAACCCCTCCACTCTATTCATGACGTCACTTCCCTTACGTCTCTTCCTAGGACTCCCCGATTTCCGAGCTCACGCAATAGCCATTTTGCTGCCTATTGTCGCTAAGTGAAGATACCATTTTATTCTGATGCTTATAGAACTGTTCTTTGCTTAAATGGCCATTTCTAACAGAAACTAATAAATATCGCTGAGATTTTGATTTGTTATCTTTCATTCTATGCTATTACGCTCTACACATTCATATCAATTTGAACTATTTATGCGTAAAATACTTTACTGGAGTTGTGATTCAAATTTTGGAATGTGTAGGAACATATAATTTTATATTTCTGTCTCCAATAAGCTTTGAAAACTCAATGGAATGTATTAGTTTTTACGGAAACACGTCATTTACGAAAGGATTCAAAGAAAAGAATGCTTCTAGGAGTATCATATCAAAATGGCGATTTCATTCGGCGACAAATGCCTCTTGCATCAGATCACACATCTAGAAGCCAAGTCGCCAAGGCATTGCTGCATTGACGAAGCTTTTGGAAAACTAGGAAAAGGGAAAAAAAATATAACAAATATGTCAAACCGATGACAATAGCACCTTAGTGCCAACAATACAACTGAAAAAAAAGAAGAAAAACTCGATTCAAGATTCAAAATACGCGCCAAGGTATTATTGATTAAAATCATTATTTTCTCTTTCTCGATCAAAAGTCGCCAAGGCATTGGAAATTTTGACGACCTTGAAAGGAGCAGAAACTCAAATCTGTCCAAACGATAATAAACAGCACCTTAGTGCTAACAATACAAACTATAAAAAACTCAGTTCGAGGCTTCGAAATTTTGGCGAACTTGAAAAAAGACATATATTATGATAATGCAAACACCTTAGTGCTAGAAATATTCTATACATTCAGCGTAGTTATTATACGACTGAATGAATACAATAATTTTTAAAATAAACAGAAAAATCTTCTCATCAATATTTAATGTTCTTTTTCTTTTTTCGTGCTTAAAAATTTACAGAGGAAAAAAAAAAGAAAGTATTATCTTTCTTAATGTTCTTTTACTTGAAATCTCAAAGTCCTAGTCGTTCGAATTCCATCTACAAGGCCATACATTACGGGAGGTAATTAAGTAAATCTGAAATACTTCATCCTCTTGGGATAGCTGGAATCGCGGAAAAGATGAAATATCTAATTAGAATTTAATGAAAAATTCCACCGAAATTTATACTCTTCGTTACTACGCTTTAAAACGGGAGATACTTTGATTTATAAATAGCTTACGAGAGTAATCACAACGCGTTATTAATCTAAAAAGGCCAGAAATACGAGGCATCTCTAGAATACTTAAGCAAATTTTAAACGAGTTGTAGTGAAAATTCTATCTAATGGAATTTGGACGGATAATACGTAATTTTGTTGTTCGCAATGTTGCCTTGGTGTCACCGTCGTCTCTTTGTGTGGTTTTGGCGAAATTTCAAAAACTTCGCCAAACAGCGCCAAGGGGTACCCTTTTCTTTACTTTTACCCTAAAAAGACCAGAAATAGGAAGCATCTCTAGAATACTTTAGTAAATTTAAACGAGTTTTAGCGAAAATTCAATTTAATGCGGCCATGCGTGGCTGTTATCAAAACTATCACACGTTTATGTCAGCTGCAATAGTTTAAGGATTTTTTTTCGAGTCTAAAACCTTGTTCATTGCATCCGCAGTGTTACGTTAGCTCAATAATTGTTGACATGACATGTGATTGGTTTGAGCTCTGTGATTGGTTAAAATTTTTGGCGCTGACACTACGTAAAGCTTCGGATTCGGTCTTGAACAGGCTTCTGCACGGGAGCGTAGCGCTAAAATGTCAAAATGTGGCATTAAAATAACGCTTAATCTGGTATTAGTAGCCCAATCGGTAGAGTGCGCGCTTCGTAATCTTTTGGCCCCGGTTCAAATCCCGGCGGCGGCATTTTTGTACTTCTATCCAATTTTCTTTATTTTAATCTTTAAATTCTTAATTTATTTTAAAATTTTTTTTACTTGATGAGGGCCTATTTCTTATATTTTTATTACTTAATGAGCACATATATATTGATGCATTAATCTAGTACTTACTGGAGATAAAGTCTTCGAGACCCTGGCGCTCCGACAACATAATATACCTGACCTGATCGGGGGCGTTACGCAGGGGATAAAAATTTTAACCAGTCACAAAGCGCAAAGCAATGACCACGTGACATATCAAATCAATCACAATTCAAGTGAACAGCCTCGGCGCCGATGGAGGAACATGACTCTACGCTCTCCAGAAGCAATGTGAACGGGGCTTTATGATGTGTAAAGAAGCATTGCTGTTATTCAAATTCATGCACTTTGGTAGAGAATGGTCAGTAACTTGCATATAAAGAGATAGATAGTTGTAGACACAAGTAGACAGATAATGTAAGGCATTATAACAGGCATATTTTGCACATCTAAATCTGCAACTAGCTGTGGGCTATTTTTTGGCTATTTCGTGAAGTACCTTGACCCCACTAAGAATCACTTAACGTTTGAAGTTGCTGTTGTTCGGATTTAATACTTATTTTTTCTAATTTATACTCACGATTATCATCGATTTCAATATTTATTGGCATCGTCGCATAAAAAAAAATGGTTTAATGAAACAACCGCCACTACAATAGCGAAGAAAATATCTGTTTAAGAATGCGTGACACTTAAATAACCCTACCTCTAAGCGTGTGAAATTATCATGACTCCCAGTAAACGGACAGACGTATGTAGTGTTGAGTTTGAAAAAAAAATTATTGTAATAAATAAGACTTTGAAAATACATGTGGGGCCAGGACCCTGTAGCGCTTAATAACAAGCCTTCACTGATAGGAAGAATTCATATTAAAATTGTATCGTATATTACAGTAAATTGTTATATGATACTTAGCATTGTGCAGAATAAGAAACTACATCGGGAAACTTAACTTAGCATTGTGAATTACAGGAAACCAGGGCCGCTCAGAGGGGGGGGGGGGCAACTAGGGCACTTTGTCCCAGATCCCCAACTGCCAGAGGGGCCCAAAAAATTTTTTTTATAATTTATTTATTAGATTTCCTCCGAAAGAAAATACTGAAACTTGTACCGTACTTCAAAATTCAAAATAATCTCCTGAAAAAAGGGGCCCAAAAAAAATTTAAAAAAATTATTCAATTAATCAGATTTCTCTTACTACAAAACAGTCTTCTGAAAAATAGTCTTGGGGCCCCCAACAGAAGTTTGCCCCAGGCCCCGTAGAGTCTCTGAGCGGCCCTGCAGGAAACTGTTAGAGGATACTCAGCATTGTGTAGAATAAGAAACTATTTCGGGAAACTTAGATTTGTTTATTATAGGAAACTATTACAGGAAAATTAGCATTGTGCACTATAGGAAACTATTAGAGGAAACTTAGCATTATATATTGGAGTATACTATTACTCGAAATTTAGAATTGTGTATAAAAGAAAATTATTATAGGACACTTAGTATTGTATACTACAAGAAACTATTTTAGGAATATTGGTATTGTGTAGTATAAGAATTATTATGGGAAACTTAGATTTGTTTATTATAGGAAACTATTAGAGGAAAATTAGCATTGTGTACTATAGGAAACTATTACAGGAAACTTAGCATTGGGTATTGGAGGATACTCTTACTCGAAATTTAGCATTGTGTATTATAGGAAATTATTACAGAACACTTAGTACTGTATACTGTAGGAAACTATTATAGGAAACTTGGTATTGTGTAGTATAAGGAAATATTACGGGAAAACTCAGATTTGTTTACTATAGGAAACTATTAGAGGAAAATTAGCATTGTGTACTATAGGAAACTATTACAGGAAACTTAGCATTGGGTATTGGAGGATACTCTTACTCGAAATTTAGCATTGTGTATTATAGGAAATTATTACAGAACACTTAGTACTGTATACTGTAGGAAACTATTATAGGAAACTTGGTATTGTGTAGTATAAGGAAATATTACGGGAAAACTTAGATTTGTTTACTATAGGAAACTATTAGAGGAAAATTAGCATTGTGTACTATAGGAAACTATTACAGGAAACTTAGCATTGTGTATTGGAGGAAATTATTACTCGAAATTCAGCATTGTGTTTTATAGTAAATTATTACAGGACACTTATTATCGTATACTACAGGAAACTATTACAGGAAACTTGGTATTGTGTAGTATAAGAAACATCACAGAAAACTTAGTATCGTGCATTATAGGAAATTACTACATTATAGGAAATTACATTATAGGGTATTATAGGAATCTACAATAGGAAAATTTCCCTTGTGTTTAAAAACTTAGCATTGGGCATTGTTAGAGGAATTTTAGTATTGTGCATTATAGGAAACTGTTACATTACCTTTGTGTATTATAGGAAACTATTACATTACTATTATGTATTATAGGAAACTATTGCATGAAACTTTTTACTGTGTATTATGAGAAACTGAGCAATCATAGGAATCTGCTTCGTGTTTTGGTGCTGTCACTGAACAGCCACCTCCCAAAACAACCCTATTTCAGCCACGAAACGCTTCCACACAGCACCTCTGCAACCTCGAAATTCCAGCACAGCACTCGCAGTCGATCACCCGCTGAGAAAGAGTCGACCCGGGGCATCGGCGAAAAAACAATTTTCCCCGGCCGAGTCATTTCGCGGGGTGGTCTCCGAACGCTTGACCCCCGGAACATTCCGGGGTCAAACTCCGAGACTAAAACAGGGAGGGGCAGCGGGCGGGGAAAATTGCCTGGCAGCGTGTGCCGTCGAACTCTCGTTCAGTGGGAAAAGTTCGGGGCACACGTTCCTCTCCGCAGATAACTTTTGGGGAGTTTTCATGGCTAGTTGTTTGGGTCGTTTGGGCGGTTTCGATGTCTTTATCGCAGCGGATGTTATTTGGTAAAAGAGGAGGAAGTACGAGTAGCATTGGCGTTGCAAGATTTCATATACGGCCGATTCCGGTTAATCGGACCAAATCGGGCCGCGATCATTTTGGTCCTAATAACCGGCTGGTGCGATTAACCGGATTGGACTGTATTTGGGCTGGTTAACCTTTTCCCTACGGGGTGGGATAGCATGTATCCCAAGAATGAGTGAATGAATACACACACACACACACACACACACACATATATATATATATATATATATACATACATACATATATACATATATACATATATATATACATATATATATATGCATATGCATATATATATATGCATATATATATATATATGTATATATATATGCATATATATATATATATTATATATGCATATATATATACATATAATATATATATGCATATATATATATATGCATATAATATATACATATATATATATGCATATATATATACATATATATAATATATGCATATATATATATGCATATATATATACATATATATATATATGCATATATATATATATGCATATATATATACATATATATATATATATATATGCATATATATATACATATATATATATATATATATATATATGCATATATATATATATATATGCATATATATATACATATATATATATATATATGCATATATATATATATATATATGCATATATATATACATATATATATATATATATATATATGCATATATATATATATATATATATATATATGCATATATATATATGCATATATATATATATATATATATATATATATGCATATATATATATATGCATATATATATATATGCATATATATATATATATGCATATATATATATGCATATATATATATATGCATATATATATATATATGCATATATATATATATGCATATATATATATATGCATATATATATATATATGCATATATATATATATGCATATATATATATATATGCATATATATATATATATGCATATATATATATATATATGCATATATATATATATATATGCATATATATATATATGCATATATATATATATATGCATATATATATATATGCATATATATATATATATGCATATATATATATATGCATATATATATATATATGCATATATATATATATGCATATATATATATATATATGCATATATATATATATGCATATATATATATATATGCATATATATATATATATATATATATATATATATATATATATATATATATATATATATATATATATATATATATATATATATATATATATCAAAAACCTTATTCATTCTATTCTTTACATGTTGTTTGTTCCTGGCTGCAAGTAGCTTTAGAGCTATTACTGGTTTTCTCTTTCATCTTATTCTAATATATATCTTTATATATAAAAGGCAAAGTCTGTGTGTGTGTGACCGAGTTTTTGTCTTCTCGCGGCACGGCGCAAAGACGGCAGGTCGGACAGTCTTGAGATTCGACACGAAGATGCCCCCCGAGGTCACATTATGCACCTCGAAGCCCTTTTTTCGATTTTTTAATTAGATTTTCCGTAATTAAATATTTAGTCGCGATTTGGAGCTCCCGGACGAGTAAAAGCTCCGTAAATCCTAACGTATCCGTCCAGGAATTTTTTTTTTTGTCGGACGAGCCTATACGGGAAAGATGACACTATACGGAAATCACAATTAAAATTGTCTATCTTAATTTATCGATTAATTGTGATTTTTTTTTCGATCGCCTGTACTCACCCGTTTTTCGGGAAAAAACGCGATTTTGGCCGCGACCCTTTTTTCGAAATTGTCGAATCGATACGTAAATGTTGTTACATTTTTACGAAATTTTTATCTCAGAGACCCTAGACATCACAGTTTCGAAAGCCAGAACGAAAATTAATTTACAAATTTTAGTTATTTTTTAATAATTTATTTTATGATTCGGAAACTCTTGCGAGAAATCTCATTTTGGAGATTTCGTTCTTCATTTCCGGACGAAGGTAAAGAGGGGGAAAATGGGCGTGTCTTTTTCGACGTCAAGTACGTGATGTGTTGGGGCGTTTGTTTTCTATGAGGGATTGGGTGGTTAAAGGAAATCGATTACTATTGCAGTGATAATCGATTAAAAAATCGCATTTAGTAATGCCGTAATTTTTTTGGCCAACACTTAGTTAATATCATATAATTTGTGGTGTGTTTGTGGAAAAAATCTATGAAGATTTCAAAGAATTTCAGCACAATAAACATCTTAATACGTTTTTCGTCTTGCTGACTGTTGTGGAAAGTTTTAAGTAATCCTATGTCAAAAATTTTGCCAAAATATGCCAGAAAGGATTAAATTTATATGGGTAAAATAATGTATCGTGGTGAGGAAAAGGATGACAGCGACGCCCATTAACAAAGGGTTAAGGCTACTAAAAAATTGGTAATTACATTACCCGAGCAACGCCGGGACGGGTACAGCTAGTATATATATATATATACATATATACATATATATATATATATATATATATATATATATATATATATATATATATATATATACATGTATATATATACATATATATATACATGTATATATATACATATATGTAAAGGATTTAGTGGGAAAAGAATGATTATTCTAAATTTAAAGGGGGCTTGGGAATTAAATTATATTCGTGGCGTAATTCACCTCTAATTGTTCGTATTTTAAGACGCGAATTGGGAAAGGGAAATTCCCTTTTTATTATATAATCTTCGCGCGCCTCTGAGTTCTGCGGTCGAGGAGGAACGTTTACATTTTAGCCTTGAAAGATGTCTGGTTCGGGCTCTGCGCATGTGCAGGGAGAGTTGGCGCACGGAGATGCCCGCGAATTTGGTTAGAGCGCGGAATAGAAGTCGATGCTATCAGATGTGTTTCGCCGCGGCTCTAAAAAAGAAATGGCGAATAATGAAATGCGTAGATCTGGAGAGGTGGTATTATGACAAAGAATAAAACTGGATTAAATTGAACTGATGCCTGCTCAATTATTGATTGGATTACTTTTGCTACACCACCGGATATACCATGACTGCCATAATTTGTAAGATGACATATATATATATATATATATATATATATATATATATATATATATATATATATATTATATATATATATATATATATATTCATCCGTAGGGCCCGTATTCTTGGGATACATGCTATCCCACCCCGAAAGGAAAAGGTTAATGGAGAATTCGCAATTTTATTTTAATTTTGCGTTCTGATACCACCTTCGTTTCGGTTCAGTTTTGAGGTGTTTGGAAAGAAGGGAAAAGTGAAAGTAGAAGTTACACCCATGGAAAGATTTTTCTTTTAACGGCTTCACCCTGCACTGTAATTGACGATTCCGTGCTAACCTGTTGGATATTGGGTACATGTTATACCAGTGATTCTCAACCACTGTGCCGCGGCACTTTTGTGTGCCGCCAAATTCTTAAAGTGTGCCGCCAAATTTTAAAAATGTATATAGTAAAAATTATAATGTTTTTTTTTTTTTTTATTACGAGTAAAGTTTGTTTAAATTAAAGAAAAGTACATTGTAAAAGAAAACTGTTGTTTTTACAGTTAAATGCCATATTTTTAACTGTTTATATCCGTTTTAAGTAAACAACTTTTAAACTTATCTTTTTCTTTGTGTGCCGTCACATTTGGAAATCGTTAAAAGTGTGCCGCGACAAAAAAAAAAGGTTGAGAATCACTGTTTAGTACTTATGGATACGTACCCCATACTTATGGATACCCCAGTACTTATGGATACGTAAATTTCGCATAAAAAAATATATCGAAATTTAGCAACAAAAAAATATACAATATATAAAATTTCGCATTTATTCGCAAAAATATATATATATATACAAATTCAATTGTTTTATATGTAATAATATAGTATGTATTGTAAATGTATTAATTTTTTTATGCATTAAATAAATTATCTTGCAATAAATGTCTTTTCCCAAATAAAAAATAGAAACACGTTTTTCAAGGGGTTGCGAGAGCTTATTTTCAGATTCAAGGGGTTGTTGACTATTAAAAAGGTTAAAAACCAGAGCACCTATCGTATAGGACTGGCAGAATTCGAGGTGCTAACCTATTAATCCTAGGTTACCTCGATTTACATTTTCAGCTTCTACAATCTTCATGAACATTTCTCGCAAGTTTTCCCCAACTAACCGAAAATTTGTTTTCAAGCCCAAATGCAATCAAACTATATTTTAATTTTTCTCAGTACATTACCTTAACATGGTGATAGGCTTCTAACAACGAATAAATGTTATGGCGAATGTTCGTTCTTTAGAACAGGGGTTCTCAACCTTTCAGGCTCTGTGCCCCCCTTTGAACACTGATGTGAGGTCACGCCTCCCCCTTCACCACCTCCATATGTGGTCAATACAAGTAGTACAATCAGAATTTGAAACTGAAGATGGTTATTAAATGAAAATATAGAATAAATAATTTCATACACAAAATTTAATATTACTACACATATCTTAATTTGGAACATATTATTATTATTAGAACATATGAAATCAAAGAATTAAATACAGATAAAATATTTTTGAGGTAATCAAGGATCTATGTGAGGTTGACATGTAATACTCATCACTTTCACAACATTAATAAGAGGTCTGGCATTGTTTGTCCTTGACAAGTTTTTGAATATTAGGTTTTAACTCTGACAAAGCACACCTCAGGTCACTTTCAACGTCCAGCTTTGCTCGATATTTTGACTTTATGTATGCTAATTCTGAAAATCCAGATTCACGCAGATATGTGGCTGAAAACTGCCCTAACAACCCCAAAACTTCCAAAGCAACTTCTGGGTAGACAGGAAAATAGCGTAACCAAAGATTTTCAACATCCATGTTTTCGAATTCCGCGTTTGCTTGAAAATCACATTGTAGGTCGATTGCCTGTTCCTGAATATGATCAGGAAGTACATCCACGTCTATTATAAAAGGATCTCTTGCCAACTTAAATTCCCATTTCTCTGAACTAATATCTGGAAAATAGTCTGCAATTTCATTTTTCAATGCTACCAAATGCCCTGATAGAAGGTCCTTCAATTCATTTATCTGTTGAAATGGAAGATTTTTTTATCACCGAGGAGGTCGGTCAATCTTGGAAAAAAAACTCAAGCCTCCCTTGAAATTCTTCTACGCCCCCCCCCCAGGGGGGCGCGCCCCCCAGGTTGAGAACCGCTGCTTTAGAACGTTATGATATTCATTTTAAGTCACTTACTAGCTGAATACCCGTGCTTCGCTGGGAGTACATTCAAATTAAATACAAGGTCAATGTATGAAATTAATTTTATATATATATATATATATATTAAAAAATCGGAATGGATATTTTTATAGACAAAATAATGTAGAAAAATTATTCAAATTAAATACAACGGTCAATGTATGCAATTAATTTATATGTTTAATATCCATAAAACATACTAATTTGAAATGAATTCTTAAAAAACTTCCATTTCAATTAGACTAGTGGTTCAATTTTATCTTTTACCATATTTCAATATATTTTTTGTCAATTTATTTCGTTGTTATGCACGTGACGCAAAATTAATTTAAAGAATCACAAAAAGAAAAGAGACCAAGTGATCAGCATTTAATAAATTAAATTCTAAAAATTAATCTTTAAAAATTCACCAAAAGTCAGAAAATGAAGGCAAAGGTTCGACAAAGAGTCCATTTTAAAGGAATTTTTACGATCTTTCTCGTGATATAAATTTTATAATCCTCAGATTATTATTTTAAATGCAAACTTTAGAAAAGTTACCGAAAACAGCTTAAAAATTTTATTTAAAAAATCTAAGAAGACCTTTTTCAAAAATCTTTCATAGTGTACGCCTACACTATAAGATTAATCACCATGCAAAATTTCAGCCATTTAGGTCCAGCGGTTTGGTCTGTGCGTTATCTGTCAGTCAGTCACAGAACTGTTTTATATATATAGATTTATTTTACACGTTTTATTAGCTTCCTAAAGTATTTATTATACATTAAGTTTGGAACCCCATTATCTTATTATATAGTTACACTTTATTACAGTTGACTGCTATTTTATTCCGCTAATATTCGGTACATTAATTCTTTGTGCATGTTTTATATAGGTTGAATCAAGCGTTTTGACATGTTGCTAAAGATAAAATGTTGTCAATGACTAAATATAGTGATAGTAATAATCTGCAACAGCCTGATTAAAAGCAGTGTTATCGTCACCTTATCAATCCATGGACACCTTGACCTTTAGCTTACGGGGCCCATTTTTCTGATTCCCTCTTATATATATATATATATATATATATATATATATATATATATATATATATATATATATATATATACATGTATATGTATATATATGTATATATATATATATATATATATATATATATATATATACATGTATATGTATATATATATATATATATATATACATATATATATACATGTATATGTATATATATATGTATATATATATATATATATATATAGATATATGTATATATATATATATATATATATATACATGTATATGTATATATATATATATATATATATATATATATATACATGTATATGTATATATATATATATATATATGTATATATATATATATATATGTATATGTATATATATATATATATATATATATATATATAAATATATATGTGTGTGTGTGTGTGTGTGTGTGTGTGTGTGTGTGTGTGTGTGTGTGTGTGCGTGCGTGCGTGCGTGCGTGTGCGTGCGTGCGTGTGTGTGTGTACAGTGGAATCTCGGTTTATCGTTTTTTAAGGGACCGACTGAACTGAACGATAGATGCGGGAACATAACAAAGCAATATAATCGTCGGGACTGGGGGAAATAAACGACACACACACACACATATATATATATATATATACATATATATATATATATATATATATATATATATATATATATATATATATATATACTATATAATAACAGCTGAAGGTAAGCAAATGTTAGTGTGTCAGTCAGCAGACACGGGGACGGGCTAATCTCGCTAACCGAGCATAGCAGTATATCGCGACTGGTACCGATGGACGCGGACGGACGAGACGCGTACACTGGTGTCATCCTCAACTTTCAAAACTTTAAACTTTTTTAATTATAAAATTAAAACCGCCGAACTCAAAAGAAGCGGACAGCAGAAACAGATGACATTCCGGGTGGGCCAGCTCCTTTCCGTTTCGCAAAATTCAACTTTTTCGCCCACCAATCGACAAATTTTTTTATCTCCATGTGTTTTACAACACTTCATCTTTAAGGATAAGCACATTTTTATAAAGTAAAAAATGTTTTTCATTTCAAAGTAAGCTTTTTCCCCAAAGCAGTTTTCCGAATTTCCGGAAATCGACAATTTTGATGGACAAATATTTCGGTTTTCTGCACCTATTAATGTCAATTTTACGATTTATCGGCATTTGCTAGATGTTCAGCTTCCAAAATATACCAAATACAATTAATAAAATAAATGTTATCATTCTAAAAATGCGTACTTAGGAAACTCTCTTTTTTGAAATTTCCCGCACTAATCGCCATAGTATCTTAATGTAACTGAATGGGGAGTTCGTAATTTTTCGACTTATTATTTTACTCACTAATAATTCCAGCAAGTTCGTGAAATTTGTTTCTAATTAATGAGCAACTGATGAGGATTCTTCCGCCACCAATTTTGAATTCCTGAGAACTGTCTTTCTATTTTTTTAAGCACTTTTTATCCCATGAGATTTTCTATTTACATTGTTGCCAAAATGAAAAAGTATTAGTTGAGAACGAGTCATTTAATAACTGAAATCCAGAAATAATTTTAAAGCACCAGAAATAATTTTAGTTTCAGGAAAGGAGAAGTTAAAACGTTTAGAATTTTTTTTCTAATAAGGCGAAACGTCGCAACGTTACTGGCTACGTCAGTTTTCGTCTACTATAGATCACGTGATTATCGGGTGGCAGAAAACAGAAGCCGTTCATATGCTTTTGCATGTTTTTTTTGGACGATACCTTCATTTTGACTTAAATAATTTAAGTTTATTTATTTATAAAATTCCTCATATTAGTTGTATGTAACAGGTTTTTTAACACTTTTTTTTAATATTTCGCAAGGTTTAAGAGAATATAATCATTCTTTCGTTGAGAATGATTATTATTATGTTGAGATATGTATAGATATCAGGATAAGTTACTTCAGGCCAGCGTCTTGTATCGTAACTCCAGTCTTCCTCTGTCAATAAATACGGGTCACATACTGAATAAACCTTTCAGGGCTGTACCTGAATGTTTAATTTAGTGATATACCTTTGTTTAGATACCGTATCTAAAGACTTTGCGTAATCTGAGAGCATTTTATTCAACAAGCTATAAGAATGTTCATTGAACGCCATGTTAAATTATGCAATGTTTTGCCACTCCTCGCCAAACAAGAAGTAAAATCTGCAAGAGTTGAGATGTGACATGCTGTGAGACACTGCCCTATTGAATGAGCTTCTTTCTTTGTTTAAAAAGCAAAATTTGAAAACGGAAATTTGAAAGAATTATTTCAAAAGCCAAAAACCAAAATTTGAAAAAGAGAATTTTAAATCATTATTTTTTTTATTTTATTCTAATGTATTTTTAAAAGAGATTAACAGTTTTCAATCTTTAAGAAATAAAACCATTTCATTTTAAATCTAAAATACAACACATCGGGTTGCCACTCAGCTAGTATATATATATAACCTGAAAAGGAAAACTAGCTCATATTTACATGGCGGGATCTAGACTCAGCCAGAAAGGAGTTAAAATTTGGAAACAGTCGGGTCGAATAGTTTTATTTCAGCGATAAAAAGTACGTCCATTGCAGACGACAGCTCGGAGCAAAGTCTATATCACCTTTCAACCTTGCGCGCTAGACGCGAGGTACATGTAGTTGTTATTTTTGAAGAGTCAGCAAAAAATTGGGGCTGGCGATGCGGACCCACGCTTTTCTCCAGGCGTATACACGTGTAGATATGCAAGCCATGCATTTTATGGGAAGTTCTGCTGCTATGGGTTTTAAAGCGATAAAGTAATGTTACTGGGGATTGGATTTAGGAAAGGGAATTTAAATGCTATAATGGAGGGTATAATATTTAATTTATTACATATATATATATATATATATATATATATATATATACTAGCTGAAAACCCGCACTTCGCTACGGAGTACATTCAAATTAAATACAACGGTCAATGTATGCAATTAATGCAAAAAAAAATATATATATATTTATAAGAAATACGACGATCAATGTATACAATTGATGTAAAAATATATATATATGTTTGTAGATTTTTTTTTTGGATAATATCCAATCGTCTGATGCATTAGAAAGAAGAAAAAATTTTTTTTGTCTATTTAGTTGTTATGCGCGTGACGATAAATTTATTTAAAGTACCAGAAAAAGAAATCACGTGATCAGCATTTAATAAATTAAATTCTAAAAATAAATCTTTAAAAATTCCCCAAAAATCAGAAAATCGAGGTAAAGATTCGAAAAAGGTTTCATTTTAAAGGAATTTTTATGATCTTTCTCGTGATATAAATTTTATAACCCTCAAATTATTATTTTAAATGCAAACTTAAAAAAAGTTACAAAAACAGCTTAAAAATTTAATTTTAAAAAATCTAAGAAGAATTTTTCAAAAATCTTTCTTAGTGCACCCCTACACCATAAGAAGGATTGCCATGCAAAATTTCACCCCTATAGGTCCAGCGGTTTGGTCTGTGCGTTGTATGTCAGTCAGTGAGTCAGTAACGGAACTGTTTTATATATATATATATATATATATATATATATATATATATATATATATATATACTTGGGATACATGCCATCCCACCCCGTAAGGAAAAGGTTAATTGTATGAAACTTTAGAAATCTTTGTTATAATAAACCTAAATCCGAATAACGAATATAATTTCATTATAACGAATTGCATTATAATGAAGCTTGCTGTGACGTTCGTTATAAAGAATATAGCTTGCCTGAAAACTAATATGGCAGTTATACCATTTTACTATACTATTTATTACCTTAATCGCATTTTACATCACTATCTACAATATCTATTACCTTAATAAATTTTATTACTAAATTTAGTACAGGGTGTCTCAAAAAACCTTGACACATTTTAAAAATTTATAAAAAAAAAAGTATACAACTGTAAATTCACAGATGTGTTTTCGCATATATTAGAGTTTTATCTTTGTCAAAACAGTTCAACAGAGGGCGCTAGTTGTTCCGCGAAAGCGAAAGTTGTAAAATAGCTATTTTGCTGTCCCACAAATTTCTTATTTACATCCCAAAATCATTTGGCAACAAAACGGTGCACATCCTGATTGGGGTATGATTGTACGAGACTTTTTTAAATGAGGACATTCGAAACAGGTGGTCCCTTCCAATGGCCGCCTCGATCTCCAGACATTACACCTGTTGACCTTTTTCTTCGGGGATTTGTCAAAGTTTATTGAACAAAAGTGGACAGTCTTCAAAGAACTCAAAAAACGCATAATTGCTGCAATTTCATGTGTTACGGAATCCATTTTGGAATGCACATGGGCTGAAATGGATTACCGATACGTATATGAGTACGTATATGAGTAACTGGCTTTCCGTGCCACAAAAGGAGAGCATATTGAAAATTTTTGACTATACTAAATACAAAGACCTCTAATATATAAGGTAAAAGGTATGCGAATTTCTAGTTCCTCCAGACTATCATTTTATTTATTTAAGGGGGAGTACATTTTATTTATTTAAGGGGGTCCCAGACACATTTAAAATTTTTTTTTATTTATTGAGTTAAAATTTTGAATTTTTTTGGGAGGGTTAACCATATAATTTGTAAACAAAATCACATCATAAAACTTCTCATAATGTTTTTAAAAAATTTTAAAATTTAAAATTTTTAATAAAAGTGGGGTAATTTAAAATCGTTATAACTCGAAATATCATTTGTCGAATTTCAAAATTTTTTCATTTAATTAAACAGAAATATATAAGTTTTAATTTTGATTCAGCATTTTTTTAAATATTAATTACAAAAAATTAAAAAAATTTATATTAAAAATTACAAAAGAAATGATGTAACATATTTTTTTAAAAAATCATATTTTCAAAAGCAAATATTTTTTTTTAAATTTGCTGAATCAAAATTTAAGTAAAATAGTTGAAAAAGACATGTTCCAAGTTTCAACCATTTATCTTTAACGGTTCTTGACTTATAACAATTTAAAGACGAGAAATGGGGAAAAAAACACATCATGCAAAAAAAACGCACTTACAGGTTTAAACACCGATTGGTTACTATTAGAATGTTGCAAAAAATAATAATAATTTCTCCTGTTCTAATTAAGATAGAAACATTATTTAAACGTCATTTTAAGCGTAAAAGAACACAGAAATTTTTAATGCAATAAATTTTTTTTCGAATGTTCGAACAATTTTGTGTCCTGGACCCCCTTAAAAATTTTTAAAATTTTTAATAAAAGTGGGGTAATTTAAAATCGTTATAACTCGAAATATTATTTGGCGAATTTCAAAATTTTTTTAATTTAATTAAATATAAATATATAAGTTTTAATTTTGATTCACCATTTTTTAATAAAATGTTGATTTTTTAAAAAAATTTAAAATATTTAGATGAAAAATTGCAAAAAAATTATGTAACTTATTTTTAAAAAATCATATTTTCAAAAGTAAATATTTTTTTCAAATTTTCTGAATCAAAATTTAAGTAAAATAGTTGAAAAGGACATGTTACAAGTTTCAACCATTT
Organism: Dolomedes plantarius; assembly: GCA_907164885.2. NCBI lineage: Eukaryota > Metazoa > Arthropoda > Arachnida > Araneae > Dolomedidae > Dolomedes > Dolomedes plantarius. The sequence continues at coordinate 100,093,733 of OU015503.1, read as the reverse complement.
ATCTTTAACGGTCCTTGACTTATAACAATTTAAAGATATGGGGGAAAACCCATCATGCAGAAAAACGCTTTTATAGGTTTTAACAACGATTGGCTGCTGTTAGAATGTTGCAAAAAAAAAAAATAATAATAATAATTATTTCTCCTGTTCGAATTAAGGTAGAAACATTATTTAAACGTCATTTTAAGCGTAAAAGAACACAGAAATTTTTAATGCAATAAATTTTTTTTCGAAAGTTCGAACAATTTTGTGTCTTGGATCGCCTTAAATTTTTAAAATGTGTCTAGGTTTATTTGAGACACCCTGTATATTGATATTTTATTATACGCGTGTTTTCTCCTCCTTGAACAGAACAACTCAGGAATCAAACCTGCGACCTCATTCATGCACGAAAGGTCTACTGTGCTCTTACACCACCGGGCTTTGTTAAGACCCTTCAGAATTAACCTTATAGGGTTAAAGGAAATGACTGATTTGTACTGACTGAAACACTGGATGGAGTAAGCAGCGTACATGTCCGTAAGCGTTTACAGTTATCAACGGGCAATGGTTATCAACGGGCTCTTACACCACCGGGCTTTGCTAAGACCCTTCAGAATTAACCTTATAGGGTTAAAGGAAATGACTGATTTGTACTGACTGAAACACTGGATGGAGTAAGCAGCGTACGTGTCCGTAAGCGTTTACAGTTATCAACGGGCAATGGTTATCAACGGGCTCTTACACCACTGGGCTTTGCTAAGACCCTTCAGAATTAACCTTATAGGGTTAAAGGAAATGACTGATTTGTATTGACTGAAACACTGGATGGAGTAAGCAGCGTACATGTCCGTAAGCGTTTACAGTTATCAACGGGCAATGGTTATCAACGGGCTCTTACACCACTGGGCTTTGCTAAGACCCTTCAGAATTAACCTTATAGGTTTAAAGGAAATGACTGATTTGTATTGACTGAAACACTGGATAGAGTAAGCAGCGTACATGTCCGTAAGCGTTTACAGTTATCAACGGGCAATGGTTCTAAACACAAAGCGGTTAAAAACCCACTATATGGTTACGGGGAAAGGGATATACAGTCGAACCCCGTTATTGCGAACCCGGTATATAACAAACTAACCGATATAACGAACGAAAGTTTTGGTCCCGCCGTTTTACCTATTGAATTTAATGCTAATTTATCCTTTTATAGCGAACCTCCGAAATCTTAAGAATCGGTCATAACGAACATTTTTTTTCAGTCGATTACTGAATTTTTTTTAAATTTTAAAACTTTTTAAGAATGTTGAAGATACGACGAATGCTGAAGAAGCAAAGAATGTTGAAGAAGAAGATGATGAAGATTTACCTATCGCGATGTGGATAGAAAAGCACAAAATTTCATCACTTTCAGATTGTGACGTGCAATCGCACGAAACATGTGATAATGAAGTCATTACATGTGAAAATCAACTGGTGAAGATATTAAAATGAAAGAGGAAATTAAAATGAATCACTGAGGAAGAAATTAAAATGAATCATTCTAAAATCGAAGATTCTGCATCTGATGCTGGTGAAGAGGTGCACATAAATGACGAAATCTCCACGATCTCAGATGCTACAGCAGCTATGCGTGTAATTAACAAGTTTTTGTCAACACAAACAGTGGAACAAAGAGTGTTGGAGTCATTTGATGTATTGGACAAAGAAATTCATAAAATGTTTTTGAAATCGGCACCACGTCAGCAGAAGATGACCGATTATTTCTGTATCAAAACAGTGAGCGACAATTGAAGGTAAAATGAATTTGTTTCCATTTGTCTTCATTTTTAGTTAATTTAATTAGTATTGTGTCAGTTTAATGTTATCGATTTTCGTCAACTTAATTCATTAATGACCATTTAAAATAGATTTTATCATTTTTTAATGCAAATTTATTGAACACACATAGCAACTAATACATACATTTTGTGAACTCTAACATTTTTCTTGACGGTTCGGATATAGCGAACAAAACCTTTGGTCCCTTGAAGTTCGCTATAACGGGGTGCGACTGTATTCTCGAATTTTTCGGCACGCATCTAAAGATAACGAACGCCTTCAGTGAAAAACTTCCGGGGACGAATTGATTAAACGTTAAGGCTTCAAACTGTTCCCGAAATGAAACGTCCAGATGTTCGAGTCACTGTCTGATAAGACGATTAGTGTTATCATAACCTTATCAATGCATGGACACCCTAAATGTCAAAATCCGAAAACAGTAGAATGTATTCATTGCATTTCCTATCCAGCAACAATAAGTGGTTCGCAGCAACAACTCTAAGTTGTTAACTTGTTAAGCGATGGTTCTATAATTATTTCAATTCAAGGGGCTAGATAATCTATATACAGTAAAAATTGCTTATAAGAACACCGGTTATAAAAACATATCGCTTAAAAGAACGGAATTATTAGTTCCCGGCCAATTCTAATGTGTAATGATGGATACAAAATCCGGTTATAATAACATCGTTAATAAGAACATATAGCTTTTAGTGACTTAAAATTAATTGGTTTCTGGAAAAAAATATATCGATTATAAGAACAAGTTAATTGTGAATGGAATTTCCAGTTTAGAAAACGGTGAATAAAATGGAGCATTACCCAACGAATTAATGGTTAGTCATGCCACGATTTCAAATATATTTAAGAATAGAGAAAAATTAAAAGAAGAATTTGAAAAAGATCGGTCTAATATTAAGAAACTTCGGAAAAGTCCACATGCTGATATAGAAGAAGACCTTTTGCAATGGTTAAGATTTTGCAAGCGAAAGCAAATGAATTTGCGAAGCTCTTTAAAAAATATGTTTTTGTTTGTTCAACTTCCTGGATCAAGAGATTTCTTGAGAGGCATTCCATTGTGTTCGGGAGAATCAGTGGAGAATCGAAGGCCGTGACACCAGGAGTTTCTGATAACTGGCTTAAACCCGTTTGGACCACGCTAAGAGAAGGCTATGAAAACCATGAAATCTTCAACACTGATGAAACTGGCCTGTTTTATAGGATAACCCCGGATAGGACGTTGCGTATACACGAACCTTTGATTGAACATGAACCTTTTAACCATTTTTCGAACGTCATGTTTCGGGTGTAAATAGAAATTATGTGACAATGAATTTGGTACTTTTAAGTTATCTATCGGATTTAAAGACTATCGATTATAAGAACCAGTTTTTAAAGTCCCCTGGATGTTCTTATAAACGATTTGTACTGTATATAAAACAGTTCTGTAACTGACTGACTGACAGACAACGCACAGACCAAACCGCTGGACCTAAAGGGCTGAAATTTTGCATGGCGATTCTTCTTACAGTGTAGGAGTTGCACTAAGAGAGATTTTTGAAAAATTCTTCTTAGATTTTTTAAAATTAAATTTTTAAGCTGTTTTTGTAATATTCTTTAAAGTTTGCATTTAAAATAATAATCCGAGGGTTATAAAATTTATATCACGAGAAAGATCCTAAAAAGTCCTTTAAAATGAAATCTTTTTCGAATCTTTGCCTCCATTTTCTGATTTTTGGTGAATTTTTAAAGATAAATTTTTAGAATTTAATTTATTAAATGCTGATCACGAGGTTTCTTTTCTTTTCGTGATACTTTAAATTAATTTATCGTCACGTGCAAAACAACGAAATAAATTAACAAAAAAAAATATTTTTTTTCTTTCTAATTCGGCAGACGATTGGACGTTATCCTAAAAAATATTAAAATACAGTGAAAGAAATGTTCGTCAAACTGTACTATATTAACTGTACTATAATCTTTAGTATGTTCTATTAGATATCCAATTTGAATATTTTATTCTACATTACTTTGTCTATAAAAATATCCGTTACGATTTTTTTATAAATATATATATATATATATATATATATATTTTTGGCATCAATTGCATACATTGGCCGTTGTATTTAATTTGAATGTACTCCGTAGCGAAGTACGGGTTTTCAGCTAGTTCCATTATAAATTGAAACATTTTGTTAAAACGAATATAAAGAAGCGGAACAATATAATTAACTTTTACAACATTCTATTTTTTAATTTTCTCACTATCGTTTGTTTTTCTCTGTTGCCATTCGGCAGAATGTAACTTTGCGGTTACTATACTCTCTCTGCTGCCACTCGGCAGATTGTAACTTTGCGGTAGTCACGGCAACCGCCAACAGCCTTTCAATATTCAGTATTCCACATGGCTCTCGTTTTAACAAGAATGATAATTTCAAGTTAATTTTAAATGGCAATAAACTTTTTAAAAAAAGCAAATTGTGTGCAGGCACAAATTATATCGGATCGATATATCTATAGTGCCCGGAATAAAGAGGTTAAGTAAAAAAAAGTGATTTTTAGATTTTTGTTAGTATTGATAAAAAAAACAAAAATATTTTGACTTGTGTCTATCAATTTTGCATACAAAAGTACATTTCTTTGTACAAAAGACTCAAGTCGAAATTATTGTTCTGCGATTGGTATAAAAGCCAATAACTTGGTATATTTAAATCACTGTTTTTGACTTAAGCACTTTATACCGGGCACCATAGATATATACAATTAGTCATTATAATGGATAATTTATTAGAAAATAGAAGATATAAAACCACACAAACTTTGACAGTCATAATTTTCAAAATAAAGAAACGAATACATACATAGTCTATATATATAAAACAGTTCCGTAACTGACTCATTCATTCATTCACTGACTGACTGACATACAACGCACAGACCAAACCGCTGGACCTAAAGGGCTGAAATTTTGCATGGCGATTCTTCTAATAGAGTAGGGGTGCACTAAGAAAGATTTTTCAAAAATTCTTCTTAGATTTTTTTAAATTAAATTTTTAAGCTGTTTTTTAAACTTTTTTTACGTTTGCATTTAAAATAATACATTGAGGGTTATAAAATTTATATCACGAGAAAGATCATAAAAATTCCTTCAAAATGAAATTTTTTTCGAATCTTTACCTCCATTTCCTGATTTTTGGTGAATTTTTAAAGATTAATTTTTAGAATTTAATTTATTAAATGCTGATCACGTGATTTCTTTTTCTGGTACTTTCAATAAATTTATCGTCACGTGCGTAACAACTAAATAGACAAAAAAAATATTTTTTTCTCTTTCTAATGCAGCAGACGATTGGATATTATCCAAAAAAAATGCATATCCCTTACGATTTTTTTATAAATATATATAGATAGATATATATTTTACATCAATTGTATACATTGATCATCGCATTTATTATAAATATATATATATTTATTTTTTGGCATAAATTGCATACGTTGACCGTTGTATTTAATTTCAATGTACTCCGTAGCGAAGCGCGGGTTTTCAGCTAGTAAATGAATAAATAAATAAATGCAAATGATAAAAAAAACACTCGGTTCGAGATTTTAAACATGCACCAGGTTGTTATTGATAAAATTCATCATTTATTTTCCCTTTGTTAAACGTCGCCGAAGCACTGACTGTTATACTCGTTTTATTGGAAATTTTTGCGAATTTGAAAAAGGCTGAAACGCAAATCTGTCAAAGGGATTTCAATAGCAACTTAAGGCTGCTATTGAAATCCCTTTGCTGGGTTCAATTGCTGTGTACTAACCCTATTGGATTCGCTCACCTCCATGTTAACCTATGGAGAAAATGTGTCCAAGGACTGCCGACTTGGATGGAAAGTTTTTTTTAAATTGTACTTCGTTTTAGAGACAGAAATTTTATACCTTAGAGCATTTTTCGTTTTTAACATAGGATAAAGTTCCTCCATAACGGTCTTCGGGAGAGGAAAATTTCACACGCTAAAACCATCCGTCGGTACCTCGCGGATTATAATTTTGGCAGCGCGCCAATCCCAGTCTGGATCGCTTGGACAAGCAGTAAACAGTTAAACAGAAAAGTACCAAAATGCGCCAAAATTTGGACATACATATATATATATATATATATATATATATATATATATATATATATATATATATATATATATATATATATATATATACTAGCTGAAAACCCGCACTTCGCTACGGAGTACATGCAAATTAAATACAACGGTCAATGTATGCAATTAATGCCAATATATATATATATATATATATATATATATATATATATATATATATATATATATTTATAATAAATGCGACGGTCAATATATACAATTGATGTAGAAAAAATATATATATTTATAAAAAAAATCGTAAGGGATATTTTTATAGACAAAATAATGTCCAATCATCTGCGCATTAGCAAGAAAAAAACATATTTTTTTGTCTATTTAGTTCTTATGCACGTGACGATAAATTTATTTAAAGTACCATAAAAAGAAATCACGTGATCGGCATTTAATAAAATTAAATTCTAAAAATTAATCTTTAAAAATTCACCAAAAATCAGAAAATAGAGGTAAAGATTCGAAAAGATTTCATTTTAAAGGAATTTTTACGCTCTTTCTCGTGATATAAATTTTATAACCCTCAATTTATTATTTTAAATGCAAACTTTAAAAAAAAAGTTACTAAAACAGCTTAAAAATTTAATTTTAAAAAATCTAAGAAGAATTTTTCAAAAATCTCTCTTAGTGCACCCCTGCACCATAAGAAGAATCGCCAAGCAAAATTTCAGCCCTTTAGGTCCAGCGGTTTGGTCTGTGCGTTGTATGTCAGTCAGTGAGTCAGGTACGGAACTGTTTCATATATAGAGATATATAGAGATACATATACCGTAAAATCTGGAGTATAATACGCACTTTTTTTTTCGCATTTTAGTCCGCAAAAATGACGGTGCGTATTATACTCGCGTACGACAAACAAAAAACAAAACGTAAAGTTAAACATTGGATAAACGGACGCACAGCAGCTGTAAGACATTGAATTATACATACATGTATCTGAATAATTCAGGTCAAGTATTCGGACCTCAGTCTAAATAAAAGAACATCGACCGCGAGTTCCTGCTCTGCTAACATCCTCAGTTTCTCGAAAACAAAACTTTTCGCTACGATTAACGTATTACCGTTAGCTTATCAAAGTCGCAATTGCAGTCCAAAAAAAAAGTGAGCTACTACAGCAATATGTATGCACGCATCCTATATATAATAGCCGTTGTCTCTGTATAACACTTCCGGGCTGTACTCATCTTTCAGTTGAAGCCCTCAGTAAACAAACAGCCGGTTAGGCTTAATTTCAATTTCAGATGTGGATCAGAATTTTTCTTACCTAAAAACTGATATATTCTCCATCAAATCACATTTGTCCAGCCTCTTTTTCTGTAAAACATTCAGAACTAAAAAAAAAATTGGATGCTTTTAGCTGTATATTTAACAGTTTTTAAAAATCTGTTTACTTTCAGAATTCATCGCAAAAGTAAACAAACTTGAATGTGAATGAATCAAGTAGCTCAAGTATTCATATCGCGTAGTGAGCTGTAAAAAACTGGACGGCAGTCTACTACTCCAATCGCATGAAAAACTAAATAAATAAAAAAATAATGAAAGGGTTTGCTTTTACAAGGTGTGGATTAAATGCAATATTGTTAGATAATTCGGGATATTTTTTAACTTTCATATACTTTTTCCATTATGACGTCATTTTTAGTATTATGACGTCAAAATGACGGGTTGGATGGCAGTCTACTACTCCAATCGCATGAAAAACTAAATAAATAAAAAAATAATGAAAGGGTTTGCTTTTACAAGGTGTGGATTAAATGCAATATTGTTAGATAATTCGGGATATTTTTTAACTTTCATATACTTTTTCCATTATGACGTCATTATTAGTATTATGACGTCAAAATGACGGGTTACCTCCTAGTTATGTATAATACTGATTCGGTACGTACTCAAGTGTCATTGTACTGCTTTACTTCTTTACAGTATCAGAGAAGAGAACTTACACAGCAACGAAAACCTCGAAAAAGTGCTAACATAACCCTCCTACAGCACGGCGTCTTACAACACGGTTTCGCTCTAACACGATAAAAAAATTGCGAAACCCTTTGTACAACACTGTGCTTCTACAGCACTAGATAACATGATTTTTGTTTGACCCATTTAAAAACTAAATTACCTTAAAATAATGACGGGAATGAATAATAAACTATAGTGGCTTTACATGAAAATGTATAAGCAAATTACAATTTATTCATTTATAACTCTATAAAATTACAAGAAGGCCTAAGCTTAGCTGAAAATCTTGAATCATTTTTCTTGAATGCCGACCCTTCCGCTGAAAGAAGCCGAAAATTCAAAAGGGAGCTGCAAAATTCTTATACGAGCATTTTAATGATTTTGCAACTGTCCTTTGACTAGGGGGATTTTCTTTTAACATTAAACAACGTACCTTTGCAATAGTCGAAGATGTCCGTTTTTTCCTTGGATACTTGTTTGGAATTTTTGTCCCACTTGAGGCTCCAATTTGACGTTTTTTTTCTTTCTTGTTGACGATATTACCTATCGACGCTTTCGATATCACAAAACCATGACTCTCACATCGTTTTTGGATAACGGAGTATGCATATTTCTCTTCGGAAAGAGAATAAATGTAGCCTTCGAGCCACTGCTTTGTTAAAAACGCCATTTTGAATAAAAACAAAACTTTCAAGCCGCAGACTATAATTTTGACTTTTAAAAGCAGTACAATTGCAATTATTTCTTTTGCACCAAACAATTTTTTTATTACCGCTTACTAAAATCGTCTAAAAAATGTGCGAACAGCCTCTGTATATCTCCATACCATGAAATCTACAACGACGTTGTTATGAAACAGGAAACAAACCAAAATTACAGATTTTTTGAAGAGGATAGGTGCAAAAGATCTAAATGAAGAAAAAGGTTCTGAAAGTGAAGGTGATATCGTTCAACCGAAAAAACGTTCTCGTTTGATTGTACTGAGCAGTGATGAGGAAGAAATTTATTAAATTAAGGTTGCATTAAATGAAAATAATATTTTTTGTTTCTTTTCGTTTTGTGTTATACATACTTTTATATTTTTAATAAAAATTAAGTTGCTTATATGGAATTTTAAAAAAAAGTTTGTTTCTAATAAGTTTTCGAAACATAAACCCCTTTTTTTGTACTGGCTCTGGGTCTCATATAACACGGTTTCACACAACACGGCATTTTCAAGGAACCTATCTACCGTGTTATAAGAGGGTTACCTGTATTAACAAGCCAGCGACGAGTACTAAGTTCCAGTGGCGTAGCGAGCATAACTGGCGCCCTGGGCACGATACCTTTTTGGCGCCCCTCCCCCGAAAAAACATATAGTAATATAATATAGTTGAATTAGTTAAAAGGACCATTTGACGCCCCTCTGCGAGAGGAGCCGGGGCATGATAGACCCCCTTGCCCCCCCCCTTTGCTACGCCACTGCTAAGTTCAAAATAATGTTTTCCCAACAAATGCTGACCTCAAAGGCACACAGAAGTAATGGCTAGCAGTGTTGGTTAAATTATTTTCATTTATTGGTTACTGAATGAAAAAAAATTTTATAAATATATTCGTTATATGTTTTTGCTATGCATTCCAGTCAAAGATTTACTCTTACGCTATTTTCGTTGGAAATAATCCTTACGAAAAGCCTACACTACTGGCCAAAAGCATTGCAAGTTTGAGAAATCTAACATTTTTTTTAAGAATAAGCCCCCCCCCCCCCCCCAACAAACAAACAAACAAACAAAAAAAATTTCAATGCAACTGATATTTTTTAATGTCAATATGTTAAATTGGTTTAAAGATAAGACTGGTTCGTACAGCAAAATACCCAGAAAGCCAAATGGTGTGGGGCTGCATGTCATATTGTCAAATGGATGACTCCCTTGATAAATCTGGCGAGTTTCCTGGCCATGGGAGAACATTAATACCATGTTTTGCAAATTCAGCCTTAACCTGTAAAATAAGGAATGTTTCTATTTAGAGTTCAGAATTGAACTCTAAAGAAATTTTATTTGATTTCAAAGTTTTTCTTGCCTTTCTCGATGCATTGCAGGGTGCTAGGTCTTGCTGAAATACCCATTTCTGCCTTGGGAACATGTCATGGTGCATATACATTGGTGCAGAGTTCTCTGCCTGTGCCTTGGGGAATCCAGTGATTTATGTTCACTCTGTATATGCGTGGATCGCCTCCTCTGGCGGTCCATCAAAGAAAGGGCGGGGGGGTCAGCGGGTCAAATGGTGTCGAGCGGGGTCGGGGGAGACACCAGATCAAAGAAACTCGAGGGACCTTGGGGGCTGGAATGGGGGTGGTTCTAAATACCGTGTCTAATGTTACCGTGACTAATGTGATGACAGGAGTCGGGGGTCTGCAGGCAGAGAACTCTGCACCAATGTATATGCACCATCAAGAGCACTAGGAAGCAATCGATTCTTCAGAACACTAATATACTGGTCACTCTTCATAGTTCCTTGTACAAAATGGAGTCATCCATTAGATTTATATGACATGCAGCCCCACACCATTTGGCTCTCTGAGTGTTTTGCTGTACGAACCAGGGGTAGTCTGGACTCATGCAAAACCTAGTGTTGCAAAACCTTGTGGATTCAATGCCTAAAAGAGTGGCTGTTATGATCAAAGCCAGAGGCGGCTCAACAACATATTAAATGCTTTTCGGTTCAATTGCACTCGTTTATTATCTTTTCTGTTCGGAACTTGAAACTGTTTATTTATTTCATTTTATTCCGAGGAACCAAAATGGATGCCGATTTCTGATAACCGGTACATTTTTTGTATGCTATTTTTTATAAATTTAAATAATTATTTTTGTTCAATTACTTAATCATATCTTGTTTTTAAACTAATTTAACATATCTACTTTAAAAAATATCAGTTGCATTGAAATAATTACAAGATAAAAAGAACTTTTTATATACAATGTTTTTTTAATTTTCTGTTGAATCATATAAACTTGACAATTCTATGTATTAATAAATACTTTTTAAAAATTTTTTTTGATGAATTATCCCATCAACTTGAAAAAAAATTATCAAATGCGCAATCAACCGTTTAGCTCGAGAATTGGAAGTTAACTTGCGTTTAACGTTTCGTTCCCGTCCCGGCCGATAGATGGCTGCACCATTCTTCAAAACAAAATTAACTGAAAATGAATTCAATGCTGCTTAAAGATGGCTAAAAGTATTAAAAGAATGCATCGTCATCGTGTTCTGAGCTATTCTAAAAGTTTCAAATGTCTAGCTAGTCGGGAAGTTAGTTAAAAATCGATTGCAAGATTTAATAAAAACATGGAAGAAAGCGAGTTAATAAAAACATGGTTAAAAAAAATAAAGAAAGCTTAACGACGTAAATGATGATGGTAGCGATCAGGCTAACGATCCCTAGCCCAGTAAAACCTCGTTTATCCGGACTATCTAGCACCCTAGGCAATCGGGGCAATCGAAAATCCATATAATCCGGATAATATGGGTAATAAGCAAAACAAAATCCTTAACTAAGCTGGCTTACCGTTTATTATGCTAAAAAACTATGTTTTGTAACAAAATGACATGGTATAGTTTACAAGACATTAAAAAATATACAAGCGAATATTTGGCATACTTGTAGTTACGTACTTGCTATCACAGTTAAAAATTATTATCTAAAGTGGACATTAAATTATGAAAAAAAGTCTACAAATCTGATTCGGATTATCTGGAGATCCGGATAAACGAGGTTTTATTGTACAAGTATTGTGTACTATGAACATACAGACAACTCGCACATATTCTGCTTAACAATCCTTATTTATTTCAATTTTAACAAACACCCATTACTGCCTGCTGGTTAAGAACAACATAATTTAAGAACAGCAAACAGAATACAATCAGAATTTTTTTTTTAAAATCGTTGCCATTTAGAAAGCAAACTATAATCAAAATTGATGCGTGTTATATTAAATAAAATTATTTAAGACAGATATAAATGACAAAAAATAGTTATTTAGTGTGCTATCAGCCAAGCCACTACATTATTCCCCCTCCAGTAACAAAGTTACGTGGCACGATAGAGAAAATATTTAGTAGCTGTATAGTATCAAGATTATGTACTATATTAAGTTATATATATTGAAAACATGTACAAAACATCATCACAATACAATGAAATATTAAGTAGGTCACATGTTAATCTTGGAATCGCGCAGGTAATCTTACAGATCGACCAAATCGAGTTTGTTTAAGAACTTGCTTAGTTTTAGAATGTTTTTGTGGTAAGCTAGGTCTACCAGGTAAAGCTTTTATGTCCTGAGGTATATCATCACATCTGCTAAAATATACGCAGTTTTAGCCTGTCTGTTGTGTACTATAAACATACAGACAACTCGCACATATTCTGTTTAACAAACCTTATTTATTTCAATTTTAACAAACACCTTTTCGACATCTACTATCAATATAATTACATTACTGCCTGCTAGTTAAGAACAACATAATTTAAGAACAGCAAAAAGAATACAATCAGAATTTTTTATTAAAAATAGTTGCCGTTTAGCAAGCAAACGATAATCAAAATTGATGCGCGTTATATTAAATAAAATTATTTAACACAAATATAAATAACAAAAAATAGTTATTTAGTGTGCTACCAGCCATGCCACTGCATAAGTAATGATGTTTCCTCCACCAAGAAATGTAATAAAGTAACTATAATGAGGACTTCTTAAAATTTGGATTCACACCTACAGTTAAAAATCATCAAACTGCTCCCGCGCGTGTGGTTTGTGGTTGTAAATTGTCAAACAGTGCTTGCCCGCTAATCACCCTCCGCTTGCATCAAAAGTTAAAAAACTACTTTCAAAAATCCTTACCTGCAAGATCCAAACAAAGTAAAGGTTTTTGAAGAGGAATTCAGTGTGTCTGAAAAAACTCAGATAGCTTCTTATGAAGTGGCTGAATTTATTGCACTTAAAATTAAAACCTCGCTAGTTGGTACCAGTCAAAACATGACGGCTAGATAGTAAATAAACGTACTAATACACAAATTATACTCAACACAATTGCCAAACGTTGAAAATCATAATAATGTGTAGCGTCAAATTAATGCGTTTAAGCGGCCTCGTGCTTAGTGAGTATCTAAAGCCAGATTTAAAAATGTCACTGAGCATGCGCGGAGAGCAATTTTTTTTTTTAAATTGTAAATTATCGCTAATTAAACAGCGCGAAATAAACAATTTCCACCAGGTTTAGGGCCTGTTCACATAGGAGTCCGTTGCGTTGCGTTAAGGTAAAGATGGCGTTGAGACGAAAATAAACCAATCATAGGCTTTAAAAATTTCATTACTAATCGTTTGGAGGCCTATGATTGGTTTATTTTCGTCTCAACGTCATCTTTTCCTTAACGCAACGCAACGGACTCCTATGTGAACAGGCCCTTAATCTTATATTTCACAAACATAATTATCATAAAAATAATTACAAGATAAAAAGAACTTTTTATATACCACGTTTTAAAATTTTCTGTCGAATCATATAAACTTGACAATTAATTGCATAAACCTTCACTTAATTATTCTTTTTCACTTTCTTTTATTTCATTTTAGTCACTTTTTAGTCGTTTCCACTATCCACAGACTTATAAACTGCTAACTTTTATAATTTTTTTTAAAAATTTCGCACAATATTTTTGTTGTAAACAAACTAAATTCACATGTATTCTGTTTTCAAAATCGTCAAACGCCGTTACGGAAAAGAGCAAGCATTGAATTCGATCGAAGCGCCACCTTGCAGATTTTTCTGATTAAAGATGGCTAAAATTATTAAAAGAATGCATTGTCATCGTGTTCTGAGCTATTCTAAAAGTTTCAAATGTCTAGCTAGACGGTAAGTTAGTTAAAAATCGATTGCAAGATTTGTATTGGTCAAACACACAAACAAACAAACAAACAAGAAAGCGAGTTAATAAAAACATGGTAATAAAAATGGCAGAGAGAGATCTAGAGAGACTCCTCGGAACAAATGTGCTTATCATTAAAACATGTCCCTGAGCATATGCAGAAACAGTGAGTTTCTAAAGCCAGATTTAAACATGCCACTGAGCATGCGCAGAAATCAATTTTTAATTGTAAATTAGCGCTAATTAATACAAATTGCGGTTACAAAAACCAAATTTGACAAATCTACAGATTACAATCTTTCGTTTAAGGCCAAAATGAAGTAAATTGATGCAGTGGTTTTCTCTCACGGACTGCCCAAAAAGTCGGCTTAGCAACTTAAATATATAGATAATTTGGCTGAAGAAATTATATTATTTGCTTGTCGTAAAACTGTAAATAATTATAAAATAAAAAGAACTTTTTATGTACCATGTTTTTAAATTTTCTGTTGAATCATATAAACTTGACAATTCTATGTATTAATAAATACTTTTTTAAAAAATTTTTTGATGAATTATACCATCAACTTGAAAGAAAGTGAAGTTAATTGGAAGTTAACTTTCATTTAACTTTTCGTTCCCGTTCCGGCCAATATATGGCTGTACCAGTCTACAAAACAAAACTATCTGAAAATAACTGAAAATTAATTTAATTCTGCTTAAAGATGGATAAAAGTATTTAAAAAAATACATTGTCATCGTGTTCTGAGCTATTCTAAAAGTTTCAAATATCTAGCTAGTAGGGAAGTTAGTTAAAAATAGATTGCAAGATTTGTACTTGACAAACACATACACAAACAAGAAAGCAAGTTAATAAAAACATGGTAAAAAGAATGGTCGGTGAATCAGCAGAAATTGATATTTGTTAAAATACCACTTTCAAATGACACAATTCACCGCAGAATTATAGACTTGTCCCGAAATACTGAAGAAAATTCAGCTAAAACTTCTGCAAATTCCAATTTTGCTCTACAAAATCGACGAAACAACTGAAATTAACGGGAAAAGCACACTTAATTGCATTCGTTCGATTCATTCACGAAAATGATATAATTAATCAATTTTTATACTGTCTATGAAGTATCTGATTTTACGACAGGTTATATATAGATATATATATGTGTGTGTGTGTGTGTGTGTGTGTGTGTGTTTGTGTGTGTATAATAAATACGACGATCAATGTATACAATTGATGTAAAATATATATATATATATATTTATAAAAAAATCGTAAGAGATATTTTTATAGACAAAATAATGTAGAAGAAAATATTAAAATTAAATCTAATAGGACATACGAAAGAATATAGTACAGTTAATATAGTACAGTTTGAGGAACATATCTTTTACTGTATTTTAATATTTTTGGGGGTAATGTCCAATCGTCTGCCGCATTAGCAAGGGAAAAAAATTTTTTTTTGTCTATTTCATTGATATGAACGTGACGATAAATTTATTTAAAGTACCAGAAAAAGAAATCACGTGATCAGCATTTAATAAATTAAATTCTAAAATTTAATCTTTAAAAATTCATCAAAAATCAGAAAATGGAGATAAAGATTCGAAAAAGATTTCATTTTAAAGGAATTTTTATGATCTTTCTCGTGATATAAATTTTATAACCCTCAATGTATTATTTTAAATGCAAACGTAAAAAAAGTTACAAAAACAGCTTAAAAATTTAATTTTAAAAAATCTAAGAAGAATTTTTCAAAAATCTTTCTTAGTGTACCCCTACACTATGAGAAGAATCGCTATGCAAAATTTCAGCCCTTTATGTCCAGCGGTTTCGTCTGTGCGTTGTATGTCAGTCAGTGAGTGAGTCAGTCAGTCAGTTACGGAACTGTTTTATATACAGTGGCTCCCAAAAGTGTTCGTACACTTACGATTTTCAATGAAATAGGGGTCTATCCATTGATTAAAATGAATATTTCAGAATGGATATTTAATAACAAGATCTATAATCTATTGTTAACAAAACTACATGAAATATTTTGAAAACAGTAAAACTTTATTTTTAAGAAACCAATAATCCAAAAGTAACAATAACTTTATCTCACAAAAGTCATCGTACACGTGTAAAAAATCTCTACATATTAGTAAATATTCTAATTTTTCGTTAAAGTAATATTTAGTAGGATATCCTTTAGCATCCACAACAGCTTTTAAACGTCTGGGAATAGATTGCTTTAGTTCTTTTGTAATTTTTGCATCAATGTTCATCCATTCTTCCATCATAATTGTTTTTAGTTCGCTTTTTGTGTGAATGTCGTGTTTTCGTACTCGAACCTCCAGTTCTCTCGAAATATGTTCTATTGGGTTTTAATCTGGCGATTGAGGTGGTGTTTTCAAAACTTGTGGACAATTATAGAAACACCAGATGCGAACGTTGAGAGCCGTGTGCTTAGGATCATTATATTGATAAAAAACAAAGTTGTTTCCAATACCCAAATTTTGAGCTGATAATTTTAAATTGTCTCTTAAAATATTTATAAAAACAGCATGATTCATTATGCCATCAATAAATACCAAATTTCCTAGTCCTGATGCTGACATGCACCCCCACACTAGGATACCTCCACCGGCATGCTCAACTGTTCCTACTAAGTTCTTGGGATTAAGTTCCTCATTTTTTTCTTCTCCATACAATTATACGCCCATCAGCACCAAAAAATTTATCGGCAAATAAGACATTATTCCAATAGGTTTGGGGCTTATTTATCATTGATAGTGCGAAGGGAAGCCTAAACTTTCTGTTTTTCTCACTCACAAAAAATTTTCTATGGGCAGAACGCCCATGTAATCCAGCTGTTCTGAGAACTCGTCAAAAAATTTCAGGTGAAATTGAAGTAGAAAATGTTTTATTGAATTCTGCAGAAACTTTTACAGCACTCAAACGTGAATTTTTCACAAATTTTCTAATTATAAATTTCTGATCGCGTTTTGTTAACTTTGCCGGACGGCCTTTTCTTACCTTGTTTTTTTTTTCCAATTTTCTTCCTCAAAGCGTTTTTTCACATACTGCACAGTAGAATGGGATAAATTAAGTAATTTAGCAATATTCCGAACTGATTTACCACTACTATGATGAAAAATAATCAATTTTCGAATGCTGCTTGTTGTTTCTTTACGACTACGAGCCAATTTAAAATAATAAATAGAATATTACGGAGTAGGCAAGCAAAAATTAAAGCCAAACGATATTTTAAATGCCACCACAATTCAAAAATAAAAATAAAGCGCCAGACGATAATTTTAATTATAAATTTATCCGAAAATATTTCAGTGTGCGATGACTTTTGTGAGATAAAGTTTTTGTTACTTTTTGATTACTGGTTTCTTAAAAATAAAGTTTTACTATGTTTTCAAAATATTTCATGTAATTTTGTTAAGAATAGATTATAGATCTTATTATTAAATACCCATTCTGAAATATTCATTTTAATTAATGGATAGACCCCTATTTCATTGAAATTCGTAAGTGTACGAACACTTTTGGGAGCCACTGTAGTTTAAAAATATATAATTTTAGTCTATAATACTATGCATTATTTTGTAAAATTTTTTACAAATATTGACAAAATTCGACATGTATTTACAAATATTTCTGATTTAAAACCCATACTAGAGCGAATTCTTTTCACTAATCGCTTGCCATTTGTATCTCTTTCTATTTCTGACTGCTTGAAAGTGATTTACTTTGAAAAGCCAATATGGGGTGAAACTTGGCACCATAGGTTGGGGGGAAATATTAATCGTTGGTATTAATTAAGTACTATCCCAATTCCAAAATAGAAGTACTGAAGCTATAATCTGAGACGAATCGGTGTCATATGGGTCTCATTCGTAGCCAAGTTACCGCCAGCACTGTCACAGCATTGGCTGTGTGCATCTGGATGTTGAAAATGAGACTTTTCTCGCCAAATGCTCGTATCCAGCTCGCCAACTTCCCAACCAGGTTTTTTTCCGCTCCTACTTTTGATGTGTTCTATGACTCCCGGAAGTCGCCTAATTTGCACCTTATTGTTACACTAAGGCTATAATATCAATATTTTCTACCTCATATTATGTGCGATTATACAAGCTAAATTGGAAGGAATATTTCAATTTTATGTCTTATTTTGTAAGGAAAGTAAAGCAAATTAAAATTTCAAAGATATCCTAATCTATACTAATATATAAAGAGAGAGGGGATTTTGTACGTGGAGGGTAATCTTCAGAACCACTGTACCTATTTGAAAAATTCTTTCACTGTTTGAAAGGTACATTATTCCAGATGGACATAGGCTATATATTATGTATATCTAATCAGTAGAAATAAAGTTAGGGGCTTAATCCTAACAATCTCCATTGTTACCGCTACTGTCCTCTACCGCTTTTTGTATCTTTAACGATCCTTAGCGTGGTGCTATCTATACTAATATATATAGAGAGAGGGGATTTTGTACGTGGAGGGTAATCTTCAGAACCACTGTACCTATTTGAAAAATTCTTTCACTGTTTGAAAGGTACATTATTCCAGATGGACATAGGCTATATATTATGTATATCTAATCAGTAGAAATAAAGTTAGGGGCTTCATCCTAACAATTTCCATTGTTACCGCTACTGTCCTCTACCGCTTTTTGTGGCGAAGTCTTCAACGATCCTTAGCGTGGTGCTATCTATACTAATATATAAAGAGAGAGGGGATTTTGTACGTGGAGGGTAATCTTCAGAACCACTGTACCTATTTGAAAAATTCTTTCACTGTTTGAAAGGTACATTATTCCAGATGGACATAGGCTATATATTATGTATATCTAATCAGTAGAAATAAAGTTAGGGGCTTCATCCTAACAATTTCCATTGTTACCGCTACTGTCCTCTACCGCTTTTTGTGGCGAAGTCTTCAACGATCCTTAGCGTGGTGCTATCTATACTAATATATAATGAGAGAGGGGATTTTGTACGTGGAGGTTAATCTTCAGAACCACTGTACCTATTTGAAAAATTCTGTCACTGTTTGAAAGGTACATTATTCCAGATGGACATAGGCTATATATTATGTATATCTAATCAGTAGAAATAAAGTTAGGGGCTTCATCCTAACAATCTCCATTGTTACCGCTACTGTCCTCTACCGCTTTTTGTATCTTTAACGATCCTTAGCGTGGTGCTATCTATACTAATATATAAAGAGAGAGGGGATTTTGTACGTGGAGGGTAATCTTCAGAACCACTGTACCTATTTGAAAAATTCTTTCACTGTTTGAAAGGTACATTATTCCAGATGGACATAGGCTATATATTATGTATATCTAATCAGTAGAAATAAAGTTTGGGGCTTCATCCTAACAATCTCCATTGTTTCTGCTACTGTCCTCTACCGCTTTTTTGTGGCGAAGTCTTCAACGATCCTTAGCGTGGTGCTATCTATACTAATATATAACGAGAGAGGGGATTTTGTACGTTCGAGGGTAATCTTCAGAACCACTGTACCTATTTGAAAAATTCTTTCACTTTTTGTAAGGTACATTATTCCAGATGGACAAAGGCTATATATTATGTATATCTGATCAGTTGAAATAAAGTTTGGAGCTTAATCCTAACAATCTCCATTGTTTCCGCTACTGTCTTCTAGCGCTTTTTGTTCCGAAGATTTCAACGATCCTTATCGTGGTGCTATCGCGGTGGACTTCTGTACTGACGCTAGCGGTTCGAACCCAGCCGTTCTCTGGTAAGCCTTTTACTTTTAAAAATTTATTTTAATTATTAACTAACATAAAATTAATTTAATGTATTATTTAGGTTGTTATTAAGGTAAAAAAAGATTTACAATTTATTGGCTATCAACTGGAAATTTATTGGTATAATATTTTGTTCAACCCGGACAAAGTCGGCACGGGCCGCTAGTATACTATATATATAAGGAACTGTATGAAAGCTATGTGTCACATCTGTCTATTTAATTCAGCCTGTGGATCTTTATTCTTTTTGAACTTTAAACGGCTCAAAACATCTGCTCATGTTATGGAAACTTTGAAGATAATTAGTGAAGTGAGATAAATAAAAATCTAAGAATCAATGTTGCGAACTCATGGATATAAAGAACGAAAATTTTGGCCCCGTCGTTTTCCTATTATACGTGATTTAATTAGTATTGTGTCAGTTTAATGTAATCGATTTTAGTCGATTTAATTCATTAATGATCATTTTTAATATATTTTAACATTTTTTAATACATAATTATTGAATACACATTGCAGCTAATGAGTTATACATTTTGTGAACTCTAGCATTTTTCTTAATGGTTCGGATATAGTGAACCACCGGATAAAGCGAACAAAACCTTTGGTCCCTTGAAGTTCGTTATAACGGGGTTCGACTGTATAAGGATCTGTATGAAAGCTATGTGTCACATCTGTCTATTTAAGTCAGCCTGTGAGTCATTATTCTGTATGAACTCTAAAAGGCTTAAAATATCTGCTCATGTAATGGAAACTTTGAAGATAATTAGAGAAGTGAGATAAATAAAAATCTAAGAATCAATGTAAATAAAGAATAGACGATAGCCTGGAGAGTATGTGTCGAATTTTCTTTTCCCAATCGAACTTCTCAAAGAGCTGAAATGCTTGCAAACATTCTTATTGTGGACGAAAATTCTTTTTGCACTTTCCCTACAACTTAATCTCGAAAACTTACGTATTATAACTTATAGTCTGTTAGTGCCATCTGCCACTTAAAAGGGCGTCACGATTTGAGATATTTGAAAGTTACATCTAAAACTGAGGAATAAAAAAACTTCACGAGTACAAAATACGGTTACAAATATCGTATTCGAAAGATAATACTATTTTATCGTCTGCTGCATTTGGTTCAGTCACTTTAGTGCTAATATCTGCCACCTAAAAAGTCACGAATTTAGATATCTGAAAGTTACCTCTAAAACTAAAAAATGAAAATTTCACGAGTGAGAACAGATTTCTTAATCGAACGCTGATACTGTTGTATCGTCTGCTGTATTCAAGGAATAAAAATATCTCATATATACGCGATAACTGCAACCCTAGAGGGAAAGAAGATGCCAATATAAGCGATAATGTCGCCAACTTGGCGACCCAGTCGTTTCCTTTCTCCCCTCATCCCGAAAATCCTCCGCCTTCCCCTTCTCAGTGTCAAGTATCTCGCTGAGCTGTGCGTTCGTTTGGGATAGTTTCTCTCGCTCGCCTCGCAACGTGCTTGCTTGCCCCTCAAGTCAAACAAAACACTCGTTTATTTTTTGTTTTATTTCTGGATTAATTTATTTTGGAAAAAGCGGGTGTCGCTGGCGTAAAAACGGTGGACAACACACAGAATGAATGCCAGACGGTCACTTTGTGTGCTTTTGTGCTTTATGTTTGTTTCGAAGACTTGGGTGCACGCAGGGACAACTTACCGGCGGAGGCCGCCCCTGAATGCGCCCCTGCCGCCCCCTTTGGAGGAGGAAGAGGTGCCGCAAGAAGGTGAGTACGGTGGTTCCTCCGAACTTTGTCGAATTGTTTTGACACGTTAAAAATACAAAAGGCGTTTTGCTTCATCCAAATTGGAATTTTGATGGTACATAATTGCGATCGGCTCAAGTAGTGTT
Organism: Dolomedes plantarius; assembly: GCA_907164885.2. Classification (NCBI taxonomy): domain Eukaryota; kingdom Metazoa; phylum Arthropoda; class Arachnida; order Araneae; family Dolomedidae; genus Dolomedes; species Dolomedes plantarius. The sequence goes on along the minus strand of OU015503.1, from coordinate 100,072,249 downwards.
GCAGATTTCATCCGATTGGAAGTAAATCAGTATAAAAAAAAAAAAAAAACTAAAATATATTTTAGATAGGTTCGGAATTAAGTTTTTGATGTCTTCATTTGTCTGAAAACTGTTATTCCTTTACTAGGATTTTTATTTATTTTTAATTTTTAAGAAATCACGTAATTTAATAACAGGAATAATTAATATTACTTTATATATACCGCAAAATCTTGACGCACCCATAACTATTCAATATTTTATTTAAAAATTGTACAAATACTTTTTATCATAAATAAAATTTGTAATAAAAATAAACGAAAACGTCAAATTCGGTAGCAAAAAAAAAACTCAAATTTTTAATTCAAAACAAACAATACTCAAGATTTTACGATATATATATATATATATATATATATATGTATATGAAGTTGTGAAATTTCTATTTAATTTATATGAATGAAGTTTTTAACTTTTCGTAACAGCTTCACTATCAAATGATTTTTGAAAATTTTATTTTGATTCGAAATGTGCGAATACGAGTTAGTTTATTTACGGGAGTTTTTAAACCCTTATAGTTATAGACATAACAGAAAAATACCAGCATCTTCCACAAACACATAAATGAATTTTGCTTCCTTAAAGCTTTTATTTATAGACTCTCGTAAGGATTTATATATTTGTTCTTTCGCACATTTCAAACGTAAACAAACAATAAAAAAGAGAGTAGATTTATGAGAAGCAAAATTTCAAATTGGCCCATTTACGTAACATAAAACACAGTTCTGCCATGTTTAGGATAGTTAGGAGTAAGTTCAGTTGGACTATTTTTTGCTGTACAATGACTGTAAATATAGATAAATGTGTTTGAACGTGGGTTAAATTAACGTAGGTATTTTAAATAAGCCCATTTACATAGCATAAAACTCAGTTCTGCCACATTTTATATAGGATAGTTCTGAGTATGTTCAGTTGGACTATTCTTTGCCATACAATGACTGTAAATATCGATAGTGTGTTTGAACGTAGGTTATGTGCTATTTTAACAAACATCGTGGGAGCTGTATGTTTGGGGACTTGAAGAAAACATACTTAAATGGTTAAACAGTATTGGTTCTTGCATTAAGTCGACCATTTGGAATAATGGAATTAGGTAAACGAGGTTGCCTGTATTTGTATATATATGTCAATTGTTAAGCATACCGTAGATATGTCCGTGTACCTAAAGCTTGTTGAATCGAGTATTAAAATTCTTTATTGATAGTTCCAGACATAGACCAGTTCGAATTCGAGGAACTGAAAGCTGAGACGCGCCTGGAAAGCAGAATAAGTTAGGATGAAATTTCTGAACAAAAATGCAGTCGTAATGTAATATTGGTTTAAACAACCGACTCTAAGCTTTTTACTGTAATGCATTATGTACGAATAACTGCGTCAACATCAAATGTTTCACACAGCGGGTCTTATCACAGGCCTGCAGTGAATTGTTTCACCTCTCGTATTTTTTAGTTCTAATGGACTATTTCATCAAGTTAAATGTCTGGTTTTTTTTTTCTTATGAACATGCGGTTTTTTCTTTCAAGGATTCATCGCGTTAAGTCATTTATTGATCATTCGATAAATATAATATTTCGATACAATTAATGAGCACACAAATTTTATATGATGGCCATTTTTGGTACATTTCAATCGTGATTCACGTTGTAATCATGTATTAGCATTTCCTATATGATAAATATTTTACGACTTTATCGCTGGTAAGCCTCGTGAAATTCAAGTGTTTTCGCGTTCTGTTTTACTCTAAATACGCATGAAAATTATCAAAAACTTTACTATACCGTCAACAACAACAAAAAAATATTTAACCATGTCTTTGGAGTAATATAACCGTGTATTTTTTTATTTATTTTTTATTTTCTTACTCTTCATTTGAATGCCGCACATACTTTTTTTAAGCTGGGTATAACCTCCACGTTCATTCATTTTATTTCCGTTTTTCTCCTGAACAAAATTATCGTTTTGCTTTTTCAAGACATCTATTAATTTGAATAAATTGCATTATGACTTCTAATTCTTTATTTTTTTTTAAGGGTTACAAAGCACTGAGGGTAGAAATATTTGCTGTAACCGTAAAAACAGGAAAAGTGCTTAAACTTCCGTTTCAAAGAAAACTGAAACTAATTTGGCCGCGGCAAAAACACAAATGAGCGCACACTGCTACTGGTTTTTCGCATTGTATTTTCCTTTTTGGAGTGTTTCATTTCGAATCGAGAGCGTCTTTTGTTCAGTTTTTTTTTTCTTTCCTCTGGCCTCCTACATCGCATCGATTGTTACATTTGTGTGAAAAGATCCCTGGGTAATATGGTTATTAGAGTTGCGTGGAATATTTTTTTTTTCATTTTTTTTAGCTTCTTTCAACATCTTGGATTGCCTCCAAGTGCTACGATAAAATTGATGATAAAAGCTCACGTGTGACGTGCATATTTAATGCGCATGCTAACTCGATTAAAATCATTGTGTAAAGTGGGAGGGCTTTTCCTACCCTTTTCTGATAGCACGTATTTAGAATTGCACGTTGTTATAAATAATGGATTTTTCATACGTAGTGGAAAATATATGCTAGTTGAAATATACTTCATAATAATTGTACACCTATAATGAATATTGCGTACATAGTGTAAAAATTAAGTTCCAACTGTATTTAGCTTTCACTAAATACAGTTGATCTTCTCTATGGCGACCAGTCACGGTTCCGAAAAAAAAGTGGCCGTTTTGAGGGGTGGCCGTCGAAAAGAGGTTTCTTCCACAACTCCTGGCTCTATGGAGTCTTTGATAGGTTCTGAGCAAAATATGGCCGTTTAGAGGGATGTCCGGCTAGAGAAGTTTCACTGTAGTTATTTACATATTATAAACTAACACGAAAAAAATATTAACGTTAGATTACTTATTAACGTTAGATTACTTATCGTTTGCTTCCCTCTTTTTTTTCAGGTAGTTTCCTCTAATGAAACTTCCACAGGTTATTAACGTTGGATTGCTTATCGTTTGCTTACCTCTTTTTTTGTTTGTTTGTTTGTTGTTGACGCATTTTAGTACGTTTCTGTTTAACTGTTTTACTGCTACTGGGTTTGGCGCGCTGCCAAAATTATAACTCGCGACGCAGGACATTTTCTTTCTCTCTCCGAAGAACCGTTATTGAGGAGCGTAATTCTACGTTAAAAATACATTCCATGACCACGCATGAGTAGCAATGTAAAGAATTTTCAAAAGGAGTTAAAAGGAACAAAATTTCCAATAAGTTTCAGAGTATTGGGCTTCGTTCAGTGTACATCTCTGAAAGGTGTTGACGCCTAACGTTCAGGATGCTGACATCTAATTTTTAAAATATTTTTTTTAACATTTGTATCTACTAAATATCATTTCAGACGATAGTTTCGTCTATCGATCACTGTGTGTTTACGCTTACCTATGAAACACAATACCATTCTGTGTCCCACGTCTAGCGATTTTGTACGGTGCAAGTAGCGTAGACGGCTAGTTATTTACTGCATCTAATAATGTTCTTTCACATCCTCGTAAAAATTAATATCTTATCTGTCGCAGAATTTTTCTCAGTTTTCTTCTTTCTGCGCTCTTCCTCTCTCTAGGCCGAATTACAAAAATAAAAAAAATAAAAATAATAATAATAATAAATAAATAAAATAAATAAAAATAACCTTGTCTGCGATTGTTTAGTGTGGCGACGCGCTGCTTTACATCTCTTCGCGTCTCTAATCTGATTTTAACTCCCGTATCGGAAACTGCCTTATCGCAGCACCGTTCTCAACAAAATTCTCCTCGGGCCGTTTGCAATTGATTTCAACTGCGACCGCGACTGATTGATGTATTGTTTATGTGGGAGCTAATTGAAGGCAGATAAACTTCCAGCTGCTTGCCATAAACATCTGGGTACGGACGGTGGCGCTGGCGGATTTCGAACGATAAGCTTTTCTCACGTCCGCTTTTCTCGAGGCAAGCGCGAACGATTTAAAAGGGACGGGATTTCAAGAATATTTCGCGAGCTCGTTTGATTAATCGTGCAGGAACTACGGGGCATCGTCTGCCAAATCGGTTGCAAGTTGCGAAGCTGAACTTATAAAGGCAGCTTGAAGGGAGAAGCATTTACAATTAGTAATATACAATTTCGTAATGTGCATTAAAATTTGTGATCAGGGCTGATTTAAAGCTAGGCATTCCGTTTGAGGACAAAGACCTACCCCCCCCCCCTCCCTTACAGAATTGGGGGGGGGAGTATTTTTCGTCAAAAAAATTTAAATAATACTTTAAAATTTAAATTATTCAGGTGGAAAATCTGGTATAGTTTGTTTTAAACGCTCATTAATTCTTGGTGGACGCAGTTTATAGAATGAATCGTGTTGCAAGATGCAAAAGTTCAGGCTATCCGAACTTGCCATTTTTATTGGATCACCAGCATTTATGTACACATTTTCTCTATAGGTTAACATTGAGGTGGACGAATCCAAAAGGGTTAGTACACAGCAGCCTTAAGGAGAATCCTTGTCTGCGGTTAAAAATATTTCAAGTCTATTCAAATTTAAATAATTAAAGTGTAGAAATTATGGTTGTGTTCAGTACAGATCTGTGTTCTACAAACCATGATAATTTTATTATAACACTCCACTGCAAAACTAGTTCCAAGTATTCCCGTTTTTAATTATTGTTGTCAGTTGCGGATTTACCAGCAGGCTGAGTAGGCTGGAGCCTAGGGCGGCAAATTTAGTTCATAAATTTTTTATTTCGATTTACAAATTTAAAAAAAAAATTATTATACACACACAAAATAACTGTTAATAATTACTAATAAGGTTGGAATTTTATTGATAGAAAATTGATATGATTGTGGACTAAGATATCAAAATTTAGAGGCGGCAAAAATTGAATAGCCTACAGGCGGCAAATCTGTAAATCTGCCACTGATTGTTGTCAGACTCGCGAATAATATGTCGGCAAAGTTGTCAAAACTCCAGAAAATTTTCCTTTTTCTATACTGTCGCCAAACTCGGAAATCGCCAAAGTTTACAAAGCCCCGAAAATTTTCCAGTTCTATTAATGTTGCTTAAACTCGCAATTTAATCAAGGTCATCAAGGCCTGCAAAAAATCCAATAGTTCTACCCTGATACTATTGTTTACTAAGTTTTATTGTTTACTATTGTTACTAAGTTTTTCCTAATCTGATCGCCTGAAGCGTGGTTGCTAGCGTACGCGTCTTTGGCTGGTTGGCGACAGATATTGACTTCGGGATATCACTTGCATTCATAAGTTTGACACCCCGATGCCAGATGAAGAATCAACTAGATTGTGCTGGGGGATTCTTTTAACGCAATCTCACTTACTATTTTCTACCTCCTCGTCTGTTACGTCCCTTCCAATTTCACGCCAATCTTGAACAGTCAACACCTCGGAAATTCCTCCGAACACGGGCTCCATTGTGACAACCACCTCCCCCCTTTTCGAAGAACATTTGCAAAAAGGGGGGAAGAGCTGTCATTCAACGGGGAAAAACCAGAGTTATTTATTCCCTACCCGACTGCCTGTCTTTGCCTTATCTTGCATTTCCTGCCAAATCCCGTGGTGTTCCTTCTACCCCACACGCCCCCCCTCCTTCTCTTCGAATTTGTACATGTTGCGAGCTGCATTCGAAATGTCCTGAGGAGGGGGTGAGCGAAAAAAAAAAAGGTTATGTCCAAATTTTTAATGGTCACGGTACAGGTACTAAAAAAGTACCTGTACATATGAAAGTATATATAGACATACTTATAGTACATATGAAATGCGGGTACTGCTTTTCGACAGGGATACCTTTATTTACCTTTTTATTTATTTACTAGCTGAATACCCGTGCTTCGCTACGGAGTACATTCAAATTAATCAATGTATGCAATTAATGCCTCCCCAAAAAAACAAAAAGTATATTTATAAAAAAAATCGTAACGGTTATTTTTATGGACAAAATAAAGTAAAAGAAAATATTCAAATTAAATACAACGGTCAATGTATGCAATTAATTTGTATGTTTAATATCCACAAGTAATATTAAAAAGAAAATTTTAAAGTCAAATCCTACTTAGGTCAACAAAGAAAAATTTTATTTTGGTTACTTTTTGGCGGGGAATTGCACTGATATTGGCTCGATTCTGTGAACACCATTATTGCGGAGAATTTTTTTTTCTCCCATATAAAACTAAAATTAATTAATTAAATTTAATTAATGAATTAATATTTGAAAAAACTGTGTTAACATCAAGTGCCATCCACTACAAGTTTAAAAAAAATGTATTGAACTTGAGTGGATGAATAAAAAGTATTTTATTAAAGATTGAAAATTTGAACAAGATATATATAAATATAGGGAGAGTGTGAACTAATAGTAGGAATTGAATAAAACATATGAATTTGAATTAAATTCTTAAAAAACTTCCATCTCAATGAGTCTAGTGGTTAAATTTTATCTTTTACCGTATTTTAATATTTTTTTTTTGCCAAATTATTTCGTTTTTATGCACGTGACGCAAAATTAATTTAAAGTATCACAAAAAGAAAAGAAACCACGTGATCAGCATTTAATAGATACAATTCTAAAAATTCACATTTAAAAATTCACCAAAAATCAGAAAATGGAGGTAAAGATTCGTAAAAGATTTCATTTTAAAGGAATTTTTATGATCTTTCTCGTGATATAAATGTTATAACCCTCAGATTATTATTTTAAATGCAAACTTTAAAGAATGTTACAAAAAAGCTTAAAAATTTAATTTTAAAAAATCTAAAAAAAATTTTTCAAAAATCTTTCTCAGTGCACCCCTACACTATAAGAAGAATTGCCATACAAAATTTCAGCCCTTTAGGTCCAGCGGTTTGGTCTGTACGTTATCTGTCAGTCAGTCAGTTACGGAACTGTTTTATATATAGATTATGTCTTGTGTTCTCTATAAAGTGATTGTGATCTCTATTATAGTGATTCCATTCACATGAAGGTGATTTTTTTGAGGCGGCACATCAGTTGACCTTACAATTCTGATTTTACGCTATGGTGATTTCCTCGTCGATGCTTTTTCTAATCGGAAATTAATATAAATACATATTTTAAAATTGTTTTTTAACGTAGAAATATTTGTAAAAAATGAAGAGTAAGAGAGAACTGAAGTAGAAATTCGAATAGTTTTTATATTAATCCTAAAATATTGATTTTAGTAATTAATTGTTTACAGGGCGTTAAACTATTGATGTCTATAAGAATTTACGTTTTTCGGAAAACGGACATTTTAAATAATTAGTTTCAGCTTAAAAAAAAAAATAAAAATCAAAGATATACATTTGCCTGTATTTAATTAAAACAGTACCAGAAGGAATTTCCCCCCATAGCTTAACATGGGGTTCGAAGACCATGCGTTTGCCGAACATTTGATGCGCCGCCTTAACGAATGAATTGATCCATTTTTCAAATAAATGATCCAATATTGTTTCAGAGGCAAGGTTCTTGATTACATCGATTTACTTAGATTGGAACATGCCAAATAAATCGTTCGTTCTTTGATTTGTCCTTAAATCGGAAAATTTAAAGTACTGTTGCTTAATATTGAGAAAGATGTTTAGTAAATGAACATTAGTTATTATTACTTTCAGGTAGCAAAATAAATTTTCAATCAGTTTATATATATATATATATATATATATATATATATATATATATATATATATATAAATAATGGGTGTGTCATATCTTGGTATGAAAGCATTTAACTAGTTATGATTTACGATGCCTTCTTAAATTGTTCTAAAATATGTAGATAGTAACGGAAAGAAATATTCATTCTTTATACTAAAATACATTGAATTATTGACCAGTATTTCTATATCATAATATTTAAATCACTTTTATTTCATTAATTCCAAGATTTAAACTGACGATGTCGTGAAAACTTATGTATGACTCCTGTTCTTTACGGAATTCTTAAAAAAAAAAAAAGCAATTTTCTAAATTAAGATAAATCTTTATATCATGAAAAATTATCTCTAAAAGAAATAAGAGAACTCTTGTTTGCATGGAACCAAGAATGGTGTAATGCATCAATGAATATTAGCGAGTTCTGTAAAGAAAAGAAAAAAGAACAGATTAATTTTAATATTTTACTAGAATTTTTCGTCTAATAAAAGATGAAAGTTAGATGCATTTGCGAGTTTTATATTTTCTCCTGTGCTACTATGCAATTAATAAAAGCTCATGTGGACATATCATCTATTTTCGTGCAAGATATCGTGTTCGAAATTTTTTTCTTCTTTCTGTCTTGGATTCAGGCGATATTTTTCATTCTTTCACCATAAATATCTTTAATCGTGTCTCATTTCAGAACTACCTTCCTTTCCCTGGTAAAATTTTACTATTAGTCACGGAATTTCAAAAATGAATCATATATCCTGCCGGTTATGACATTACGATAGTGAAATCATCTGATCTCATTTCTTATATTTTATTATTATTTTATTTGTGATTAATTTAAAGTCGACACTGAAAATAAATATTTGCTTTTTGTTCCCCCCCCCCCCCGCAAACGATTTCCACGTTTTTAAGATTTCGTCGAAATTCTCAGTATGTGTGTTCCCTTGTTATGCAATTCCATTTGGCTTAGTGAAATTTTTAAGGGACATTGTCTGTAACCGTAACTGATTAATTTGAATCAACACTGGAAATAAATCTTTTCTTTTTATATTTTCCGCAGACGATTTCCAAGGTTTTTATTTTATTTTTTTATTTTTATGTTCCCATGTTAAAGAAATATTTAGGTACATTTGTCTGTAACAGTAACTGATTAATTGAGCAGCTCACCTGCCAAATCGGGAACTGTTTTTCAAAATTCCTCTGAAAAAATGAATTCAAATACACATTGTAGAATATATTATTGCAGCTGTAGCTTTTATCTGACGACATATAAAATCTATAAGATAGAATATACTTAGGGTAATCGTTATTAAAACTTTTGCGTGACTGAGGGACTTGGCGATTTGGCGAGTTTTTTTTTCTTTTTTTTTTTTAAAGCAGTTAGACTGTAACAGACATATTTTTTTTTTTGTGATGAAACAACACTAAACTATTTATCGTTATCACTTGCTTCTTCATTTCAATTGCATTATTGCAACAATCTACATTAGAGTATAGACTTAACTCGACTGGCCTCTGAAAATTTCAAAAAATTCAAAAACGAGGACTTAACCGATTTGACTTGAGAATGGCTCGATTAAAAGTCAACGCTAAAAATAAATATTTGCTTATCTCCCTCCCGCAAACGATTTTCAGGTTTGTAAGATTTCATCGTTGTTCTCAGTATGCATGTTCTCATGTTATCCAATTCCATTTGGTTTAGGGAAATATTTTAGCGATATTTGTCTGCGACCGTAACTCTGATTTGGGCGGAATTCCTTTGTGGCTGCCCTCTCGCACAATGGCCGTCTATCTGATATTATGGGCACAATTACATTTATAGGGTCGTTATTCGGTTTGGGAGGTGACAGGTCATCTCTCGTCAACCTTGTAATTTATTTCCTTCTCAGCTTTATCTTCTGCTCGCTACGATAGCGTTCAGTGTTCTCCCGATATATATATATTTTTTTTCCCGACGGAGGGAGAGAAAAAAAAGAAAAGAAAAATCGCTTGCGATATGAAACACTGCCAACTTCTGATATTGATCCTTTAAATAAAACTCCAATCCTTGTATCTGTATCTGTATAAATAAATCTGGAAAATTTTATTTGGTTTTGAAATTAGAGAAGAAAATACATTCCGGAATCTTAAATGTAGACGAAAGTAAAAAAAAAAAAAAAAATTATTTCGTTTTCAATTTTATTTTGCCTGCGAGGGACAAAAATGTATTTTTGGATTTTGGCGTAATTATTTATATATGCAATGGAATAAGGAAATGCATGACAGTATATTAAGCAATATTATAAAACTTCTTTTTAAAATTTATTTTCAGAGATTTATTTGAAAAACCCAGTGGTCGTACACTTTAGGAGTTAACCTCTCTTTAAGGGTTAGTATGGGCAAAAACATTTATTATTTCCATCAAAGATATGGGAAAAAAATTAATGACAAAGTTGTACAAGGTTTCATAATTTGTTTTACACATTTTTGAGGCAGTACATAAATAATATTAATAAAATAGTTCTATCAGTAAAATACAGAGTTCGAATCCTGCTCCTCGCAGACGATCGTTACAGTGGTGCCCAACCGTTAAAAACAGCTGCAATGGACCATTGGGAGACGTATAACAAATATTCATGCGGAACAAAACTATTTGAAGGCAACGACCAACATCCTTTTGTCGTTGTCCTAAAAAGGAATGAGGAAACATGTGAGGATCGGAAATCCTAAAATAGCAATACCTCGATCGCCGCAATCGCTCAGTTGTTAGACTACCAGCCTCGATGTTTGGAGATATAGGTTCGAAACCCGACCCTATCGCCGCAGTCTTTATACATTTGTTTGAAAGTAGAATATGGAGAGGAAACATGGACCTCTCTTTACGAACCTTCGATTTTCGATCTCGCACGTTTTTGCGAACCCCCAAATTGAGAACTGTTCTAACTTTTAAAGGGTGCATTCTGTCTACACACTCCCTCTTTATACTGAGAAATAACAATGAGGATACCTTTGCCTTGAAATTTGAAGAAGTAAATCATCTGTACAGTCGAGTCTGAACGCTAGCGGTTTGATAGACAGAGAGGGCCCAACTCTTTCTTCACTAGTAGAGGCTAGACGGGAGCTTCCCGGAATGGATCGCTTTATTGTCCAGGTGTTTCTTTGCACACCGTTCTCTCAAGTTTTATTTGAAACACTTCGTCTTCCAAACATTGTTGCCTAGAAAGATACGCGTTTGTTTATCCGTTGGCGATAGACACACAATTTTGGCGGGAGCCAGTACACAGTCTTTCCCGAAACATGCTGAAAGAAGTTTGGGATGCCAAACAATGATTCTCTGCTGGCGATCTTTATAGGGCGTATATAAAGACCCCTTAGAGATAGTTTGTTGAATAATACTTTGTTAGGAGGACACCAAACCGAGAATTTTTTAACGTAGGATTACATCCCTTCATTACGTTCCTCCAGAAAGCAAAATTTCAGATGTCCTGCGTCGCGAGATAAAATTTTGGCAGCGCTCCAAACCAAGTCTGTATCACTTGGGCAAGTACAGTGACGTAGCGAACATAACTGACGCCCGGGGCACGATACCTTTTTGGCGCCCCCACCTCTTCCCGAAAAACATATAGTAATATAATATATAGAATTAGTGAAAAAGACTATTTAGTGCCCCTGTGCAAGTGGCGCCGGGGGCATGATAGAGCCCCTTGCCCACCCCTCGCTACGCCACTGGGCAAGTAGTAAACAGTTAAACAGAAAAAGTACCAAAATGCTTCAAAATTTTAACATATATACAGTGGAATCTCGATCCATCGTTTTCCCGTATGTGTCGTTTATACACACCAGGTGGACAAAAAGTCCGTATAAACTTTAAAAATTCATAAAAAACCAAAATGAAAAAAGGTTTGCAGGGTTAGCATCGCTATGTCACGGGATTTGTTTTGGAAAAAAATAACTCAAAAAACAGCCGACAGGGGGCGTTGACTTACACAAGTCAAAGAAAAGATACGCAAATAACGAAAAGAATGCTTCTAAATCGTTTATTACAGCTGTACTGTAGTAGGTGTTCCACATGACCCCCACCACAGGTGATAAGGCATTGCAGGCTAGTCACAAATCCAGCAACGGCAGAGTGCAGCAGGTCCGGATGTATACATGACAACTCTCGGCGGATCGCGGAACAACGGTGAACTAGTTGTGGATTAGGAGCGCACGTTCTGATAACCGTCTGATTTGCATATTTCCACAGAATTCGCTCGTACCATACATGTCGGCTGTTTTTTGAGTTTTTTTTCCTGTCTTAAAAAGATTCCCGTGACCTAGCGATGCTAACCCTGCAAACTTTTTTATTTTTGTTATTTTTCCGGTTTTTATGCATTTTTAAAGTTTATCCGGAATTTTTGCCCACCCGATATATATATATATATATATATATATATATATATATATATATATATATATATATATATATATATAACACATACATACAAAAGATGTAATCAACGATAAGTAATCCTACGTTAATAACCCATGGTAGTTTCGTTAGAAGAGACTACCTGAAATGTTTTTTTTAATTGTACTCCGTAATAGAGAAAGAAAATTTTCACCTTGGGGCATTTAAAAAAAAAATATGCAAATAGTATTTTAAAATTGAAATTATCCGGGAAAAAATCTGTTCTAGTGTGTTTTAAACTCTCCTAAATTCCTGCGATGGAGGAAATTTACAAAAATGAATCGTGGTGCAAGGTGCAGAAAAGCCTTTTTTATTGGATTACCAGCATTTATGTAGCTGTCAATAGTAGACACATTTTCTCCATAGGTTAACACTGAGACGAGCGAATCCAATCGGGTTAGTACAAAGCAGCCTTAACAGTGATCTGAGAAAAAAAATCCAACAGGGCCAAAACAACACCTCCTATATCGGATATAGGGGGTGTTGGCCAAAACCGAACAGCCGATAGAGAAGGCTCTCATTTCTTGTTTGGGCGTCGATTCCCTACTGGAAGACAATCAATCGAGCATTTGTCACGCGGAAGATTCGGAAATGAAAATCCGAAATTTAACGTCCTTTAAACGAAAGAATTAAAAGTATGCAACCCCCAGTCGGGTAGGAACAGGAAACTCAGCATTTTCCTGAGCGCCAGCCACTCCAGCGAAAGAGAGAAAAATCCAAGCCATTATCTATCATCCCTAATTTGCAAGCCACAACATATTACCCCCGCCTTTAACAAATCACCCTCTGCTATTTCCCGCGCTCTACAACAATGTTCCGAACGCTTCCTAAAATTCTGGACTAAAAGCTTGCAAGTTTTCGGGTTGCAGAGCTGAGTTATTTATTCCTTTCCGCGTCACTCTGTCTTTGTTATCTGGCGTTTCCCGCCATATCCCTCCCCCCCTCCCTCCTCCACGCGCACACACACACACACTCTTCCACCCCCCCTTCTCTCCTGGACGCTGTTCCTTTCTAGAAGGAGAGGGACGAGACCGTTGTGACACTTTTTCAATACACCGTGATACTGAAAGAACCTTGGGAAGTAAGGTCTCCCCCCCACAATTCTGACACTCCCCCTCTCCTCGGGGCACGTGTCCCTTGTTATCCCGTGGGGTGGTTGGAAGTTGGGAGGTCGTTATGGAAAAGGAATGGACCTGGTAACGAAACTCTGAAGATTATTTTTTTTGCTGTTGGCATTAGCTCTATTAAAACTGGCTGAAAAATCGTCTGCTGCAATAACGACGAGGAGTCCCAAGAATTCAGCAGATTTTTCTTTTTTCTTAATCGATTTTATGATTTTTGAAACATAATATATTTCTAAATGAGGAATTTTATTTTTGTGTTAAGTAGTTCGTATGTACGAATTTTCCCCATAAATGCAACTGAAAAAGCTTTTATAGTGTTCCCCAAGAGAAAATAACAAACAAACTCATTGATGCTAAAAATCGAACATAAAATTTTGTTAGTCATAAAACTGGGGATTATAGTGGTTCGCTATCGATTGACCGAGATTTTGTTCCAAGTTTACCTTCAAAATATCTTTATCTAGGTGTGTGTATTATTCATACAGTGTAAATATTATTTAGTTTATTAAACAGTTGTTATTTATGTTAGCATTTTCCTTTATAAAAATTGGTTTGAAGTGTTAGTTCAAAATCTCCTTGGCAATCAATCTATTTGCAACGAGGAATATTTAAAGTATTAAATATAAACCTTACCCATCTTACCGTATATCGCCATTTTTAGCAGAAAAAAAATTCAATCTCCAAAGCAACGATTTACAGCAACTTCCGATAAAACTAGAATTGTTGAGAAAGTCTAAGTAATTTTTTTTACAGTCGCTCCTAGCGATGTCAAGTAATGTAAGATGCTGCTTATTATTATTATTATTTTTTTTTGTTTTGAATAATTTTTGTTTCTAAAAAAATTTACTGATCAGAATCGTACCGTTGCTGTAGAACGATGTTGCTGAATTAGAGTTATTACTCTTATTCATGCTTTGAAATTGGCTCAACTTTATCTGTCAAACGAGATCTCGAAACTCGCCAATATCCTGCACTCCGCCAAACAATTTGCACAGATTATGCAAATAAAACAGGCGATGATTTTTCTTTTTTTCAAAGTTCAGAACTGTTCATCCAGGAAACATTTACTGCGTGTCATGAAATTTAAGGCAACTTAATACACATGTAGCGTACTTGTCATACAACACAAATGGCTATTTAAATAACTCAGAGGCGATTATTACGTTTTATTCCGAGACTGCTTTTCCAGTCTCCATTCTTTAAATGTTCGATTCTATTTCCGATGCAAAAATGACATCCTCCCAGCCGTCCCCTTCCCTTCTTCGAACCGTTTACGGGTTGAATAATGCGAGCATTAAAGAACAAAAAGCAGCAGCGAAAGAAAAATAGACAGCCTGTCAAAGTGCGCACGTGGCGAAAATGGCAAAATTCGATTTTAGATTTCATTGTCGCGCCAAAATATCGATAATTTTCCTCGTTTTTACCTTTATTTTTATTTTAATCGTTATTAGCTTCACGGCAGCTGTTATCGTCTGCTCCCTAAACTGATCGTTCCCCTCTTTTTTTTTTTTCGTCCGTATGAAATAAAATTATTTGGTAAAAATTTTTGTATTAATCACATTTTCTTGATTTATTGCACTTCTTGAATAGAATAAAACTGTCAGATTTTTTTTACGTCATTGTTTGGCATTTTTTGACTGGTATGTGACATCCGCGTTGCTTGGTTGTTTTAAAGCGCTGACTGATAATACGAGATATCTCTGAAAATTCTCGTGCAGTCATTTTGTTTTGTATAAGACAAAAGGAAATGACTAGGAAATACTTGAAATAAAAGAGAAATTCAAATGGGCATAAGAAACAGCATAAGAATATAAAACAGCATAAGAATTAAAAATAGCTAACTACTCAGGAACGTATTTGTATGTGACGAATGCATAAGAATAATTTTTTCATCGACTGAAAGAATCTGTTGGAAATTATTGAGAAATTTGCATATCAATTTATACATTTCGCAACTATTTTGAAAACTTGTTATAGATTTCCATACAATAGAATTCCAGGTGAGTAGGGGTTTCTCGCTAGAAAACTGCTATTTCAAAAAACAAAAAGAAAACAAAAAATTGAATTCTTGTTTCTGCTTATAAAAGTAGGCTAATGTAGGTAAATTTTCATGATCATTGTTCAAACTCGTGACCTCAGTTGTCGAGAAGGGCGTGGTCATCAACGAAGTTGACATTTTTATGAATATTGCACCGAGAATTTATTTGTGTTTGTGCGTACATATTCTACGCTGTATATTCTGTTTTCCAGAATTAGAAAACTAGAGGGTTACATAATTTTGTTTCACTTTTGTGCACATCAGAATAGTTTCAAAATAATCTGACGTTAAAATTAATAATAATTAAATTTGTAGAATTTTAAATTGCTCTAAAGATTAAAAACAATTCTTTTTTTAGAGCAATTTTTGCTTTAGGGAAAATACTGTCAGATTTTTTACTTAAAATTAAAAATAGGGAAGACAGATTTATGAAAACTGCGTAAAGGAACGCTGTGTAAAATACCTTAGAGATATACCTTGCAAGGGTTTAATCTTTTAAAGCTGGCAGCGCGTGAAAAATTCTATTTCGAGGGAAATAGGCTAAAATTAGAGATGTATTAGCAGGGTGCTCTGTACAGTACGACCTAAAAAAAAAAATGTTCTAATCAACGTAGAAACTTCCTAAACTCAGTGTCTATTTTCTATATTCTTCCAGTCGATTAAAAATTATGACTGTCATGTTTATTTTGAAATAAAAAAACAAAAGAAAAATCCCAAACTACTCCAAACGATTAAAATAAAGAAATTCTATTATAGAATTTCCTTAGATTCTTGTCTGTAAGATCAACAGCGAATGATGAATTTATTGTGTGACTAATAGCTATGTGACAGCTTTTGTTTTGTCTTCTGTCTGCGATATGCGTATAAATTAATTGAAACTTCCAGATTTAATATTTCTGTACCTCCCCAGTCAGTAATAGACCCAAAATTCGGAAAATAAATCAAACCGATAAAATTTAGCCGTTAATCTATTTCACGTTCAGTTGAAAGTGGAAATCACTATTCAGTCTGAGATAGTTTCCAGAATCGTTTAATTTAAACTCTTTCTTTCCATTCGGTGATAAAACGGCGAAGTCTGCTTGTTGAATGATTATTTCTGGCCCGTAGAACCATTACTTTGATTGGTGAGGCTTATCAAACGAGAAATTTAACTGCTCAGACGACTTTCCATTTCGTTTTGAGTAGGAAATAAATTATATTTCAATATTCTGTAAATAATATCAGCTGTGTATAAATCATCTATTATTACTCAAAAATTTTAATAGAAATAAATGATGTTGAATACGAATTTTGAAAAAAAGTTTAAAGTTTTATTGATATAATAAAAAAAAAACAGATGATTGGTTTGGCTTATGAAACGAGGAATTTGACTGCGCAGACGACTTTTCTAAATAGAAAATAAATTATATTTCAATATCCTGTAAATAATAATAGTTGTGTATAATTTATCTATTACTATCAAAAAATATTAATAGAAATAAATTACGTTGAATACAGATTTAAGTAGTTTAAAGTTTTATTGATATAACCATAAAGGGGAAAAAAAAATAGATGATTGGTTAGGCTTATCAAACCAGGAATTGGACCTTGCAGACGACTTTTTTTTACATCTAAGTAGGAAATAAAATATATTTCAATTTTCTGTTAATATCATTTGTACAGAAATCGTATATCATTGATAAATAAAGTTTAGTAGAAATAAACTATAGTTATTTGGGTGTAATGTAAGTGATGATGTTTTTCACTTTTTTTTTTAATCCTAAGAAAATATCCCAGTTATTGATAACATTACATTAGAAAATTTCCATCTTTCTTTGGTTTTATGACTTTAGATGTCATAGTTTACATTTCATTTGGTAATTTGAGGAATTTAAAATATTGACTGTGAATATAGTTTTAAAAATAGCGTTCGTATATTCGCTGATCAATAAAAATGTTTAATTTAGTACTAGGTATGAAAGCAAAGAAAAAGGAGGCAGTGTTTTCGTTTATTGCAAGTGTAGAAATCATCTTTTATTGTTGAATAAAGTATAGAAGAAGTAAATTGCTTTGAATAAGGGTATAAAGTAATTGATGTAGAATTTTTCGTTTTTATTTTTTAATCCTAAAGCTAATGAAAGAAACTATTGAAGTTATCACAAAAAAATTAGAATATTAGCAGATTTTATTTATGCCCTTAGATGTCATAGTTCATGTAAGGAATGCATGGTAGTTGATATACATCTCATCTCATCTCCAACGTACCAGGCAGCCAAGAATCTAGGTTTCTTTCTTGTTATAGCTTCAGCGTAGCTTAACAGACAATTATGAAGGTAAATTAAAATATGTTTCATTCAATGAAAGATATAACATTATTTGATCGTTTGCTGGTTGTTACCTCGTGAAGTTATCAGCTGATGTGAGAATAGGCTGAACTGATGAGAGCGATCCTAATAAATTTAGGACGGATACGGATAAATTACTGATACGGATAAATTTAGGTAGAAATTGTCGACCCATGGTTGGAATGCTGGAGAAAAATTCAATTGTTTTCATTTAAAAAAAAAAGCTTTAGGCGGTGCATTAATTGACTTTGAAGATTTTCAATATCCATATGAAGCTATGAAGAGTCCCCCCCCCCCCCCCAGAGGTATTTTCCTATTGATATATTAAACAAAGGCATATTTTTTAATTCTGTTTTGCATAAGGGGCTGTTCACACTACGTCCGTTAGCGTCAACGTTACTCGTATTGAAATATATTTAACCAGTTACAAACCTCCAAACGATTAGCCACGAAATTGCCATGGTCTCTGATTGGCTTAAAATGTCAATGCTAGTGACGCTGACCGCTGGCGGACGCAGTGGGAACGGGTCTTTGGACGGTAGACGCTAAAATAAAGAATGCACGTGGTATTTAAAATTTTTTACAGGGTGTTTAAAAAAAAATTACATTAAAATAAAAACATTTTCGAAACACTCGAGCACTGCAATAAAGATCCTTTTCCACGTTCAGAAAGCAGAACCTAAAAATATATCTTTACTAATCTGTGATTAGAAAGAAAAAAAACTGAATTTCTCCATAGCTTAAAACGGGGTTTGAACAGACTTCAGATATGAAGTTAAAAATTTGATTTCTCTAGGAAATCAAATCGCTTATCTATTAAAACAGGGTGCATACCAGTGTCGCCAACTTGGGAGTTTTCCCCCTAAATTTGGGGATAAGTCAGATGAAAAGGGGTGTTTGTAGGGACCACATTTTTTAGGGGAATTTTGTGGGGGTGAACAGTTTTTAGTATTTTGTACAATCGAGACGCGTTTTTTTTTATTAGATTATAAGTTCCATACATATGTCAAATGTAAATAAACCTCCATTTCATTATGTAAGTGTGAATTTTCTGTTTATTTCAATTTATCTCTCAAACAGGATGCCCATTTGGAACCAGAATTTCTTTTAGGAAGGTCTAGGGGTATCTTAAGTTTGTGTTAGGGAGAAACAGGGGGATTTCGAGATGGCGCTAGGGCGGCTAGGGGGAGGCGCTTCGTAGAGGTTGGCGACACTGGTGCGTACTGGTTAGTACACACATTATCTATATGTAAAAACAGTTCCGTAACTGACTGACTGACAGATAACGCACAGACCAAACTGCTGGACTTAAAGGGCTGAAATTTTGCATGGCGATTCTTCTTATAGTGTAGGGGTGCACTGAGAAAAAGTTTTGAAAAATTCTTCTTAGATTTTAAAAAGTTAAATTTTAAGCTGTTTTTGTAACTTTTTTTTAAAGTTTGCATTTAAAATAATAATTTGAGGTTTATAAAATTTACATCAAGAGAAAGATCATAAAAATTTCTTCAAAATGAAATCTATTTCGAATCTTTACCTCCATTTTCTGATTTTTGGTGAATTTTTAAAAGATAAATATTTAGAATTTAATTTATTGAATGTTGATGACGTGGTTTATTTTCTTTTTGTGATACTTTAAACTAATTTTGCGTCACGTGCATAACAACGAAAAAAATTGGCAAAAAATATTAAAATACGGTAAAAGATAAAATTTAACCACTAGACTAATTGAGGTGGAAGTTTTTTAAGAATTTAATTCAAATTCATATCTTTTATGGATATTAAACATACAAATTAATTGCATACATTGACCGTTGTATTTAATTTGAATGTACTCTGTAGCGAAGCACGGGTATTCAGTTAGTTTATATATATAATATGTATGTGTATTTGTGTATGTATGTGGGATATATATATATATATATATATATGAATTAACAGGTGCTTTCCCGCACGAATAATTTTAACTGTGTAGAGTACACGAAACACGACAATATAGACGTGGCCAGAGTGGTAATACTTCTAGTAGACCGGTACAGGAGATGGATTCAGACATAAACACTAGAGGAAAGAACAGGAACACGGTGAACACTTGAAATATTTTATTCCATGGAATCAAACTTCAAGACATCAGAGAAGATACACAGCTATACATAGTTCAACGAATTGGCACAAGCTGACGACATGATGTTTGACAATAATGGCAACGAACAGCCCATAGCTGCCCAGGCTTGAGTATCGAATACGATTACATCCTAATATATTTTGGAGCAGTAGGCGGACAGCGAGCAAGGAAGTAATGAAACAGCGCCAAATAAGTAGAGAGCGCGAAAATGCTCAGTCTCGCTTTTTTATGCGGAGTAACTTCTGATTTTGCCGCTAGGCTTAGAATTCTTTTAATTGGTTGACCCCGATCACGTGGTATTTCTTCAAAGGGGGATCGAGATCACGGAAGTCTAAAAATAACTTTACTGCGCATGCGTTAAAGAGAATATTAGGTTATTTCGATTTTCGATTTCGTTTTTGAAATAGGGCTGGGATTTATTGAGGAAAAATTAAGATACGCGTTAGATATAGGACAGTTAATATTAGTGGGGCGTTATTATTACACACACATATATATATACTTATATATATATATATATATAATATATATAATATATACACTTATATATATATATATATATATATATATATATATATATATATATATATATATATATATATATATATATATACACATAAGTGTGTGTATCAAAAATCATCGAAATTTTAACTGAACCTCTTCCTGAACCCCGTCAGTTGCAAATGTGGCTTATGAGTGCTGTTGTGCCAAACTCAGCGCACCTGCCCCGTTCATGGTTGCCACGTCGCATGTATGCGTGCGAAATAGCAAATTTCTGCGTGCCAAGTTGAGCTACTTCGCTACTACTGTTTTCCCCCTCTTTTGCTTATTCGCCGCTCTCCGCCCGCCATTAGAAAAGCCAGAGAAGCGAAAATTTAATATTTTCGCCCGCCGAAATATAGGCGCGGAGAGCATATTGTTTTTGTAATGGTGTTCTAACGCGGGGGCTACAACTTAACATGTTCCCCCTACCCCAACCCCTTACTTTTTATCTTTTGCGGGTTTTTTTTTCTCCGCGGAACGTTTTTCTTTTCCATAAAAGAAGAAAAAAAAAAACCTCCCGTTTTCCTTTTTAATATGTCGGGTTCTAAGTACTGGAATTTAATTTTTTTTTTTTTTTTTTAATATTTATATATTTTTTCACTTCAGTTTTTTTAAATTTTAAACTTGTTGAAATCGATTGTTGTACGATTCGAATCCTCTCCCGAAAATAAAGTCGGAACGAGTAATTTTTGCTCGGGTAGCGGAAATGGCGCTTGTTTGAGTGTTGCGTTTCTGCGCGGGGATTGTGTCCCCGTCGAACGTTGTGACCTTTTAGAAAATGCGATATTTGGAATTTATTCCCCTCGCCCCGCCCCCCTCCCCTTGGTCTGCTGGAAGCAGAGAATTCATTTTCTGCTCTGCTTAACAAGAGACAAAATGCCGTAGAAACTTGCAGTGGTGGTGAAATACAGTAAGATATATGAGCCATTCGCAAGTCATATTGATCAATTCCAGTTTTTGGAATTTTTTTAAATATTTGTGTCAAAGCACTTGATTGACTCTTAACTATTTATATTCGTAATAAATAGAGTTAATCGATTTGGTAAGTGCGGCTCATAAGAGAAAAGTGAATCATAGTTGTTATATTCTGAGTTTAAACGACGAAGAAGTGTGTATACTTATTCCCTTAACGTTGTTGAGGTCTCATAAATGTCAAGAAAAGGAAGTCTTTTGCCATATTGTTTGTTACCACAGATTTAACATATTTTGACTAGATTTTGTTTGATTGTTTGTGAACGAAACAAGCAAGTTTGCGGCAAAATTTTCTCGCCAAGTAGCCAATCCTGTAAGCGAAATCTCTATTATGTAGTGTATTTAAAGGAAAAAAAAATCCTTCAATCTGAGTTGATGATCATTAGAAACATTTTCTCTATAGGTTAACACTGAGCTTAGTGCATCCCATAGGGCAGCATTAATATATTTTTACTAGATTTTGTTTCCTTTTTGTGAACGACACAAGCAAGTTTGCGGTAAAATTTTCTCGCCAAGTAGCCAATCCTGTAAGTTAATCTCTATTACGAAGTATAATTAAATAAAGAAAAAGAACCCTTCAATCTGAGTCGATGATCATTAGAAACATTTTCTCTATAGGTTAACACTTACCTGAGTGCATCCAATAGGGCAGCATTAGTATATTTTTACTAGATTTTGTTTCCTTGTTTGTCAATCAAACAAGCGAATTTGCGGAAAAATTTTTTGCCAAGTAGCCAATCCTGTAAGTTAAATGTGTATTACGCAGAACAATTAGATAATGAAAAAGAATCCTTCAATCTGAGCCGATGATCACTGGAAACATTTTCTCTATAGGTTAACACTTAGCTGAATGCATCCAATAGGGCAGCATTAATATATTTTTACTAGATTTTGTGTCCTTGTTTGTCAAACAAACAAGCTAATTTGCAGAAATATTTTCTCGCCAAGAGAAGGATTTTCTCGCTCGGAGAACAATTTAAAAAAAGAAAAACCCTAAAAGTCGACAATCAATGGAAGAATTTTCTCCATAGGTTAACACTGAGCTGAGCGAATCCGTTAGGACGCCTCACTTTTCGCAGACGACTTTTTCGAAGCGCATGTATTCCTTTTGGATCCTCAAAATTAACTTCCAGAAGGAATAAACTTTTCAATTGTGAATGTTTACGGAAGAAAATATAAAGAACCTCTGGAGTCATAAACACTAAAAAAAAAAAAAATGATAAAATTTAGAAAAGAAAGGGTGGCAGCAGGAAAATGTTTTTTTTTTATAACATCTCGCCACATGTACTCTAGTGACACATGCGCGGTTTTCTTTCTGCGAACCACTCTCGCCGCTTGGCCTCAGTCATTTTCTGAACCCATTTGCCGTTATCAGATGGAGCGCCGAGATTGCTTGCTCATGGGTGGCGCAAAGATTCCACCGGCCGATAAAAAGGGGTGACAGAGAGATGGAGAGCCTCTCTGGGCACGAGAATAAGGAAGGATTATAAGCAGACGATTGTGTGTGTAATTTTGTTTGAGGATATAACACCGGCGTATCTGCGACTTAAACCCTTCCATCTTGGAATTGGGTTGGCGAAATGAAGCTCCCTTTACGGTTCTTCGAAATTTTTGCCTTTTGGTTTCTTTATGTTATTGAAGAAATTTAAATAAAAATTTCGGGTAAGAAATGTGATCGGAAGCAAATTATGTCGGCAATATTGACAAAGAGTTGTTAGTAGTCAACGGTTAACTTTTGTTAGTCTTGTTTAGGTTTTCTATTTCAACTTACATATGTGTGTGTGTGTGTGTGTATACTCGCTGAAAACCCGTACTTCGCTACGAAGTACATTCAAATTAAATACAACGGTCAATGTATGCAATTAATGCAAAAAAAAAAAAAAAAGACAAAAACATATTTATAAAGAAATCGCAACGGATATTTTTATAGACAAAATAATGTGGAAGAAAATATTCAAATTAAATCTAATAGAACATACTAAAGAATATAGTACAGTTTGAGAAACATTTCTTTTACTGTATTTTAATATTTTTTTGGATAATGTCCAATCGTCTGCCGCATTAGAAAGAAAAAAAAAAAATTTGTCAAATTATTTCGTTGTTATGCACGTGACGATAAATTCATTTAAAGTATCACGAAAAGAAACCACATGATCAGCATTTAATAAATAAAATTCTAAAAATTAATCTTTAAAAATTCCCCAAAAATTAGAAAATGGAGGCAAAGATTCGAAAAAGATTTCATTTTAAAGGACTTTTTAGGATCTTTCTCGTGATATAAATTAAACCTCCAATTATTATTTTAAATGCAAACTTTAAAGAATGTTTCAAAAACAGCTTAAAAATTTAATTTAAAAAAATCTAAGAAGAAGAATTTTTCAAAAATCTCTCTTAGTGCACCCCTACACTATAAGAAGAATCACCATGCAAAATTTCAGCCCTTTAGATCCAGCGGTTTGATCTGTGCGTTGTCTGTCAGTCAGTTACGGAACTGTTTTATATATCTACATTATTATAATACACAGGGTTTCCACCTATATCCGTTACACCCCCCTTAACTTCTAAACGGTAACACATTAGGCCATAAAGATGGTGTCTAGGTATAGTTAAAAGGCTATAGTTAAAGGTGTTAACATGCCGTTCCAGCCACGTTTGTTACGCGTTTTAAGCGCGTAAAAAATTTGAGGATCAGAAGTTAGTTGCAAGAAAAGTAACTTATAACTATCATAATAATGTCGCAACGAAACAAGCCGAGTGTTCGTAAAGAAATGGTAAAATATAGTAACTTAATATACATTTGCTTTTAATATCTGGATAGATTTTTTAGGAATAATACGGAACGCACCTGGAAAAGCTCTGGAGCACACAGTTTGAGAACCACTGAGCTAGACATTTGAAACTGTTAGAATAGCTCAGAACACAACGACAATGCATTCTTTTAATACTTTTAACCATGTCTAAGCAGGATCGAATTCATTTTCAGTTAATTTTGTTTTGTATGGAAAGTTAGTTCGGAAAAAATTCGCAAGGTGGCGCTTCGATCGAATTCGATGCTTTCGCTTTTGCGTAACGGCGTTTGACGATTTTGAAAACAGAATACATGTGAAATTAGTTTGTTTACAAAAATATTGTGCGAAAAATTTTAAAAAAATTATAAAAGTTAGCAGTTTATGAAGTCTGTAGATAGTGGAAACGACTAAAAAGTGATTAAATTAAATAAAAGAAAGTGAAAAAGAATAATTAAGTGAGGCTTTCTGCAATTAAGAGAGAAAAGGAGAGAAAAATAGTCAAGTTTATATGATTCAACAGAAAATTTAAAATCGTGGTATATAAAAAAAATTCTTTTTATCTTGTAATTATTTACATTCTGTTTGGAGTATTAAGCTTAAAATGTCTTTTCATACTAAATCGTTGATGCTGAACAACTTTGTAACTGACTTTTTTCCCGTATCTGGTACCATTTTTGAGATAAAAATACTAATTCTAAAATTTGCCGATAGATGGCGTTGTAAGTTGTGTCATCGAGTAGCGCATAGCCTTTTTGCTATACCTAGACACCAAGTTTATGGCTTAAGCTGTCACCGTTTAGAAGTTAAGGGGGATGTAACAGATATAGGTGGGATATATATATATATATATATATATATATATATATATATATATATATATATATATATATATATATATATATAAAGTTTACGTGTAAATAGATGTTTCACATTTTCGTCTTACATTTAGATCTTATTTCTGTGACGTGATTGTGACACACAGCCACTGGGTTGATCTAGTTTGGGATCTTGAATGACTCCTCCCCACCCCCCACCCACCCCTTTACTATGACGCATCAAGTCCCCTCCCACATCCTTTCGTTCTATGCAAACATCGTGTTAAAGCTCTACGCACACTTGATATTCCAATGACATTCGCAGCCTCAATTTCACCCATTCTGAAACCCTGCATGGGTCGGCTGTTTTAGATAGAACACACTTGTGATAGAGTTTAGTTGTTTGGAGGGATGATGAAATGACTCGTAATTTTAACGATGGAGCACTTTTTTTTAAAAAAAAAAAGGGTATATGAATATGTGGATTTATTAATGATTTTTAAGCATTTCGTGTATGTGTTTACATAGATTCACAAAACGGCATAAAATTTCGAATTTACTGAAACAATCGAGCTGAACAGTCAAAGATTGTAATGTTCTAATGTTAATTTTCCCTTAAAAAGTTAGGTTTTGTCATAGCTTAACAAAGTCATTTTTGATGTAATCATCAAATCTCACGAGAAAAATTACGACCATATGAAATAAAAAAAAGGTGTTAGAGTATAACATTAGCCATTGTAAACAAACAATACTTCTCGATATTTAAAAATATTATCCTAAATCAGTTTATTAGAATCTCTAGGTTATGCGGTAAGCAAATAATTTTAAACACTATATTCTTCTACTCAATAGTTGATATTTCTAATTTTATGTTAATCCTAATAATAAAAAGTAGTTAAAATTTTATTAAACGCATTTGTTCTTTATTTATAACTCATTAGTAAAAGCAAAAATTTTAAAAAAAAATTGGTAATTGAGACCAAATTTTTTTTTACCATTATATTTAGTATATAAAAATTTCAGTGGTATTTTTATAAACCAAAGGTAGCTTGAACTTTTCTGCAAATTTATATGTTTTCCCTTTTTTTAGGTTACGTCTATCAAAGGAAATTATTTGCGTTCAAAACACAGTTTATCGAAATTTTATCCTGAATAATTCAAATTCAAAAATACTATTTGAGTCTCTATTGGAAAAGGAAAAATATACTATATTTATTATGATGTTCTATCGCTGTTACGAGGTACAATTTAAAAAAAAACAACTTTAAATTCAAGTTGACAAATGAGATACTTTACTCAATAGGAACATTTGTTCTATAGGTTGAACTGAGTGCATCCAATAGGGCAGCATTAATATATTTTTACTAGATTTTGTTTCCTTGTTCGCCAATCAAACAAGCGAGTTTACAGCAAAATTTTCTCGCCAAGTAGCCAATCCTTTAAGTTAAATCTCTATTGCGGATAACAATTAAAAAAAAAAAAACTCTAAATCCAAGTTGCCAATCAATGCAAGAATTTTCTCCATAGGGTAACACTGATCTGAGTGAATCCAAAATGGCGACTACCAAGCATAGTTGCGCACCCAGGATTTTTTCTTCGGGGGGAGGGGGGGGGGGTCGAGATGAAGGGATAAAAATATTTATAATGCAAAATCAATATTCATAATGCAATATATATATATATTTTTTTTTTCTGGGGGGGGGGGGGGGAGGGCAGACCCAGCACCTTTATAACATTGGTTCTTAACCGGAGGTCCGGGAAACCCAAGAAGCGAACAGCAGTGATTTAAAAAAAAAATTATTTCAAGTAGTCTCTTCTAACGAAACTACCGCGGGTTATTATTAACGTAGGATTACTATTCGTTGCTTACCTCTTTTTACGCATACTAGCCGCTGCGCGACCAGCATGGTCGCTTTTAGTTTTATATTTTCTTTTGCAAAACAACTCAACTGAAAGAAACCTATGTAAGGAATGTTACTATTACCTGTCATCATAAATATACGTTGTTAAGTAGTAGTGTGATCTCAGGCAAAAAATTTATAATCATTGCAAAATTCTCTATAAGGATGATTCTAAAACATCGCGATTTAAGAAATATGAATTTCCATTACTTCAGAACAGAGTTAAAGATAAGACTGGGAAACCCAACAACAAAGATTTTAAAAATTACACTCATCTCTGTATGTAATATTTTTCAAAATTAAGATATCTACACTTTATCATTACATCAAATAAGAAATTGTTAGAAACAAATTTTTTCATCAAAAGAAGAGTAAAAATTCAGCAAGTACTAAAATATAGTGTGTATAACATCACTCCCTATATGTACTATTGTTCACAATTCAGATATCTACACTTAATCATATCAAATAAAAAATTGTTGGGAAAATTTCTTCACTTACAAAATGGAGTAAAAATCAGCAAGTACTACTAAAAAAAAGTGTAGACAATTAACTCTTACTGACTATTAAGATATTATAATGCAATTATTAATATTTTACTATGATATTCCTCAAACTTCTTGATATACACAGTTGAGTATTTCAGAAATAGATGAACAGTGCAGAATCAAAAGAACGGACTCTAGATAAACCTACATACAATTGTCCGTGACTAAACACTGGATTTGATAGGTCTAAACATATTTTGTCAAAAGTTTGACCTCTTACTTACATTTAGAAATTTGATGGAACAAAAGAATAAATTATCTCGTGAATAAATTAAAATTCTTCACGTGTAAAATACAGCAATTAAATTGCACCAAATTTCGTGCTATCGTCGAACTACTACACACACGTGGTCGGCCGCTAATGTTTACATCTGGTAGTTGCAGCCGTTGCCATTCGGAGTGTAGAAATATCGCCGATTTTTGTGCCGCATACCTACGCGTTTTATATATATAGATTGGTACTTTTCTGTTTAACTATTTACTGCTACTGGATTTTGCGCCCACAGCCAAAGTTATAACTCGCGACGCCGGACAGTTTTTCTTTCTCCGCAGGACCGTTATTGGGGAACGTAATCCTACATTAAGAGTAATGATTTCTTCGTTTCAAAAGACCGCGAATTTAACGATTTTATAACATTGGGAAGAAAGAGTCTTGTTGTTCAAATTCGAAAAATTCCTTTAAAAAGTCCTGTTTACATTGCAGTTACGCAATGTCAGCGTTAAAATTTTTAACCAATCACAGAGCTGAGTTCATTGACTGCGTGATACGTCAGACCAATCGCAGGTCGTGTCAACAATCTAGGAGCCAACGTAGTAAACGTAACGTGACGCTTGGGATGCAATCTGAACAGGCCCAAATTCTTCTGTTTTGAGAACTTAAAAAAAAAAAAAAAAAAAAAAAAAAAAGCTGGTTGTGGTATCAAATCGGGACCGATATATATGTACAGTCCGGAGGAAATTTTCCACCGCCAAATTTGGCATTCCGGAGTGAAATTTCGCCAAAATCCCGCCAACCGGTTCTGATTTAGCTAAATCCCTGTTCTATTTAAAAATCCCTAATATATTTTCTTTGACAGCTTCACAGCCATTTCGCAGATCATAAAGCAAATGACAGCTCAAAAATCTCATTAATTTCTAAGTTTTAGTAGGCCGTTTTGTTTACTTTTATTATTATTAAGTTTATTTGTAACATTTAATGAAAGAAGTTGTTCCAGATCAATAAAAGGTTAAGAGGCACTGCTCAATAGCATTTATTAAGCTATGAAAACGTAATAACAATGCAATTATTATAGACGCGTTTTAACCTAATACTGCCCCATTTAATTTATTTACCTATAATTTGAGCCTCGAATTAAAATAAGGTACATTTCGACGATTACAAACTTTCCAGGGATTCGATTATTTAAACATTCGTGGCACGAAATTTTATTAAGTGCGTACGTCGGGTCGACACTTCGAATTTATATTTTAAACGCTTGTCAGAATACGTGGTCCCCCGCCAATGCAAACTCGCCTGTCACGCATTGGCTGACGTGGAACTCTGAGCAATGGCTGTCATCCTATGAGAGCCGGAGAGCAACATTTGCCACGCCTGAAATTACGAATTAATTCGCTATAATTCACACAATAATTAACCCCAACTGTATACATTACGGTTATGGATTGACGTAAGTGCAATTCGGAATCATTTGAGATGTTAGGGAAACTGCGACGGGATATTCAAATTTAATATACGCGACCGTGTATTTGAGCTGGCTGGATTAAATCTCGCACAAGCGACAGATAGAGAGACGAACAAGTAAACCCATTTGGCACGAAATTTGGCGTAAATTAAAAAAAAAAAAAAATATGACGGGTTTTTGTTTTCTTTTTCGTTTTTCGCATTATATTTTACTAGTTTTGATCGAAATAGATAATAAATACTGTTCGGGGGGAGGGGATATCGATTAAGAATTTTAAACGAAGAGGACATAATCGATGCTGCAAACAAGCTAATAAGGCACTGAAAATACTGTGGTCTCTGAACAACAAAACTGAAATGTAATTTGTTAATCTAGAAATTTATACGAAAAATGTGTAATTTATATAGTACAATTAGGGATTTTTGTTTTCAGTTGAAAATGTATATACAAGTATATACTTTGTGTGTGTGTGTATATATATATATATATATATATATATATATAATATATATATATATATATATATATATATATATATATATATATATATATATATATATATATATATAATATATATATATATATATATATATATATATATACACACACAGTTGGCTCTCTGTAACGACGATCTCTATTTATAGACTATATTTCCCAGTCCCGGCCCCTCCGACGTTATGGGAAATGTTATTTTTTCACAAATTCTGTTTAAGGGCGATCTCTACTTAAGGACGATTTTTCACGGTCCCTTGAAAGTCGTTAAACAGAGAGCCAACTGTATATATATATATATATATACAGGTGGTCATAAGAAAATTTTTGCCGATATATGGACCTCTAGCGACCGTTCAACCGATCGAGATTAGGTTTCAGCTATATTTATTCAGAGGTATGAGCTCGGGATTCTGTGAACGACAAAAAAGTGGCGTTCACAGTTACGGTTATAGGTACAGAAACTCGAAATTTTCGCGCCTACTTTTTCTCGTTGCAAAATGCTCAGCACATGCGAAAACCCTAAAGAGCGTTGGAACGGTACGTGTATCTGTTAGTAACCCGGTTCTTTGCACTTCCCATTTTCACAGTAATGTTGCTTCATGCTGTATGTATGACGGCACTCTGAAGGAGTGAGGTCACAACTCCGTTTTTTCTGTTTTTATTTCTTTTTGTATCGATACTAGCTCCTTCAATCGATATGTAAAATTGTATGCAAGTACTCGGGTATAAAAGGGGAGTACATACTTGTAACTGGGAGCTTTTGAGCTTGGAGCATTTGTTATTGCCTTGACTTTTTTTTAGCTGTTTGGGTAAGTTACCCAACGCTATGTTAGTTACTATAAAATGTAATTAAACTTCTTTTATTTTTGATTCTTTGAGTCGTATTTTTTTTTCCTTATCAAGACTCTGCTATGTTTCACTGAGGCAGCTTTATTTGAAAGATTATTCAACATGGTTATGGGCCCAGACGCCTTAGCATAGCTAATCTGCTTTCGGAAAAATGACTCCAGGAAGTTTATTTTTATAAGCTGATAGAGAATGCTCAGAGGGGGGGGGGCCTTGACACCCCAAGTGTAATTGCACAATTAACTTTTGCTTCAAATGACGTTGGACTGAACTGGTTCCGGAAATTACGTTTTCACTCTAATTCGTCTAGTGCTCGCCTTGTGCTCATATTTTAAAACCATTGTGTGATACAATTTCATTAAATTCTTCCTGGAAGTGGTTTTGCTTTAAAGAATGGGCGTCAAGTACCAGTGAAGTAAATTTTAGGATCGCGCTTTTAAGCGAAAGTAATTACTCAACATGGTGTACAGATATCAGAATGTTGCTGATGGAACGGGGGTGCTGGGAGATTGTTCAACGAACTGAAAAAGCACCTGAAGCACAAGAAGGTGAAACGGTGGACGAGACTGCAGCAAGGGACTTTAGAAATCGAAAAAACAGAGCGCTTTCGACGATTTACATGAGCGTATCGCCTCGATATCGTGCCCTGCTGGAAAAAGCTATTGACGGACCTGATGCCTGGGATAAGCTGAAAAAGTACTTTGAACCAGACAGTCGTGCTCGTGTCATGTCACTTAAGAATGAATTCTATTCCTGTCGTATGGAGCCAGATGAGGACATAGAAAAATCATTTAAAAATCATGAGGGGAACCCCAGGCCAGCGCCATTTCTATAGCGTGCTGGCCGCCAAAAATCAAGACATGGCTCTCCATCGTGGGTTGCGGGTCAGCTCCCAGCCTCTTGGCTCGCCTCCCCCTGTCTGTCTAAAAATCTCCATTGGATGACCTTCTCACCCCTTTGTATGGCTACTCGTGGGTGAAAATGAGTGCGTCTTCGCTCCTTGATTTTAACAGGGAAATTCGGACCAACAGAATTTGAGGGGCTTGAATTATAATTTGATAGGCAGTATAGTATTTTATTTTCAAACTTTGATCTTGTATCAAATCAGGATTTATTTTTTTTTCTAAACTCTGGGACTAACTCGGCGTTTGGCGATCTCAGGCGTATCCATGCGCCTACCCCTCATCAAAACGGTTGTTTCGCTTATCTCTTGGCCAGCTGCAAAAAGGGGTTGTTTCTTGAAATGGATACTTCAGTTAATCCCTTTATCCGGTGTAGTCCTGGGTATGTGCTGTGAAAATACTGTGAAAATGGAGGAGATCTCGTTACATTGCCTACCAGCCCAGCTTACACAAGGGTTTGGGTTCATAATACAAAATTTACTATTAATTGAAAAAACAAAAATAAAACACTTTAAAATTAATAATTAACTATGTTGAATATATACCAGCCACCGAAAAAAACAATAAAAAAACAATATACCAGCGTACCAGCCACCTCACAATTATTTCAAAATAAGGCTTATTAATTTATCAATATTTACAATAAGGTATAACCCGTGATGATCTATTTCAAACTTAATTCTTCTCAATGTCAAAACATTTAGAGAAACTTGCGCACACTTCTCCAAATGCGATGACATTAATCAAATCAATTAATATTTGATCACCACGAGTTTAAACCCTCAGACCTATTTAGCAGAGGCTTAATAAATTTATTAAAACAAAGCACAATCGTTACTAAAATTTACTTACTTACTTACTTACTTTACTAATTTAATTATCTGAATACCCGATATTAATATAAACGTTAATTATTTCTAAACTATTAATTATCATCACAACACTTCCTCCTTTGCCGCCGCCCCGTAGCTGTTACATATATA
Source organism: Dolomedes plantarius (assembly GCA_907164885.2). NCBI lineage: Eukaryota > Metazoa > Arthropoda > Arachnida > Araneae > Dolomedidae > Dolomedes > Dolomedes plantarius. Next base: position 100,040,039 of record OU015503.1, on the reverse strand, counting down.
TACATACGAAAGAGGTAAGCAACTATAAGTAATCCTACGTTAATAAATAGTTTAGTTAGACGAAACTGCCTGAATTTTTTTTCCTCAGCATTCTGGAATTTTATGCCAAATCATCTCGAAAAATCGACTGTTTAGGGGTATGAACCTAGATGCAGTCGAACTCCGTTATAGCAAATCCGGTATATAGCGAATTCACGGATATAACGAACGGGAATTTTAGTCCCGCCGTTTTCCTATTGTACATAATTTAATCAGTATTGTGTCAGTTTAATGTAATCGATTTTAATCGATTTAACTCATTAATGATAATTTTTGATAGATTTTATCATTTTTTTAATACATCATTATTGAATACACCATTGGCGGCTCCAAAGGGGGTGGGGCAGTAGGGCAATTGCCCCTCCCAAGCCCGGCCTATTTTTTTTCAAAGCCTAAAATTATATAATCGTAGACCTAATACAAAAATGAGTTTAAATTTAAAATGTGACGATGTTTATTTCTTAGGGTTATATATATGGCTTATATAGGTTATATATAGGGTTATATATGTGATATGGCTCTTAGGGTTATATATATATATATATATATATATATATATATAAACCCTAAGCGCCGACGTTGCCCCCCCCCCCCAAAAAAAAAATAAAAAATAAAAAAATCTCTGGACTGGAACCGCCCCTGGAATACACATTGCAACTAATGAGTTATACATTTTGTGAACTCTAGCATTTTTCTTAACGGTTCGGATAAGCTAAAAAAAAACCATTGGTCCCTTGAAGTTCCTTATAACGGGGGTCGACTGTATATAACTATATGCCTTAATTTCAACGTTTTGTTGTTCGGTTTTGACACATTTTTCCGCAAATGCCAGAATATCTACGATCAAAACCCCCTATCGTTAAATTCAGCACAGCGTTTGCCACGCTCTATCTAGAATCTAGAGGGTACATAATGAACGCCGCATCGACTTTAACGATAAACGGGGTTGATTGTGGTAGACTTTGTTCGTGCGGGGAGAGACATTTACATTTGACGATACAGACCGGACTGTGTATAGCTGTTAAAACCCTGCGAACAGCCACATCTTCAAAAGCCCGGCGTTAAATTGCCTCCACGCTCTATATCGTCCAGGCAGGCTTTTAACACACTTGCCACATCTGCGGGCATATCTCCCTCCGCAGCCCTAAACCGTGGATTATAATATATATATATATATATATATATATATATCTATATATATATACCCCTTTCTGTTGTCCCAGATATCCCATTCAAATGAGTGCGATTGGTTGTCGAATTGCGGGGGTCGGCGAGGAAGATGCGGCAGGCGATAAAGCGGGGGGGAAGGGGAGGGGGAGGGGGTAGATAAAACAACACTCTGGGGTTATCGAAGAGGGGTTCCCGAGAATTTATGCTTCACTGCACTATTGAGTATTGTTTGTCAAATTGCAGATGGAAATGTGCGACGGGATTGTGTTTGGTTTGGACGGGCTGGGGAAATTTCGTTCCTTTGTTCCAGAAGTGCGAATGAGGAAATTAATTAGAAGGGGGAAGAATAATTTCGCGACAGCGTTTAATGTCAGCGTATATAAAATGTATTGTATACGTCGGATCGAATTTTATAATGTAGGGGGGGGGGTTATTCATTGATCTCTTCATTTGAATTATTCGGAATATTTGTTTAATGATTAGCCCCGTGGAGTGGAGAAAAGAATGCGATACAATGTCTCTAGAATCATTTATGAATCGTATTGGGTTTATTCAATTAATCATTCTTTCCTAAATTTAATTGTGAGTGAAAAGAGAAGAAACGATCACTTTCTAAGCTTTTATAGCAATCGTGTTTGCTCTTTCAATCCAAATCGCGAGTTTATTGATTCTAATAGAACTGTAATAGGTTCAGAATAGCAGATTATAGCAGTCTTGTGTACCCTTTCCATCCAAAAGATCACTTTATTGATTCAAATAAGTCTGTACCAGGATCAGAATAGCAGTTTGTAGTAGTCCTGTATAACCCTTTCTGTTCAAAATATCACTTTATCGATTTAAACAGATCGTTAGCAGGTTCAGAATAGCAGATTATAGCTGTCTTGTGTACCCTTCCTCCCCAAAAGATCACTTTATTGATTCAAATAAACCTCTACCAGGATCAGAATAGCAATTTGTAGCAATCCTGCATAACCCTTTATATTCAAAATATCACTTTATCGATTTAAACTGATCTTTAGCAGTTTCAGAATAGCAGATTATAGCAGTCTTGTGTACCCTTTCCCCAAAAAAAGATCACTTTATTGATTCAAATAAACCTCTACCAGGATCAGAATAGCAATTTGTAGTAATCCTGTATAACCCTTTATATTCAAAATATCACTTTATTGATTTAAACAGATCGTTAGCAGGTTCAGAATAGCAGATTACAGCAGTCTTGTGTACCCTTTCCCCCTAAAAAGACCACTTTATTGATTCAAAGAAACCTCTACCAGGATCAGAATAGCAGTTTGTAGTAATCCTGTATAACCCTTTCTGTTCAAAATATCACTTTATCGATTTAAACAAATCGTTAGCAGGTTCAGAATAGCAGACTATAGCAGTCTTGTGTACCCTTTCCATCCAAAAAAGATCACTTTATTGATTCAAATAAACCTCTACCAGGATCAGAATAGCAATTTGTAGTAATCCTGTATAACCCTTTATATTCAAAATATCACCTTTATCGATTTAAAGAGATCATTAGCAGGTTCAGAATAGCAGATTATAGCAGTCTTGTGTACCCTTTCCCTCCCAAAAGATCACTTTGTTGATTCAAATAAACCTCTACCAGGATCAGAATAGCAATTTGTAGTAATCCTGTAAAATCCTTTATATTCAAAATATCACTTTATCGATTTAAACAGATCGTTAGCAGGTTCAGAATAGCAGATTATAGCAGTCTTGTGTACCCTTTCCCTCCCAAAAGATCACTTTGTTGATTCAAATAAACCTCTACCAGGATCAGAATAGCAATTTGTAGTAATCCTGTAAAATCCTTTATATTCACAATATCACTTCATCGATTTAAACAGATCGTTAGCAGGTTCAGAATAGCAGATTATAGCAGTCTTGTGTACCCTTTCCCTCCCAAAAGATCACTTTGTTGATTCAAATAAACCTCTACCAGGATCAGAATAGCAATTTGTAGTAATCCTGTAAAACCCTTTATATTCAAAATATCACTTTATCGATTTAAACAGATCGTTAGCAGGTTCAGAATAGCAGATTATAGCAGTCTTGTGTACCCTTTCCCTCCCAAAAGATCACTTTGTTGATTCAAATAAACCTCTACCAGGATCAGAATAGCAATTTGTAGTAATCCTGTAAAATCCTTTATATTCAAAATATCACTTTATCGATTTAAACAGATCGTTAGCAGGTTCAGAATAGCAGATTATAGCAGTCTTGTGTACCCTTTCCCTCCCAAAAGATCACTTTGTTGATTCAAATAAACCTCTACCAGGATCAGAATAGCAATTTGTAGTAATCCTGTAAAATCCTTTATATTCAAAATATCACTTTATCGATTTAAACAGATCGTTAGCAGGTTCAGAATAGCAGATTATAGCAGTCTTGTGTACCCTTTCCCTCCCAAAAGATCACTTTGTTGATTCAAATAAACCTCTACCAGGATCAGAATAGCAATTTGTAGTAATCCTGTAAAATCCTTTATATTCAAAATATCACTTTATCGATTTAAACAGATCGTTAGCAGGTTCAGAATAGCAGATTATAGCAGTCTTGTGTACCCTTTCCCTCCCAAAAGATCACTTTGTTGATTCAAATAAACCTCTACCAGGATCAGAATAGCAATTTGTAGTAATCCTGTAAAATCCTTTATATTCACAATATCACTTCATCGATTTAAACAGATCGTTAGCAGGTTCAGAATAGCAGATTATAGCAGTCTTGTGTACCCTTTCCCTCCCAAAAGATCACTTTGTTGATTCAAATAAACCTCTACCAGGATCAGAATAGCAATTTGTAGTAATCCTGTAAAATCCTTTATATTCAAAATATCACTTTATCGATTTAAACAGATCGTTAGCAGGTTCAGAATAGCAGATTATAGCAGGCCTGTGTACCCTTCGATACAAAAGATCACTTTATTGATTCAAATAGTAAAAGGTTCAGAATAGCAGTTTATTGGACGAAATTTCTAAACTGAATAAGAAGGCAGAGTAGAAAATTTCTCTCTGTGTTACGGAGTAGAATTTAAAAAAAAAACTTTAAATCGAAATCGAAAATCTTTGAAAAGTTTTTTTCCATGGATTTACACTGAGCTGAGCTAATTCAACAGGGTTACTACACAGCATCCTTACGGCGATAAAAATCTTAATACATCTTGAAGTCAGATTGTTTTTAATACCCTTCCGTACAAAAATGGAAAGAGGGAAATTAAAAATCAGGCAGGTAGTGCTATCGGTAAAACAGATAAATCAATTGCTAAACGGGCTTCAAATTTTAAATTTTTTTATCATTGTAGCTAACTGTTCAAGTGTTTTTCTTTTATATATAAGCATAATAAATTTTATATGAAGACATACCCGAAGCGAAAAAGTCTTTACAAAATTTACAGAAATTATAATAAAAAAAATTCTTTTATGAAAAGTGTTGGGACTCTCTTCAACGGAAAAAGAGGCATGTGTATTTACCAGTTTAAATACTTAAACTGAGGAAAAAAAATCATTATAAAAGTCACGTAAACAAATTTTAAAAAAATTTCCAGGTAGCCTCATCTAACGAAACTACCACGGGATATTAACGTAGGATTACTTATCGCTGTTTACCACTTTTGTATGTATATATGTATGTATGTATTATGCATATATATATATATATATATCTGTATGTGTGTGTATATATATATATATATATATATATATATATATATATATCTCTGTATGTGTGTATATATATATATATATATATATATATATATATATATATATATATATATATATATATATATATATATATATATATATATATATATATGTATGTATTATGTATATATGTATCTATCTCTCTCTCTCTGTATATGTATATATATATATATATATATATATATATATATATATATACACATACAGTGGAATCTCGATCGATCGTTTTCGGATCCATCATTTTTCCGTATGCGTCGTTCATTTTATCCAGTCCCAACGATCATATTACTTTGTTATGTTTCCGCATCTATCGTTTTCCCCGCATTTACCGTTCAGTTCAATCGGTCCCTTGAAAAACGATGGATCGAGATATTCCACTATACATACATACACACACACACACACACACATGTCGTATGTCAAGATTTTGACGCATTTTGGTTCTTTTCTGTTTAACTGTTTACTGCTTGCCCAAACGATACAGACGGGCGCAGTGGCCCAGTTGGCAAGATCAGCGGGCTAGTGATCTGAAAGTCACTGGTTCGATGCTCGTCGCTGACAAATCCACTGCCGTGTGCACGCAAAATCAGTCGTGGCTGCAATGTCCTCAAAATTACCTATGGAGGTGCGGGGTCAAGTGTTCTGGTTTCGCCACTTGACCCGGTTCAAAATTACGGGACTGGTCCCTTGGCCCAGCCGGACTCCGACCCTTGTGGTGCCAGTCAATACAGGAGCCGCACCTTAGTCGCCTATAGCCTCCGGGACTTGATCTGATGTTGCTGTCAGTCAAGTGGCGTAAGCAACAACAACAACGGTACAGACTGGGTTTGGCGCGCTGCCAAAATTATAACTCGCGACGACGGACGGTTTTTAGCGTCCGAAATTTTGCTTGCCGGAGGACCGTTATGGCGGAACGTAATCCTACGTTAAAAAAAAGGTGTTTTTCTTGTATGGAAGGTGTCGGAACTCCTTTCAACGGAAGGAAAAGGGGCATGCGTATTTGCCAGTTTAAAATCTGCAAAACTAAAACTTTACCATGGCTGCAGACGATATTGCCCACTGCAGACGATATGATACGTGTGTATCCTCGTTTAATTGAACGGCCGCGCAAGCCTTTCCTCCCCTGTGCCCATTTCTCCATCGGAAATATATTCGGAAGCCCCCGTTTCGGCAATTGAATTACACGAAGGGAGAGGGAGCAAACGATAAAAGGGCGTGTTTATGTTCGGCTGCGACGCGTTCGTCCTCCCGATGTAAAATAAATCTGATTTCCTAGATTATTAACGAGGGGGGGGGGGCTTATTTGTAATGAGGATAAAACCAGTTTCGACTGCGGCAGAGTGAAATGGGACTGACCATTCCGGACTCCGTGCGATTATAGAACGTTCCCAACATTCCATTATACAATTAAGTATGTGTCGATGTTTGCGGTCGAACTGATTTTAACAGAAGGAAAAAAAAAAACAAGCAAAATTGATTATTCATGTGTGGGCGGTCATGCTAACACAATATATTTTTATTCAAACTTTTAAAACTTAAATAAGTTTTAAAGTTTTTTTATAAAGGGGTAAGCAACTTTAAAAAAAAAAATTAAAAACATTTCTTCAATACATATTTTTTCAGAAACAATCTCGTCTTCCTTCTGACGAGCTGAAATAGTGGCTGTTGATGACAATCAATGACGAGCGTTAGTATGAAGGACTGTTCTTTTTTTTCCTGCTGAAATTTTTCTTCAATTTTTCTAACACCACCTTAGAAAGTAGAGAGTGGACATGACAAAGTGATTTTTTAAAATTTTTACCTGAGAGATATGAAATTTTGCATATATATTCATTAAAGTATAACTATATCAAGCACCTTATAAAATGTTATAAATATTTTTAAAAAATTTTAAAAAATGTTAAAAATAGAAATTTTTATTATTTTTTAAAAATGCTTCTTGCGATCCAATTTTTAACTTCCCCCCTTTATTTTGCATTTATATTGCTTATCAATGCATTTTGAACAGAGTTATGTATTACTTTGTACTGTCGTGGAGTAGTTAATTTTTAGGAAATATTTTTATGCTTTTATACTGAATTTTCGGGAAGTTAAACTTTGATAACCTAAGTGATGTCGATACCTAAAATGGATACATAACTTTATTTTGATGTATTAGAGGAGTCTTTATTATAAATTTCATAAAATTTCGTCAAAAATCATGACGCGAGGAGCATTTCAAAGACTTGCAAATCTGAAAATTACTCATTTTCAGATAAAGCCAATTTTAAAAGATGTTTTTTCACCTACCTTTAATACTTACTTCTCAAAAGCCACCAAGTTTTGATTTTATTTTTCACTACATATTTTAAATGCATTTTATTCCAATATTTACATATTTTTAAAATAGTAACACACCAAAAAAAAAAAAAAAATCTCTAAGGTCTGTTCAATTTTGGATCTTTAATACTAAATTTTCTAAAGCCACAAAGTTTTCATTTTACTTTTCACTACATATTTCAAATGCATTTTATTCCAATATTTACATATTTTTAAAATATTAACACACCAAAAAAAATTCTAATTTCTGTTCAATTTTGGGTAATTTGAAAGTCCACCATCCTCTTAAGTTAAGTTTAAAAAAAAATTAACGTAGTTTTCTTTTTATGTATTTATATTTTTCTCTTTTTAAGTAAACTAATGTTTAGTTTACTTAAACTTTGTTGATCAGGAACCCCTTGTAAAAAGAAGGGGGGAAAAAATCGCTGGGAACCATCTTCTAACAAATCCTTTTAGAGGCAAAAAAGGGTTAAAATTTCTGAGTACATAAACAAACTGTTTCTGTTAAACACCTTTTATAAAAAGTTAACAAGAAAACTTCATAAGAAATTTAACTTAATAGCAAACATTAAAAAAGCGTTTGAAAACCTAAAAATTAATGAAATTTTTTTAGCTTGCATTTGCTTTACTAGTTGTAAAATGGCCGTGACACTGCGACTTAGTGTCACAGAAGATATGTTAAGGATTTTTGAAGCATAACAGGGAATTTTTTTTTACTCGAAACTTCAGGAAAAGAAGAAACGGGAATTTTCAGAATGCGAACAAAAAATTCGTATGTTACGTATTTTATAAATTTGTTTAATTTGCCGTCATCTTGAAATGATGAAACCACATATATATATATATATATATATATATATATATATATATATATATATATATATATATATATATATATATACATACACACACACACACACACACAGTTGAACCCCGTTATAGCGAACCCGGTATATAACGAGCGAAAATTTTGGTCCCGTCGTTTTCCTAATTATACGTGTTTTTATTAGTATTGTGTCAGTTTAATGTAATCGATTTTAGTCGATTTAATTTATTGATTATCATTTTTAATAGATTTTATCATTTTTTTCAATACATCATTATTGAATACACATTGCAACTAATGAGTTATACATTTTGTAAACTCTAGCATTTATCTTAACGGTTCGGATATAGCGAACCACCGGATAAAGCTAACAAACCTTTTGTCCCTTGAAGTTCGTTATAACGGGGTTCGACTATATATATATATATATATATATATATATATATATATATATATATATATATATATATATATATATATATATAATCTCCGGGAGTGTTGCCTGGGCGTAAAACATGTTCTAACCGGAGTAGGGGGTCACAACTCCCCCGGTCTTTAACTGCAATGCCTTCATAATCTGTTGTTATTGGATATTCTATCTGCTCTTGCTTTCAGCTCAGCTGCGTGCAGTTTTGATTTTTCATTCCGTATCCTATTTAAACTGTATTTTTATCTCTTATATATATACACACACACACACTAGGTGGCCCATGCTACAATTTCGCATACGAATAAAATCGATTAATTTTATAATAAGGTTGATGGTTTGTAGTAGGATGAAAGAGGAACCGGTTATGAAATGTGAAAGAAGCATGAATTTAAGAGATGTTTAACTGGAGAGAAAATTGATTTGGAAGCATTTAAATCAGATATGTGCAGTAGAGAGAAGAGACGAATTAGATGCTTTCCTTGAAAGCTTAGTAGAATTTTCTCTATGCAATGAAGTTGTAACATAGAATCGAATAAATAAAATGTAAATTTAAAAAGCCGTACCAAAGGAAAATATCATAAACAAGACGTTCTCCAGGGCGAAAGGAAAGAAGATTTTAATCCAAAAAGTTTTTCCAAGCAAAATGAATAAATTGCATCTATGCGGATGTTGACAGCAAAAAAACTTATTAATTTACAGAATGATAATAAAAGCAGACGATTTTAAAATTTAAAAGTTCCATGCGAGTGAAACGAAAATAAGATTTTAGTCCAAATAAATGGTTTTTCCATGCAAAAGGAATAATGTACACCTACGCGGATGTTGCCAATAAAGAAACTCATTAATGAATTCACAGACTCATAATAAACGCAAACGATTTTAAAATTTAAAAATTCAGTGCTATTGATAATGGTAAAATAAAAAAAAAAGCTAGCGCGCGCCATCTAGGGGAAGAAGAATTGTTTATAATGTTTATACTTCGACTTTCAAACAGGCAATAAGATGTGAAGTTCTGAATTAACAATTCGCACGAAGCGGAGATCTTAATCTTTAAAATGGTACCTCATTTATTGATTTTGGTTAAGTATGAAGGGAGAAAAAGTGATAAAACAAAAAAAGAACTCATTTTAGTATTAATAATAATAATAATATATATTTATATTACTGATGACTTCGCGGACCAGTTCTTGGGTTCTGGACAAAAGATTTAGGGATTTGAATTGTTGCCAAAAATAAATAAATATATACCGTGTTGCAAACTGTGATCTGCAATATACATTCTTTTGAAATTCCGCGATATTTTGAAGTTCCCAGACGAAAATTCTGGTGTGCATACAGCCTGCAGACTAAGTTGCTATGGTCACCACCGAAATAATAAATAAACAAATGTTTAATTACCAGACGCATCTGAAAGTCGACAGCACAATTAACGTCATTAATAAAAATAAATGATGTTGAATTTATTTTTCAGATAAGCGAATTAACGAAATGAAAAGAAAACTCATAATTGTAGAACACATTCGAAAGCGATTAAAAACAATTAACATCTGTCGCGGCAAATTATAAAGATCGCAAATTGTGTTTAACGAAAATCGTCTGGTCCGAAGGGGGGGGGGGGTGGAAAGAAAGAAAAAAAATTATAATAAAATAAAAATTGAAGCGAAATGGGAAGCAAAATTAATTCCGAAATAAAATAAAACAAGTTTTAAAAATCAGGAATATGTTTTTCCTGTTTTCTCCAAACCTTTTCAAATTCCGCTCAAAAGCAACAATTAATTTATTCCGTTTGAGATAATTAAATTAATTTCGAGGAAGCGTTTCTTATTTTTGGATCTGATTCAATTAATTTTGGGAAATATTCCGCGAAGGAAATAAAAAAATATATATATTTTAAAGGAGAGGGAATTAAAAAAAAAAAAAAAGAAAATACAACTGTCAGAATATTTTCCGTATAGCGAAGCAATTATTTCTTTAAAAAATGTTTTATATCTAGAATCACGTTCTGCGGGTTTAATGAAATTTTAATGTTGATGTAAAACAAATGTCGTCTGCCGGACGGGAGAGATAAATTGACATTTTTCTTACAAGCTTGTGTTCTGTTTGGAAATTAGATGATTGTTTTGGTTTTTACTGAAACATGTTTCTCCCTCGCGCGTCAAATAAAATTCATCGATTAAAAGCCATGAACGGATACATTGTAACACTTGCCTTTTATGAGCAAGTTATTAATTTTTGTTTACTCCTAAATAGAATGAAAATATCTCTTGAAAATAAAACAATTTTGGGTAATGTTAGTTAAAATTGATTGATTCACATTAAAAGGAAAAAAACATTTATTCCTTATCTTAATTAATTAATCACATGGGATGGTTTGTATCATTGAGTTACGCAAAATTGACTGCGAGGGAATATTGCGTTTTGTTAGAATTTTTTTTTTTTTTTTTTTTTTCCCTTAAGGGTCTGCTCGCATAGAATCACAAGCCTTAACAATTTCGTGGCTAATCGTCTGGATGTTTTGTAATTGGTTAAATATACAGGGTGTTTCAAAAAGAATCACCGGATTTGAAATAAGTATATTATCAAAAATATTGAACATAGAAACTTAAAATTAATTTTGTATTACAGGGCTAATCATAAAGTTTTTTTTACAAACCAAATTAATGGTGCTCAATATGCAGGCCCAGATTTTCCGTTAGGCCTGGGCCTAGGGCCCTCCGAATGTTGGGAGAGCCCCCCCCCCCCCAAAAAAAAAAAAAAATTAAAAGAAAGAAAAAAATTCCCAATTCAATTTTTTTTTTATTTTATTTTTTTTATAGCAATTTTTTTTATATATCCTTTCAAATTTGATTGATTGGTTCATCATATGTAGAGATATATGTATAGTTCATAATATGTATGTTATAGTGTATATAAGGGTTTAGTAAGTTTTTCTGGTTGCATTGTATTGGTATTTTAATGATGAAGTTAATATGTCGTATTGCTTTTTGTTATTTGATAATGTTCTAGGCTTCTACGCTTCAAATAGCCGATTCTTGGCAAAATGGTACTTTCACAATAATTCATGATTATTTTTTTGTGTGTCAAATTTGGAAATTTTACGGCCATATCAGTGTTAGGGGGCCCCCCATCCCGAGTTGTGCCTAAAGTCCAGAATTTTCTAAATCGGGCACTGTCAATATGCCCACCTTCGGATGCACGGCATATGTCTGTCTGTACGGCAGGCAAATTCGTCCCAAACTTTTGCGAGCATGTCTGTATACGCTGCTTCCACGGCTGTTAAGCGTACACAGACAACACATGTCTTGGAATTGTTTATACCATGGCCTAATGCTCTGAGAGGTAGGAACTTCAATCTACCAGTTTTTCGTCGACAAAAATCACGCTGAACAGTTGTTACGGACTTGCACTTCGCAAAGCGTAGAACACAACATGATTTCTGCTGTGCATTTCGCCATATTTGCAAACAATGAAGTAGCGGGGGAAAGAAGAGTGTTAGCGGTACTTGTCGGCAACTGCGTGAAACTCGAGATTTCCCTCGTTCTGCGTATACATTATTCGTTCAAAACGGATTTAAAGACGAAGAATAGTTATGATTTTTACCATGTTTTTATTAACTCGCTTTCTTGTTTGTTTGTGTGTGTGTTTGTCTAGTACAAATCTTGCAATCGATTTGACTAGCTAGACATTTGAAACTTTTAGAATAGCTCAGAACACGATGACAATGCATTATTTTAAAACTTATAGCCATCTTTAAGCAGGATTGAATTCATTTTCTGTTAATTTTGTTTTGTAGACTGGTGCAGCCATCTATCGGCCGGGACGGGAACGAAAAGTTAAACGCAAGTTAACTTCCAATTAACTTCATTTTCTTTCAAGTTGATGGGATAATTCATCAAAAAAAAATTTTAAGTATTTATTAATACATAGAATTGTCAAGTTTATATGATTCAACAGAAAATTTAAAAACGTGGTATATAAAAAGTTCTTTTTATCTTGTAATTATTTTAAATCGGATGATTCTTTTTGAAACACCCTGTATTTCAATGCGAGTAATGCTGACATATTCTATGTGAACAGGCCCCTTTTTCATTAAAAAAAATTTTTTTTTTTGCTTCGTATTGATAGCATTATTTTGTCGTTCACTCTCGCACGCATAGACATAACGCAACATCATAATATATATTTCTGTAAGAGTAACTTCGTTATTTATTGATTTACAAGTGAAGGTTAACGGTCAGTTTTCTTTTTTTCTGAATTATTAAGGCTTCTTGCTGATGGCTATATTGGATTAGCTTAGCCTAGTGTTAACCTATGGATAATTTTTTTTTGCCAATGATTGTCGAATTGGATATAAAGACTCTTTTTTATTATAACTGTTCTCCGAAATAGAGCCAGTGGATTCTCGATCTATCGTTTTTCAAGGGACCGATTGGACTGAACGATAAGTGCGGGAAAACGATAGATGCGGGAACATAACAAAGCAATATGATCGTTAATAAACGACACATACGGAAAAACGATGATTCGGGGAACGATTGATCGAGATTCCACTGTATATATATATATATATATATTATATAATATTATATATATATATATATATATATATATATATATATAGATATATATATAGTGAAATCTCGATCGATCGTCCTCCGAATCATCGTTTTCCCGTATGTGTCGTTTATTTCACCCAGTCCGGAAGATCATATTGCTTCGTTATGTTCCCGTATATATCGTTATCCCGCATTTATCGTTCAGTTCAGTCGGTCCCTTGAAAAACGATAGATCGAGATTCCGCTGTGTGTGTGTGTATGTATATATGTATATAACTCGTAACTATACTAACTCGTAATAATTACCCAGTAAGTCTATCCAAAAACATAACTAAACTAACATAACTAAACATAACATAACTAAACACTACTAAAAACAAAAATAAAAATCATAAGAAAAATAAAAAAATAATTAACTCATAGTAGTAACAATAATAATAACTAAATAAATAAAGGAATAATAGTCTTAAAATATGGTAACCTATGTATGTCTGTAACTGAGTATCCACTACCTCAATGGTTGCAAGTTATATGACGTCAGTCATCTTGCGGTTACAAGTTCTTAACTTCCACTCTGACTAGCGCCAGGCTTGGTGTTCTTTGGTTAAGTACTTTTATTCAAACTTAATTCATTTATTATTCAATTCTTCTGTTAATAATGGATTGTACGGTGTCTGAGTGTGTTTATTTAATAGATCATACTCATCAGAAACAATCCATTGGTTTTTAGACAGTATTGACACCGCTGATGAAGAAATGCTGTCAAAAACCTTAATCATACTTTTCTTTACATGTTGGATGTTCCTGCCTTCAAGTAGCTTTAGAGCTATTACTGGTTTTCTCTTTCATCTTATTCTTATTTATATATATATATATATATATATATATATATTAATTGCACGGATTGATATTTATTACTTGGGTACTTTTTTTATTCTATAAAAGAAACGTAAATAATATTTTTAAATTTGAATTATTCGTGAGAAAAAATGGGGGTACACCATATTTTCATTTGTGCGTCTTATGGTCCGAAGAATTCCGTATATAAGATATCATAATTAAAAAACCAAACAAACTTTTTTTCTATTACGGAATATTCAGTTTAAAAAAATGTTTAAATCCGAGTCGACGATCATTGGAAAAACTTTCCCCATAGGTTAACATGAGCTGAGCGTATCCAATATAACCACAACCCAGCAACCTTAAAAGTAGTCATTACGGCTGTAATGCATTTATTTTCCAGCGTAAAATCAATTCTAACTCTTTTGTACGACGCCATTTTTTTTTTTTTTTTAGCGTTTATTGACAAACAGGATGAAATAATTTGTGTCGTTAGAGATTCTTTCCTTAATTTCGACTGTATCCCATTCCTTATGGGGGGAGGGGGGTTACTATTCGCACGGCCCTGTTACTTGTTTTGCTGTTATAAATCGATTTAAAAACCGATTCTGACTCGATCGCAAACTTCACCGTTATAAATGGCCGGGAGAGTACAGAAAACAGTTTATCGTCCCTTCCCTCCAGACAGTTTAACTTATTTACATACTGAGATACGATCGGGAAGTACCTCTCTCTCTCTTGGAACATTTTTATGGACCGCAGCACGACTGAAATAATTCTTCCTGCGACGGTTTGTTTATGTTCCATCGTCTGCGCGCGGGTGGGAAGTGGTAGAGTGGAAAGTGCGCGGGTATCTTTAACTGCAAATTTATCGAATTCCGATTCCTCAATATCTGGAAAAGAGCTGGAATGTCACCAGATCTCCGAAACTTATTTCGACAGTTATTCGAATAAGAAAAATCGGGTGACGTGTAGGATGAAGAAAAAAAAAAAAATGAAAAAGTAAATGAAAGATACGAGGGTTTGGTGGATGGAGTGAGAACGCTGCTGTTGCCACTCCGTGACGGGAAAAAAAAAATCGGCTTGTTCTTTCCTGGGAGGAGAGTCCACTGTCTAGGGTTGTCACAAGTTGAAAGTGCATAAAGAGAACTTTTCCAAAAAAAAAAAAAAAAAAAAATGAGAATTAAGGC
>OU015503.1:99989962-100019962 GCA_907164885.2 Dolomedes plantarius | reverse complement strand
GCTCCAACAAATATAGTATATTAGTGTATTATTATAGATTAGTTTTTTTTTTTAAAAGGAACTATTTGTACCCTAAAAATATTAGTTTTTAGTCAAAGAAATATTTGGAATGTTCTTCCAACGCTAAGAAATATTTTATAAGCTTATTTGAACCGTTGAGGTAGTATTAATTGAAATTACTACGTATTTCTTCTTTAAAAAATGCTTTACTGAAATATTACGGATAAACTAATTTAATAAATATCCCTTATATTCCCCTAAAAAGGCATTAGTTTTAAGAGTAAGGAAAGATTGGGGTTTTATTAATAAAGTTGGCCTATTTCTAATAAATTGTGTCCTTGAGCTTACGTCTTTTTCATCACAATTATTTTTATACGACCTAAAAGTTCCCGTTTTGTTTCATTAGTTAGCAAATAATCGTTTTTTGACGTAGGATTACGTTCTTCCATAACGGTCCCCCGGAAAGCAAAATTTCAGATGTCCTGCGTCGCGAGTTATAATTTTGGCAGCGTGCGAAACCCAGTCTTTATCAATTGGGCAAGCAGTAAACAGTTAAACAGAAAAGTACCAAAATGCGTCAAAATTTTGACATGCATATATGTATATATATTCAAACGTACATATATATAGATACATATATACATAACACATACATACATATATACATACAAAAGAGGTAAGCAACGATAAGTAATCCTACGTTAATAACCCGCGGAAGTTTCATTAGAAGAGACTACCTGAAATTTTTTCATTGAGGTTGACCTAGCCTGATTAGTCAATGTAACAGTGACGTCATTTTCATACTATTTTCATTTCATTGCTTTACGTAATAGATGTTATTTAAATAGACATGACTTTTTGGATTATTTACAATTATTTAAATATGCTTTAAAATAATACTTGTTACATAATGGGTCTCTTTCTTTTTCTTTTAATTAAGAGACGGAAAATTTAGGGCTAAAGACATTTAATTTAAAGTTTAAGTTAAACAAGAATATAACTTAATGTTCAGGTCGAGCACTTTGGTGTGCGTGTGTGTATATATATATATATATATATATATATATATATATATATATATATATATATATATATATATATTCAATAACAGTATCAATATGTAAAGAAACATTTCTTCAGAGATACCAGAGATTGTGTTGATGAAATAAAAAAATACTGAAAACGTGACATAAATCAATCAAAAACACTACTGCACGTTGGTGTAATTAAAATCCATTTTCGAAACCAAATTTTCTTTTCCCCTTGCAATTCTTTTTTCTTTACATTTCGCAGTTTCTTTATTTCTTTTATTTCTTCCCATTTTCGTCTGTCATTTTTGTTCAATCTATGTCCCACATCCATATCGGCTTGTTTGTTTATTCGAAAAATTACCCAACTGTTTCCATACCCGAAAGCGTTCGAATATATTTCCTCCCTACTCCCACTCTGGCGACACCTTTTATCGTCTGCTGCGGGTGTTTACCGCAAGACCTAAAACCTCGTCTCCACCCTCTTATTATTTTACTATCCATTTGTCGTCTGCTTCCCTAACCAGAAATATGAGTTGTTCCGAAACTGCCTTTGTAGCGCTCGTTCGCGGCATCAGTTGACACTGGATGTGTTCTGCCTGGTTAAATCGAATACGCACCGTTTTGGCAAGCGTCCAGCCTTTTCACGAGGCTGAAACGGTGCAAGAATTAGAATACGAAATGCGAAAAATGTAAATTCGCGGAGATACACGCCGGTACGGATGCAGCTAATTGGAAGTTTATGGTCGACACTAAGTGATAACAGGATGTTTGAAACTTAAATTATAGCTATGAATTTTAAATTTTAGTTGAATTTTTTTTTTCATTTCTTTCTCGCGGTATTTATCTCTTTATTTATTTATTTATTTATTTATTTATTTGTAAATTGTGATGTCAACATTTCAAGAAAGAACGTGAAATTTAGCGCTTGAAAAAAAAAAAATGATGGCCAAATTAAACAAATTAAAACAGAATCAATTTGTATGGTCACCAAATGTAAAAACAAAATTCATTAAAGATTATCTTTTGAAGTTTTGGAAAAAGAAAACTGTTAATTTTATACTAATTTTACTTTTTTTTAAAAGCCAAAAGCTAAGAATTATTGGATCATCATGAAAGCTTAGAGATTCGCCATAAATTATTTATACGTGCATATATATGTGTGTGTGCAGTTTATCTTTTTAAATATGGCGTTATAGTGTCTTATTTTTGCTTTGTTGAAGTACAGACGAATGTATTGAGAATTAATAATTATACAGATAAGGGAATATACATATAAATTCATTTAACTCGTCTTAAAAACATGCTTTGATCCCATCTGTGTTAATGGCAACCCTTGTTTAAAGTATCAGTATCTTTTTAAATTTTTTAACCAGCAAATAAAATTTCATGATTTTTTAAATTTGTTCTTTTCCTTGTAAAGTGCATGGGCCTTCTATTCCCCCCCCCCCCCCGAAAAAAAATCTTTTAGTTTCCATTTGTCTGCGTGATTCTGAACAATTTTTAAAACCAATTCAGAAATCTAAATTCTTCAGTGATTCACTAAAGTAAAGAAGAAAAGTGCACGACTCTTCATTCAAAATAATTAGGAACTGGTAATTAGCAATTGCCCTTATATCCTAATTGCCTTAACGACGAATTTTTTTCGTAAGCTTATTAAGCGATAATGTGTTTAATTTGTTCCCTTTTTTTTTCAAGTTATAATTATTGCTTCAATTTTTGCTATAATTTATATTGGCACAGTTATAAAGTTTCATTTAGTGCTTTTTTAATTAAAATTTCGAGTGTTTATGTAATTTTTCAAATTTGAAGTTCTGAACATTTTTAAAACTCATATCTGTTTTTCAAAAAAATAATCCTCATTAAGAAAACTGCGAAAATAAGTTTTCTTCAAACTCGGTGAAAAATTCTAGTTCTAATTCTATTTATTCAAAATATTCCATTCAGAAAAATGCTTTTAGAACGACAATTGTGTTCCACTCCAGCTACTCCAGTTTTCGTCTGCTTGCTTTCTAATTGGTCCCACGATGTTCCTCTCAATTAATCTCTTTGGAATGGCAACACAAAAGCAGTCCAAGATGGCGCGGTTGGGGGATAAAGCTTTACCCGAACATTAGTATTCTTAGAGCCATTACGAAAATTAAAGATTTTGAAATATGGTACTTAATCGTCTTTGTTGGGCTAATGAATTATGCCATATGGTTAATCCAAAATTAATTCTTCTGGATTTTCAACTTCTGTTTAAGTCGTAATTTCAATTTTCACCGACAGAATTTATTTCCCAGTTAAACTGCTTTGTGTTGTTAGAATGATATTTCAATTGTTTTAAGCGCCTTGTTAAACGGTGTAAAATAATATCTATTTGAAATTATGTGTTCTTTCACTTATGCAGTACTACAAATTATGCAGTAGCTGCAAATGTATCAATATTTATCTAATTTCCTGCCTGCCTTTTTCTTTAAAATTTGTGTGCGTTTGTGCATTATATACATATATATATATACATATATACTTGATCAAAAGATGATCGCTGTTTTCGACGAGGCATAATTGATCTTTTTTTTTTTAAAAAACCTCAAGAAAAACACAATTGCCGAACTTGAAATCGTCGAAATCTCCAAGCCTTAAATAGCGCTTTGAAGTGGCGCCACAGGAGCGCGTGATGTGCGTCTGCGCTGAAATTCTAATCATTTGCATATCTCACCTCCGCTGATGCATGTTGTAAATTTCATGTCATTTGCATGTTTCCTTCAGGGTGTTGCATTTACAGTGGCCAGCTATGTGTGTGTATATATATATATATATATATATATATATATATATATATAACGCCAGAAAAACTGGGATACCCGTCTAATTCCTGATAGTTCCATTTCTGGATCTTTGAACTGCAGAAACGCGAAGGGCATAGACTCAATGAGCTTTCTGGAGAAGTCTTTAGGCAATCTGCACCATGCTTTCTGGAGAGTGGTCCCCAATTCTATAATATTCCTAGATGGGGAATGTCTGCTTTGAACAGAACTTTGCATGGCATCCCAGATATGTCAATAAATTTGAGATTTGGAGGGCAAAGGTACCATTTCATGTTCCAAAACTCGGATTAGCATTCGTCAAATCATAATTTGGTTGCTGTGAATGTATGTGGGGGCGCATTATCATGTCGGAGGTCACCCAGACCCATGATAGCGCGTGCAGACTGGCACAGCGCTCTCTGCCTCACCCCAGTGATTTATGTGTCTCTGTACTCTGTTCCTGCGCCCGATCGCTTCCTCTGGCGGTCCTTCAAAGAAACAGAGTGAGGTCAGCGGGTCAAATGGTGTCGAGCGGGGTCGGGGGAGACACCAAGAGCGGGGGAGATCAAGAGCGGGAAGGGGGGTAGTTCTAAATACCGTGTCTAATGTTACAGTGACTAAGTGATGTGACAGGAGTTGGGGAGAGAACTCTGTCCAATGTGAATGCACCATAAGGATCAACGCATAACATGAGTGGCTGTAACACACCTGGAAAGATGTGAACATAGCGTTCACCAGTTACAGAAGTTGTAGACGTATGACGGGTCCTGATTCGGCCCAACTCAACACACCCCATTCCATTATTGTTCAGTCAGTCCCTTGTTGTCATGTTGGATTCGTTCATTTATGGCGAGTTCTTCACAAGCGGAGATTTCCGAAACAATTGGAAATGAGACTTGCCAGATTAGGCTACTCGTTTCCAGTCTTACGGTGTTCAGTAGCGGTGTTCCTGAACCCTTAAAAGGAGTAGAACTCTGGAACCACCGGGAAGGCAATGGTACTCAAATTGGGCGACTGTTATTAAAGACCATATCGTGCAGTGAATGTCGTTGAGTATTTACCCTGATGTTAGGCCCGTTGCACACACGGCGTTTTTATCAATGGCGGAAATTTTCCGTCGGACGTCGTTCCAACAGTAGACCACAGAAGTCAATTGGACCTTGCACACTGGGCGGAAAATTAAATTTTTCGTCGACGGTAGCTTGTGCAGCTGTCGAGTGCCACTGTGCGCTGGCGGATTTTTTGACGCCAGATTGAACTAGTTATCCATGTGACCCTATGCACGCTTACACACACAGCGGATTCTACCGTCGTAGGGTCATTTGCGAGAGGGGTGTTTCGGGGTTTGCTGGGGGGGGGGGGGCGGCGATGGTTTTCTTGGAATCGTAAAGGAGATTCAAAAAGGAGGGCTCCTCCGATCCCGGCTGGGGGGAGGGGGGGCGTAGATGCGACCCCTCTGGTTTTCTTGGACACGTGCAGGATTCGAAAAGGAGGGGTGGGCCTTTTCCCCGGCGACGGAGTTTTCCGCCGTGTGTGTAAGCTCTACTTTTAGAACGATGTCCGATGGAAAATTTCCGCCATTGATAAAAACGTCGTGTGTAGCATTGAATTCCGGCGTTATTTTTGGAAACGTTACACTCCTTTTTCTTGAAAATGATTCTCAACAGATGGCGCCACGCATGAATGTCTAACGCCAAAGTGCCTCCGCATTAAAAAAAAATATATATTAAGTGTAGGTTTGATAAATATGAATGCAACGTGTTAAATTAATTGTAATAATTTTGAAAGTGCCGAATTCTGCTGCCAATTGAAATATATTTAACCAAGCGTTAAAGTATTGAAATATATTTAACCAATGACAAACCTCCAAACGATTAGCAACGAAATTTTTAACACCTGTGATTGGTTTATTTCCTTCTCAGCGCCATCTTTCCTTTTACGCTTTCGTTACCGGACTCCTATGTGAACAGGCCTTAACACTTTTAAAGAGAACATGTCCTCTCTTTTTGTTCACTCTTTGCATTATTATTATTATCTTTTTGTCCTCTTTTTATTCCTCGGTTTCTTTTAATCCAATCAAATTTTATAGCTCAAAATTAATCAGTATTATTTTTTAATACCAGGACAAAATGGAAATGTTGAAAGATTTATTTTCGATGATTAGGGCACCATGGGCAGAGGTGAAAAATAGTCTCTGCCTAGAAAGTGTTAGATCAATATTATCAGTAACATCTAAATATAAAAATGTAACAAGTACTCAGTTTTATAATGAAATTAAATGTGATATCAAGTCGTTATCAGAAGATAATAGCTCAAAAAATAGTGAAAAATTCTTGTGACTGAGAAAAACTTATTGCTATTTTTTAAAATATGTAATTATTACTATAAATGAATTATGAATTTATAAAGTATTATGATGTATTATGAATTTAGGAAGTATTAGGAATTTAAAGTTATTGGTTTGCTTTTTATTTATAAATGTTGTATTTTATATGAAAAAATTAATTATATTTAAATAAAAGCGTTCTTTTATCACAAATTTTATTTTTATTTATATAATAAATTTAAATTATTTTGATGACAATTAACATTTATTGTTGATGGCATGAATTAATATTATTCGCATATTTCCATACACCTCTTTTCGTTTTTTTTTTTTTCTTGGAAATATTTTTCTTTGTGTACTTTCAACTTCTGAGAACCCTAGTTAGGCTGATTAATAAAATAAATTTGAGCTGGATTCCTCTTTCCAAATTTTGAAAAATGAGATACCACGTGACTCGCCGAATGCATTTTTAATTTGACGTATTCCTTTCTAAATTTGAAACCACTAAAGATTACTTTCAAAAATACTTCAGTGTTTTTTTATTTTTTATTTTCAACACTTTTAAACGTAGCACCGAACGCATCGCCGTTTCCCCGAATTTTCATTCTCTCTTTAATAAATTATTCGCAATTTTCAGAACTGGAAAACGCCACAACAGATCGTAATTACTACTTTCTAAATCTGTCAGCGAGAGCTTTGTTTCAATCACAAAAGCAGCCATTTCCATACAAATGCTACTTCATTTCCTTTTCTGATTCAGTAACGGTTTCAGAACTTTCGCGCCATTCATTTCCTATCGTCTGCGAAGATGAATTTATCTGAAACGGAATGGAACTGTCAGATTCGAAAAGAAGGCAATTAAAAGCTTTCTATTCCGCGATTATCCCGGTATACAGCTCGAGTCGGTAATTGCAGTTTTTTTTCTATTAATATTAAATGTAGGGGGTTTGATAAATATGTAACGAGTTACAAAAATTTTTCCCCAATCAAGAATTATCCAAGAATATATCTTGAGGAATCTAAAACCGGAACGATTTATTTTATTTTCGAGCGGAGTTTTGTGCGCATTTATTCGATGAATGAAGTCTCACTTTTCCATAAATCATCGCTATTGTTTCGTTCGAGAACTGGGAGCTTTTATTTCGGTTGAAATTTAGATTATTGTATTGGGATGGAGTGTATTGACGCTTGCTAAATTAAAGATTTATGCCTTCCGTTTCAACACAGGAAATATAACAGTGCCTCTAGTAAAACGATATAGATGAATATGCAGGCATAAATGATTAATTTTTACTCGTAAATCCACGAGCCAAATGTTTATTGATTACAATGTCTGTCCGTCAAGCCTTTTATCTGGTCTTTCAAAATTTATTAAAATACAACGTGCCGCTATTACGATTGAATGTTCCAAATATAAACCATAATAATATCGGTGTATAATATGTAAATAATACTATAAGTTTGCTTTTTAATAATTCAGTACTACAAAATCATAAGAAGAATCAACAATAAGGAAGTTTCGTTAAAACCGGACCTGGAGTTATTGTTTTACAGGCGTTATATCTGTGGTTATAATTTGCTACCATTTGGCGATTTTTTATGTTTGCTCTACTATTTGGCGTTTGGACGCTTGAAAGAGGCCATTGATCATCCTTTAAAAAAAAAAAAATATCGCCAAATATAGCAGTCAGAAATTTTGCCAGGTTTGGCAAAAGGTGGTGATAAAAAAGAAATGGTTGCTAATAGGAACTAATCCATTTTTAATCATATTCCGCAGGGTATAAGTTTAGATGAATGATGAATTCGTTTCAAATTTAATTGCTGTCATATGATGGATGAGAGAGGAATCTTTTATGTAGGACTAAAATAAACCATAATGTCACCGCAGTATCGAAATTAGCCTGAGTTTTTCATAATCATTGAAATAATTGTCGAAAACGGGTTAGTGGTGGTATAGTGTTTATTCTTTTTAAGAAAATTTTCGTAGTATTCGTAACTTTGCGACAACATTGTATTATCTCAATCAGGGTTTGGGTATGCCTCTTAAATTATTCTGTTGGTGAGAAATTTGCGTATATATTCTTTTTTACATGTTCAGTTATAGCAGAGTTTCGATATAACGAACTTCTAATCAACGAAGTATCCTCGTCACTGTAATTTTCTGGATGACCTTGATTTTGAGCGACATTTACATGCGAAATAATCTCCAAATAGTCTCTAAAAGGGATTTTTTTTTAAAATTTTAATGTCACTTTTTCTGTCGGTATTTTTCGAATCACAGATTAGCAAACGCACGTTCTTAAATCATGGAGATTCTTCTAGTTAATTTCTATTCAATAAATTGTATTTCTAACGACCCTTTTGAATGAAAAGACGGATTTTGTGAGAGACTGAACTGTGTTTTTTTTATATATTTCTTACAATCTAGTATTACTATTATTGTTGTATATTTTAAAACATATATCATGTTTAAATTTTATATTTATAAATTTTTCTTCCTCTTTTCAGGTAAGGAGTCTTTTTCTTTTGTCTTTCTGTCATGTGACTTTCAGATATTGCCCAACGCATTGGTGACCTACTTTGCAAGAATGATTCTCTAGAGAGACCAATGGATAATTTAAGTAAAATATTTCGTTGTTCTTTTTTTAAACGTAGGATTACGATCCTCCATAACGGTCCGCGGTAAAGCATAATTTCAGACGTTAAAATCGTCGTCGCGAGTTATGAATCAACAGTGGCAGAATATTATTTCTAAAAGGTGTTTTTTTTTTCTCTCTTCATACTTAACCAAAATCGATAAATGAGGTACCATTTTAAAGATTACTATTTGCGCTTCATGCGAATTGTTAATTTCGAATTACACAATTTTTCTTCCTCTAGATGGCGCGCGCTAGCTTTTTTTTTATTTTACCATTATCAATCGCACTGTACTTTTAAATTTAAAAATCGTTTGCCTTTATTATCATTCTGTGATTTCATGAATGTGCCGATCATCATGATGGATGATTTTAATATAGACGCAAAACGCAACGAAAAGGGCATATGATTTCCTGAAACATCACTTTAATTTAGATATGATTCCGTCCAGCTTTCCGAGTACACTGGGAAACTCAGTTATTGATTTGACATTTACACGACACATTACCCCCGATTTTCTGACATGTGTAACTTATTTTTCTTACCTTTGACCTATTTTGCATAGGGTTATCACTCATCCTTCTCTTCGTATGTAGGAATTTTATTGTACACACACACACACACACACACCAGAAAATAAATAAATAAAAAATAAGCAACTATAAATATTCCCACGTTAATAATCCGCGGAAGTTTCGTTAGAAGAGACTACCTGAATTTTTATTTTTTTATTTTTATTCTTTATTATTATTATTATTTTTATTTTTATTTTTTTTATTTTTTTTAATTTTTTTTATTTATTTTTTTTATAATCTGCATATGCAGTTTCTACTACTTAACCATTTGCAAAAAAATATCGTACGTAGCAAGTATATTTAACAACAGTCTTATTTGACCTAGATTTCTTTCTTATTATGGACCTATGCTCAAGACAATAGATAAACACATCAAGGTCAGCACTATTCCCCGTGCGACATTACTGTATCTTATTTCCCATGTACAGTATTGCCGCATCGGTGTTTATTTTGAAGAATAGCGTTCATTATTCTCAGAGACTCATTGCTCTCTGAGATTTCAGATTATGGTGGGAATTGTTTTTAATCTAATATGCTGATTAATTCAACCAAATAACTGTAATAAAAATTCAGCTCGATCATTTTCATACATTAGTCGTGAATCGGTTTGATCCGTGCTATTGACTGTAAGTAAAAAAAAAAAACCTTAGAAAATTCATTAAGTAGGTCCCACTGCTTCCCCCCCCTCCCCACCAGGCGTGACGTCATCTTTGGCTGACTGGCCCCCGTCGTGATTGCACCATGTCCAGAAATTTACGTCACATTGTTGTCACATTTTAGTCACAGGCGTGGAAGTGAAGTACACGTCCAGGTCACTGCACAGTAGTTTGTAGCCCTACTTGGCTGCAAACTACTCATAACTACTTCAACACTACTTCAAACATCACTGGGGGTCACTGTGACCTGCATGGCACACCACTGGCTGTCGCTTCGACTTCGTGGTTAAGACATTTTGGTAGTCGCTTGTAGGTCATAAAAAGACTAGATTTTGTGGTCGAAATTCGGTCACTGCTGTAACTGACCCAGTGAAACTCTATGCAAGGTCTCTTTGAAGGCGTCGCCAGTGTCTCTGTGCTATTAGGATGGTTTGGAAAATTTTCAGCTTAACCAACCCCACGTCTCAAATATTTTCCTCGTCTTAAAAACTCCTCTTCATAAAAACATCTTAAAAGCTCTTCCAATCTTAGTTTGTCCGTCAATTTACGATGAAAAAAATTTTCAGATATGGAAAATTACTTTTTGATTACTGGTTTCTTAAAAATAAAGTTTTACTATGTTTTCAAAATATTTCATGTAGTTTTGCTAAGAATAGATTTTAGATCTTATTATTAAATACCCATTCTGAAATATTCATTTTAATTAATGGATAGACAGACCCCTATTTCATTGAAAATCGTAAGTGTACGAACACTTTTGGGAGCCGCTGTATATAGATTACACAACTCTCGAAAGAATTCTACAATTCTGGTGTGCAGAGGTTTCCTACAGAAGTTATTTTGTTGACAAAAAATTTCATATATTCGTAAGTTTCGAAACAATTTTCCGAAACTATAGTTTCTCTCGAATTGTATCGAATATTTCTTTAATGGAAGAAATAAGGTCGTTCTATAGAACTTTTCAGAGTCATATAGGGATTAAATAGCACTGGAAAGCCGTTTAAAGCCAAGATTCTGATCAAACCTTTAATAAATTCGACTTCGTTAAATCGAGATTCGTTATAAGGGGACCCTAATATATTTACAACTTAGGGTGCAGCAATGCTTTTGTTTATTCACAAATTTTTTTTTTTCAGGATTATTTATTTGTTTTAGCGGCTCTATCGTTTATGTATTCTTTACCTAAACCAACATGTGAGTTTTTTAACGTAGGATTACGTTCCTCAATAACGGTCCTTCGGAGAAAAAAAATTGTCCTGCGTCGCGAGTTATAATTTTGGCAACGTGCCAAACCCAGTAGCAGTGAACAGTTAAACAGAAAAGTACCAAAATGCGTCTTCCCCCCCCCCAAAAAAAAAGGGGGGGGGAAGCAAACGATAAGTAATCCTACGTTAATAACCCGCGGTAGTTTCGTTAGAAGAGACTACCTGAAATATTTTTTTACCTTGTTGCTTTGTATCTTTTATGTAATTCTTGCATTATTCACACACACGCACACACACACACACACACACACACATGAACAAATAAACTTATGGAGTAATTTGCACGGGAAAGTCGTTTAAATTATGATTAAATCTTCGATAAAGGAGACCGTTAAATCGAGGTTCGTTATAAGGGGACCCTACGGTATTTAAAGCTGAGAGCACCGCAGTATTGGGTGTTTATTTATTCAATGATGTCGCATTTTCTCCGGGTTTATTTATTAAATTTTAGCGACTTTATCGTTTATTCACGTACGCTTATGTATCCTTTACTTAAACGAACATGTGAATTTTTTATTATTATTATTGATGTTGCTTTGCATCTTTTTTAAAAATTCTTTTATTTTTAACGCAAACATGTTGAAACATATGTGCATGTATATGTGCCTGTTATTCATTATGAAAATTGAGAACGGCGAAAAATAATAGTTGTAAACTTCCTTTGCATCGCCAACAAAAAATATTAAAGCATCGTTAAAACTGAAATATCATCCAAAATGAGGTCATCTAGTTCACGAACACATCCTTGCCTCTGAAAGATTGCCGAAAAAGGGGGAAAAAAGTGCCGGGGTGGGCGAAAAATGCTTCCGGAAAAATGGTGTCTTTCGATAAAAATGCCGGCGAAATTAAAATTCAAACGAAGACTCACTTTAAGGATTAGCATTGGCATGACGTGACAGATGGACGATATCGATTCTTTTACATCGCAAGAAAACGTCTCAATCGATGCAAAGCCTCATTTGCATGGAAACGAACTTGAGCGAACATCGGGGTAAAAAGCTTTCCATGCTCAAAATTTTGCTGTTTTTAAAAGAAAAGACCCGCTGATGTTCAATGCGAAAAGGCCATATGGTGTCAATGCTAAGCTCCGGAGTTAAATCGTCTGCGTATCTCTTTTTCCTAAAGGAAGACAGAATTTTCTTCGGCCTGTGATGGCAACGCCATTCGTTTCCTTTTGATGTTATCGCTTGTAACAAAAGAAAAAAAAAGCGGCTGTCATTTAGTTATTTTTAATCGTGTTTAGAGACGCTAACTTTTTTTTTCTCTTTGGCCATGTTTGGCTGAAAAAGTTTAATATATATTCTTTAAACTGCTGTTTTATTACGTGACTTGAAAGGGCAATATTCCAAATTTAATGAGAAATGAGATTTTTTTAATTTTATTTGTGCTGGGTTTTTTTTTATGCAAAATTTAATGTTGTGAGAGAAAACGCATTAAAATAGGGTGATTAATTTTGCTCAAATACCTTTGAAAACTCCCAGGAGTAGAATTGCGGTTTTTAAAGAGAATTATCTCATTTTTAATTCTGGTCGTCTGCACTAATATGTATCAAAAAATTCTAAATAAATATGACAAACATTCGAATAAATGACTGAATAACGTAGATTTGGGTGTTCAGAGGTTGGTTATTAAACTTATTTTATTGTTTTATGAACCCGAGTCGTTATTTAATGAAATTATTATTTACTACGTTAAGCGAAAATTTAATTTAATGGCTAACAGTAATTGCTTGTTGTAAAGAAGAAAAGGTCACTCTTTGTTATTTTTAATTCTTTTTACGATGAATGAGAAAAAAAAATCTCTGATTGAATCGTGCAAAGAAACATTTGTATGCCCCTTAGTAAATCATTTCATGTATATTAGAAACCGACTGTGTGATCGTCCTTTTTTTTTCCGGAGTTGATCGATTATAGCCAAATGATAGGGGAGAAAGCTACATATTGCCAAATTAAAATTCACTCTTGAATAGTTTTATTACCAACAGATTGATTTGAAAGTACGTTTTGCTTTTTGGCAGAAATAGGCGATGCTTCTAGACGAATCTAGGAAAATTCTAGGGGTGATGACTTTTCAAACACCGTTGATATAGCAAAATAGATTCCCTCCAGTGTACCTTCCTCCCACTTAGCTAGGAAAAAAAAATGAATTGGTTGAGGGTTGTTTCACAGGTTTGATGTTTAATGTAATTGTAATATATGAAAGACCAAACATCGAGGGGGGGATTTAAGAACCTGCCCCCTCTGCCTAAGTTCCAGCTTTCTTTCCCTGCAAGTTGACGCACTCGTTCTAGACTGTGGGCCAAATTTCTTTGTTTGGCGGAAGAACTATAAGAGAATCAGCAGATTGGACACATTCATCCTTGGTCAATATGCTAAATTCCTCCCCGTTTGGGCTGGAGAAAGGTGGAATGACAGAAGGGTGGTTTAGTGGAATGACCTCGTTAGGTGGAATTCTGGCTCAATTCAATATCTGCATAGGTGAAAACCTCTTGAAAAATCGATGTTTAAGTGAAGCTCGGGTACATCTGAATTCTGACGGTAATTATTTTAAAATTTTATTGATTAAAAAAAATAAAGATAATTCAGTTTGCCGTAAAAAGTTAGAAAAGAAGAGATTAAATTTTAAGGACAGACACTATTGCTAACGTTTGTATAAATCTTTCTTCCCTGTTTTCATAAATACTGCTTTGAGCAGTCAAACAAATTAAATAGATATCTTGCAGACGAACTTGAATAAATTTATTAAATTAGGGAGATGAAGTTTTATTCAAGTGAAAAATTTAATTCTAGACGTCTATTTAGAGGCAAACGATATCAAGTTTCGATCGTGTGTTAAATCTTTTTTTTTTCTTCTTCTGTTTTGGCTGTGCAGCAGCTGAAAACTTTTCACGGTTTTATTTTCTCTAGGCTTGTTATATTTTAAAGCTTTTTTTTTTTTCATTTTGTAGTGGAGATGAAGCAAAGTAAATATTTTTATGAAGTGTTTTCGTGAAATTTTTAGTTTTGCTCTATTATTCTCGTGGGTTAATTTCGAAAAATTAAATTCACCTTAATGTTTTATTGCGAGCAATTCTTATTATTTTTTCACGTTCTTCTATTTTCTTTTTCATCTTCCGGGAATAGCAGTTTGTGTTTGCTTTAAAAATTACTTTCCCAGTTCTTTTTTAAAAACTGTATTAAGTAGGTAATTTGGGAGTTATTGTTTGATTCGTTTTTGTCGTGGTAAATTTATTGTTGTTGCTTTAAAAAAGATTAATCAGCGAAATTTCGTACGTAACCTCATGGTATTTTGTTAAGGATGCTTTGTATGTTTTAGATTATATTTATTTTTTATTGCTGAGATTCGACGAAAGGCGTAGAATTTAAATGTTTAAATTATATTAGACCACCCCTCCCATTAATCCATATATTTTTATCTTATTCAAGGATCAAAAATAGAAAATAGTCTTTTTAGAGACATGTTTAAGCTCAAAAGCGGGTGTTTGACTGACATTTTTGGATGATTTTCAATACTTGATAATACTTATTTCTATAGTCTAGCCCGAGCATATTACGTAGCTACCCCCGTTTACAAGGAAGTAAAATAGTTTTGCAGTGAATGAAAGATTCGTCTTTCAGCCCGCAAGCATTTATTTTTGAAATGAATCTATATTTCGTCATTGAGTTTTATTAACATTTCATAGTAAATATAATGATATTCATGAAACATGATTAACACTGGCAATAAGTAGTTTCGATTAGCAACTCCCATCTTTTTAATCGTATTTTGGAGCAATTTTTCACCAAATCTACCAACTTTGAATATTTTTGTTTTGAGGATGGCCAAATGGTTTCCTCATGGCCAATAATTAGTGAAAAAAAAAAAAAAATCGCCAACGGTTGCTAATCATAACTGCAACCTGAAAAATAGGAATTATTCGGTAGCCCCTGTCCCAAATTTAACGGATCATGTTTTACTCCGTTTCAGATCGATGCAGGGGTACTGTATTTTTACAGGCGTAGCCCTGTATTTGCACCGTTTTTCCTCTATTGAATTTCAGAGAGCAATTTCTCGCCACCAGAAGAAGCCATGGCGCCAAGCAAGAAATGATCTAAAATATGTTAAGAAGTTTCACTTCCAACTCGTGAGAGTCCCACCACAGTTTTTCTTTTCTATTCTTGTATATTCTCCTAATAGTTGCCGTGTTCTGTGTATGTATCTGTCATGAACTCATCCGGAGCGACCGCTACATAAATATATCAGCCTATGGCATCCATTTTGTTTTATGAGTTAGGCTTAACAAGTTAAAAGTAAAGTTCAAAAAGATTATTTGCTATCTAAACCCAAATAATTTATTAGAAACAACGTAATATTGACACAAATCAACTTTATTTTGATTTTTAGACGACTGTAATAAACGTTGATGGCAGTTTCAAAACAGCTCGCCACCGTTTAAAACTGTTCTTAGCATAAAATATCCTTTCATTGTAACGTATTTTCGTTGTGATTTTCATATTCATTAGAGAATTATCTCTTTTCCTACACCTTTCGTGTTATCATAGAGTTTCAATTAAATTAATAACAATTATTCATTTTATATACTCAGAACTTGAAAATGTAAACACGAGTGAGTCATTCATTCACCGTGATTCATTTATCGTCGTTAATTTAAGAAATATTGAATGAGAGAATTTTCTTCACAGTAAAACAGTTTTTCATTATATTATTTTTTAATATATATATTTATATTTTAACTATATAATATATATATATATATATTTTTTTTTTTTTTTTAAACCAGATATTACAATGTCAAATTTAGTATTTTCGGAAAGTTGCAAACTCGACTCATGTGTAGTGATATGTTCAAAACTGTCTGTACGGTAGCGTGCTTTTCAAAGCGAATACGTAACGTAACCGCAAAATTTTCTTAAATTTTTAAAAGTGTTTAATTGAATATTTCTAAATTGCCAACACACGTGGCTTTCATGTGATTTTTTGTAAAACATTCTATTACGATGATAGTGTTTTTAATTTCTGTTTATTATTGTATTTTTAATATTACTTTTAATAGTACTTATTATAACGATTTGTATTCTATTTCGATTTCTTATTTGAACGGTGTGACGTAACATATAGCCAATATTCAGTAAAAATTTCTAATATTTTAACAAGGTTATGAACCCTTTTTTTTTTACTGGAACTGTTCAATTATTTACCGTCAATTTTTGACGGGTGCTATCTAGTTTTGTAATAATATTCAGGCTATATTTCAAGTCAAGGCTGACAAAATATTGCAGGCTTTTAAAAGACCCGTTCTTCGCCGAATATTGGATTTTCATTAAAGGTATTTTACTCCGAAAAGCCTATTATGAAATAGAATATTGGCTCGTTATTCGTTCACTAGTTACGTATATTGTGTGTGGAATGACATAAAGCGAGCATGTGTTGCACGACTAATAGCCGTATAACCCTTTGTGTTCTTAATTATCTTTTGACTGCCCTCGAAAAACGCTTCTATTTCGCTGCAACCGTATTATCAAGACAAACACCTTTAATTCGTCACTTTGAAGACTAAAGTTTCTAATAGACGCAGTGTTTACTCACTGTTTAAGAGGAAATTGTAACCGTGGCGTTCATGTTTACCGAGGGAGGAAAGGACGGGGGAAAAAAATCTGGCAACACGAGGAATAGCAAATGAGAGAGGTTCTGGAGCATCCTCGTAAACCGTAATTGTCTGCTGCGAACCCATTATGTGGGGGGGGGGGAGAGAAGGGGTTGTTTCCGAATCTGAAGGGGGTGGGACTTAACCCATTTGGTACGGTGCAAGCTGAAAGTTATCTGGCGGAAACAATGTGTTCAAATCATATTATGAATTCAGAAGAATGTTAAAAGTTTCTTGCATTGAATTTCCATTACCCCGTGTTCTTAATTATCTAGCTAATGAACTGAGGTGAAGGAGGGGGGGGGGGGAGGTTGTCTTTGGGTGGTATTCCAAAGCATGCTCACGTGGCCTCAGTTTCGAATTATATGGAGAATGCTTATAAGTGTAGCGCGACTTGCGATCAGCATGTCGAGTTGTAATAATAGACAACATTACCCTGGTTTCTGTTGACGTAGTCGCTGCAGACGTGAAATGTGACGTTCGAAAACAATTTTTTTTTTCGAGGCGGAAAGTGAAGTGTATTAAACAAAGCGAATGAAAAAAAATTTTTTTTTTCAGGTAGTCTCATCTAACTAAACTACCGCGGGTTATTAACGTAGGATTACTTATGGTTGCTTACCTCTTTTGTATGTATGTATGTATCTATATTGTAACATCGTGGTTCCGAGAAAACCAAGGGGCATTTTAATTACAAACGGTCGCCGATCAATAGTGTCTATTTATCGTTTTCCTTATTTTTCCTTACTTTTAATTATTTATGTTATATCTATACTATAGCTTTTCGTTCGACGATATTTGTGAATGGCGGCCCCAGGTCGACACAAGTTTATTTATTTATTCTTTTTTTTTATACTATAAACAGTCACGTAGGACTGCACAGTACACACAGGCAGAGTAATAGGCCTCACAGTCCACACAGGGCAGCCGAGCTTCAACTGAGAAATTAATAACATTTTTGTAGCCGAGTTCTGCATGTCCTTGGCGACATTCTCGATTGTTCTAGAAGTGGAAAATTCCGCAAGTAGATAACCACGCCACCTAGGTGAAAATCTGCTTTGTTCTTCGGACACCCAAATGTCGCCAAGCTCGCCACAATTCTCCAAAACTTCGCCAAAGGGTCACGCAGGTCACATCGAAATCTAACTATGAATGACTGTAAATAAACGGAATTTGATTCAAACATAATTTAAGGAACAATAAAGAATGTTTACAGCTTTTTTTCAACTAAACTGGACTATTCTTATGATGTGTACGTAAAATTTTAATTAGATGTAAAATTATGTGGCGTATAAAACAAAACCCCTTTGTTTATTTATTTGTTGTTAAAATGATTTAGTCGAATGTCCAGTGACATCTGTGATACGATAGATGTCACTTCTGTATTTTAATGCGGATGAATAAAGTGCGTATTACTTGAGGAACTGTAAACCCGGAGGTATTGTTGTATGGCTAAGTTATGTGACAAGATCATAGCCTATACAATGAACATAATCTTCGACCTGCCTGCTAAGCCACTTCGACTCAATAATTCTTCCCCTGATTCAGAAGTCAAATACAGAGCTGTCATATGCACACGTTCACGTATTGATTCAGAAGGTTGCGAGATTTTTCCGAATTAAGGCGTTTGTTCAGCTTCTGTAGGATTTGCCGCCCGTGATATTTTCGTTCCAAACGCGTTCTTGCAGAAACAGCCACGAAAAGGGAGTCACTTCCCAAACGATATTATTAACGCCCTTACATTTAATCCGAAAGATTAAGAAAAAAAAGTGTAGAAAGATTTTTTTTTGGTTATTTATGTGTGTATTATTAAATGTATAATTAATATTTTAATCTTTTATAAAAAATTTTTTTGATAATTGCTTTCATTTCCTTGATGGATTAAGGAGGTCCAGGACACAAAATTCCTAAAATTTTCGAAAAAAATTATTGCACTAAAAAATTGTGTGTTCTTTTCTTCGTAAAATGACGTTTAAATCATGATACTATCTTTATTAGAACAGGAGATATTAATTTTATTTTTTGGCAACATTCTAATAGCAGCCAATTTTTGTTTAAACCTGTAAATGCGTTTTTCTGCATGATGTTTTTTTTTTTTTTCGCCATTTCTCGTCTTTAAAGTGTTATAAGTCAAGAATCGTTAAAGATAAATGATTCAAACTTGGAACATGTCTTTTTCAATTATTTTGCTTTATTTTTGATTCAGCAAATTTTTTTTAAAAAGTTTACTTTCGAAAATATGATTTTTTAAAAATTAGTTACATCTTTTTTTTTTTTTAATTTTTACTCTAAATTTTTAATTCTTTTTAAAAATTGATATTTCAAAAGACGCTGAAACAAAGTTAAAGCTTATATATTTATGTTTAATTGAATGAAAAAATTTTGAAATTCGAAAAATAACATTTCGAGTTATAGCGATTTTAAATTACCCCACTTTTATTAAAAATTTTAAATTTTAAAATTTTTTAAAAACGTTATGAGAAGTTTTATGATGTGATTTTGTTTACAAATTATATGGTTAACCCTCCCAAAAAAATTCAAAATTTTAAATCACTAAATTAAAAAAATATTTGTTTATGTTATATATATATTTATGTTTAATTGAATGAAAAAATTTTGAAATTCGATAAATAATATTTCGAGTTATAGCGACTTTAAATCGCCTCACTTTTTAAAAAGTTTTAAATTTTAAATTTTTAAAAAAAGTTATGAGAAGTTTTATGACGTGATTTTGTTTGCAAATTATATTGTTAACCATCACGAAAAAATTCAAAAAATTTTTAAATGTGTCCCGGACCGCCCTAAAAAGGGAAAGAAAAAACTCGCCAAGGCATTGCTATATTACATATTTTATTAGAAACTTTGGCGAGCTTGAAAAACGCAGTAACGCAAATCTATCAAAAGGCATGTTTACACTGCATCGGAAGCTATGCGTGGCGTTGCGTTACTACGTTAGCTCCAAGGTTATTGACATGACCTGTGATAGATTGGACGTATCACGTGGTCAATGAATTGCTGATGATTGGTTAAAAAATTTTAACATTGGCGCTACGTAACGCTTCGGATTCAGTGTGAACAGGCCGTAAGTGATAACAATAGTGCCTTTGTATTAAAAATACAAACTATATATGTATGGGGAAAAAAACCTTTTCGATATTTTTAATGCGTAGCAAAGCGTAAGTAAATCTCTCAAAGTGATATCAATGACGCGTTAGTGCTAAAAATGCAAGATATATTAAAAAAAAAAAAAACACATTGGTTTCATATTTGAAATACGTGCCAAAGTTTTATTTATTGAATTCATTATTTCCCACCTTTGTTAAATGTCACGAAGGCACTGCTATATTACTTGTTTTACTGGAAATTTTGGTGAACTTAGAAAAAGGCACACACAGAGATCTGTCAAAGTGATAACAGTATCATTGTAGTGCTAAAAATACAAACTATAAAATAAAAATAAAAATAAATTTCCCCTCAATTTAAATACGCAATATGTATTATTGATTAAATACATTATTTCTTCTCCTCGCCAAGCCGCTATGTTAATTATTTGCAGTGTTTAAAAGCAGATCTTTAAATACAGCGCATGTGTGTTTTAAATCTATATATATAAAACAGTTCCGTAACTGACTGACTGATTGATTGACAGATAACGCACAGACCAAACCTCTGACCTAAAGGGCTGAAATTTTGCATGGCGATTCTTCTTATAGTGTATGGGTGCACTAAGAAAGATTTTTGAAAAATTCTTAGATTTTTTTAAATTAAATTAAGCTATTTTTGTAACTTTTTTCAAGTTTGCATTTAAAATAATAATCTGAGGGTTATAAAATTTGTATCACGAGATAGATCACAAAAATTCTTTTAAAATGAAATCTTTTTCGAATCTTTACCTCTATTTTCTGATTTTTGGTGAATTTTTAAAGATTCATTTTTAGAATTTGATTTATTAAATGCTGATCACATCGTTTCTTTTCTTTTTGTGATACTTTAAATTAATTTTGCGTCACGTGCATAACGACGAAATAAATTGACGAGAATTTTTTTTTCTTTCTAATGCGGCAGACGATTGGACATTATCCAAAAAATATTAAAATACTGTAAATGTGCTTCAAACTGTACTATATTCTTTACTATGTTCTATTAGATTTAATTTGAATATTTTCTTCTACATTATTTTGTCAATAAAAATATCCGTTACTATTTTTTTAATAAATAGTTTTTTTTGGCATTAATTGCATACATTGACTGTTGTATTTAATTGGAATGCACTCCGTAGCGAAGCACTGGTATTGAGCTGGTTAATATATAATTTCATATGCAAACACCAGGATTCAAAGATGACTAACAATTCTTCCTTGGCGATATAATATCTATTTAACCTTTGATAGACACAAAATATTTTATTTGTAGCGAAACATGGTAACTCATCTTCAGTTACGAACTCGCTGAATGTTTTTTTTTAGCAAGATGATATGTTGCTGTGGGAAAGCAAACATGTAGTGAAATGAATACATATCATGTGGAAGACATTTTGGCGAGATTGGCGACAATAATTAGAGGCAAAAAATAAGTGCCGGTTAAAGAACTTTTCTTGTTTTACGAGCATTCCAAGTTATATTACTTAGTTCCGTTTGAGGATTATGAAATTATAATCGGAGACCTATGAGGATACATTTAATCTCGTCAACATACTACCACGGGGATTTATTCTGTAAAGGTGGCTTATTTTAATTGCTGAATGGACGCCAAATCATTGGCGATAATCTCCAAGCTATGACACCCTTAGAATGCTGGCAACCTTACTTAATTCTAATCCTGTTTCTATCGTAGATTTTTTGGCGTTGGATCAGCTGATATCGCGAATCTCCAATCCCAGTGTTATTCCCCCGAAATCGTTCTAACCAAACATTAGCAAAAGCATATTTTTGTAACGTTTTTACTTTTGCAAACAGACGTTCAAATAAAGAGTGAGCAATTTTTAAGAGTTAAAATTATTCCTTTGTTAATTTGTTACTGGGAATTTGATTAATTACGTCTATTGCTACAAGATTATAAATATAAAGAATATTAAAAATAAAATTCAACCTTAAAACTACGCAGTGCAATAAGTTAAAATTTTTCGCACTAAAATTTTTTTTTTTTTTTAAGGATAAAAAGAGTTTTTACCAGCTTAAAAATTACTTAGTGAAGTTTTTTCCTTCTTTCTTTACTGTGATGGTTTATGCGCATAAACCATCAATTATGGACGACGCCTCTAATGCTAATTTCATTCTTCTCGCTTAACGATAAATATTTTTAAATTTCGAAATAAATTGACTGATGGCAACCTGAGACTATTTTTTTTCGTCCTCCATCGCGCCTTAATTGTTCCCAGCTTGATATCAAAGCACCAGCGGTCTTTAAACGCAGACGAATTTAACCGTTATAAACCGTTGCCAAATTCTAATCGAAAAGTCTAGTTTTAAAACTGCATTTTAGGCGTATCAACTCTCTTGGTCTGTCCTTATTAAGGGAAAGTTTATCTGGATTGCATTTTCGTAACTTGCATTTGGAGGGTATATGCAGTGGGAATGAGAAGACGGGGGAGGAAAATTTTCGGTGAAATGTTCTATCGATTGTGAGTTGTTCTACGTGTATACCGTGAAGGTTGTAGGGGGGTGGGGTAAACTACATGCGCTTCCTTTTCAAAAGTGAGCGCCACCACGGCATTTTCGACACCGAATTTTGGAACAATTTCACTGTGTTCTCTCCGTATCGATTTTTAGATGTGTGTAGGCAGAAAAGTGGTTTTGGGACTTGGAGGTTTAACGGTGTTGTGGTTCTTTTTTGCCGAAATGGGTGTTACTTCATATAATATGCATGTTATTTCCATTAATAAAAGTTATTTATACATTTTGTTTGTTTATATTTTTTATGGTTTAGTTTTGCGTGCGTGTTTTTTTATTTTCAGTTTTTCTTCTTGTTCATCTTTTTAGATTTAAATCTTTCGTGATATGATTTATATAATTTATATCAAATTATTATTTTTTTTTATAATGTCTAATCCCTTTTATTCTTAACTAGCTGAAAACCCGCACTTCGCTATGGAGTACATTCAAATTAAATACAACGGTCAATGTATGCAACTGATTAAAAAATATATATTTATTAAAAAAATCGTAACAGATATTTTTATAGACAAAATAATGTAGAAGAAAACATTCAAATTAAATCTAATAGAACATACTAAAGAATATGGTACAATTAATATAGTACAGTTTGAGGAACATATCTTTTACTGTATTTTCATATTTTTTTGGATAATTTCCAATCGTCTGCCGCATTAGCAAGAAAAAAAAATATTTTTTTGTCTGTTTCGTTGTTATGCACGTGCGGCAAAATTAGTTTAAAGTATCACAATAAGAAAAGAAACCACGTGATCAGTATTTAATAAATTGAATTCTAAACATGAATCTTTAAAAATTCACCAAAACTCAGAAAACGGCGGTAAAGGTTCGAAAAAGATTTCACTTTAAAGCATCTTTTATGATCTTTCTCGTCATATAAATTTTATAACCCTCAGACTATTATTTTAAATGCAAACTTAAAAAAGATACAAAAACAGCTTAAAAATTTAATTAAAAAAACTAAGAATTTTTCAAAAATCTTTCTATGTGCACCCCTACACTATGAGAAGAATCGCCATTCAAAATTTCAGCCCTTTAGGTCCAGCAGTTTGGTCTGTGCGTTATATGTCAGTTAGTCTGTCAGTTACGAAAATATTATATATATATATATATATATATATATATATGTATATATATATATATATATATATATATATATATATATTAATTTATATACATAATTTCTAAAATTATTTTGTACATATACATACATATATTTTTATTTATAATAAATTTCTGTATAAATTTAAATATTTCATACTTTTAATATTCCTATTTTATCATTAACATTTCATATTTTTTTTTCTCTTTCTGCTGCACATCTAGTTCCTCTATTTTGTTTCTTTATTCAATTTCAGGTAATATGTGTATGCGACATTTCAGTGTGTACATTTATTCTTATATGCTCGTCATCTTACACGTTCACTAAATTTGTACTTATATTGCATATATTCGTCCCTTTGTACTTATTTTTGTTACATATCTTTTATCCACATAAAGTTTTCTAAAAGCATAAGTAAATTCCTAATTCTGGTTATCGTATTTATTTACATCATGCTTATTTGCTGATGATGTGCCTCAAACAGAACCTCCTCCGAGACACAAATCAATATGTTTGATTTTCCCATTCGCAGGGGAGGAAGGTACACTAGCGAGAATTTTTATTCTGCTATACATACGCTCTTTGATCGAACACCCAAAGGGAGAGAACGCTGAAAAAAAATATCCTGTTTATAATTAAAAAAATTAGTGTTACCAGAAATGTAAGATACCCTTTAATACTATTATTTTCGGCTAACTTTCTGTAAAGCGTTTCAAGCGTCAAATTATAAACTCATAGTGATAAAAGTTTGTTCCGACTTCCAATGCACCAGATAGGGCCTGACACAGCATCCAAGGCCTTCCAGAAGTGAATGCCTACCGGTGAATAGGTGCCACAACAATATAAACCAAGCAACCCTAGGGGGCGACATCTGGTGTGCTCGTACCTTGTCCACCCGCTCTGACCTCGTAGGACTTCCCGGTCTACAGATTTAACGTGCCCGTATCCGACCTAGACACGGAGGTACTTAAATGTCGTCGTCGGGATTCGAACCGAGCTATTCCATTTCGAAGTCCAACGCGCTGCCACTAGGCAACCACGAATGAATTTTAAGTCGTAACTAACATTTTAGACTAACTGCTAATAAATGGACACTAACGATCGCACAACCAAAGAAATCCTACCTTCTGAGGAATAATTTTCACCCGTACTTTCACGGTACGTGGCACTAACCTGACTTATTCGGAGAGAAATCTCGTTTTGGATTCCAATCTACTTGTCGTGACGATACTTGACTTAATTCGAACATTCTCGTCGAACGTTAAATAACTCCGTTGCACTGGCATGACCAATCCGGTCGTCTCGTTCCATCATCCGGTTTCTAAGCTGATCGGTGTGCTGTTTGCGTCACCTTCCTTAATTGCCGTGCCTCTGCCTTCCTCTTAGGATACTCTTAGGAACTGTAATGGTAAGTTGTGCGAGGCTTTATGATAAAATTTGCCGAAGAATAGTGAATAGAAAGCGAACTCCGACGAAAAAATAAAAAGTTAGAAACTATGGAATAGCTTAAAAATGCTCTTTGAAAAAACTTTAAATTAAACTTAGTGTTAACAAAATATTTTCAAGTATGTGTTTGGACATTTCTGTGATTTGAGGAGGATTTATTTTAAAGGTGAGATTGCTCCTGAAAACCTATTACTATTATTATTTTAATTGTTGCAATTATTTAACTTCAAAAGTAAACCCTCTAGGGGTGGGGGGGGGTGGGGGGGTAGTCCAAATGTCTGCTTGGATCACGAAGTGACCCTCTGTCACACATTACAGACCAGGGATTCATTCATATTCAAATATTCCCGCTTAATAGAAATTATCATAATTTCCCCAGAAATACATGGTCATCAAAAAGGTTGGACACATTTCAAAAGCTCATAATTCTAGAACGAATTGAGCAAACACAATAATATTCTTTTCAAACAACTTGGGAAATGTCCAAGATTTCTATATGTAACTGGTACGCAATCGTGACGTTGAACGTTGCGCAGAAGCTATGCGAGGGCAAAGAGGTCTTCGATCGGCTTTCCGTCAGTGCCATGGCGACCGTTCGGGAGAAAGCTGAATGTGTGTTTGGTTAGCGGAGTTCAAATCTGTTGAAACAGTTCAGCGAAATTACCGTCGTGTTTATCGCAAACAACCACCGCTTGAGCTTTCTCCCGAACGGTCGCCATTGCACTGGCGGAAAGCCGAACGAAGACCTCTTCCACCTCGCATCGCTTCTGCACAACGTTCAACGTCACGGTTGCGTACCAGTTACATTTAGAAATTTTGGACACTTGCCAAGTTGTTTGGAAAAAAAACATTGAGTTTGCTCAATTTATTTTAGAATTATTAGCTTTCGAAACGTGTCCTACCTTTTTCGTTAACCCTGTACTTAAAGAACACTTTTCGGTCTTGTGCATTGTTTGGAAATGTGGGGAGGGGGGGGCTCCAATTTTAACAGAAAGTATGTTACATAAAAGCATTCTAAAAAAACCTTACATATTTGCATGAAAGCAGCAGACTATGCAAACGATTTCTTCCTATTCTTGTCACTGGAGTCAAACTACAAATCCCCCCCCCCCCCGAGAAAAAAACTGCAACATTTACATCGATTGCTCTCAAAATGCCGATTTCTGGCCATATTAAACATGCCTTTGACATTAGAAAGAAAGCAATAATTATATCTGAAAAAAAAAAGTTTACCAACCATAACACGCCCCATTGTTAGAAGAGAAACAGAGACGAGATGTGCTGCATTTTTATCCTTATGGAAACTTGATGAGATGATTAAGAGCTGTAAAATTTACAACGCAAACGTTTTATCTTTCTAAAAGGATTTTTTTCCCCTGCATAACAATTTTTTCATGCCCATATAATTTTTTACTTGAAATAATGTGTTGTAATAATGACATCAAGATACATATTTAATGTCAAGCATAAAATGTCCATTATCCAATTTTTTTTTCATTTACCGCTTGTCTTTTACCCTGTCTTTTCTTTTAATTGTTATTGTTCCCTTTACATATCATTTCAAATATGTTCGAAAATTGCCTGTTCTGAAACCCCACTTCATGCCCCCCGCCCACCCACCCCCCACTATTTCCACAGTTGTTATAGTTTGTTTTCTCCCAGCTGTGTTAGTTCGAAAGCGTTGTTCGATATTTTTTCGGCGCCAAAATTATTTGCCAATAACGATTTTATCGCAGACGATCTATTTATCTGAATATGAAGGCAGTAATGATAAAACCCTTAAGCGATTTGATTTGTGGTTTCTCGTAGAAAAACACAACAAATGCATATTTTGTTTTCCCCATTTACCCGCAAATTTATCACAGGAATACTGGACTTTGCTCTTCTGCTGGTTTTTTTTTTTTTTTTTTTTTTTTTTGTGCGGATGTCAAGTTTGGGTTGATAATCCATTGGGATATAAAAGTTTTGAAAAAAAAAGTGGTGCACATAAGTAGTTAATATGTGTGTATGTATGCATGCACACACACACACACACACATATATATATATATATTATAATAAATGCAACGATCAATGTATGCAATTCATGTTTAAAAGAAGGAAAAAAAAGAAAAAAGAAGAATATATTTATAAAAAAATCGTAACGGATATTTTTATAGACAAAGTAATGTAGAAGAAAATATTCAAATTAAATCTAAAAGAAAATACTAAAGAATATATTACAGTTAATGTTTGAGGAACACTTCTTTTACTGTGTTTTAATATTTTTTTTATAATGTCCAATCGTCTACCGCATTTGCAAGAAAAAAAATTTTTTTTTTGTCTATTTCGTTGTTAGGCACGTGACGATAAATTAAAGTGCCAGAGAAAGAAATCACGTGATCAGCATTTAATAAATTAAATTCTAAAAATTAATCTTTAAAGATTACCAAAAATCTGAAAAGGGAGGTGAAGATTCGAGAAAGATTTCATTTTAAAGGAATTTTTATGATATTTCTCGTGATATAAATTTTATAACCCTCGGATTATTATTTTCACTGCTAACTTTAAAGAATGTTACAAAAACAGTTTAAAAATATAATTTAAAAAAATCTAAGGAATTTTTCAAAAAATCTCAGTGCACCCCTACACTATAAGAATCGCCATGCAACATTTCAGCCTTTTATATCCAGCGGTTTGGTCTGTGCGTTATATGTCAGTCAGTCAGTTGCGGAACTGTTGTGTGTGTTATATATGTGTGTATATGTTATATATGTGTGTTATATATGTGTTATATATGTGTGTGTGTGTGTGTTAGTTAAGGGAGAACCAAAAAATGAGTATATAGGGGAATTTAGAGGGGGTAAAAAGATAATAGAAACCATAGGTTTCAACAGCCTTTTTCGTGGTGCATATACATTGGTGCAGAGTTCTCTGCCTGTGCCTTGGGGAATCCAGTGATTTATGTTCACTCTGTACTCTGTACTATGCGTGGATCGCGTCCATCAAAGAAAGGGCGGGGGGTCAGCGGGTCAAATGGTGTCTAGCGGGGTCGGGGGAGACACCAGATCAAAGAAATGAGGAATGGGGGAATGGGGGTGGTTCTTATAGCGCATACAGATTGGTACTGCATCTGCCAGTGATTTATGTCTCTCTGTACTCTCTACTATGCGTGGATCGCCTCCTCTGGCGGTCCATCA
Organism: Dolomedes plantarius; assembly: GCA_907164885.2. Lineage (NCBI taxonomy): Eukaryota > Metazoa > Arthropoda > Arachnida > Araneae > Dolomedidae > Dolomedes > Dolomedes plantarius. The sequence continues at coordinate 99,991,646 of OU015503.1, read as the reverse complement.
AAGAAAGAGAGTGGCGGGTCAGCGGGTCAAATGGTGTCGAGCGGGGTCGGGGGACACAGAAATCTTGCGGGCGGGAATGGGGGTGGTTCTAAATACCGTGTCTAATGTTACCGTGACTAATGTGATGACAGGAGTCGGGGAGAGAACTCTGTACCAATGTATATGCACCATCAATACCGTGTCTAATGTTACCGTGACTAATGTGATGACAGGAGTCGGGGAGAGAACTCTGTACCAATGTATATGCACCATCAATACCGTGTCTAATGTTACCGTGATTAATGTGATGACAGGAGTCGGGGATCTGCAGGCAGAGAACTCTGCACCAATCTATATGCGCTATCAGTGCTTAAACAAAACCCGGAAAGATTCTATGTTTTTTCAAGTCACGTGATTTTGAGGAAAATGAGGTGAGGAGTTAAAGGGTAAATCATTCCAAAGTAAGAGAAAAAAAATTTAAGCACTTTTTTTTTAATCTTTATTCCTAATTGATTTCATGGTTAACTGCGAATTTCGTTAGTCGCGATTTGGTGTTTTTGTTTTCTTAGGAACAGTTTATGTTTAGCACATCCGGTCTTTCCTTACACATATTTTATTCCAAATTTCACCATAGATCTATTTTTGTTTAGTTTATTTTTTCACACTTTTTAACAAAAGCATTTATAGGCTTAAGAGTATTTATAGTTTTTAATATCTAAGGGGAAAAAATATATTCTTATTGCACGTTTCTTTCGAGCAAATTTGTGTTATTAAAGCCATTTACACGTACGCTCTTTCGCGAGTGCTTGGAGCGTACGGGATTGCGCACGGGAAAGCTTGCAGTTCGCTCGGCAGCAGCTTTCCCTTCCTTCCGACACCTTCTCACTAGCACTCAATCGTGCGGGATTGTGGTTTTACACGGGAAAGAGCGTACGTGTAAAGGGCGCTAAAGTCATGATACTATAAGTCATCTTAACCACGATACTTTAAACAGTTAAGACATGTGTTGCCATACTTATAATATGTGTCTATATGTGTAAATAAATAAATATATATATATATATATATATATATATATATATATATATATACATAGAAAATATATATATATATACATATAAATAAATAAATAAATAAATAAATATATATATATATATATATATATATATATATATATATATATATATATATATATATATATATATATATATATATTGATTGTTATAAGCAGCTATAATATTTCTAAACGTTTATAAGTATTCTTTATTTCTCCTTGATTTATGTTTGTGTTAAATACCTCTTATTGACTGTCATTGAGCTTTAGTTCTCAATATGTGACCCTTTAGTGAAGTTTTCGAGAATTTTGGCAGCTTGGCGACAAATTTGGCAATTTTTGGGTTTTTTGGTGATTTATTTTATTTATCTTTTAATTAATGCAGAGGGAGACACTTGTCCAGACATTGACGTGAGACATTCGCGCAACATACCGCGGAAGCTATTAACTACCTTTTATCTGGTAAGCACTGTGTATATATATATTGTTCCGTTTTCCCGAGTTCGATAAGATTGAATAAAATCTCTTCAGAAAGTGCACACAAAATAAAATTTATTATTCTGTAAATTCTTCAGCCGCATACACAAATTCAAACAGAAAACACGTGACAACTGTCTTCTATACAGCAGAAAACTATAAAAACACAAGTCA
>OU015503.1:99957462-99984962 GCA_907164885.2 Dolomedes plantarius | reverse complement strand
TTTCAGCTAGTCTATATATATAAAACAGTTCCGTAACTGACTCATTCATTCACTGACTGACTGACATACAACGCACAGACCAAACCGCTGGACCTAAAGGGCTGAAATTTTGCATGGCGATTCTTCTAATAGTGTAGGGGTGCACTAAGAAAGATTTTTAAAAAATTCTTCTTAGATTTTTTTAAATTAAATTTTTAAGCTGTTTTTTTAACCTTTTTTACGTTTGCATTTAAAATAATACATTGAGGGTTATAAAATTTATATCACGAGAAAGATCATAAAAATTCCTTCAAAATGAAATTTTTTTCGAATTTTTACCTCCATTTCCTGATTTTTGGTGAATTTTTAAAGATTAATTTTTAGAATTTAATTTATTAAATGCTGATCACGTGATTTCTTTTTTGGTACTTTCAATAAATTTATCGTCACGTGCATAACAACTAAATAGGCAAAAAAAAACTATTTTTTCTTGCTAATGCAGCAGACGATTGGACATTATCCAAAAAAATATTAAAATACAATAAAAGATATGTATAATTCTATACATTGATCGTCGTATTTATTATATATATATATATATATAGGCATTAATTGCATACATTGACCATTGTATTTAATTTCAATGTACTCCGTAGCGAAGTGCGGGTTTTCAGCTAGTCATATATATAGGGCACAATAAACATTTCTGTGAGACAGTAACTTACCACTTGCTAGTTTAGGGAAAGTACCCCAAAATTCGTTACAGACGCCGTAGCTAAGCCAACAAAATAATCGTAACATTATTTTAAAACCGTAACTGTATTTTAAAAGAAATTAACTAAATTCACAAAGAATTGTCGAAATTTTTTAATTGTATTAGTAGCTTTTAAAATACTTGTAAAGATTAATGGCTTAATGCGCTTTACAATCATATAGAGGAAATTTTTGGCTCATTTTCTGTGTTTCATTCCATAATTTATTAACCTTCTTTTTGAAAAAAAACCTGTTTATCTGATTAATAGTATTCTCAAGTAATGATGTTTTAATGCTTAGCAGTTTAAAAAGCAAACATCTGAGCTTTATTATATGTAGATTGACAAATCGTTCACCAAGTAAAGTAAAAAAATAGTAACAGAAATGTTATGATTCCGTGTTAATGTTTTCTAACTTACCGCAACTCTTAAATTATAATCATGCTTTTTAAACACAATTTATAATAAAACTAGATTTATTACCTGGCTTCGCTCGGGATTCAGATTCTATTATTTTTTTTCAATGATGTTTTAAAGTTATAACAACTCTTAAACAAATTAATTTCATTTTTTCAGGAATAAAAAATTCATTTATTAACTAATTTATTGTTAATTTAATACTTGCCAGTAATAACATTTTTTGTTTCTTTTTCATCATCTCCGACAATGTATAATTCTGATTGATTCCTTGCTCTAGACACTCCCACATATAGCTGACCATGCGAAAAACATTCTTCTGTCAGATCCAGTCCAGTGCTCTGTTCTTTTTTGGGCATTTTAAAGCATTAATTTACAGTTAGTCAATAATGTTTGAATGGATTGAGAACAAACACATTCAATATTAAAACACAGCAAATCTGATAATTATTATCGAAAAAGTATATACACATATTTCATGCTCGGAATTCTTTCTCAAAACTTAATCGTCTGCTACGTTTCAATGCCACTTTCAGACTTTATTAGTTAGAATATATACGTGTTTCATGATTGTAATTATTTCTCAAAACTAAATCGTCTGCTGTGTTTCAATGTCACTTCTAACATAATTCGGGAATGGAACGTTGCAGCTGGGTGAAAATGGTCACATTCATCTTGATTTTCCAAGAACATTAAACCGTGTAAATTTCATCAAGGTAGGGCTCACGGTTCTTCAGATTTTGTAACTCACACATACAGACACGACCCATTTCCCGTTTCTGATTTATATATAAGATTTCCAATTATTGTTTTGTTTCATTCTTGCGTGGCAAGTAAAGTTTTAATGTTTGTTGTACTGTAACTGCTCATTTGACTAAATCCAGACGATAAAAAAAAAATGTTAATTTTTAAAATGGATTGCTTATTTTCGTTGGCAATAACAACAAGTTCTCGTTCTCCAAAGAATTTTCCCGCGCATGCGTAAAGAAAGGATGTTGGTTGTGTATATGTACTATATTTACTATCGTTGTAATGGGTTTGTGTGTGTTAATTCGAAGTACTAAGATTTTGTTATTGTGATTAGTTAGCACAGAGTTTGCTGATTGTGATGAAGATGTAGTTAAGGTAAGACTTAAAAAATAATCTTCTTTAGATTTGTTTGAAAACGGTACTGATTTGAAACACTATTTGTGTACATAATTAACAAGAGTTAGGATTAAATGGTTTTAAATATCGGAATGAAGCACCAAAAAAACTGATATTTTAAAGGCATTTCAAAGAAAAATAATATCTTACGTTATTTTATCGCAAACCAACAGCTTGCTCTCGATATAAAAAATATATATTTAAAAAAAAATAGGTTTTAATTCAGCTGATCAAAAAAATTTCGTTCGTGTGAAGGAAACGTAAAAAAATAAAATACTTATTTCAAATGAAATCCTACTATCGCAAAAATTCTATTAAAAACTCGGAATATCTATAACAAGTAACAATTGTACTTTTCTCATTTAATTAAAATAAATTTCTGAGATTAAATTAAAGGGGAAAAAAAAGGGAAGTATTTCTTACTTTTCCCCAAAGCATAATTAAATTTGCCTGATCCTATTCCAACTTTTTGTAAGTTTTATTTCATTATAGGAGCGAAAGAGGAGCTGAAGAGAAAGAGCAAAAAAAAAATTGTAATTTCAAAGAAAACCTTCGTACAACCCATTCACTTCATCAGTTACGTCATATATGTAGGGCCATCTGTTGAACGATTTTGCAACTACGCCGGGGACGTGAATGATTAAAATTTGATTAATTTTCGATTTCTGCAAGTGGTGATGTTCTAGACCGTTTCTAAGATGTTGTCCGGTCTCTAGAGAGAATTGCTTTGGTGAGGGAGGAAACGTGATCACGTGATATTCTTCAGGGATGTGGTAGATATATATGTTCCGAGTACGCGGGAAATGTAATTCCAGCTTGGCTCAATATCGCTCTTTCGGCCACAAATATTTGTTTGTAGTGAACTATGACGAAAAAGTCACGTGTTTAATATATTTTGGCACCTGCTAGGTGTCGTGAACTTATCCATCGACACAAAAGCTGCCGCGTTATTAGTTTCTTTGTAACGTTCGATACAAGTAGATACCCCTTGAGCCTGAAATCGTTTGGATAAAGTGCAAAGTAAATGAAGTGATTTTTCTCTGTTCATCCTAGTTCAAATGAAATATATTTTTATATTTTTTTTAAATAATGTTAAATGATTTTTGTTATTCTAATATAACTTGACTGGGGAAAATAAATAATTTTATTTTCCAAAAGTGTTTACTTCAATTTTTTCCTGATTTTCTTCATCTTGGTACTTCCCATGTTTCTATCAGAGAGGCCAATATTTATTTGCACATTTCCTTCCATAAATTGTTATGTATTGAAGTATCTAACTTGTCTAACTATATTTCTATTTTTAATTGGATTTAACTTTGTTTCTTAATTTTCCGCAATCATCTGTTGTTGCATATACTGGTTGTATTTGCAAATTTACTTGTATGTGTTAGGACTGACCATTAGAGCCATCTGCTTTGAGTATTCCTTATTTGTTTGGTTTTTATTCGCAGTTTTCACAAGGGTAGGGAATGTTATCTAGATTTAGGGGGAAGTCATGTTGTTGTTAAATGAGAAATAATTATTTATAGGAGAATTCTTAAATGATGTAGATTTATTTTGATCATAACATTATTCATCTTCGCGTTAATGTTTACAACGTGTTCTGAGGAACAAATGTTAGCGTAACAGATCAGAAGGAAAAGGAGTCTAATTATGATAATAACACTACTAATTCGAAAGATATGAATTATGCAATTAACTGACCAGATTAATAATTCTTTCACAATTCTTTATGTAATTTTGTAACATGCTTTTATTTAATACATAATAAATTAATGTACGTAAGTGGATTTATTACTAAATTTTTTAAAACGGACATCTGTTAATTTATTTTATAATTTCATATAATTTTAGAGTGATTCTATTTTGTTATCTAAATTGAGATTCAGACTACGTTATTGACATCAATAGGTTTGATACTGTTTATTATATATTTATGTATATATATATATATATATATATATGTGCATGTAATAACGCATTTACCTTATAATACAGCGCTGAGATCGTTTCAGAAGGCTGTTATGAACTACTATAGTGAACAAATTATTCATTCTTTTAATGCTACTATTGAGACGTAAAACGTAATCTCATTTTAGAGACAAATATTTATTTAAAACTTATACCTTTACATTTATCCGTAATGCTATTGACATGAACAACGTAGAATATAACTCGTATAATAAAAGACTCGTTGCTGAATTCAAAACATTCCACACCGTTTTTGCGTGTTGCCATTCAGCAACTTATAAATACTTATAACATAATCCCAACGTAACCATGGAGTCGTAACAGCTACCATGGGGATCACCCATGCACTTTCCAGCATTTGTTTCAGAGAATTCTCCATACAACATATGTCTTCAACATGTGTCGCAGATTGCTAAAATTGCATACAGGTGTTTCGCAACCATGTCGTTACTGTAGTCAAAAGAAGCCTTTTTTTTTCCTCTTTTTACGCAGCTGCACCAAAAGAAATGTTTTGTCAGGAACTGCCCTTCACGCAAACATGTCGCTTACTGTGGTATCCCGGCACGGTCGGAATATCCACCTTACAATGAAGTTATTAAAATAGAGGCGCCATATCTAGATGCTATCAACCTCAATGTCCAGTATCTTCACATTTTCAGTGCTTATTCTTGTTCTGTAGGCCCAGATTTCCGCATGGGCAAGTGGGGCGCTTTCCCAGGGCCCCCAAAATTATGGGGCCCCCTAATTTAGTATTAAAGTGTACATATTTTTGAAAATTTGGTTTTCGGTTAATACAGTAAAATGGGGGGGGGGGGGGCAGTGGCAAATACAGAAAAAAAATCCTGGGTGGAGCACAGTGCACCCACTATAGTGAAAGCATGCTTTCATCCGTAAGCGTTTCTGAATTTTTTTTATTTATTTATTTATTTTTTTATTTATTTATTTATTTTTTATTTATTTTTTTATTTTTTTATTTTTTATTTATTTATTTATTTATTTATTTTTTTTTTTTGGGGGGGGGTTGTAATAACTCCAGACTGTGATCTATTTCGAATTTCAAAAGAAAATATCATTAATTTATTTATTAACATTAAAAAGTAAATTAATTAATTAACACTTATTATTATTATTATTAATTTTTTTCTTCAAATTTTTGACTTGTTGGTCAAAATTTTTTTGAATTTACGGTCCTGATTTACGGAAGGCCTGGGTGAGTGTCCCACATGTTCATGTGGAAATCTGGTCCTGAGGGGGGGGGGGCGTGCTACCCAGGGCCCGACTTAGCCTAATTGGGGCCCGGGGCAAAAACTTCTTTGGGGCCCCCCTCTGCTTCACTACTTCAGTAATGAAGAACTTAATACTTAATACTATACTTTCTATTCGATTTGGGGGCCCCCCTCTGATGTGGGGGCCCGGGGTAACTGCCCCGTATGCCCCTGCCTTAGTCAGGCTCTGGTGCTACCCTCTGGATCTGTCCTTGATGGGGACCCCCAAAGTCTGCTTTACCCAGTGTCCCAATGCGTCAAAGTCGGGCCCTGTTAGGGAAAGTTCCTTGTTTCGTTTCGGTTTCAGTCAAAAATACTACCGGTTTCTTTTCGAATTGTGAAAATTTGGAAATTTAATAGCTAAGCATTGCTTAAAAGCTTAAGCGTTAGAATTCGATCCGAGCACCCTCAGCACCAAAAGCCAGCGCGCTACCAGAACGCTACCTCGAGCCCAAACAATGTTCTTAAGAGGTATTAGTTTCCTTACACGTTTTGTTACCAGGGAGCAATCAAGATGCAAAATGAGTAAACGCCAGAATAATTACACAACTTTTGACAACTTGCTTTATTCTAAACGCTGTATTCTACGAAGGTTAAACTCGATTACAGTTTATTCTGATAAATATGTGCAGATCTGATATATATGATTTCAACGAGTCAGAAAACTACATGTTCAAACGATTAATTTAATCGTTTGAATAAACTTTCATCGCTTTCAGTGTATTTTATTGTTCTGATTTTAAACTTTCTAAATTGTGCAGAATACGTTCTGGTGTACTATTATAATACTTGTGATGAATTATTTTTTGTCAGTCATTCTCAATGAATATCGTGGTTATTCTATGAATGCAAGACATAAGGCCAAAAATCCAATTTCAGCTAAACAGAACTACTAAAAAATTACCTAAATTTTGTTTTTCCGTGGTTGGCATCATTAAAAGTATACTTCGACTTAGTAGCCTTACATTTTATTTTTGTATTATTCGTGGTTTAAACCGCCTTTTCAATCGAGTATTTTTTTTATAATAATGCAATCGATTAATCGATTTCGATTAACTGGCTTCAGATAGAAAATTCGTTTGCTGTCTCAAAATAATCTTTTCTGGGCACTTTTTTATTATCTGATATTACTCTTTCCATGTAATTAAAGTTATGAATTTTAAAATGCTTCAGCGAGTCTTCCAATTATCTTTAAATGTAACTTGAAGAACGGGAATAAATTTTCTAAGTAATGCGTGCGCCATTTTTCTTCCCACATCTGAATGTAATTTGGGAAATATTGCTGCAAAGTAAAATTCTGAGTTTTACTAAGATATTGTTATTGTTGTTTTTAATTTTTTTAATTACGAACAGTTCAAATTTTTCCCAAGTGATTGTTTTTAACTCATATTTTTGATCATGAACAGCCAAATTAAGCTGAAAGTTCTGTGGGTGGTTCAATGAAACTTGAATTAACTCCTACCTGAAATAAATTGTCTCACTCGTGATTTAAAATAAAGTCATTGACTGTTTATAACAGCATATTTATGACAGTATTGTTTTGGAGTGTATGTTAATAGATTACTGATTACATGACCACCAGTTAGAAATGTCAAGGAGTGAAATACCACGTTTGCAGTATCTCATCATTGATCGAAACCTAGACGATATTTCATATATAAATGTTCTCGAAACACAACTGTGTTTTGCTAGGCAAAGCATATTGAGTGAAAGTCCAGTCTACAAAAAGTAAACTTGTTAAGTTTCAAACGGCCAGCAATGGATATAAATGAAGAAATTTTCATTCCTAATTGTCAGATATGATAGATTACAAATGCATATCGAAACTTTTATTCATAGTTGCCAGTTAACGGTTGTGGCAGTAATTATTGTATTCAAATTGTATATTTTTTCTTGATCTTTCTTGTATCACCTAGAGACATGGACGTTTCAAAATCGAAACAAATTTCGAAACTTGAATGGTTTGTGAGGATAAGCAGGCCCTGATTTTCCATTAGGCCCGGGCCTAGGGGCCTCCCCAAAATTTTTATTTTAAAAGAAAAAAGTCCCAATTCAAATTTTTATTATTTTACTTTTTTAATAGCAGTTTTTTATAAAAAAAAGTTATTGGTTCAAATATGATTAGTTCAATGATTGGTTCAATCCTTTCAAATTTGATTGATTGGTTCATCATATGTATGTTATAGTGTATATAAGGGATTAATAAGTTTTTCTGGTTGCATTGTACTGGTGTTTTAATGATGAAGTTAATATGTTGTATTGCTTTTTGTTATTTGATAATGTTCTAGGCTTCTACGCTTCAAACAGCCAATTCTTTGTAAAATGGTACTTTCACAATGATTCATGATTATTTTTTTTGTGTGTCAATTTTGGAAATTTGACGCCCACATCAGTGTTAGGCCCCCCCCCCCAACCCCCATCCCGAGTTGTGCCTATAGTCAAGAATTTTCTAAATCGGGCCCTGGGGATAGGTATTTTAAACAGGCACAAATGGCTTCCTAAAATCTACAGTATTATTAAAGGGATGGCTACATGTTTAGAACGGTTGTCACTATGGATAATTCAGAATTATTCATAAGGAAAAATCCTACCTAATGATTATTCCTTTTTCAAATCATCTGATTTATAATTAATTTTTTTTTTAGAACAATTATTTTCTTTAGATAATCAATTTGTTCGTTGTCTATATATATATAAAACAGTTCCGTAACTGACTCATTCATTCACTGACTGACTAACTGACATACAACGCACAGACCAAACCGCTGGACCTAAAGGGCTGAAATTTTGCATGACGATTCTTCTAATAGTGTAGGGGTGCACCAAGAAAGATTTTTCAAAAATTCTTCTTAGATTTTTTTAAATTAAATTTTTAAGCTGTTTTTTGAACTGTTTTTACGTTTGCATTTCAAATAATACATTGAGGGTTATAAAATTTATATCACGAGAAATATCATAAAAATTCCTTCAAAATGAAATCTTTTTCGAACCTTTACCTTGATTTTCTGATTTTTGGTGAATTTTTAAAGAATAATTTTTAGAATTTAATTTATTAAATGTTGATCACGTGATTTCTTTTTCTGGTACTTTAAATAAATTTATCGTCACGTGTATAACAACTAAATAGACAAAAATGATATTCTTTTTCTTTCTAATGCAGCAGACGATTGGATATTATCCAAAAACATTGATCGTCGCATTTATTATATATATATATATATATAGGCATTAATTGCATACATTGACCGTTGTATTTAATTTGAATGTACTCCGTAGCGAAGCCCGGGTTTTCAGCTAGTTATTTCATAAAATCTTTGTAACTGTTATTTTTGACAAATGTAGTGAATTTTACTTCCAAGATACTTTGTCTATCTTTTGTACTTTTTATCCTGATGGGCATGTTGGACGAAGTCCATCTAATTAAGACAAAAGCCTAGAGTAACATAAAAGTTTTGCTTATGTTTATTTATGTACTTGTTATCTGGCACCTCGACTTCCTGGTTTGGTAATATATAATATGGAGGGGTCGATAAAAACTTCCACCACACCTGACGGCGTGTTCGCAGTTTGGCAACCTGTTTCCCCGCCAACACCTGAAAATATCCGACTCCGGCAACCCTGTTACGTAGTACAGAATTTTTTACGAGCACACACACCGCGTCTAAGTGCCGCACCGAATAATTTAATAGACGAGTAACTTCGTAAATTATAAGCACTTGCGGTCTGAGAAGGGAGGGTTTACCCAATATTTATTTATACACGGAAACTTTTTTGTTGTTGTTGCTTATCGTCTGTCGTTTTTTTCCCCCCTTTTTTTTGTTTCTTTTTGCTTTACGGCCCCCTGAAATGTTTATCGAAATACATTTTTGGTCATATTTTCGGCAATTATGTTCTTTTGCGGACGCCGTGGGTTGAAAAATTAATGCGTTTCCTTGCAAGAACTCCGAATACGTTATGATGCATATTTTATGATTCCTCTCCAGTGAAACAGCGTTTAAGTGTTCGGCATTTATCATTAAGAGTTTTCGAATTATGTACGGATACTCCAAAGTCCTCCTGGGAGAAATAATTTGGGGTATTTTAAGTGAGGGATTTATAATTAAGACAAAATGAATTCTCTTGTGATATAAAAGGAAACAGCGGTGTGTTTTTCTTAGTTTTTGAAGGTTGTCAGAAGCTTGGGAGAGTGTTTTCCTCGTACGTGAAAAATAAAATCATTTATTTTTATTGGTTCCGTGCTCAAAATGCTTTTAGTTTTGTTGATAAATAATCGCTGTGTTTTTCTTCATCCGATAATCAAAACGAATGGTCGTTCGCCAGATAAAATTGATATTAATTCATGTTAATTTAAATAAATAAGCGCAGAAAATTACTTGTAAGTTTGTTTATACCGTTTTAGCCAAAATTTCTCCAGTGAAAAAAAATGTGTGTTTTAATAAACACATTAGATTATGAAGTGATTAAATAAAAAAAAATTAATTCAGGTAGTCTCTTCTAACGAAACTACCGCGGGTTATTAACGTAGGATTACTTATCGTTGCTTGCTTCTTTTTTCTTTTTCTTTTTTTTTAAACGTAGGATTGCGTTCCTCCATGACAGTCCTACGGAAAACGAATTTTCAGACGCTAAAACCGTCCGTCGTCGCGAGTTATAATTTTGGCAGCGTGCCAAACCCAGTCTGTATCGCTAGGGCAAGCAGTAAACAGTTAAACAGAAAAGTAAATGTTGTCATACCATAATGAGTCAAAATTTATACATTTTATATATATATATATATATATATATATATATATATATTCACGTACATAACACATACATGCATATATACATACAAAAGAGGTAAGCAACGATAAGTAATCCTACGTTAATAACCCACGGTAGTTTCGTTAGAAAAGACTACCTAATATTTTTTATTTATTTATTTATTTTTAAACATAACTCGCGACGATGGACATCTGAAATTTTGCTTTCCGGAGGACCGTTATGGAAGAACATAATGCTACGTTAAAAAATATTTTGAATAAAAAAGGGGGGGGGTGTATTAATTTTGCTTTTATTTTTCACTACGGCAAAATAAAGGCAGTAAATAAGTAAGTATGACAAAAAATTATGTTTTTTCAAACGGTGGACATATAAATATTGCATTCCTTTTTATACTTCATAAAACGTGTATACGCATTGTTTACGTAGCAGAGAAGTTTGTTCACACCATTTGAGCCAAAATTTTACCAGTAGAACGATTTTGCGATGTAATAAAACAAAGATTATGAGGCAATTAAAAAAAATAAATATAAAATGTATTTAAAAAAAAACGAGGTTGCCATTGATTTTTCATTCTTTTTCACTATGCCAAATTTTTTATTTTGCATTTTTCAGGCTCTATAGCAGGAGAGAAAAGTACGCCTTTTCAAACGGTGGATGTATGGATTTTGCATTCCTTTTTATACTTCAAAAAAAATCTGTGTACGCGTTGTTTCGGTCGAAAAATTCTGTTGATAAGAATGAAATTTCGTTCATTCGCACGAGAAATAAATGCATAAGTAAAAGAAAATATGAGACAATTTTGACATTTTAAGCGATGGATTGATTTTGCGAACTTTTTCTTGTTACAAAGTTTTTTTCCTGCATTGTTTCAGCTAAAAAAATTATGCTACTGAGAATAAAACTTTTCTTTTCTTTTATAAAAAAAAAGAAAAAAATCCAGAAATCGTTTTCAGTATTTTAGACGGTTGATTGATTTTGATTACTTTTTTATGCAGTAAATATTTTGATAAGTTTCTGAATACTAAAAAAAACATACTGTTGCTAAAACTGAAATTTTTGTTTATTCAGTTTATAAATAAATAAGAAAATAATAAATCAGTTTGTAATATTTTAAAGGATTAGTGAATGATTTTGCATTCTTTTTTTCATAGCAGAAATTCTGACTAGTTTGATCAAAAGAATGGAAAGACCAAATTTTTTTAATGGAGAAGTTAAATAAAAATTTATTTTATTTTAATCGTTTAATTGATTAATAGGACAAAATTAATTCTCTTGTTGTAATTAACTGAAAATGTCAACATAACCCGATTGAACGAAAAGAGTGTATTTTATTTTTTATTTTCCTGGGCGTAATGAAAGATTCACATTGAAAATACTTTCGTTAAAAGTAAAAAAATAAATTTATTTTTGAGAACACGTACCACGTATTCTTTGGCGTTTAATGCGCACTTTTTATACAAAAAATAAGCTCGAAATTTACGGGTTGCGCGTTAAACGCCGGATATATAAATGATAGATTTAAAAATAAGGAAAAGATGAACATAAAAAAAATTAGATTTCTAAATGTACCGAAATGCTGTTTATTTAAAAGAAATCACATACCTTATGAACTTAAAAATTTTAATTATCGTATAACATGAATCGTTCGTCATATTCGCCTTCCGTTATATCTTCAGCACATCATCGAATTCTGTTTCCTCTTAACCATCACTGTTACTCTGATCCATAAATATATAACCATCTTCCGTTACATATTGATATACACATCTAAAGACTGAACTAATGGCGTTAATCAGGCTGGAATAACTGCCATGTCTGTGTTACTCTTTCATCAATTTCTTCGTTATTATCCGTTAGATGGGATCTGAACATGTCCCAAATTAAGACTTTCTGGGTTCTTTAAGGCATCATGAATTATTTACTCCCTCAAGCATTTCCCCCCCACCCACACACACACACATTATTCCCCTTATCTCTTGTCAATTCAGTAAACCATTGTTCGAATGAATGACTTCAAAAAGGCAAGAGCATCGCACATCTACATTTCAGGTTTCTTTGTCAAGAAAAGTGTGCGTGTTATACCGAATATACCTAATAATTTTTAAAAATTTAGTTTAAAGTTATATGTGCGTGTTATACGCAAATACGGTAATACTTCTTCCAGTCGTGCATAAAAATAGATCGTATTTTCTTTTATTTTTTTTCCCGTGGGTATAGGTGTTTTAAAGGATTTAAGATGTTGCCAACACTTTGATTATAAATAAAAAATAAATTATTTCGTTTTTGCAATGACGTCATACTTTTGGTTGTGATTACGTATCTTTTCGTCGTTTGATGAGCAGACATAATGGCAGTTTAAGACAGGAAATTTTACTGGTTGCTCTGACCTTAAATAAATTATCGCCTGAAAAGATATTTTCCCCTCCATCTAGAAGTTCTGTTACGTGAAATTTGTATGTCCGAGCTTAAATTTCTGTGAGAAGCCAAAAGCCGAAATAAATGCTGTTCTAGATTAATATACGTTCGAAATTAGCATGAATTTGTAGCTATTACATAAGATGCTCTCGTATTAAAGAATATTGTCCATTTAAGGAAATTCAATTTAACAATTTATGCTCATACTTAACCTAGAATGACATTTTCTAATGAATCCCGAAAAACAAATTTTATATAATGGCGTGTTTTTTTCTAGCAATAAAATGTTCAGTTTTTTTTTTATAATTGTGTTACTTAATTGCTATTTAGCTCGCGGATAATTTGGAAAACCATAACTTTTGTTCTTAAAACACATAGTACACAATACACCAACCCTGAGCTCCCATCGCTAAACAAACTAACGTTAAATGAGCTTCTGTTGACTTAAAACCCAACACGTGTGCTACCCGCCTAAATTAGCCTTTACCGTAAGGGCCTGTTCACATAGGAGTCCGTTGCGTTGCGTTGCGTTAAGGAAAAGATGACGTTGAGACGAAAATAAACCAATCATAGGCCTCCAAACGATTAGCAATGATATTTTTAACGCCTATGATTGGTTTATTTTCGCCTCAACGTCATCTTTTCCTTAACGCTACGCAACGGACTCCTATGTGAACAGGCCCTTACTCGCTGGCTAGCCCTTTTTGGGGTGGATCTAATGGAATCCGCGCCAAATCTTTTGCTTATTGCCTCGTGTTACAAATAGTTCATTCTATGCCTGCGTTGGACTTAATGAATAAGCATAGATCATGAACACGTCTTGAATTATCTACCGACAGAGAAGTGCGCAAAATTTGATGGTGCATATGCATTCATGCAGAGTTCTCTGCATGTTGACCCCCCCCCCCACTCCTGTCATCACATTAGTGACGGTAACCCTACACGCCGTGTCCCCCTCCCCCATTGACACCATTTGATCCCCGGGATCTTTGATGCTCTGTAGCAGGACCGAAAGAGGAGGCGATCCACGCATATACAGAGTACGTAGTGAACATAAATCACTGGCTTCCCCAAGGCAGAGCAGAGTACATGAATGCAAACATAGCATTATGGAAAATAAACAGTCGAGAGAATTGGCAATAGGGAAGCGAGCTTAACCAAAACTTGTGTTATAATAATTTAACAGTAATAGGTTTCTAAGTCTACTCATTTTAAAAGGGAAGAGATTGGGGGGGGGGGGGCTTAGACATTGTCCCTGGCTTGAGTGCATATTCGAAGGAAATAAAAGCGTTCCTTTCTTTACCCCTTGGCCTTCCCACCTTCCGTTGCTCCCATTCATGCCTGCGCAATTCGGAAGTTTCCGAAGAATATGGATCTATTTGTCACATCTTTCAGAATGCTCATCAATATTCTTTTCAAAACTTCCTGGACCTTGCGCGCCCACGCCAAAACAAAATTCTCCATGCACTGGGAACTACAACATCTGTATCGAGCGATATATATACGAGAGTTTTCAAAATATCCCCTATCCCCTTTCAAAAATTTTCACCTCCTGCGGTTATGATTAACGATATGTCCAAATCTCCCCCCTGATTTTCATTCCCTCCTTTTCTTTTTCTCTCTCTTTTTTTTTTTTTTTTTTTTTTTTTTTGCATTCGAAACTGATAGGGTCTGGACTGCGGAGTTCCATCTTTCTTGAAAAGGTAGATGAAAAAGAATGTTTTGCTGTCCGAATGTCCTTTTCTCCCACCCCACCCCCCTTTTTTTATATTTATTAATATTTTTCTCTTGGATGGTGGAGGCTTGGGAACTTCCGATCCGTTCCTCCATTTACGCTGTGTCGGGTTACGGTCGCAGTTAAGGCGACGATTTGTCATCTTGGGGGGTAGAAATAAATGACGCAGACGAGAATTCGAAGAGCGGTGTTGGAGATAAATAGTTAAAGTTTGCGAGACATAGAGAGAGAGAGAGAGAGAGAGAGCATTGAAGGCACTTAACAGAATTCGATGCTAATGATTTATTTGTCTGCGAAACTTGTACTGTTCGAATGTGTAGAATTAGCAGCAGGTAATGGAGTTATGCAGGTGATGGAGCTGTATTGTCTCTTTCATTACAACGGTGTTTTGGGGAATGTTGATTTTCTAATCTTGCTTTTTAAAATTTTTATAATTAAAAGTTAATATATCTCCATGAAAACGTTTAGAATACAATTACATTACTGATAAAGGATCAAGCTTATGCGTTTATTATCAAAGGAACAATTGCTTTAAAAGTCCTAAAGTCTTACATATATTTATAAGGACTTATAAGATGAAAATGTTATATATATATATATATATATATATAATAGCACGGGCGCGGGCCGACGAATGAAGGCCTGAGTGGCATAGTTTTGATTACTGATTCACCTTGCTTCATCTAATTGAGGTTAAAATGGATGACTTGTCGCCCGGCCGTGCATCGCAAATGTTTAAATCCATTCCCGCATCATCTCAACCCTCGGACACAAATCATAACACAACTTTCTCGAACTACATTTTTATTGTTTCCTTTGGCGACTCCGCCGGTATGAATGCAGCAAGAGAAAGTACAGGAATCCCTTCTAATTCTGGATGTCAACTCTTATATAAACTTCAGTCCATCACGTGATTAAAGGGTGTGTCTTAATAGTTGATTGGTTTAAAGTTGTTGTTGATGTGCAGAACTGATTTAAATTTGTACTGACGCCGCGCCGCGTCCCTTTACTTAAAAAAGACAGTCATCTTTAATGATATTGCCTAAGGCTGTAATAATGGAATTTAACACGAATGCCCAAAGGGAATTAAATAACTTAAGGGATTAAAAAAGGGTATGTAATTTTGAATAGTAAAGTGAGGAATTAATAGTTTTTAAATGTTAAGAGTGTTGAATTAAGAAATTACTAGTTTTTTAATCTATATATATAAAACAGTTCCGTAACTGACTCATTCATTCATTCATTCATTCACTGACTGACTGACATACAACGCACAGACCAAACCGCTGGACCTAAAGGGCTGAAATTTTGCATGGCGATTCTTCTTATAGTGTAGGGGTGCACTAAGAGAGATTTTTGAAAAATTCTTCTTAGATTTGTTTAAATTAAATTTTTAAGCTGTTTTTTTTACTTTTTTTAAGTTTGCATTTAAAATAATAATTTGAGGGTTATAAAATTTATATCACGAGAAAGATCATAAAAATTCCTTTAAAATGAAATTTTTTTCGAATCTTTACCTCCAGTTCCTGATTTTTGGTGAATTTTTAAAGATTAATTTTTAGAATTTAATTTATTAAATGCTGATCACGTGACTTCTTTTTCTGGTACTTTAAATAAATTTATCATCACGTGCATAAAAACTAAATTGACAAAAAATAATTTTTCTTTCTTGCTAATGCGGCAGACGATTGGACATTATCCAAAAAAATATTAAAATTCAGTAAAAGAAATGTTCTAGAAACTGTACTATATTAACTGTACTATATTCTTTAGTATTCTTTATATTAGATTTAATTTGAATATCTTCTTCTACATTATTTTGTCTATAAAAATATCCCTTACGATTTTTTTATAAATATATATATATTTTACATCAATTATATACATTGATCGTCGTATTTATTATATATATATTGGCATTAATTGCATACATTCACCGATGTTTTTACTTTGAATGTACTCCGTAGCGAAGTGCGGGTTTTCAGCTAGTATTATATATATATATACATATACACACACAGTGATTTATATTAAACTGAAACGCAGTGGCGCACCCAGGATTTTTTCTTGGGGGGGGGCGAGATGAATGGATAAAAATATCTATAATGCATGGGGGGCCGAGATGAACGAATAAAAATATTTATAATGCAAAATCAATATTTCTACTTCATTGGGGGTGGGTGTCAGGGCACCCTGTGTGCGCCACTGCTGAAACTACTCAGAGCCATCTATAGCGTGATCTACTAGCCAGATTTCCACAAAATAGATAAAGGGACTAAAGACGACATGGTAAAGAGTTTCCGCGAAAAAAAAAAATTAGTTCTAAAAGTCGCCGATAGGGGAAGGTATGGCGCTGTAGTTGTCGCCGCACCCGAGACTGTGCAAAAACCAAAATACTGGCGCTGCTGTTGACTATGTAGGCCTGAATTTGCATTTTGATGTTTTACTTGCGGTTTATGCAAATTCTCTTGTGCGCCGACAACAACAGTTCCCCTATAGGCGATTTTTGGAACTATTTATTATTTTTTTTCATGGAAACTCTTTCCCGTGTCGTCCTTAGTTCCTCTATTAATTTTGTTGGAATTCCGGCTGATAGATCGCGCTACAGGTGGCTCTGAGTAGTGTCAGTTTAATAAAAATCACCCTCTCTCTTTCTCTCTCTCTCTCTCTCTCTATATATATATATATATATATATATATATAATATATATATGTGTGTGTGTGTGTGTGTGTGTGTGTGTATATGTATGGGTTTAGAAAGTCCATTAAACATTTTTACCGTGAATAAATCAATTGAATATAAGGTGTGGCATTAATATGTTATTTCGGCATTAATGTTATTTCTTACATAGATATCGAAGGTCTAAATTTCAAAGTGCCCCCAGTTTTTAGGGTCCCTAAGCGTCTTAAAAGCGCGTCTGTGATAATCCTCTTCGTCAAATGAGGAAAAACAAATCTGATTGTGAAGTTTTTCAGTCTTTCCCAGTGTGAAAGAAATATGGTGTTAAGGTCTTGGTTAATGAATTTGATGATATGAGGGTATGAATAAATAAAGAATCCTCTACCGTAGATTCACTCGACTTGCTTGGCATAAAGAATCACCAAGGTCTAAGAAGGTCCGAGGTATCCTAGTGGTAGCGCGTCGGCTTTCGGTGCTGAGAGTGCTCGGATTGAATCCCGACAAACCCCGTTGAATGCTTCCATGTCAAGGCCAAATGCGGGCACGTTAAATCCGTATACTGGAAAGTCGGTCTATGAGTTAAGGGAGGATGGGAGAGGGTACGACCCTCCCGTGGCATCAGACTTAATCGAACTCAGGCCTAGTGGTTCCATTATAAACTGGATCCGCATCACTCGGCCCACTAACCTATATGGATCTGGTATGGAATGCTTCCCGCCAGGGGGCATTAGAAACGAAAACGGCAAGAGCAAAGTCTAAGAAAACATTCCTATAATCGAATAAAGCCATACTCGTAGTCTTGTACTCTGAGATCTATGGATTAATATATTTAGATATTGATCTGAAGTGCAACATTAATACTCCCTTAACAAAATACCTTATAAAAAAAAGCTGTTGAAGCATGGAATTGATAAGTTGTGATGGATAAAACTTTTCCTCTATTTTATTTGCGTAAAAACAGTATGTACAATATATACAAAAATATTGTCGAGTGAATAAGAAATCAGCTTTTGGAAATTTCTGCTTTGGGGAGACAACCTCCTATCTTTC
This sequence comes from Dolomedes plantarius, assembly GCA_907164885.2. Lineage (NCBI taxonomy): Eukaryota > Metazoa > Arthropoda > Arachnida > Araneae > Dolomedidae > Dolomedes > Dolomedes plantarius. The sequence continues at coordinate 99,966,788 of OU015503.1, read as the reverse complement.
GAAACGGGAATTTTTTTTTTTTTCTCACCTTGGTCACGTGACCTCGATAGGATGAAAGCATTCCCGCGCATGCTCCATGTTCTTCTTTTAAATATTTTTTGATCGTCTGAAAAGGCTTCTTTTTTTTTTTTTTTTTTTTTTTTTTTTTTGTATCATCGCTGGCTCTATTTTTCATTTTCTCGTTCTATATACATTGTCATGTTCGAAGGTTCATGTACAGTTCAGGAGAAAATCGTTTGTTTTTCTGTCGGAGTAGTAATTTAATTGAAAATCATACATTGTGATGTTTGTATTAAGATTAAATTTAAATCCCTTTTAAGGCTCTGTACTAACCCTATTGGATTCGCTCACTTCAATGTTAACCTATGGAGAAAATGTGTCCAAGGACTGCCGACTTGGATTGAAAGTTTTTTTGTTTTTTTTTTTAATTGTACTCCGTAATAGAGGAAAAAAAATTCACACCTCAGGTCATTTTTAAAAAATAATATTTTAAAATTTAAATTATTTTGGGGGAAAATCTGTTATAGTGTGTTTAAAACGCTCGAGGATTCCTTTGTTGGACGAAATTTATAAATTGAATCCAAAGTGCAGTAAAGTTCGAGCTATCTGGAAATACCCCTGTTATTGGATTATCAGCATTTGTATAGCTGTGAATAGTAGACACATTTTCTCCATAGGTTAACATTGAGACGAGCGAATTCAATAGGGTTAATACATAGACGCCTAAGGGTCTGTTCTCACAGGAGTCCGGTAGCTGAAGCGTAAAAGGAAAGATGCACTGAGACGGAAATAAACCAATCATAAGCGTTAAAAATTTCGTTGCTAATCATTTGGAGGTTTGTCATTGGTTAAATACATTTCAATACTTTAACGATTCCGCTACCGGACTCCTATGTCATCAGGCCCTAAAGTTGATCATTTGTCATTTGTTGTTTATATTGTGCTCAGGAAAGATAAAATTTAGAATCTGTTCAAAAGAGTTTTTTCCTTCTTTCTCTAATACAAGAAATGTTAAAACTTTTTAAGTCTCAGACAGTATACCATTTTATAACTTCCATTTTTCCAGACTGTACTGAAAATTTTGTAGAAATATCGGTAAATTACGTATTTTATATAATTTATGGAAGGTATTTAAAATAAAAAAATAAGCTTTAAAAGCTTTCTTATCTATCTATCTATCCTTTAGGACGTAATTGTGAAAACTGCAATCTATGGACCGAGCCATCCATTGTAGAATAATTTAGCAATACACGCAAAATTTCAGCGATCAAAAATAAAAACGAACACGGGAAAGATAATAGATTGTGGGACTAAGAAAAAACGCGACGAGAGGTAAAGAAAATAAGAAACGGGTGGGAAAAATAAGAAATTTGTCTGCGCAAAGTTCCGCACGTACAGCGTGATCTATCAATCTATCTATGTGTGTGTATGTATATATATATATATATATATATATATATATATATATATATATATATATATATATATATATATATATATATAATATTAAAAAAACTAGTAATTTCTTAATTCAACACTCTTAACATTTAAAAACTGTTAATTCCTCACTTTACTATTCCAAATTACATTTGGATGTAATTTGTTCAACTGTTAATTTTTAATCCCTTAAACTATTTAATTCCCTTTGGGTATTCGCGTTAAATTCCATTATTACAGCCTTAGGCAAAATCATTCAAGATGGCTGTCTTTTTTAACTAAAGAGACGCTGCATGGCGTCAGTACAAGTTTAAATCAGTTCTGCACATCAACAACAACTTTAAACCAATCAACTATTAAGACACACCCTTTAATCACGTGAAGGACTGAAGTTTATATAATACTTGTTACCCGGAAGTAGGACGGATTCCTGTATTTTCTCTTGCTGCATCCATACCGACGGAGCGGTCGGCGTATTGAATAAACATGTTCCCGTAAAAAGGTTGTATTCGTCGTTTTTAGTCATGAAGTAAATTTAATCTCGAATATAACTGCATCTGCTCACCGTAGCATGGGAGACTAGACATCTTCTGAGCCTGCGTTCTGTCTCCCATGTTACATATATATATATATATATATATATATATATATATATATATATATATATATATATATATATATATATGGGGGGGAGGGATATCTAACACTGCCTTTATGACTGCGCATGCGTTCCAACCTATCAGATCTGGCGTTCATTATGAGAGTGTGGCGTTTGTAATAGCAAACATACCGCTAATTTTGTGTCGCCAATATAATTTTATTTTTCTTTGAAGAAATATGGCTACTATGTTCTACTAGAAACGAAACTAAAGAGTGGGAAACTTCAAAACGAAAGTGGTGCAAAGTTCAAATCATTTTTGCATGTTTTTTAATGAATTTAATATATTTACATATTTACAAGAAGGTGATAATATGCTGGAAAGCCTTAAAATTAATTAAATTCAACAGAATAGACATATTATGGGATCTTAATCCCCTTCAAAGCAAGCTACATTCTGAAACTGATTCATCACTCTAGCAACAACAAAGAAGAGAGACGAAAGGCGAAATTCGAATTCCAAAACATTTGAGAATAAAATCAAACGATGGGCTTGCAGCGCTATCTCTTGACATATTTCTCTTCATCTTAATACCATAAGACTTTGTGACTGCAGGGGTAACTTTGTGACACATAGTTTTTTTTCCTTATTTCGGATCTTGCGCCACGACCGCGACACCGGGAAGTAAAAGAACAGCGCCAACAGCTTGTCCAACGTAAAGAGACACCTAGTGGCCAATGTCCGAAGCTTCTGTGCATGCTATTTGTCTTCGATCGTCACAGTATTGTTTAAACTGTAAGGCCTTTGCCTTCAATAAAAGACTGCCAGCCTTTTTGTATTTAATGCTTTAATTGCATTTCTCGACTAAATGCAGGCGATTTACAATATATACATATATAAAAAGATTGAATTCGCGGGTTCACGGCACCGACGAGGAAGGTCAGGATTGAGTTGTCGCTGCGCTCATTCAAGTCTATCTAGGCCCGACAGTATCTCCTTGTCTCCGGCTACAGCGTCACTCTGAATAACTTAGTCTCTGAATCACTGACTTCTTTTAACTCGCGTCCTACGACTTTATATACCTTCGCTGAACGTTCTCGAAAGGTCTGGAAAACGCCGCCTTTCTTTATTCAGTTATTGTTCCCAGACGACTAGGTGCCTCCGGTCGGCAACTTCCCTTTTGTATCTGACGCACTATTCCGCGGGCTGTTGGTAGCACTTCTGGTCCTTAAGTCGCCAAGACTGTCTGACTCCAGCCGTCTAAATCGATGATGGGCACAAACCGCGCGTTGCTTGGTCTTCCCGAAATTTCCACGCACAAAATATTCGCTATTGTACGGGAGTCGTTACAAAACCTGTTGTCAAGCTATTTGACTCAAACTTCGGAAACTCTGTGTGCTGAAGGCTAACACCTTATACAACCAACTACCACAGGTAATTTTCTTTTATCGCCAATATGTTGGTTAGATCGTGGAGCAATATAACTTTTGTGTAGTGTTATTTCCGAGAGGTGTGAGAACGTAACCTAAATATCGAAAGGTGACGGGGTTACTTTGCGACACATTGACATTGTCACACAATAACCCACAAAGTCAACCCACCTCCTCCAGAGCACCCTCGGCTCAGAAAGACGACGAGTTACCACTAGGCTACCTCGGACTCTTTGAAAGACCTTAATTTTTAATGTAAGGAAAAGTCCATTTCACATTATTTCGCTCTAACTTTCCGAGCTTGAGTTCTAACGATAGATTGTCACATTAATGAAAAAGCTGATGCAAACAAAACAGCTGAAAATTTCAATTACTTAATAAAGAGGCCGAAAAGAGCATGTTCCGACTGGAACTATTTGAATCCTCGTACGGAAACACGTCACTTGAGACGCGAAGCTGTTCAGCGCGCATGCGCTAGTTATGTAACTTTTTCTTCCTCTTTTTTGTGGAGCAGATTAGATTTCGATTTCGATTAGATAACATGTGCTTTAACTTTTTATTAAATTTTATTCTTAAATTTTCTCGGCATAGAATTTCTTTGAGTATATTCTTGATTTAGATTCTAGATAAGCTGAACCACACATTTAAAGAGATTTAGATTAAGTGATTTCAGAAACCTACCACTGAACGCCGAGAACAGAGCATATGTATTTTAAGTACGAAAAAAAGCAAAATAAGGCTGTTATAGATTGCTTCTCCTTGCAAAGAGAATTTGTGTAAAGCATTTCTTCTAAACAAGCAATCACCGATATATTTAATTTTTCGGTTTCACGGGTCGCTGGATGCTTAAAATATGGTTGCATAAAATACCACTCTTCTAATTTCTTAAGCACATTGATCATGCCTTAATGTTATTTGGGTACATTCCAAGAGCCGAGAGAATGAATGCATTTTAGCAGCAAAACTTGTTAGTCGGATTCTACTGGGAAAAAAAGCATATAAATTTCGCCGTGTATTTACACTGGACTGGAAACGGTAAATTTCAGCTGTAGTTTTTTGTGTGCCGTCATTGCGTGGTCCCTTATGGCATCACGGGGAATGGCAGTAAGTTAATAATCTAAGCTGAAATTGTTGAAAAGTGTGTGTTGGCGCGTAAATATGTTCCAAAGTTTATTTATTTATTTATTTATTAGTTATCATGTATATTATTTCTATAAGGTGATTTTTTCTGACGATCCCTTCTTCTCCCTTCATACTTAACCATAATCGATAAATGGGGTACCATTTTAAAGGTTAAGATCTCCGCTTCTGACGAATTGTTAATTTAGAATTACACATTGTAATGTTTGCTTAAAAATCGAAGTATAAATATTATAAACATTTTTCCTTCCGCTAGATGGCGTGCGCGCGATGACTTGACTTTCAAATTTTAAAATCGTCTGCTTTCATTATCATTCTGTGAATTAATTAATAAGTTTCTTTCTTGGCAACATCCGCGTAGGTGTACATTATTCTTTTTGCATGTAAAAACAATTTGTTTGGACTAAAATATATTTTCTCTCCCCTGAAGAACATTTTATGAGTGATATTTTCCTTTGGTATGCCTTTTTAGAGTTTAATTTTATTTGTTCAATTCTGCGTACACAGTTGAATTGCACATGTCAAAATTCTACCAAGCTATCAAGTGAAAGCTAATTTGTCTCATAATTAAAGATTAAAATGATACTTTAAAGTCACGTTAATCATTTTAGTTGTATTAACATGCCATAATAGTTTAATTATAGTTTTATGTTATAAATTTGTTTCTCAGATCTAACAATTGAAATACTCGGATTATAAATAATCAAAATATGACCCAGATATGTTTTGTTGTTGTTTCTAATGCAACCAGGCCGAAAGTATTTTCAGACCAGGTCCATATAGGCTTTAACATAAGCAAATAATTTTTTTTCAGGTAATCTCTTCTAACGAAACTCCCACGGATTATTAACGAAGGATCACTTATCGTTGCTTACCTCCTCTTTTTTTTTACTTTTAAATGCAGTTTGGTACTTTTCTGTTTAACTGTTTACTGCTTGCCCAAGCGATACAAACTGGGTTTGGCGCGCTGCCAAAATTATAACTCGCGACCGACGGACGTCTGAAATTTTGCTTTACCGCGGACCGTTATGGAGAAACGCAATCCTACGTTAAAAAATTACTCAACATAGTTTTGCCAAGAATTCGAAATATGCTATAGATCTATCTATAGGCAACATTTTTTTCCTTTAGTCAACATTTTATTTTTTGCAGGTGCGTAGAACTATTAATGTTTGTCTCCTTTGTCAAGTTCTCGTCTTTTAAAAAAAAAATAATTCCAGACACAAAATATCTTTCATGGCCCTTACATTAATTTTAATGTGCTCTGAAGCAAAAACAAATTGATTTCTGGCCGTACATACACAGAATTATAAATGCTTTTATGTCCTCCATCAAGTCGCGCGTTTTTCGCCGAGAAAAAAAAAAAAGTGTGTGACAAATGTCTCCCGTAGATCCTACATTAATTTAAATGGACACGGGCGCGAAACAAATTGATATCCTGGCGAAACAAAAAGCGCCAACTTTCCTATTCTTTCCCTGTCTGGAGAACCGAAACGCAAACACACAACAACAAAAATAAAAAAGCAAGGATATCATTGGCCGAGAAACATTAGTTAACGTCAGACGATTCTGCAGAGGAAAATAAATCTTCATGATTCGCGTTGCAGAAGAGGAAGGATTGTTGAAAGAAAATGGCGGGAAATAAATCCCGCAAAATTGCCTCTTTTTGGCGCGAAAACGTACGAGTGAGCGATTTGTCTTTTTCCGAGAACGGAATATATATATATATATATATATATATTTATATTTCAACTCGAAAAATATTTTCACGTGACCGAACTTTTACGTTGTGTGCAGTTTTCTTAGACCCTTTTTTCATTTTTTTTTTTTTTTTTTTTTTAAGCGAGTCTTTTATGGAATTTTTTTTGTGTTTTTGAATTCTTTTTCGCGAGATTTATTCTAATGGTTTTCCAAAGTTCGCAGGCCAAATCGTTCTTCGCCTTTTTTAAAGCGTTTTATTTCAGCAGTTTGGTATTCCATAATTTTTTTCCCCTCCACTTGAAATGGTTCTGAAAGGTCGTAAAAGTTTATTCTTAAACTGAATATAAAACTAAGCTTTAATCAGTATTATGTAGCGTGGTTCCGACAGATTTATGGCCGTGTTTAGATAGTTTACGGCGATAAATGGCATCATTATTTCGATCATAAATGTCGTCAGAATACTGTTTTTATCGAGCTTTTAGGGGGCAAAAAAAAAACACCTTTCGCATTAGTTTAAATATATGTTGGGAAATTTGAGCTCAGGGTGTTAAAAAAAATCGTTTTTAGTTCCATTTTAATGACGTTTAAGCGCATTTTATTAAAAAAAATTAAATGCAGAACATGGAGGTTATTGAGTTGGGAAATTAAACGTACCTATCGTTTGCTCTTGGAGAAAACTGAACTATGTGTATTGTTTCAGGTACTGGTGAGTACAAGAATTTTCTGTTGGTCAAGCAAAGCACGAAAATTAAATGCTATTTTTTTTTTTGACTGCGAGTACTAATTTTAGCGTCTAAAATAAGTATCGGTTGGCTCTATGTAGAACCTTCTAGAAGCAGTTTTCTGAAAAATTGCAGAAAGTGTTAACCTTTATAGTCGTTATCCGACAAATCATTATCTTGTAGAAGTAATCATAACTGTAGAACCAATTCTTATTTACATCTGGTGTATTGACACATTAAAATCTTGGTTAAATAAATCATTTACAAAGGTTCGTTCCAACGAACGTTAATACACTCATGAGAGCAGGGCTCATTATTCAAAGTCCGTACGAGACCCTCTCTCTCTCTCTCTCTCTCTCCGTACGCGTGGCGACCTTTCAACAGTCCAAGTCTATTCTTTTTCTTCATTCGCAACCGCGTCGTTATTTATGCATTCTTCTCAGCCCTTTCTCGAACAATCTCGAATACCGGATCTTTTCCGGTTCCGCCCTCTGCAGACCACCTATGGTGAAATTCTTTCCTGACCGCACTTTCCTTGGAAAAGCGCGCCGCTAATGGGTTTCACAAATCATTCTAAATGACTTGCATTGTCGCGCATCTCCAAAGGTGTATATCGTTCGACACCTGTTTTGCGATATTTGCGTTTATTTTGGGCTTATTGAAGACGCTATTACTCACCTTCATCAATTCCACTTAAGAATGGGAGACGAGAGTCTGACAGAAAGTACGGGATGTGATCACAGAAACCTATAAATACAGTGGAGAGGAGAATTTTTCACATGTTTAACTCCTTTTAATATGTTGATTTTAGAATGCGAAAATCAGTTTTCACAAGCGAGGAAATGTTATATTCGTATAAATGTTTAGATCTTGGTTTTTAACCTTTGGTCCATGAATAGTTCTCAGCAGGTCCTCCGACTTTGCGAAAAAAACACCCAGTTCAAGACTTTTAATTTGAAACCAAAATGGAGGAATGCATTAATTTATTATTATTATTATTGTTTTTTTTTTTTTTGGGGGGGGGGGGGCACGGATTAACCTTTGAATTTGAATTCATGTACAACTCATAATACTCCTAAATAATAAGTCATTTAAGTATAAATACTTTATTAATTCACGACGATTCTTCTTATGGTGTAGGGGTGCACTAAGAAAGATTTTTGAAAATTCTTCTTAGATTTTTTTTTTAATTGAATTTTTAAGCTGTTTTTGTAACTTTTTTTAAGTTTGCATTTAAAATAATAATTTGAGGGTTATAAAATTTATATCACGAGAAAGATCATAAAAATTCCTCTAAAATGAAATCTTTTTCGAACCTTTACCTCCATTTTCTGATTTTTGGTGAATTTTTAAAGATTACTTTTTAGAATTTATTAAATGCGTGATCACGTGATTTCTTTTTCTGGTACTTTAAAAAAATTTATCGTCACGTGCATAACAACTAAATAGACAAAAAAAAAATTTTTTTCTTCTTTCTAATGCAGCAGACGATTGGATATTATCAAAAAAAAAATAATTTATCCCTTACGATGTTTTTATAAATTTATATATATATTATATATATATTTACGTCAATTGTATACATTGATCGTCGCATTTTTTACAAATATATATATTTAATTTTTTTGGCATTAATTGCATACATTGACCGTTGTATTTAATTTGAATGTACTCCGTAGCGAAGTACGGGTTTTCAGCTAGTGTATACATGTAATAAAAAACATAAAATATTTAAAAACTGTTTTAATGTGATGACGAACATTAACATGAAGAATCACTAAGCTATAATATGCTGCCATTATCAGTTTCCACTGTTGTGGCCGTATAACGAAACATTGTGGGCCGTAAATCGATAAAGAACCGTAATTAAAAAAGTTCGTTATAGCGAAATGCCGTATAGCGAGGTATAGGTGTATTATGTCTATCATTATGGTAAATTTAAGTGATATATTTTCTATGTTTAAATTACATATTTGCTAATTCTTATTTATTTATTTTACAGGTAAGAAATTTCTTTCTTCTCCAGTTCCTGTGATTTGACTCGAGTATTTTCAACCGCCACTGATGGTAAATCTTTGCAAAAAATGGTTCATTGAAAAGCGGACAATGTTTCTTAAAAGTAAATTTTTTCGTCATTACTTATTTTTACTTTAGGAGATAAACAAAAATTTGAGAAAAACGAATGCTTTCCCTTTCGTTAAAAGCTCTTACTTTTGCTGGGAGATTAAAATATGAAGTAGTAAAAAGTAATTAGCGCGGATTAAAATTAGTCATTATTATTGAAGGTCATTTTAATA
>OU015503.1:99834962-99949962 GCA_907164885.2 Dolomedes plantarius | reverse complement strand
GCAGGAAAAATTTTCTGCTATGGTCAATGGTTTCGTGCCTTAGTAAAATTTAACAGACTTTATTAAAAATAGAATTCTTTTCCTTATTTTCGTTTCGAAAGTTTACTATATTTATTCGTTATAAAAAATGAATTTTGAATAATGGCATTACCTATATAAAAAAACAGTTCCGTAACTGATTGACTGACTGACAGATAACGCACAGACCACACCGCCTGACCTAAAGGGCTAAAATTTTGCATGGCGATTTTTCTTATAGCGTAGGGGTGCACTAAGATAGATTTTTGAAAAATTCTTCTTAGATTTTTTAAAATTAAATTTTCAAGCTGTTATTGTAACATTCTTTTAAAGTTTGCATTTAAAATAATAATCTGAGGTTTATAAAATTTATATCACGTGAAAGATCATAAAAATTCCTTTAAAATGAAATCTTTTTCGAATCTTTACCTCCATTTTCAGATTTTTGGTAAATTTTTAAATATTAATTTTTAGAATGTAATTTATTAAATGCTGATCACGTGGTTTTTCTTTTTGGTGATATTTCAAATTAATTTTGCGTCACGTGCATAGCAACGAAATAAATTGCCCCAAAAATATTAAAATACGTTAAAAGATAAAATTTAACCACTAGACTAATTAAGGGCGAAGTTTTTAAGAATTTAATTCAAAATTAGTATGTTTTATGGAAAATAAACTTACAAATTAATTGCATACATTGACCGTTGTATTTAATTTGAATATTTTCTTCTACATTATTTTGTCTATAAAAATATCAGTTACGATATATATATATATATATATATATATATATATATATATATATATATATATATATATATATATATATATAAATTATAAAGCAGGAGTATTCAGCTAGTTATGTATATTCTTGATGGAGTATATTCTGATAATTCCTGCACGTTTAGTTATTATAATAAAACTTTCAAATTCAATTTTGATAGAAGAACAGTGAAACGCATTTAGTTATTATATTGGATACTTTTAGTATCAATCCTATACAGCATAAAATCTACTCGACATAAAACATGTCTGTCTCTAAATAGAATGCAAACCAGTGCACCGATTTACCTTACTGTCGTGAAATATTCTCCGAGTTAGGGCAGATTTGATACATCTAAACTTCGTCCTTTCAGGCAAATCTATGTAAAGGTGAGAGTTATTTATATTTCCCACTCCATTCTAACCTGGGTTAACCAGAAAATCGTCTGCCTTTCACGGGTGCGCGCCTGAAAGTCTTTCACTCGTTGCACCAGATGTTTACACACAACAAACGCCTGCCATCGCAGACGACTCTATGCTTGAAGTGTGACCCCTGGGGTACCCGGTACCCATTATTCAATTTTGTCGATCGCAGAGATAGAATTGGACGCTCGTTAAGGTGATGCCTTCCCCATTGAAAAGTTTCGCGGCTCTTCCCCGGGGGTTGTGTGCACTGTTCCGTTCCCCCCCCCCCCCTCTGAGGCTGAAATTCTATATCATTTTTCTTTCCTAATGGTGTTGATTTTGAGTTGTGGTTTTCCCCCAAATGGCGAAATTTTGTGGAGGAAGTTGGTAGCCCCTGAGAAAATGATTAGGCGATCCATTCATTTTCGAATCTTCGGTCTCTGGAGTACGTCCCGCAGAAATCTTTTTTAGAGAGTGGAATTCGTTCGAAATTTTGAGGTGAAAATGTAACATTCGTGTTGCATTATTTTTAACCACGTTTTTATTAACTCCCTTTCTTGTTTGTCCAGTACAAATCTTGCAATCGATTTTTAACTAACTTCCCGACTAGCTAGACATTTGAAACTTTTAGAATAGCTCAGAACACGATGGCAATGCATTCTTTTAATACTTTTAGCCATCTTTAAGCAGAATTGAATTCATTTACCACGTTTTTATTAACTCCCTTTCTTGTTTGTGTGTTTCTCCAGTACAAATCTTGCAATCGATTTTTAACTAACTTCCCGACTAGCTAGACATTTGAAACTTTAAGAATAGCTCAGAACACGATGACAATGCATTCTTTTAATACTTTTAGCCATCTTTAAGCAGATTTGAATTCATTTACCACGTTTTTATTAACTCCCTTTCTTGTTTGTGTGTTTATCCAGTACAAATCTTGCAATCGATTTTTAACTAACTTCCCGACTAGCTAGACATTTGAAACTTTAAGAATAGCTCAGCACACGATGACAATGCATTCTTTTAATACTTTTAGCCATCTTTAAGCAGAATTGAATTCATTTACCACGTTTTTATTAACTCCCTTTCTTGTTTGTCCAGTACAAATCTTGCAATCGATTTTTAACTAACTTCCCGACTAGCTAGACATTTGAAACTTTAAGAATAGCTCAGAACACGATGACAATGCATTCTTTTAATACTTTTAGCCATCTTTAAGCAGAATTGAATTCATTTACCACGTTTTTATTAACTCCCTTTCTTGTTTGTGTGTTTCTCCAGTACAAATCTTGCAATCGATTTTTAACTAACTTCCCGACTAGCTAGACATTTGAAACTTTTAGAATAGCTCAGAACACGATGCCAATGCATTCTTTTAATACTTTTAGCCATCTTTAAGCAGAATTGAATTCATTTACCACGTTTTTATTAACTCCCTTTCTTGTTTGTGTGTTTCTCCAGTACAAATCTTGCAATCGATTTTTAACTAACTTCCCGACTAGCTAGACATTTGAAACTTTTAGAATAGCTCAGAACACGATGACAATGCATTCTTTTAATACTTTTAGCCATCTTTAAGCAGAATTGAATTCATTTACCACGTTTTTATTAACTCCCTTTCTTGTTTGTGTGTTTCTCCAGTACAAATCTTGCAATCGATTTTTAACTAACTTCCCGACTAGCTAGACATTTGAAACTTTAAGAATAGCTCAGAACACGATGACAATGCATTCTTTTAATACTTTTAGCCATCTTTAAGCAGAATTGAATTCATTTACCACGTTTTTATTAACTCCCTTTCTTGTTTGTGTGTTTCTCCAGTACAAATCTTGCAATCGATTTTTAACTAACTTCCCGACTAGCTTGACATTTGAAACTTTTAGAATAGCTCAGAACACGATGTCAATGCATTCTTTTAATACTTTTAGCCATCTTTAAGCAGAATTGAATTCATTTACCACGTTTTTATTAACTCCCTTTCTTGTTTGTGTGTTTCTCCAGTACAAATCTTGCAATCGATTTTTAACTAACTTCCCGACTAGCTAGACATTTGAAACTTTAAGAATAGCTCAGAACACGATGACAATGCATTCTTTTAATACTTTTAGCCATCTTTAAGCAGAATTGAATTCATTTACCACGTTTTTATTAACTCCCTTTCTTGTTTGTGTGTTTCTCCAGTACAAATCTTGCAATCGATTTTTAACTAACTTCCCGACTAGCTAGACATTTGAAACTTTAAGAATAGCTCAGAACACGATGACGATGCATTCTTTTAATACTTTTAGCCATCTTTAAGCAGAATTGAATTCATTTACCACGTTTTTATTAACTCCCTTTCTTGTTTGTGTGTTTCTCCAGTACAAATCTTGCAATCGATTTTTAACTAACTTCCCGACTAGCTAGACATTTGAAACTTTTAGAATAGCCCAGAACACGATGACAATGCAATTTTTTTAATACTTTTAGCCGAAAAAAATCCTCAAGGTGGCGCTTCGATCGAATTTAATGCTTGCACTTTTTGCGTAACGGTGTTTGACGATTTTAAAAACGGAATACATGTGAATTTAGTTTACTTACAAAAATATTGTGCGAAATTTTTTTAAAAAATTATAACAGTTAGCAATTTATAAAGTCTGTGGATAGTGGAAACTTCTAAAAAGTGGTTAAAATTAAATGAAAGAAAATGAAAAAAGAATAATTAAGTGAAGGTTTGTGAAATACATAGAATTGTCAAGTTTATATAATTCAACAGAAAATTTAAAAACGTGGTAAATAAAAAGTAATTATCTTGTAATTATTTCTTTTCAGCGGCAATAATTGTGTTAGGTAATGGATAAGTGGATTTAATGAATGATCTGTTAACGTATAAGGAAAAAATTCTTTTTGGCTGAAATAGTAGGGGAAAGAACATGCGAAAATCAAACTTAGTTTTAAAAGAATAAATTCGCTAAATAGTTCAATGCAGCAGTTACTTGAAAATTCCCTTGTTCTGTGTTTGTAAAGCTGAAAGAAGACAAAATAATTTTTTTAAGCTACGAAGGCAATCTGCAATAGACGTAAAATGAATATGTAAGCAGGTTTCAAATAAATTAATAGTTAATCGTCAGATGTGATTGCCACAATGAACAATTTACAAATGCAGTTCATAGCGACCATCACACCTGATGCTCCTTTACCTGGCGAAGAACTATTAATTTGTTCGAAACATGCCTTTTAATTACATTGAGGAATATAAGAAATTATTTTTTATTGTTTTAAATTTCCATAAATTTCCCGTAAGTTATAAATAAATATGCATCAACTTTATGCCAATATCACCACACGATACTTATAGACAAAATATTTTAACATTTGATTACGTTCCTCCATTACGGTTTTCCGGAAAGGAAAATATCAGAGGCTAAAATCGTCCGTCTGTACCTCGCGAGTTATAAATTTGGCAGCGCGCCAAACCCAGTGTCTATATCACTTGGACAAGCAGTAAACAGTTAAACAGAAAAGTACCAAAAGACGTCAAAATTTTGACATATATCTATATATATAAAACAGTTCCGTAACTGACTCACAGATAACGCACAGACCAAACCGCTGGACCTTAAGGGCTGAAATTTTGCATGGCGATTCTTCTTACAGTGTAGGGCTGCACTAAGAAAGAGTTTTTAAAAATTCATCTTAGATTTTTTAAAATTAAATTTTTAAGCTGTTAACTTTTTTTCAAGTTTGCATTTAAAATAATAATCCGAGGGTTATAAAATTTATATCACGAGAAAGATCATAAAAATTCATTTAAAATGAAATCTTTTTCGAATCTTTACCTCCATTTTCTGATTTTTTGGTGAATTTTTAAAGATTCATTTTTAGAATTTAATTTATTAAATGCTGATCGCGTGGTCTCTTTCCTTTTTGTGATACTTCGAATTAATTTTGCGTCACGTGCATAACAGCGAAATAAATTGTCAAAAAAGTGCATTGAAATACGGTAAAAGATAAAAATTTAACCTCTAGACTCAGTGAGATGGAAGTTTTTTAAGAATTTGATTCAGATTAGTATGTTTTATGGATATTAAACATACAAATTAATTGCATACGTTGACCGTTGTATTTAATTTGAATGTACTCCGTAGCGAAGCACGGGTATTCAGCCAGTAAAATATAAGACCTTACATTTAAGCTGAAAGGAAATAAATAAAATTTTTAAAAAATCTTCAAACGGAAAATCATACATTCAAAAATTCCCTTCTTTTTTATTCTTATCGACCTTTTGCACCTCGGTTCAAAGAGAACTCCCAAAGACTCCTTCACATTTTTATTGTACCCCTCACGCCCGAAGGATTAACACAAAGGAAGAGAGCGTTCGTTAAATCTCACCCTGTTTATCGCTTCCGAACATCTCAACTTCTTTCAACTGCTGCAGATGTTTGTAGAGAGGGGAGGGGGAAAAAAAAGTCTCCGTTTTTATTCTTGAGTACAGGTTTCAATGTGTGTCCATTTTGGCTGTGCTTAAGAATTTCAGGCTCGAGGGTAGGAATATATATACAGGGTGTTCCGGCTAAAGGTATCCAAAAGTCTCGACTTATTTTTACGGAACTACCCATTTTTAACCCCTTCTGTAACAGCATATGTATTTGAAGATTACATGCATAACGAGTTTTTCGGGCATTTAGATTTAAAATATGCCGAGTCATATCATAGTCAATCATAGTCAAGTAGTAGTTTTCAGGTAAATGATAGCTTTTATTCATATTAATAAAAAGAGATATAGGTATCGATATTTAAACCGATATATATATATCAATATCTAAATCGATACATATAGAAATATAACGATATCTACATCGATTTATGTAAAAATTACATGAAAAAGTTTACGTTTTGTTACCTTTATATATCAATATCTAAATCGATACATATAGAAATATAACGATATCTAAATCGATACACATAGAAATATAACGGTATATAAATCGATACATATTAGATTACATGCATAATCGATACATATTAGATTATATGCATAAAACGCGATGTGGAAAGATAACGATATCTAATTTTATATAACGATATCTAATTCGATACACATAGAAATATATCGGTATATAAATCGATACGTATAGAAATATAACGATATCTAAATCGATACACATAGAAATATAACAGTATATAAATCGATACATATAGAAATATAACGATATCTAAATCAATACACATAGAAATATATATACAGTGCAATCTCGATCGATTGTTTTCGGATCCATCGTTTTTCCGTATGTGTCGTTCATTTTATCCAGTCCCAACGATCATATTGCTTTGTTATGTTTCCGTATCTATCGTTTTCCCGCATTTATCGTTCATTTCAATCGGTCCCTTGAAAAACGATAGATCGAGATTCCACTGTATATATATATATATATATATATATATATATATATATATATATATATATATATATATATATATATATATATATATATATATATATATATAGGTGGTTATCAAAATAATGGAAACACCTTTCAATATTAGTGGTGTTTATGAGTGTGCTTCGTATTCCTTAGAAAACAAGTCTGGCCACCGATATTTTTTTACATAATATAGTGTATATATTATTCTACTGTCAAGTAGCATTATTGAAGCTAAGGGCATCGTGCTTTTGGGGGGGACAGCGTAAAATGTCAAAGCTTGCAGACCTTGCAAAGAGGGCAAATTGTTTGAACGCGTTTAAATTGGAGTATCTGTTACTGCAACCCCCAGGCTAATCGGTGTTTTTCGAGCTATTATATCGAAAATCATGATAGCATACAGAGTGCACGGAAAAACATCCTTTGCCAAACAGAATAGTGGACGAAAGGGAGAGCTGAGTGAAAGAGACGGACTAGGTATTGGAGCGAATTGTGACACGAAGAAAGAAAAGTAACTACAACTAAGATGACCAAAGAGCATCTGCATGTTCTGATATCAACCATCGGAGGTAGAAAGGAACTTCACAAATAAAGCATTTACGGAAAAGTAGCTATTCCCAAAACCACTCGTAATAGATGCCAATGCAAAATATCGTCCACAATGTTGCCACGAGCGCAAATCCTGGTCGAGTAATAGTCGAAAAACGGCATTTGGTCCGACGAATCATTGTTCGCATTGCTCCTCGCAACAGGACGTGCGTATGTCTGGGGAACACCTACACAAGCGTAAGATTTTGGCTGTCTCATCTCAACTGTCAATCATGGAGATAGATCTATCAGAGTTTGGGATGGCATTTTATGGTTTTCTTCAGGCCCTATTGTAACCCCAGAAGGGAGATTGAATGGGAAGGACTATGTCGAAATTTTAGCTCACTAGTCCATCCTACGGTGCAAAGATTGTTTCTTGTAGGAGATGGCGTTCTCCAGGATGATAATCCCCCTATACATACAGCTAAATCTTTCAAGTATTAGTTTGAAGAGTAGGAAAAATAAGTCAAATATCTTATCGTGTCGTGTAAAATCCCCCCGACCATAAATCGTCCAACCACTGTGATCTGTATAAACGGCTAGATAAAGATATCGATATCCACCACAGCATCGCTACAGGAACTTTCATGATTTTTCCCTGAAGAATGGTATAATACATCCTTAATCACTATGCATGACTTGTATAATCCAATTCCAAAGTGAATCAGGTGGTTGTCAGACTCTCGTCTCCCATTCTTAAGTGGAATTGACGAAGGTGAGTAATAGCGTCTTCAATAAGCACCAAAAGAAACGCAAACAGGTGTCGAAAGCTATACACCTTTGGAAACCCTCGACAATAGTGAGGTAGTCAGGTCATTTAGAATGGTTAGGGAAACACAGCGGCGCACTTCCAAGGTAGTAGCCGTGGACAATGAAATTCACGATAGGTGGTCTGCGTAGCGCGGATGGAACAGGCCGGTTGTTGTTCGAGAAAGAGAGAGAAGAATGCATAAATACAGACGCCGGTAACGAACGAGGAGAGAATAGATTTGGACTGTTGAAGGTTCAACACGGGACGGAGAGACGGGGAGCTCGTTTGGACTTTGAATAATGAGCCCTGCTCTCATGAGTGTATTAACGTTCGTAGGAACGAACCTTTGTAAATGATTTATTTAACCAAGAGTTTAATATGTCAATAAATCAGATGTAAATAAGAGTTGGTGCTACAGTTATGATTACTTCTACAAGATAATGATTTGTCGGATCACGACCATAAAGGTTAACAGTGGTATTACATGACAAAGGTGATTCTGCGCCGTATTAATAAAGGTTTCCCTGATGTTTCTTAGTGTTTCCATTACTTTGATAACCACTTGTGTGTGTGTAAGTATGTATGTATGTGTATATATATATATATATATATATATATATATATATATATATATATATATATATATGACGTGTTACTTTTACCCAAATAGGAAAATATCTTCAAATATTTTAGCAATATGAATGCAAATTAATGGCAAATTCAACTCAAAAGCATTTCTTTTGGTTTATTGCTTACGCGAAAAGGGGGAAACTCAATTACTAATTTATTGCTTACATTCAGTAGCTATTCGTTTTCTACCGGGTCGAAATTAGCGTAGAATTCGGGCTGCGTATCAGCAAATTAATTTAGTCCGACACTCCAAAATATAATGGAGAAGTTGTGATTGTTCGCAGTAACTGGTCTGACATAAAAGGGAAAAGAACCACAATAGAATCGGCATTGCATCAGAGCGGTAGGAAAAGCAAATTATTCTTCTTTTAACACTTCCGAATATTAAACCAGAAATGAACAAGGGGGCGGTCCCCCAAAATAAGAAGGTAACGCCTTTGTGCAAGGAATTTGCATGACCAGCACATAAACCTATTAAGTACCGTTCGAACCGTGGAAAACTCCGGGCGCGTCTCCATTTTGTTTCTGTTCCGGATACTGCTTTAGATTATTACAGGGTTCATACAGTCCTTTAAAGTCCTCACTTTCAATTTCTGTTTTTAAGGACTCTTTAATTTTTTTAAAAAATTTATTTTTCCTTTCAAGGTCCTTAATTTGTTTCATTTACTCCTCACTGTGACATCTCCCCCACGATATATATATATATATATATATATATATATATATATATATATTCCGTTTTCCTGGGTTCGTTAGGATTGAATAAGAATCTCTTCAGAAAGTTCACACAAAATAAATTTATTCTTTTGTAAATTCCTCTGGCATATAAACAAATTCAAACGTAAAAGACGTAACAACTGTCTTCTATACAGCAGAAAATTCTAAAAACACAAGTCAGGATACCAGAATTTTCAATACAATACACGCCAATTAACGCAGTTACAACACATTCAATTCCCACTAGAAAACTGAACTGAGTTCTTATGCCAATGCCAGGTATATATATAGATTTCCAACGCGCCCTCTTTCGGTGAGTCAATCTTTCTAGAAGATTCCAGAAAGGTCTAGTCGGCAAATTGGCGACCATTTGGCGCAATATCATCGAATGTGTCGAAGTATCACCAAATTTGGCGAACAAAATAAGTCACCAATTTCATCGCGAATTTGGCGATAATCTCATATTTGGCTAGATTACCATAGACTCCCATGTTAAATACATAGCTATAGGAGCTCTTCCATAGAAGCATTTTAACGAAACAAAATGCAGTATTTACAGAATTCGTAACATTTTATATATGTATATGTAACATAATGATCGTTAGGCGAGGGGCAGGTCGAAGTATTTTAGAAGTCGTCCGGCCACGATGTCACACATTAATTTTCCCGCATGCAATGTCGTTGGCCGGTGGCGTTCTTTTTGGCATCTCGGAAGTAGTTATAAAGAACTGGCCCCACAATCTTTTCACACCTCGGACACACACATCACACCGCAATTCTCAACAAACTTTTATTTTATCTGAAGACTACATGTTTACTTGACAACAGAAATCCGGGGTGTGTCAACATCTACATGATGCCGAGCCGTATATAGATTTTTCAGGATGGTTCGTCATGTTATCTTGAAAGGAGAGGTTGATTGGCTAATGTTTAGGAGTGCCGTGATACCTACATAATACTTGCGCGGAAGTAGTTAATTTATGTACCCACGCTACGTTTGTTTGTTTTTAAGCAATAGAGCCGCCATTTAAAATCTTTCGCCCAAGGGAATTTAGAATAAGCTAGGATTTGAGAAGCCTACAGGGATTTTTAATGTTATATATATATATATATATATATATATATATATATATATATATACATAAATAAATGGTTTGCTTTAATAAATTTGACATTGGTTACCAGTTAAAATTTTTCAAGTTAAATGCAGGGATAACCAAATAGATTGCAACCTGCAAAAGTAAATTTGCAGTATTATTTTTTAATATAAAGAATTTATTAAATTTATATAGATGTTATCATAAAATTGAAGATTATCTTAAAACTTAAATACTTTTAAATGTCTAAACTACGCAAATAAAACACATTATTGATCATCTTTAAGGTTCTTATTAATAATCTCTTAAGGTATGGCTATCACAGGTCCTTAAAAAGTCCTTAACAACTTGAAAATGAGTACGAACCTTGGCTAATTTCCTCACGAGGAGCATTTCCACCGAGCAATTACCATTTCTTCGTTCCGCCAGCTGGCCGAGTCTTTGAGACCAATCCACGGTGCATAATTGATTTTAAATAGCAGGTCCGTGCTGCGATTCGGAAACAGAAACAAAATGGCGAATTTGTGCCTCTCCGCCTCTTTTTATAAATCGGGCAAAATAAGTCAGTTGCTCACACGCGACCATAACGCTCGCGTGCTACTCTCCCATTCTTCCAGAGACAGCTGAAAGGTCTTTTATAATTAATTTTTCCAGGAAGGGATATTTTAATCCTAGTTTATGGATCAAAAAGCGATTTGCACTCCACGCGGAGAGCTTACGCAAGATGTGTTTAAGGTGCAAGGATTCCCTAAACACATTTTTATATACTAAAGACTGTCGCGGTCCTTAAAAATTCCAGTTTCTTTTTTTTAACACAAGCGCAGTTTCCTTTTTAAATCCTTCGTTTTTTCATGAATTTTTTTTCCAAATAATTAAATTTTTACACTGTAAAGCTGCGTATTTTAAAACAGTTCTTTATTTTTTCCTACTCGCTCAAAGATGAATAAAGGATGAATATATTTTTGATTTCTGTTCTTTTAGTCTATGTGTTTCGCTGATTAGAGGTTTTTAATCTAAAACCCCTAGTAGAATAACTTACTTAAAGTATTCAAGAACTACTTAAGGGTGTGTGGGTCGCACAATTTTCTCGCATTTATTGTTCATTGCAAAGGTCCCTGTAAAAACGATAGGTCAAAGTCCCACTGTGTGTGTGTGTATATGTATATATATATATAATTTATATATATATATATATATATATATATATATATATATATATATATATATATATATATATATATATATATATATATATATATACAGTCGAACCTCCATATATCGAAGTAGCAAATTGCTGAAAAAAAATTCGATATATAGAATTGAGCTTAGTTTTATCATAATTCTCCTAAAAAAAAGAAATTAAGCTAATGTTCATATACGAAACTCCATTTCAAATTTATATGCGAATCCCATTAAATTAAAGTTATTAACCAAAAGAGGAATTAATATGAAAGATTTATTGAGTACTACATATCTTTAAAAAAAACGATAATGCAAACAGTGGTTATAATGATCACAGTTACATTCTTTTAAAGAAAACTACGAATATCTTGCTGAACAGCCAGTTTTTGGAAAGTTCAAAGAAATGTTCGTATTTATTCAGTCCACTAAAAACTTTATCAGGGACATTTTCTGCGAATTGAAGTCCACGAAGTATCGTTTCAAATGCCAAAAATTGAGATTTTATTCTAAAGTGGAATAAAATCTCCCAATTTGTCTTGAAAAAAATTTCGATATATAGAAACAATTTTTCTATGTAAGGAACATGAAGATTCGCTAAGAGTTCGATATATAGAAAATTTCGATATAGAGAAGTTCGATATATGGAGGTTCGACTGTGTATATATATATATATATATATATATATATATATATACTAGCAGAAAACCTGTGCTTGGCTAAGGAGTACATTTTAGGATAATTACAATGAAAAAAATAATGAAATGGCTTTCTAGAGGATATTTTATAAACAATATTTTTTTGCTTCTTCATTGGGCGGAAATATTACCAGGCTCGTCCGCGAACGAACGAACACACACACACACACACACACACACACACACACACACATATATATATATATATATATATATATATATATATATATATATATATATATATATATATTTATATTTATATGTAATAAATGTCTCCATTACGGAATAAAATTGTTTTAGAAAAATCTTGCAATCCAAGCCTACAGTCACTGGATAAATTTTCTCCATAGGTTAACACTAAGCTCAGTGAATCGAACTTTATAAAATGTCAGTAATAATTATCAATTAAAAAAAACCCATAAATATTATAAATTTATGTGAACTGATAATCTTCACGTGACAAGTCGAAAAAAAATCTGAATTATTCAATGCAACGCGTGTAAAATCCCGTATCATCTCTGTAGGCTGCTATTTATTCCCTATGGAATAAAATCCCAGAATCGTCTGGTACGTACATCGTTTCTACTTTAAACTTGAAATTTTCTTTCAGTATCCTCTTAGGAAATGGAAGGAAAAAAAAGTCAACAATTGTTATATCTGAGCTTAAGTTTTCTCTCTTAAATCCTTGTTCTGGAATATCTCATCTTGCAGTCTTTTCTTCTGTAAATATCGTCTGCAGCTGAACTAGTAAAAAAAAAAGTAAAATTTTTGACTTTTCTAATAATTTGATATTGAATAAATATCGTCTTTAGCTGATATAATCTATAATACAGAAAATTATATAAATATAATCTTCTGTAAATATCGTCTGCAGCTGAACTAGTAAAAAAAAAAAAGTAAAATTTTTGACTTTTCTAATAATTTGATATTGAATAAATAGATTCTTTTTTTTTAATTTTGGCAATAAGCTTCTTTGTTTTAAATACGAAATGGATAGTTTTTAGTAGATTTATCTTTTACGAGTGTGATTTAAAATGTTTCAGCTTGGGAGTACTATTATAGTTCTTTGTAAATGTGTAAAAAATTTTGTTGCAATCTGGATTTTTACTTTTTTTTCTCTCAGTTTTCTACGACATATAATTTTATGTGAATCTGCTTATAAATTCATGATTTAGTTAATATATAATATACTAGCTGAAAACCCGCGCTTCGCTACGGAGTACATTCAAATTAAATACAACGGTCAATGTATGCAATTAATGCCAAAAAAAAAAAATATATATATATATATTTATAATAAATGCGACGACCAATGTATACAATTGATGTAATATATATATATATATATTTATAAAAAAATCGTAAGGGATATATATATATTTTTTTTTATAATATCCAATCGTCTGCTGCATTAGAAAGAAAAAGAATATTTTTTTGTCTATTTAGTTGTTATGCACGTGACGATAAATTTATTTAAATTACCAGAAAAAGAAATCACGCGATCGGCATTTAATAAATTAAATTCTAAAAATGAATCTTTAAAAATTCACCAAGAATCAGGAAATGGAGGTAAAGATTTGAAAAAGATCTCATTTTAAAGGAATTTTTATGATCTTTCTCGTGATATAAATTTTATAACCCTCAAATAATTTTTTTTAAATGCAAACTTTAAAATAGTTACCAAAACAGCTTAAAAATTTAATTTAAAAAAATCTAAGGAGAATTTTTGAAAAATCTCTCTTAGTGCACCCCTACACCATAAGAAGAATCGCCATGCAAAATTTCAGCCCTTTAGGTCCAGCGGTTTGGTCTGTGCGTTGTATGTCAGTGAATCAGTTACGGAACTGTTTTATATATATAGATTAACGCAAATAATATAGTTCTCCGAACGTGCTAAAATTTTTATAAAACAATCAGTAGCAGGAAATATTAGGTTCAGATAATTGTCTCTATGATGTAAATATAAAAACAAAACAAACTAAGATAAGTATTTTAACGTAGGATTACGTTCCTCCATAACGGTCCTCCGGAAAGCAAAATTTCAGATGCCCTGCGCCACGAGTTATAATTTTCGCAGTGCGCCAAACCCAGTCTGTATCGCTCGGGCAAACAATAAACAGTTAAAGAGAAAAGTACCAAAATGCGTCAAAATTTTGACTGACACACACACACACACACACACACACACACATACATATATCTATATATATATATATATAACAGTTCCGTAATTGACTGACTGACTGACATACAACGCACAGACCAAACCGCTGGACCTAAAGAGCTGAAATTAATACATAGAATTGTCAAATTTATATAATTCAACAGAAAATTTGAAATCATGGTATATAAAAAGTTCTTTTTATCTTATAATTATATATATATATATATATATATATATATATATATATATATATATATATAGTGTGTGTGTGAAATAAGATAAAAAGAAAATACACTGCTGGCCACCCAAATTGCAACACCAAGAAAGACAAGAGATATCACAACAAAATTTATTTTTTTAGATAGCATGTTGACCAAGGATCAAATGATTAAATTTATAGACTTCTGTGAAGTGTAGTTCCTGCCAAAATCAGTAGCCAGACTAGCCGCCAGATCACCGCTGCACACGCCTCGGCATTGATTCAAAGAGAGTTTGGATGAGTTCTTGGGGTACAGCAGACCAAGCAGCTTCCCCACGTTGCCAAAGTTGATCTGCTGTGGCAGCTGGGGATGGAATCTGGGTCAATCGTAGAGCAACCATGGACCACATGTTTTCTATCGGCGAAAGATCCGGACAGCGAGGCGGCCAGGGAAGCAATTCAATCTGGCGATTAACGAAGAACCGTTGGACAATGCGTGCCACGTGTGGTCGCGCATTATCCTGTTGAAATATGGCTGTGGGCAAGCCCTAAAGGTAAGGAAGGACAACTGGCTCCAACACCTCGGAGATGTAGCGCTGGCTATTTAAAGTACCGACAATGCGTACTAGAGGTGTGCGAGAGTGATATCCAATACCGCCCCATACCATAATACCCGGTGCAGGACCAGTGTGGCGGTGCATAACGCAGCTGTTCAGCATCCTCTCTTCACGGTGTCTCCAGACTCGAATGCGACCATCGTGGTGTTGCAGACAGAAGCGTGACTCGTCAGTAAAGACAATTTCATTCCATTCTGCCGTCCACATCTTTCTGTCATCGCACCATTGGCGGCGGAGACGTCTGTGGTTCTGCGTCAAGGGTAGACAAAGCAATGGACGTCTTGCAGACAGACCACTCTGCTGTAAACGGCGTCGAATGGTACGCGCAGACACTGGATGATGCGTTACAGACTGCATGTGCTGTGCTATGGTTCGTGATGTGACTGAGCGATCCGTCACTGCCATGCGCACAATTTGCCTATCATCACGTGAAGTGGTGTGCTGAGGTGGATGCGATGGAACACGCCGGTCCGTCGTACCCTCCTGCATCCAACGATCACATATCCGTATTACAGTTGTTTGGTTTCGTCCAACACGACTACCGATTTCCCTGAAAGATAATCCACAATCTCGGTGGGCCATTATCCTTCCTCTGTCGAACTCGGATACTTGATCAAAAGATGATCGCTGTTTTCGACGAGGCATAATTGATCGTTATTTTGAAAAAACCACAAGAAAAACACAATTGCCGAACTTGAAATCGTCGAAATCTTCAAGCCTTAAATAGCGCTTTGAAGTGGCGCCACAGGCGCGCGTGATGTGCGTCTGCGCTGAAATTCTAATCATTTGCATATCTCACCTCCGCTAATGCATGTTGTAAATTTCATGTTATTTGCATGTTTCCTTCAGGGTGTTGCATTTACAGTGGCCAGCAGTGTAGTAAAGAAACAAAGAAGAACAAACTAAAAAGATAAGGGAGAAACAACTGATGTCTGCAGTTCAGACACGTGTGTCGAGGACTGGACATAGTTATGTAACAAGGAACCAACACACACTACACTGAAACAGAGAAAATTGAGTTCAAGAAAAAAAAACACCCTATTAATCATTTCCGATGGTTAGTTCTCCACTTAATAAAAAAAATAAATATATTATTCGGCTTGCAACAATAGAAAAAAAATTCCCAGATAGCTAAACGTGTGGCGCATCCTACCAGCTATTTAACTCAATTTTTATACTTTTATGGGTTGAACCCATGTTGCGTAACACTGTGCAATTGTAGCCCAGCACACTAAATCACTACTGAATCAGTAGCCATAAGGCCTAATACTGGACATAAGTATGCAAGAAAAACCTGATCTCATTTACTGATTGATTCCTAAATTAGCTATGTTATGCTAGGCTTAATGGATTAATGATCAATAGCATATATTCCACTGGGCTTCATTTGCTCGTACGGAGGCCATTTGTAATTTCTTTTTCTTCTTTGTACTCTAATTACCTTTTTTTTTTTCACTTCTTATACAGATCAAGATCAAAAGAACAATGCTTCTTTCATTAACTGAAACATAGTTTCGAGAAAGGAAATACGTTCATTCTGTGTATTAAAATAAAATTTAATAATAAATTGCAACACCATACCAGTAAAGTTTCTTTTTTTTATTATTATTTAAATTTTGAAGTACTTGCAGAGATAAGGGGGGGGGGGGTGGCCAAAATACTACTGCAAAACTAATTACAAACTACGAAAAAATTAATTCAATTACGTCTTACGAAACTTAAGTTCGCAGGACAAACGAACCACTGTTTTCTCGTCCCACAACAGCAGCAAAGAAGGGAGATGGTAAAGTGAATTAAAACAGATAAAAAAAAAAGAGGTAACTTGACTCATTCATTTTATTTCTCAACCATAGGCAGACGATATTCCCGAAGTAGGAGAGAGAAACAAGAGCCTGCGAAGAAGGATTTGAGAAAACACTCGAGTAACGAAAACAATTGCTTTTTCTTTTTCTTTTTTTTTTTTTGCCCTCAACGCTGGAATCGCCAGCGATACAACTTTCCGAAGGGAAATGCATCCCCCCCCCCTTCTTCCCTCCTCGCTACTCTTGAGCGTGTCATCAGCCCTCAGTTTCCTGTGGAGAGGCGAAAGTATTTACTGAGAGGTGATAGAGATAAAATCAGTTTACTTCTTCAACATTGCATCAGGATTCGGATAATATTTTATATCGGTTGCGAACATGTATTCGGTTCACGAAGATATTATATTGCTGTAAATATTTCTAAGGATTTGTAAATATTCGTTGTTTCTCCTTATAACATATTTGTTTGAGCTAATCACCGTTTATTTAATGCCATTGAGTGTTAAATCTTAATGGTGCATATACATTGGTGCAGAGTTCTCTGCCTGTACCTTGGGGAATCCAGTGATTTATGTTCACTCTGTACTCTGTACTATGCGTGGATCGCCTCCTCTGGCGGTCCATCAAAGAAAGGGTGGGGGGTCAGCGGGT
Source organism: Dolomedes plantarius (assembly GCA_907164885.2). NCBI lineage: Eukaryota > Metazoa > Arthropoda > Arachnida > Araneae > Dolomedidae > Dolomedes > Dolomedes plantarius. Next base: position 99,932,285 of record OU015503.1, on the reverse strand, counting down.
CAAATGGTGTCGAGCGGCGTCGGGGGAGACACCAGATCAAAGAAAACCTTGGGGGCGGGAATGGGGGGTGGTTCTAAATACCGTGACTAATGTGATGACAGGTGTCGGGGATCTGCAGGCAGAGAACTCTGCGCCAATCTATATGCTCTATAATATGTTGCACTTTTGGGGATATTTTCGAGAAATTTTGTGCTCTTGGCGACAAATTTGGCGACTTTTTTGAGTGTCCGGAGAACTTACTAGATTTCACCCAGGTGGCGTGATTATCGAATTCGTGGTGGAATTTTCCATTTCTAGAACTATCGAGAATGTCGCCAGGAGTATATAAGCATGCCGAACTCGACTCGCAAAATTTTAATTGTTTCCATTAGCAACTGAAGTTCAGCTACTCTGTGTGAGTTGTGGGCCTGTTATTATGGCTGTGTATATTGTGTAACATCAGAAGTCTGTAGCTGAACATTTCTGTACTCCTAAGAAACTGTTTCGGCATATTTAGAGAGAGGCGCGCGGCGATAGAGCAACACGGGACGAGAGATCGCAGACATCCAAAAGCAGGAACTAGCCATGAACAAGGTACGACGACACACACGGAAAAAAAAAGCCGCGGAGAACCCTTGCTCTCGCTTATACGAAGGGTTCAGGACCTTCTATACCAGGGGACCAAAAACTTCTAATTGGTTATCGGTGACCATCGGACCTCGTGCGTCAGAAGTCGTATGATCTCTTCGGAAGGCGCGAGAAAAACTAGTGATGTTTAATCGTGTTGTTTTGAAAACAATTCTTACCGTTTAGAGCACGTGCGTTAAGGGACAATTTAGCTAGTTAATTCGTTTATCCCTAGGTCGCAATTCGAAACCGGGGGCTATACTTTATTGAAACGTGGAAGGGAAAATTTAGAATATACGTTAATTAATAAAGGTGGAACGTTATTATTACATATATACGTACGTGTGTGTGTGTTTGTTAGTTAGTTAGTTAGTGTTAGTTATAATAATCAGAATGGGTAAATAGCTGCGTACAACTTATTGGAGATGCATGTGGCACGAGGGAAGGAGTGTTGATCACATATATGCTGTAATGACTTGACGGTCCCTACGGGTAAATTCCAAGGGACACACGTCTTTGTCATCTAAGCTGTTTTATCAGTGCCGAAAGGTGACCTTCCGTTTAGTTACACAAAAGCCGTGACGTGGTGACTCTTCGATATACTTCAAGAAAGGAACCTCTTCTGAAACGATTCCCTAATTGACAATGGAGTCCAAATGAAAGGCTAGTGTTGGCTCCTCAGACGCTTGAAGGCACGGAGCGGCAAGCGGTAACTGAAAAGGAACCCCCGCGAAGAATGAGCGCATATATACTCGACACCTTGATGTAATTGGGGAGCAGTTGACGATTCTTTTTGCAGGGTGGACACCCCTCGTCGGCCAGACATCGGAGCTTGCCGGTCTTCTTGCCGTTCCTCTCATGATATCCTGAACCCGCGAATTATCCTTAGATAATGTTTATTTTGTAATTATTGTATAAAGCCTATATTTAATCTAGAATGCCAATAAAGCATTTTGTAAATATTAGAGGCTGTCAGTCTTGGTTTTAGGCGAAGTCCTTACAATGCAGTCGCTCGTTGGGAGATGAGAAAAGCAAACACATTGAGTCCTAGAAGAGATACACAAATTCCAGAGGTTATCCATTCAACTATTTTATTGATCAGGAACCATTGCGAAGGCCTTAGCTGCAGTGACCACTGCACTTGTGGCGTCCATGCACCAGATTGAACGCGAAAAAAGCGAAAATCTACATTCAAGGAGATTTATCGTGGTCCCCCCCTCCCCCCCGGACTTTCTGGAGCACGTAGACAGCAGCTGTTTACTTGACAAAGTTCAGAGAGAAGTCTTCCGTTCAGGCAATTATCAAATGACTGTTTGCTGATCTTGCCACCAGGGAGCCAAAATTGCTTATTTAATTGGCCGAATTTAGTCTCATCGAGTTCACGTGTCCATGTCTTGGTTATCGAGGGTTAATTAATTGCCAGATCACGCGCTGCTATGCGTTTTATCAAAAAGGAAGAATTTGAAAACGGGTCTTATTTGTTGTATACAAATTTAATGAGGTCTTCGGGTTTCGGCCAGATATGGTGATGTTATGGAACTCGGATATTTCAAATGCCTGCTTAATGATCTGCACGTGCCTTTCGGGCCAATATAATTTATAGCTTGCATTATTCTTAGGTTGCAATTTGGAAGAGGTTTCCTGCCTTATTAACAGGATAATTTAGAATACGCGTTAAATGTAATGTAATTGGAGAACGCGTTTATATATATATATATATATATATATATATATATATATATATATAATATGACTATTTACATATGAATTTCCCTTTCTCGGGAACGTAAGCCTCAGGCATGTTCACATATAATCCGTCAGCGTCAGTCTTAAATGTATTGACATATTTTAAACCAATCACAGGCCTTACAATTTCGTTTTTAATCGTTTGGAGGTTTGCCATTGGTTAAATATGTTACAATACGAGTAAACCAAACACATTCTGTCTGAACAGGCCCGTTAACTGTTCAACATTTCATGGCCATCTGCCATAGTAACCAACTCTTTTTGTTCATACACAGATACAGTCGAACTCCGTTATAGCGAACCCAGTATATAACGAACTCACGGATATAACAAACGAAAATTTTGGTCCCGCCGTTTTCCTGTTGTACGTAATTTAATTAGCATTGTGTGAGTTTAATGCAATCGATTTTAGTCGATTTAATTCATTAATGATAATTTTATAATAGATTTTATATATTTTTTAATACTTCATTATTGAATACACATTTCAACTAATAAGTTATACATTTGTGAACTCGTAATCATTTTTTTTTAACTGTTCGGATATAGTGAATCACCGGATACAGCAAACCAAAACGTTCCTTGAAGTTCGTTATAACGGGGTTCGACTGTATGTCTATATATATATATAAAATTTTTTTATATATATATATATATATAATGTATATATATCAAATTAATGCTCAATTTGGTTCCTCGACACCCCCCCCCCCCCGTCTAACTGCTAGGGATATCAGACAGTACTATTATTTAACAAATATTTTCTCTTGAAATTTAATGAAATTTGTAAGTCTAATTGCTTCATTGCGTTGAAAATGTTACAGTCGAGACTCGGCATTTCAATTTAAGTTATCGTCTGCAGCAATTTTTATTTGTTCAGATAAAATTTATTTTTGCCAATGTTCAGTTACATTCACACCATAAATGATCCTGAAAATTCTAAAGATGCGGTTTCCCCCGCGTTTCCTTTTTTATTATTTTTTTACTTCCTTACCTCAATCGATTTCTCTAGCCCGGCGGCAATTGTTTTCGATGCTGAAGTGTCCTTTTTTTAAAAAAAATCTTTTGTGTGTCTATGGGTGTTTTCTCGATTATCTTTTCCTCTTTGGCGCTTTCATCGTCTGCCGATGGCTACGGGGAAAAAACAAACAAAAAAAACTTTTCATTGAAATATTTTATTTGTATATAAATTACGGATTCATAGCAGATGCTTATAACATTGTTATATAGATATTTCTGCAAATCGATTCTCTGATGGGAAAGTCCTAAAAGAATGAATTTATTGCAAGAGGGTTCGATAAACGTGGGTGTACACTGAATACAAGTATGCATTATATTGAATACTTGAGAGATCTAAGTGAAATGTGTGTGTGTATATGTATATATATATATACTAGCGGACCCGACAGACGTTGTCCTGTTCAAACGTTGTAATTGTAGCTGAAGTACCCGGCGATGTCCGGAATTTTAAGAATATTTGTTAACCAAAATCAATTTAAAAACTAAACACAGTATAAGTAACATAGAAAAGATTTACCCTTTATCATTGGAGCAAAAAATTCTGAAAAGTAAAACATAAAATATATAAATTTATAATAAACCTATAAAAATCCATTAAAAAACTAAACACAGTATAAATAACATAGAAAAAAAGCATACGAAATGTTATACATATTAATAATATGAAAACCCAATTAAAAATGTATAAATGCATAATAAACTCCTCGGATTTCAGCTATATTCGGTATTTCATCATAAAAATGCTGAAAAAATAAAAATAATAATTTTAAAATATCATAAAATAAAATTTAAATTTAAATTTAAAAATAATAAAATAAAATAATAATTAAAAAATAATAAAATAAAAGCTTAAATAAAAAAGCCTTAAAAAAAAAAGCTGAAATAACAGGTCTAGCAAAAGTTACACAACTCTGGATTCGAACGCGGGTCGAAAGCACGGTACGTTCCGAATGGGCGACCTTCCGAATGCGCCACGATTACACTGAGTTCTACTGAGTAAAGTGAAACATATTCGCTATTGGAAAGTTGTTGTGGGCTGGTGATTATAAATGTCAGAGGAGTTTTTACTCAGAAATAAGTTAGCAAGATAGAATCTTAGTCTTTAGCTCTTCAATAGGCACAAAGATATAGGCGAGGGGGACTGGAGTAGCGATTAAAAAAGATCTCGTGTCACTTAGCGTGGTTGTTTCGAATTTTCCATCGCGTGTCAAGAATATCAATATACCGTTGGATCTGATCTATTTTAGAGTATAAAATCTGACTTCAAAGATTATTATTTTTATTTATTATTCTGGTTTAATATATGACTTGAAACTTTTTGATTTTCTTTATTTTTATCTTTTCGCTCGCTGTTTACTAACTAAACCTAACGTGGACGCCATTATCCAGAGGGGTGATTCCACAAACTGTAACAGTTTCCATTTACCGGACGCACCCCCTTATAAATTGTTGGATTTTTATTAATTAATTAAAAATATAAAAGCATTTTCTATCGGATGAAATTGTGAATCTAAACCATTCTCGAATCAACTTAATCGCACACACAAAATTTCATAAAAATCAGTCCAGTCGTTTAGGAGGAGTTCAGTTACATACACACGGACAGAAGAAATATATATATAAGATATGTGTGTGTGTGTGTGTGTGTGTGTGTGCACAGCATTTTCCACTGTGCTCTGCATTATCAAGTGACTGTCTTTATGGCAGATATTGGGAGGCCAGGGGACTGATGAGAACAAATGGATATCAGCCGAATTAGACTGTAGTTTCTGTTCCAAGATTTCTATATGCCATTTTGTTTCGTGTTTTGTTTCTTCTGTTTACTCTTGTTGTATTTTCGGGGCATATAATAGTGTATACATGTATGTGTAAGTGCTATTCTTTAATTTTAATATATATATATATACATATATATGTATATATATATATATATATATATATATATATATATATATATATATATATATATATATATATATATATATATAATGTACAGTGGAATATCGATCAATCGTCCCCCGAATCGTCGTTTTCCCGTATGCGTCGTTCATTTCACCCAGTCCCGAAGATATATATATATATATATATATATATATATATATATATATATATATATATATATATATATATATATATGTATATATATATATATATATATGTATATATATATATATATATATATATATATATATATATGTATATATACATATATATATATATATATATATATATATATATATATATATATATATATATTTATATATATATATATATATATATATATATTTATATATATATATATATATATATATATATATATATTTATTTATGGGCCGAAGGTAGCCGAGTGGTATAGCGTTAGGCGTCGGACTGGGGCTGCACAGTTCGAATCCCGACGAACGCCGTTAAATATCTTCTAGACTGGATATCACCACGTTAAATCGGTATACCTGAAAGACCTCCTATAATGTCAGCGGCTGGTTGAAGGTACGAGCTCCCTTCAGATGTGTCGTCACCGGGAGTTCACGTTCCAAATTGTGGCGGCACTTTGCTAAGTGGGATTCCTACCCTTGTAGTGTTATTCTAAACCAGTTCCGCCTTTTTTGCCCGTTGTCAAGGCTTGGTCTGGCATGTTCCGGCCTTGGTAGGTGGGGGACGGTGAGGTAAGTCACAACAATACTACCAACCAACAGACACACACATGCTTGTGTGTATATATATATATATATATATATATATATATATATATATATATATATATACACATATATATGTTTTATCTTACATACGTTATACGCGTTTATTATCGCATTAATAATACTTTGTAACATTTATTATATTTATATTTAATTTTTAATATTTATATTTCTACGTTGATCTTTTAATATCGATTTTTGGGGATCATTTGTCGTTTCTAATGGTATTAAAAGCCTTTTGCAAACTCATTTGTTTGTTTACATAATTCAAACTTTTAACATAAAATTACATTCCTCCATAACAGTCCTCAGGAAAGCAAAATTTCAGGCGCTAAAACTGTCGGTCTTCGCGAGTTATAATTTTGGCAGCGCGCCAAACCCAGTCAATATCGCTTGGGCAAGCAGTAAACAGTTAAACAGAAAGTGCCAAAATGCGCCAAAATTTTGACTCACACACACACACAAATATATATATATATATACACACACGTAAATATATGTAGATACATTATACATAATCTATATATATAAAACAGTTCCGTAACTGACTGACTGACATATAACGCACAGACCAAACCGCTGGACCTAAAGGGCTGAAATTGTGCATGGCGATTCTTCTTATAGTGTAGGGGTGCACTAAGAAAGATTTTTGAAAAATTCATCATAGATTTTTTTAAATTAAATTTTTAAGCTGTTTTTGTAACTTTTTTTAAGTTTGCATTTAAAATAATAATTTGAGGGTTATAAAATTTATATCACGAGAAAGATCATAAAAATTCCTTTAAAATGAAATCTCTTTCGAATCTTTACCTCCATTTTCTGATTTTAGGTGAATTTTTAAAAATTAATTTTTAGAGTTTTAATTTATTAAAGGCTGATCACGTGATTTCTTTTTCTGGTACTTTAAATTAATTTATCGTCACGTGCATAACAACGAAATAGTCAAAAATAAAATATCAAAATACGGTAAAAGATAAAATTTTACCACTAGACTAATTGAGATGGAAGTGTTTTAAGAATTTAATTCAAATTAGTATGTTTTATGGATATTAAACATAGAAATTAATTGCATACATTGACCGTTGTATTGAATTTGAATATTTTCTTCTACATTATTTTGTCTATAAATATATCCGTTACAATTTTTTTAAATATATATAATATATTTTTTGGCATTGATTGCATACGTTGACCGTTGTATTTAATTTGAATGTTCTCCGTAGCGAAGCACGTGTATTCAGCTAGTCCATGCATACATATTTACGTACAAAAGATGTAAGCATCGATAAGTAATCCTACGTTAATACCCTCGGTAGTTTCGTCAGAAGAGATTAAGTAAAAAAAAAATTTTTTCTTCTTAAGAGCCAAAATTACTTATAAGTTTATTATACAAATATGTGTTAACTGATTCTAAAGCCGTTATATAGATGTCTGAACTGTTTTAAATATGGATTCATCATTTTACTGAAGAAAAATTTCTTGAAAGTGGAAGTTAAACTAAAAAAGTTGTATACAATTCTCTTAACTGTTGCTAGGAATTATAAAATAGTTTTGAGATTGTTAAGTTTCTTCTGTTAAATATAATCAGTTTTAAATAAACCTTTTAATGAATAAAAACCGTTTTAATGATTTTAAAGCTTTCCTTGTTTAAACATACTTTCAGACTGTGAAGTGTGGGTTTGTTTGTAACTTGAAATGTTTAGATGTTCTTTGTTCACTTTACAGAAAACAGTGTATGGTTGAAATGATATTAGGGTAATGAAGTGTTCTAAAATTTATCTATCTTGTTTTTTTCACCATTTGCCACGTCCTGAGTTTCATATACAGGGTGGTCATAACAAAGCTTTGCCGATATATGGACCTCTAGCGGCTGTTCCGTTCAACCGATCCAAACGAGATTTAAGATGTAGTTATCCAGAGATATGAGCTCGGGACCTGTGAACGGCAACAAATTGGTGCTCACGGTTACGGTTATAGGTACAAAAACTCGGAATTTTCGAATGGCAATGCCTAATTTTTTCCGTCGCAAAATGCTCAGCACATGCGAAAACCGTAAAGAGCGTTGGAACGGTACGTGTATCACAAAAATCGGACGCATTATGCAAGCACAAAAAGCAGCTCTGCGAACGGCCAGCAAAAACACGTTCGGGGCGCACGGAGGAAATTTGCATATGACAGAGGCAAGACACCAATCACTGATGACAAGACAGACCGGACAAAAGAAAACTTTTATTTGTATTACACACTTTCCACATAGGTGTCATCACAGGCCGTTCGCAGATCTGCTTTTGTGCTTGCATAACGCGTCCGGGTTTTTTTTTTGTAATACACGTATCGTTCCAACGCTCTTTAGGGTTTTCGCATGCGCTGAGCATTTTGCGACGGTAAAAAGTGGGCGTTGCCATTCGAAAATTTCGAGTTTCTCTACCTGTAACCGTAACTGTGAGCGCCACTTTGTTGGGGGGTGTAAACTATAATTAACTTTATTTAATTAGATCGGTTGATGCTAAATCTAAAGGAATTAATATGAATAATTAATTATTAAGCGATTAGTCGGATGGGGATTGAAAGAGCCAACAGATGGCGATACGTTGTCTATCTCTTGGGTTTTGGGGAGCGTAGCCTTAAGCGATCAGCAGAGGATTGCGTCAGATATCGAATGTTCGAGAGAGCATGACGCTGAGTCCCAGATCACGAGATGTTGACTAACACCCGCGTAATTGCAACGCGCGAAGAGAACAAAAAGCAGATTAGGTAGGTTCGCCGTTCTATATGGACGTGTGTCGTGGGACAGAGAGATGAGGGAAAAGGAGGATTGAGTTGAATTTTAATTAATAATGTCCTTCATTAGTATTTAAGTAGTAGCTATTTGCCACAGGCCTATTGTTGATGACTGCCAGTTAGAATAATGAGTTTTAGGAAAAGAGTTGCGCGTTGTAAGCACCTTGTCATATATATTAATCGAAACACTCTATTTGCATTGTTTTGCTTTGGAAGAGAAAATTATAACACGGAAATGTTTGATGACGGAATGAAAAGATTTAAAAGTCTTCTGAATACAGGAATCTAATTTTGTTTATTAATAGTTTTTGTACCCATAACCGTAATCGTTAGCTCCACTTAATTGCTGTTTACATAATCCCGAGCTCATACCTCTGAATAACTATATCTGAAATCTCGTCTCGATCGGTTGAATGGAACAGCCGCTAGAGGTCCATATATCGGCAAAGTTATTTTTATGACCACTCTATTTAATACCTATATTAGAAACATTAATGATAATCATACACCACAAAACATACAAAATATCGTAAAAGTAAAGAAATCCTTAATTTTTAATTTTACAGCTCTACCTTCTGCATTTTTAAATATTTTTTGCCCTATCAAAGAATATTCTTCTATCTCGCATATTCTGACTATATTTCTTATTATCTAAGGCCAACAACAGCAGAGCTCTTCTCTTCGCTTCTGTGTTTTCTTCAGTTTTCGCCAGTTCATTTATTTCTTCTGCAGAGAGAAACAGAGAAGAAATGAGTGTTTTACTTCACACACACACACTCTCTCAACAATGAAGAATTTAAATTTAGTTTCTTCCCTGGTGCAGTTAATATTCCACCAGAGATTCTTTCACAGCGTGAAAGGAACTGCAACAATAGTTTTTCTTCGAAACACTTTTTTTTTTCATCTTTTTTTTTTTTTTTTTTTGCCTGGTTTTGGCATCTTGTTTTTCTGCCTTTTTGTTGTTTCCAAAATATCGTTTGCTTTTCAGACGAGAACTAGTTTATATGAATGGCAGTGCTTCGTTTTCCACGGTCGAAGAAAATCAATTTTGCTGCGAGAATAGAAGAGCAGATCAGGGTAAAAAAGGGAAAAAGTCATTGAAAAATTTATTCCTTTTGAAATAGTTTTGATTCGGAATGAACTTAAACTATCAATAATAACACGTTTGGAGCAAAAAAGGCAATAAAAGGGAGCGCTCTTCTGCAATCAATTTTTCTTCTGGCTGTGACGCAACAAATGTCTTTGAAAAGAATTCGATCATTTCGAAAAGTTCTTTGCCTTTGGAAAGACCTTCGAAGGTGAACTCAGCTCGCTGGTTGTTTCACCTAATGTTTTTTTATCTTTCATTTTTTTTTATGCAAGTAATAAATACGTATGCAGAACAATTTTTTTTCCCCAATAAAGTTTCCTGCTGTTTCTTGTGAATTCCTTTTTCATAGATTTTTCTTTGCTAATGATTCTCGGCACAAATTATTTTGCAGTGTATTGATGCTTTCTCTTTATATGCATTGCATAAAAAAACAAATAGTATTTCTAAGATTATCAAACTGAGGAAAGAAAAATTCATTTCCAGATAAAAATTTTTCTTCCAGCCCTATTAAAAGTTCTGAGCTCTTTAAGATTCTTTATAGTTTGTAAAATGATTTTTGCCAGCGATAAAAAATCGAAGTGGGTTTTACTTTCCCCAGAAATCAAAATAAACTATTTTGACCTTGCAATGTTTATGTAAATGAATATAATAATGTATGTATGTGTGCATGTTTATATATATATATATATATATATATATATATATATATATATATATATATATATATATATATATATATATATATATATATATATATATATATATATATATATATATATACAGTTGGCTCTCTGTTTAACGACGCTCTACTTAACGACGATCTCTATTTAAAGACGATATTTCCCAGTCCCGGCCCCTCCGACGTTATGGGAAATGTTACTTTTTCACAAATTCTGTTTAAGGACGATTTTTCACGGTCCCTTGATAGTCATTAAACAGAGAGCCAACTATATATATATATATATATATATAGTTGTTCACTATATCCGAACCGTTAAGAAAAATGCTAGAGTTCACAAAATGTATAACTCATTAGTTACAATGTGTATTCAATTATGATGTATTAAAAAATTATAAAAATCTATTGAAAATGATCATTAATGAATTAAATCGACTAAAATCGATTACATTAAACTGATATAATACTAATTAAATTATTTGCAGTAGGAAAACGGCGGGACCAAAATTTTCGTTCGTTAAATCCGTGATTTCGTTATATATCGGGTTTGCTATAACGGGGTTCGACTGAATATATATATATATATATATATATATATAAGTCTGTAACTGATAATCCACTACCTCCATGGTTGCAAGTTTTGTGACGTCAGTCATCTTGCGGTTACAAGTACTTCACTTCCACTCTGTCTAGCGCCAGGCTTGTTGTTCTTTGGTTAAGTACTATTATTCAATCTTTATTCAATTTTTAATCAAGTCTTCTGTTTTTCATGGATTGTATGGTGTCTGAGTGTGTTTATTGTATAGATCATACTCATTGGAAACAATCCATTGGTTTTTAGACAGCATTGACACCGCTGATGAAGAAAGGCTGTCTAAAACGTATTTCATACTTTTCTTTTCATGTTGTTTGTTCCTGGCTGCACGTAGTTTTAGATCTATTACTGGTTTTCTCTATCATCTTTATCCTATTTATATATATATATATATATATATATATATATATATATATATATATATATATATATATATATATATATATATATATATATATAATTAATTTATTTCTTGGGTCATCCCATAAAGTATGTGGTATTTTGGTATTGTCTAATACCGCATTTGCAATAAGAAAACGGCGGGACCAAAATTTTCGTTCGTTATATCCCTGAGTTCTTTATATACCGGGTTCGCTATAACCGGGTTCGCTCTATATATATATATATATACACACACACACACACACACACACACACACACACACACACATATATATATATATATATATATATATATATATATATATATATATATATATATATATATATATATATATATAAAATATGAGATGTCCCGAATGTTCATCTCCTGAAAATATTGCAATCGAGGCTGTAACAAAAAGATTCCAAATCATAACCAATAACTGAAGTTTATTGACGAAACACAGCGACGCATCTTAATCACTTCGGAGCCAGCTCGCATCTTATTAGCATGCGAATCTAGAATTAGGTTAAAGAGAGGTTACCAGAATTGGCAGAGAAAGTTAGTATATGGAAAGGCGAAGCATCTCGCCAAGGCGCCGCAAACCCAAGTAACACAAAACCGTTGGCAAGTCGTTGGCCAACCACTTTCGGGCATGGTTGGCCAACGGTGGTTTTTGGCCGTTGGCGCGAGGTTGGCCCAACGGTTGGCGTTCAGTTGGCCCAACGGTTGGCGTTCAGTTGGCCCAACGGTTGGCATTCAGTTGGCCCAACCATTGGATTTACAGGATTTGGCCGTTGGCGTTCTGTTGGCCCAACGGTGGGATTTGTAGGGAAACGGTTGGCGTTCTGTTGGCCCAACGGTGGATTTGTAGGGAAACGGTTGGCGTTCTGTTGGCCCAACGGTTTGATTTGTAGGGAAACGGTTGGCGTTCTGTTGGCCCAACGGTTGGATTTAAATGATTTGGCCGTTGGCACGAGGTTGGTCAACAGTAGGCATTCAGTTGGCCCAACAGTCAACTTTGTAGGTAAGCCTACATTAAATTTATTTAGGGCTATTATGCATTTTTCAACCCAGCCAGCAACTCTTTGTTCATCAGGCCAACAGTGATAGGGTCAATAGTTTTGACATTTTGCTATTTTTCAGTAGATCGTTTACAAAGAGAATTTCCCCTTTTTAAACAGTTTATTAAGTTCTAGTATTTAGCCACAAATAATTTATATAAAAATAGTATATTCGAAATTCTATTTTGAATATATAAAATAGGATATTAAAGTATATTTATATAAAAATAGTATATTTGAAATTCTATTTTGAATATATGAAATAGGATATTAAAGTATATTTATATAAAAATAGTGTATTCAAAAATGCTTTTTTGAATATACAAAAAGGGAAATCCCCATTGTAAACAGTCTGCTGAAAATTAGCAAAATGTCAAACTATTGACCCTTGAATAGTTTGAAAATTGGCCCAATGAACAAAGAGTTGTTGGCTGGGTTGAAAAATGTATAACTCTTTTCCCCAAAAAGTAGTCTGAAAACTGCAAAATTCACTCTTTTATGAAATCAAAAAGTTTCCATAGTTAAATATTAAAATGTACAAAAAGCAACAATACATTTTAATTGTAATGTTATTTTTAACAGTTTATATTTTGCTTGACATTGTTTATATAAAGTGTTTTGTTTTAAACACTTTATATCTTTTTAAAGAGAATAAATCTTATAGATTATATCCTTAGTGATATTATAAATCTCATGTCACTATATATATATATACAATTTATAATATCAATGCTACCTGTTGTTTTTAATCAGTCACTTTACTACATATATAATTTTTTTTAAATAAACACCTTTCCATTATAATCAACTGGTGTCAAATTGCACACTCATGCTGAGTTAATATGACAAATACTTTTTGTAAGATTACCGTTATATAAATATTTTTTCCATTATATATATATATATATATATATTTATATATATTTATATATATTTATATATATTTATATATATATATATATTTATATATATATATATATATATATATATATATATATATATATATATATATATATATATATATATATTTATATATATTTATATATATATATATTTATATATATATATATATATATTTATATATATTTATATATATATATATTTATATATATATATATATATATATATATATATATATATATTTATATATATTTATATATATTTATATATATATATATTTATATATATTTATATTTATATATATTTATATATATATATATTTATATATATTTATATATATATATATATATATATATATATATATTTATATATATATATATATATATATATATATATTTATATATATTTATATATATATATATATATATATATATATATATATATATTTATATATATTTATATATGTATATATATATATTTATATATATTTATATATATATATATATATAAATATATTTATATATATTTATATATATATATAAACACTTTATCTTCCGATTTGTCTTCAGGTCTGATACAATATATACAACTGAGGTCTGATTTTTTTAAAACTTTCCATAAAACTGTTATATCAATTTTTGGACTTACCTTGTTTAATATTTTAAAACAGCATCTTAATAAGGCATGTTATAGTAATTTTAATAAAACACAACTTTTCATCAATTTTTTTTTATTTTAACAAAAAATTTAATAAAATTTAATTTTACATTGTCAAAAATACACAGTTCTTTTATCTCTCCCTCCTTCTCTGTCTTTCGAGAAAAGGAAAAATCCCTTTATTAAGTCTTCAACAAATTTTTCCGTTATGACTTCTCCCTGGTGAGCCAGTCCGACAGAAGCTGTCAATAGAAAAATAAATTAGTACAGTAAATGAGTCAAAAGAAAAATAGCTATATATGCAACAAACAGTCAAACAAAAATGCCTGATTAAGTTAGTTTTTTTAATTTTTTAGAAACAAGTTAACTTATTATGAAGTCTAACCCTAGCATTTACTTCATAATCAAAAATTTCTTCATGTTGCATGAACTTGTCTTAACTATTACTTCAGGTATGTATCAGTAAAGGTTTATTTATTTGCTAAATTATCAAAGCACAAAATAAAATAACAATTTCAAATTTGCAAACTAAATTAACATCAGAGACAAATTAGACACTGCACAGATCTTTAATAATTTTAGTACATATTTATTTACATGAATATATCAACTCTCTGAAAACTTATTTAAAATTTAGACATGAAAAATTAAAATATCAAGAGCTATTGGCAGAAATTTCTTTACATTATAGGAACTAATCATCTTAAACTGCTTGCATGTATTTAGCAAAGTTTATCTTCATAAATTAACAGAGCAGAAAATTAAAGAATAATTTGAAATATTTGAACCAAATTAAAATTAGAAAAATAAGACATTGTAGTATATGATAGATAAGATTAATTTCCACATACATTTTACCAATACAACATTGAAAAAATTAAGGTGAAATTTTCCTTCTCTTAACCACACAGTAAACAATATTTTCTCAGTAAAAGTCAAATTAATTCTGTAGCATCAAAAGCCCAACAGTTTGTAAATATATGTTTGTCAACATAAAGCTTTTTATTAGCACAATATCTTTAAAAAAAACCAACACTTTAATAATTTTAGACAATATTTATAACTCCACGAATATAAAAAAAAATTACAAATGTTTGTACAAAATATCAACCCTACTAATGCCTTTCTATCTACTGAACATCACAGTATCTATATATTTAAGTTGCTAAGCCAGACCGATTCTTTGGGCTGTCTGGGAGAGAAAACTACTGCATCAATTTATTTCATTTTGGTCTTAAAAAAAAGATTTTAATCTATAGATGTGTCAAATATGGTTTTTGTAACCATAATCTCTATTAATTAGCGATAATTTATAATCTAAAATTGCTTTCTGTACATGCTCAGCGACAAGTTTAAATCTGGCTTTAGATACTCACTAAGCACGAGGCTGCATAAACTATTGCATAAAATACTGTACTAATTAGATATAACTAAAAATTTAAAACACATTAACATAATGATTTAAAAATACATATTTAATAAAGTGAATCAAATAATACTAGTAGGAAACAAGAGAAAATAAAAAAGAGTGAGGAACAAGACTTCAGTTTATACAAATAGGCCAAGAATTCAAAGCAAGTTTTTACCTAGATTCAATCATTCATAAGATGATAACCACACTTCCAGTTCTTTCATCTATGGTACTAAGGAGATCAGGACTGGCAGTCAAATAAAAATTTCCAAAATTTCCAATTCTGCATACCAGTTCCTTGAATACATGATCTTATAGACAGCTAAAAATAGAAAAATAAGTCATATACCATGGGATTGTCAAAATACAGTCTTTAATATTATGTACAAACTTTATAAAATATATTGTTAAAAATATTGCTAAAAATGTAAATATTATATTAAGTAGCAGCTAATCAAATGTTAAAGACAAGTGAATTATTTTAATGAGAGATCAGCTTACTTCATAAATAGTCTTTAATATTATGTACAAACTTTATTAAGTATATTGTCAAAAATTGCTTAAAATGTAAATATTACAATAACTAGCAGATAATCAGATGTTAAGGACAAATGAATTATTTTAATGAGTGATCTGCATACTTCATAAATACTTTGTATTGATATTTTACTTTCAAACAAAATATTTAACATCAAATACCTGTTCAAGTCTGAGACAGACAATTATTTTAAACTGAAATAAAATACAATTGCTAAGTTGATAGTAAGGAGAGAAAAATTACTGAAATTTCACCAAAGCAGATAGCTAATTGTATTTTATCCTTGTATTCATAAGCTAGTGATTAACTGACGCTTCTTTATAAATTTGACGATTTAATAGAGTAGGTTTTCTAAATTTATGAAGTAAACTGTGAGATATAAACTTATAAACAACTTAAATACACTCAGAATAAAAGGTTCAACTTCTTATATAAAATGTTCAGTAAACTTTAATAACAGATATTTGAGCATAAATAAAAGTTTACCATAATGTTTTTATTATAAATACTCTAGTAGGAAATAATCTTACTGAAAGTACAAGGTAAGAATCATCAGTAAACACCAAATTTGATCAACTATTCAATTTAAAACTTTCTGAACGATCCGATTAACTAAAGTAACTCAACCATTTAAAATAAATAACATAAACATATCCATGATTTCAAAAAGTTTAAATACAACCATTCTATAAAGGATTCTAAATATACATATTACTTATTGTGTTCTAAAAATAGAGAAACAGCAAATACAATTACAGTAGTTAAATTTATTATTTGAGGAAAGCTTTGGCTGTTTTTATAGAAGTTTAACAAAGTATTTTACTTAAATTTACCAAGTTACGCTTCATTTTGATATGCATTTTAGAAAACTACTTGATGCTACTAATTGGCCAAGTACATCATTTTGTTTACTAAATAAAAGTATATTACTAATAAAATAATATACTTACTCTGGAATTCTTCGTAATATTACAATCACGTGGAACATGGAATGGCCGACATCCATTTCTTTTTACCGTTCATTTCTTCTCCACACGTGCAAACATTTCGACAAACCAGTTTATGTCGTAGTGAATAATGCATTTTGTAACTGTTGGCCCAACAGCTTTAATTTGCAGTTGGGCCAACCATATTTTGTAACCGTTGGCCCAACCACTTCCATTTGCAGTTGGGCCAACTATATTTTGTAACCGTTGGCCCAACCGTATCCATTTGCAGTTGGCCCATCTGAATTTCTGGAATTTCTGCCAACGGTAACCATTCCCCAACGATGCCACGAAAATATGCGGTTGGGCCAACGGTGTGTGTTACTTGGGAAGGTTACCAGATGAGAAAGAAAGTTCACAAATGCGATTAAAAGTTATTAATATTATCACACACACACACACACATATATATCCCTCAAACCGGCCCACCGGACATTATGACCGGCAGCGGTGGACCTAAGTGGTGGGGAGAGTCGTGAACGCTTGGCTGGCTTTGACATACTCAAACAGTTCCTGGACGTCAGGGAGAGATCGCAATCAGGGTTTCACAAGTGCTCGCCGTTTGCCGGTGAGTTGCAATTTTGCAAAAATATGGCGGTCAAAATGACTGGTAGGTCTTGTTATTGTACGGGTAGGTCATGTTATTGAGTACGACACATATGCTGAGTCAAAAGAAGCTTCTATTTTTTGAGGGAAACGATAATTCGGATAGTGATGATGAAAATCTTGTAGACGAGCCACCTTCCCTTGTCCGTGAGCCCAATCCAGGTTGCAACGCAACGGTTACTTCGGAGAACGAGTCGTCCGATGAAGAAAGTATAGCGCCAACCAGGTGTAGGTTCACTGGAAGACGAGCAAACGTTATTAGTTCGGACGAGAACGAATGCTCCGAAAGTGGAAGAGGCACCTGCCACTTTTTATGGTAAAAAAAGAACTGTTTTCGAGAGCTGCGCGAAGTTCAGCGCAAACTGCCGCTCGGAACATACTTCGAATAAATTGAGTAAACTGGAGGGTCCAGATCTTCTTGGAATTAACCCTTACGTCGGCTCATCGGTCTAGGAGACCGCTGTTGCACCTGTTCTGAAGGGTGGGGTGGTGGTAGGGGTGATCAGACTGTTCAGGGTTTGTGAGTTCTCGGGTCCTGACCTTGAAGTACAACACATCGGAGATTTTCGCCCGCTCGTATTTTGTCGGTAAATTTAATCTTTGTAAAACATTGTCGGTCTTTTGGACCGATGACTCTTGAACCATATTAATTATCTGTCAGCCTGCATGCATTCTATTTCTAAGATCTTTGTTTTATTGTTGCAGCTGGCATGGCTGGAAGAATTCCTCCTGTTTCACAACGAACCAGACACTTTGTCTCTCTCGCGCTATTACAGATCGAGGAATCAGATTCCGAAAGTTTTGTTAAATAATTTATTTTTTATTTACCCTTTTCAAGAATGAGAGGTGGCAGCAGTTTTGCATTGATGACTCGTAACTGCGAAAAACTTATAATAATTACAAGATTAAAAAAAAACTTTTTATAGACCATATGTTTTTAAATTGTCTGTTGAATCATATAAACTTGACAAGTCTATGTATTAATAAATTCCTTTTAAAATGTTTTGATGAATTTCCCATCAACTTGAAAGAAAATGAAATTATTTGGAAGTTAACTTGCGTTTAACTTTTCGTTCCCATTTCGGGCGATAGATGGCTGCACCAGTCTACAAAACAAAATTAACTGAAAATGAATTCATTACTGCTTAAAGATGGCTAAAAGTATTAAAATAATGCATTGTCGTCGTGTTCTTGGCTATTCTAAAAGTTTCAAATGTCTAGCTAGTCGGGAAGTTAGTTAAAAATCGATTGCAAGATTTGTAGCGGACAAACACACACACACACACAAGCAAACAAGAAAGCGAGTTAATAAAAACATGGTAAAAATAGGAAAAATCGTAATTTTATAGCGTGTTGGTCTGTGAGACCGATGAGCTGGGGAACAGTATAAAGACAGAAGAGCCGACGTAACGGTTAAAGTTACACCTGAGCAAATTTGGAGGCTGTGTTTCACGAACGAAATGATAACCAAAGTTGTCCATCTGCGAGTAGTAATAGATCTTATGCTGGTTTTTCACTTTCAACTTTTGTCTTTATATATATATATATATATATATATAAAATACACTTACAATGTTATATACTTTAATCTTTTATTTATTCTCCTGCAGTAAGCTAAATTTACTGCAAAATCGATGCATTATTCTCAATAAATTATTTTAAAACAATATTGCTTTTATTAACCGTGTTTAAATCAGAATAAATCGTATGGAGTAAGAACATATTTACAGGCCCTACAGAACTGACTCACAGTAAATCATTTAAAACTTCTGGTGTCTTTTTTTTTTTTTTTTTAACCGTTTTAAATATTTTCTTAGCGTTTTCTAAGCAGGTGTATCCCCATATAAACTCAGCCTGTGTGAATGTAATATCAGTGTAAAACCATTTTAAGCCTTTTTTTTTTTTAATTCGTTGATTCAAGAAATTAGTCTTTGACATCATTAGAAAAATTTCCTGTAATCTCTGACTTAAGTAGGATTGTTCCATTCGCGAGTGTTAGATATAGATTTTTTTTTCTCTGAAATTTTTAAAGAATCAACGTTAATTAAGTACATCATTAAGAATTAAGAAAATAATTATTCCATTACAAAAACCATTATTTTATTTGAAGGATTTTTATAAACTAAGAACATTTTTCCCCTTTTTTAAATTCAAATAGGTGTCTTTTACTTCAGTACTTATTTTTTTACGGAAAGTTTGAACATCATTAATATTCATTTGCAATTGAACCAAGTCACTTTATTCAAATATTTAAGCAGAAAGTAAAATCGTTTGCAAGAAGAAAAAAAATAAAAGGAAAGGAAAGGAAAAGAAAACTCTATTTGCAGACGATATTCTAAAAACAGGCGAAAGGATGAGAACGAGGCTAAATTCGTGAAGGATTTGATCCAGTCGTCAACAAGCAAAACAATTGTTGCTTTTCCCCTTCGACAAGAATGAACAAAAAGGGGATATCGATTCGCGCTGAGAAAAAAGTTTTTATTTTTTATTTTTTATTATTATTTTTTTTTTTTTTTGCTTCGTTGTTTTTCACATTAGTCCTCGATCGCCTCGCTTCGATCCGCTGGGAATAGAGTTTCAGGGGAATAAAATTTTTCGAAGAGTTATTTTCTGCTTGTTTTATGTGCCGCCTTTTTTTTTTTTCTCTTTCTTTGTCTCTGAAGGCGAAATTAAATAAGGGTTCATTAACTTGTATCTTCGGATTTTACAACAGTTTAGATGTTCGCTTGTTTGTATCAATTTTAAAGGGATATATTTTTCTCGTTGTGTAAGTGTGTATGCTGCAATTTAATTGGTGTATATACTTGGGAGCAGAATTTCCCTCCCCCTCGTAAGTAAATGATACTGAATGATGAACTTGTTAGCGTACGTTTTTTGCTGCTGGTTAAACGCTGGAAACTTTTAAAAAAGATTGAAAATAATGGAAGACTTGGAAGTAAATTATATTACTGCATAAAAGTCTTTACAAATGTTTAGAAAATAACATACTTATTCAATTTCTTTCTATTTGAATAGTAGTTACGTATTAAGGCTGCTGGATAATAGCCCTATTTGATTGGATTAGCTGAGTGTTAACCTATGGAGAAATTTTTTTTAACAAATTGTCAACTTGGATTCTTTTTTTTTCTCTTTTAATATAGGATTACGTTCCTCCATAACGATCCTTCGTAAATCAAATTTCCGTCCTTGCGAATTACAATTGTGGTGACGCGGCAAACCCAGTCTATCGCTTGGACAAGCAGTAAACAGTTAAACAGAAAAGTACCAAAATGCGTTAAAATTTTGAATATATACATACGTACATATAGGTACATATATCCATAACACATACATACATATACACATACAAAAGAGGTAAACAACAATAAGTAATTCTACGTTAATAACCCCTTTTGTAAGAACGGTCATTAAGGGGGTTATATACCATGGAATCTCGATCTGTCATTTTTCAAGGGACCGACTGAACTGAACGATACATGTGGAAAAAACGATACATGCGGGAACATAACAAAGAAATATGATCGTCGGGACTGGTGGAAAAAAAAGACACATATGGGAAAACGATGATTTGGAGAACTGTCGATCGAGGTTTCTCTCTCTTTCTCTCTCTCTCTCTATCTATCTATATCTATATCTATATCTATATATATATATATATATATATATAGTTTACAAATGTAAATTACTTAATATGAAACAAAAATGAGTAAATAAATTTTAGGCGCTAAGCTGCTCACAAAAATATTTACGATATATAGATATTTAAAATTAAGATGACTAAAAGGGCAGATGCGACCATTTAATACTCCTATAACCTGAAATAAGATAGACATATATAAATAAGCAACAAACGGAATTGGAGGTGGTATAGTTGATGACTGGGGTGGGGGTGGGGGGTTGTGACCCCCCAACCCCGGTTGAACATGTTTTAAGCCTGGCAACACTCCCGGAGGTCGGCTATAACACCAAGACAGTAATAAACAATTATGAAGAGGAAAAATATTTTAGATGAAATAGATAAGTTAAACCAGATGTCTTTACTAATATAGTCAACTAAAACATAATTACAAGAAGAATAGAGTTTTAACTTTTTAATAAAGAAAAAAGAAAATTAAAAGAAAAAAGAAGAAAATTTTAATACTAAGATACAGAAATACAATAATACTAATTAACTAAGTAATTACTCACTAACATATACACTATACACATTAAGATACAAAATACTTAGATCCCACCAAGCAATGAGACACGAAACTCATGCACACTCACTTTTATAGACATAGTAGGGATAAATATCGCCGTATTAGGGAAATTTTTAGTGTTGCCAACTTATTTGAAAACGATTCACACAATCTTTATTGTCTAAATTAAAAAACTGGGTTAGAATTGATACGAGGAAATTGACAGGAAAACCCTGGTCAATAGCTATAGTTATGAATTTAATTATACTGACGTCCATAGTTTTTTTGTTTGAATGTAAACGTTGACAACGTATTAACTGGTTAGTAACTATATTCCGTTTAATATTCAAATGTAGAGCATTATTCCAATTCATCTTGTAATTATGTTTTAGTTGACTATATTAGTAAAGACATCTGGTTTAACTTATCTATTTCATCTAAAATATTTTTCCTCTTCATAATTGTTTATTACTGTCTTGGTGTTATAGCCGACCTCCGGGAGTGTTGCCAGGCTTAAAACATGTTTAACCGGGGTTGGAGGGTCATCCCCCCCTCCCCCCCCAGTCATCAACTATACCACCTCCAATTCCGTTTGTTGCTTATTTATATATGTCTATCTTATTTCAGGTTATAGGAGTATTAAATGGTCGCATCTGCCCTTTTAGTCATCTTAATTTTAAATATATATATATATATATATATATATATATATATATATATATATATATATATATATATATATATATATATATATATATATATATATATATATATATATAGTGGAATCTCGATAGATTGTTTTCCGAAACATCGTTTTCCCGTATGTGACATTTAATTCATCCAGTCCCGATGATCATATTTATTTGTAATGCTCCCGCATCCATTGTTTTCTTGTATTTAACGTTCAGTGCAATCAGTCCCTTGAAAAACGATAGATCGAGGTTCCAATATATATATATATATATATATATATATATATAATCGTCTGCCTCCCGTTTGTTTTGAGACGTTGTCTTCGAGCTTTGCCATCAAATACTACGAAGAAAGTCCGACACCTGTCAGCATCCTTCTCCTCCCCCCCACCAGTGAGACGGACCCTTCGACCCCAGACGACTTCCACGCACCCTCTCTCCCCGCGTCAATTAAGCCCTGGAAGCCCCCCTTAGTAGCTCGTTAACTAATGCCCTCGTAACGAGCTCCCATCCGGGGTCTCCCCGGGGGTCGCATTCCTGGTCTGTCTGTTTTTCGCCAGACGATTTTGCAGGAGGTTGGGATTTATTAAGGAGAGACTGGGATTTTTCGGGGATTTATCATCCCCCGAGACGCGCGCTGACAACATCGTTTCGTATTACTGCTCTTTTATATTACCTGATCCTCAGCATTTCGCGTAAGTTATGCGTGATTTGAGACCTTCAGCGCGACCCCCCCCCCCCTCCCGAACATCCCCTGAACCAGATGGAAACTGTGCAGATGCTTTATGTTCCCAAAGTTTGACTAACATTAGCCTCCGCATATTTAATTAGCTCCAGTTTCTGTTATTTGATAAGTGAAAGTGGTCCGCAGGGTCTTAACTTTCTAATGCAGTCGTTTTTGAAATGGTGAGACCAATTTTTATTTATATCACTCCTGACTTTGCGGACCACTTCTTGGGGTTCTCCCGGACCACCTGTGGACCAGAGGTTAAGAATCGATTTCCTAAAGGGAGATCGGGCCACAGGGGCGTGCCGACGGGGGGGGCAGCGGGACCGGACCCCCCCCCCCCCCAAAGATAAAATTATCTAGTACTCTAGATAGCCTAAAATGGAACTATTTAACACCTAATTTTCAAAATTTTCCGGGGGGGTCTGGGGGGTATTCCTTACCCCCAGACCCCTGCAGAAGACACCCCCTTTTAGTCCACCCTGATAATAGGACGTCAGGGAAGTGGACGACCCCTAGCACATGGAGGCCTTGACCCCCCCCCCCCCCCCCCCCGAACAAAATCCTGAGTACGCCACTGTATGGCCATCGTCCGCATCACCCGAGCAAACTTAGGAAAGCGGGGCTAAAGAAGGTTCACATCAATTTATTTAAGCAAAATGGTAATCTATATGTATAAAGCAGTTCCGTGACTGACTGACTGACAGATTACGCACAGACCAAACCGCTGGACCTAAAGGGTTGAAATTTTGCATGGCGATTCTTCTCATAGTGTAGGGGTGCACTAAGAGAGATTTTTGAAAAATTCTTCTTAGATTTTTATAAATTAAATTTTTAAGCTGTTTTTGTAACTGTTTTCAAGTTTGCATTTAAAATAATATAATCTCAGGGTTGTAAGATTTATATCACGAGAAAGATCATAAAAAGTCCTTTGAAATGAAGCCTTTTTCGAATCTTTACCTCCAGTTTCTGATTTTTGGTGAAATTTTAAAGATTCTTTTTTAGAATTTAATTTGTTAAACTCTGATCACGTGGTGTCTTTTCTTTTTGTGATACTTTAAATTAATTTTGCATCAGGTGCATAACAAGGAAAGAATGTGACAAAATTTTTTTTTTTCTTGCTAATGCGGCAGACGATTGGACGTTATCCAAAAAAATATTAAAATACAGTAAAGAAATGTTCCTCATACTGTACTATTTTAACTTTATTATATTCTTTAGTATGTTCTATTCGATTTAATTTGAATATTTTCTTCTACATTATTTTGTCTATAAAAATATCCGTTACGACTATTTTAAATATATATATTTTTTTGGCATTAATTGCAAACATTAGCCATTGTATTTATTATATAGGGATTAGATTAGTTGCATACATTCACCGTTGTATTTATTATATATATATATGTGAGAATGAGTATGGCAACACAACTGAACTATTACTACAACTTCCACTCCTACTACTGCGGCACGAAGGACTTTAAGCGGATGTGTTGTTCTGCAAGCTCCCGATGTTTAGCTATGTTAATGCTTTGTTTTTTCTTAATTTCATACTAAGTGTTAGTCCTGTCTTGTAAACATCGTCTAGTTTAATTAAATGTTCAAAATAATTAAGTCTAATGATTCACTTCTAAAGGAAGGAATACTAACTCCTTCCTACATGGGTGCTCGACCCTCGGACTCGAAAAATACCCCTAGCTTGAACTGAAAAACTATTTTCTTTTGATGATTCCTGGATTACTGTTGTCTGTCATTTCGGCTTTGGATACCGCCAGCGAAAACGAAAGTGATGTGCCACGGACTCTGATAATATTCTGATGGGATGACGAGAACCGAAAACCAGAACTGTGAGTATATTCTGATCATATTGTAATTATTTCATGCATACTTTGAAGCTTGTTCAAGAAAATTTTGAAGATTAATGGAATTCTCATCTTATTGATGATATAAGAAAACTGAAAGATATTTCAACGTTCTTTTGATGCAAGAATTTAATTGATGCTAAATTCACTTTTGATGGTCTTTGACGTTGAATTTATCACTTCTGTTTTCTTGAAGAGAATTCTATTTCGATGAAATTATTTGATGATTTGATGAAAATTTCGACATTTAACTTGAAGAATCTTGTTTCCTTGAACAAACCACAACATAATATATATTTTGAAAGATCGCGAATTGAATACTTTTGAAGATTATTATATTATTATTTTGATGCATAATTTTGACGAAGCGAATGTTTATTTGATGACAACTTTGCTTATTTGATGCGCTTTGATGTTGAACTTAATTCTGCTGTTTTCTTGCGAGAATATTTTTTATTTTGCAGAATGCTTTGATGCTTTCGATTTCACAATTTTGATACTTTCGATTTCCCAATTTTGATGCTTTTAACATTAGAACTTTAACTATTATTTTGATGCTGCATTTACATCCTCTATTTTCTTCAACAGTGATTTATTTTGAAGATTAATTTGATGAATATTTTGCTGAAGTAATATCTAACTTGATACATATCTAAATTTACGTCATCTGTTTTCTTCAACCAGAGAAATTATTTTGAAGAACTTATTATTTGATATTTGATGCTTATTTTAGTTCATAATTTTGTTTTCTTGAACAAAACCTGTTTTAAAGATTACTTATTTTGATGCATATTTTGAGAATCAATATTTTATTATTGAATTGATATTTGAGGAAATTTCGATTTGAAATTTTATTTTTGAATTTGAGTACCTACGTATTATAAGTATCGATTTTGGTTTTGAATATTTGTATATTTGTGTACTATAATTGTTTGAACCTAGTATATAGTTATGGCTACTCTCAACGATTACCCCAATATTGCAAAATCATTAAAAATTGGTAGCACGAATCAAATAAAGGTTCTACATCGTTTAATTTTTGGTACAGACGGCGACAGACAAAATCGTACCAGATTACGTAAATTTACAGGTTTTAAACAGCCATTCGTGTTGGAAGCAACGAAACAGAAAGTACTTAAAGAGTTTTCACTTAAAGACTTGATTTCTATTTGTAATCTACTTCATTTAGAATTTTCAACTGACCCAGACAAATGTGCCAATACCATTCTTATGAGTCTTAGTGATTTATCGTTATTAAAAGCAGAATTTTCTGATCTTTCGGAATGCGAAGTGAATGATGACTCACTTCCGGGTGCACGTTCATCCCAAACTAACAGCGTTATAGAGGAAAATAGATCTCCCTTTTCCCCCACCATTGACGCAAAAGAATCTTCGAATAAGCAAAATACACACATTTCCGTTGGTGAATCAAATCAAAATTCATTGCCTTCAGTTGAAACTGCGAATCTCTCTTTCCAGTTGTTTAGTCTGAAAGACGTTGTTGATTTAATACAACCTTTCTCGTCTCGTGATAATTACAGTGTTGAGAATTTTATATCTGACGTTGAAGAACTTTTTTGTTTATATCAGATAAACAATCCAATTCACCAAATTACTTTTGTTAGAAAATGTTTAACTGGTCCCGCTCAAACTTTAATTAGGTCTATTCGTGGAATTACAAATTGGGAACAATTGAAGCACCATTTATTAGACGAATTTTCGGACAAAATAAACTTTATTCAGTTACATAAATTAATGGAATCTCGACGTATAAAACCGTTTGAAACCCTACAAGAATATTTCTTAGCTATGAGAGATTTGGCACACAAAGGTTCTCTCGATGACTCCTCTCTGTTTGAGTATGTCATAAACGGAATTCCTGATTCAACAAACAATAAGTTATTCTTTACGGTTGTAAATCCGTCCCTGAATTTAAGGAAAAGTTGAAAATTTATGAACAAATCTTTAACAGATCACAAAATTTCAGACAAAATAATCAGAAAAAAATTGATGCTTCCTACCTCAATGTGAAAGTCGATAATACACGTAGCCCAAATACACAGCCAGTATGTTTTTCCTGTGGCTTGAGAGGTCACAAAAGCAACCAATGTTTGAATAAGTCACATGGTAAACAATGCTACGGATGTAAAAGTTTGGTCATGTTCATGCTAATTGCCCTAAAAGTTATCGAAATTCTAAACCAAAACCTGATTCTCAAAAACCTATTTCTGATAAAACTGTAAATGCACTTTCTCCTGAAACTTCATCGAAAAATCCCATGCATGTTGACATTCAACTTGCAGGAATTCAATTGACAGCACTCTGTGACACTGGGTCACAGGCAACCCTCATCAATGAGAAAACCTATCGAAGAATTGGTTCGCCACCATTGCAGCCCACCAACATTCCCTTTTCAGGAATTGGCAAAAACCAAGTTCACAGCATCGGATTCTTTCAGGATTCCATCGAAATTCAAACCATTACTTTACCTGCTAAAATACATGTTCTAGAGGATGACTTGATTCCTTTTGATGTGATTATCGGAATCGACTTTTTGCAGCAAACCCAATTTACATTTGATGAAGACGGTATTCGTTTTACTCTTGATAATAACACCTTCGTTAATATTGCTAATGTTTCTGATGATCAAGCTTTTCCATTTGATCTTTCACACATTTTGAATTCTGAAATTCGTGAGGAAGTTCAAAATATCGTTACTTCCTACAAACCACATAAAGTTCAAGACACTGAAATTAAAAGGACTATTTTATTACAAGATGAAATCCCCGTAAATCAACGTTCTCGACGACTCCCTTTTGCGGAACAGAAAATTGTAGAAAAACAAATTCAAGATCAGGGCCAAATATGCATGTCTGAAAAACCTCTAACATCTACTCAAGATAAGATTTCTAGGGTAGAGAAAATGGATAATCCAATTGATTTTGAACGTGATGATGATGATGATGATGCCAATGATTAGATTTGTTTCATGATAATGATGATGGAAAATATTTAGATGATGCTGATGCCAGTGATTTAGATTTGCTTCATGATAACGATGATGATAATGCTTTTGATATTGGAACTATCAAAGCAACTCTTGAACCAAAAATATTTGATGCCGATGATGATGCCCTTGAGAATGAATCCGTCAAAAGTGAAAAGGTTGAACCAAAATTTCAAGTTATTGAAGCTCCCAAACCCCCTGAACAAATAGCAGCTTTTCAACAACAGAAAAACATTCTTTCACAAAACCCAGTTCTTCATGTTTTTCAACAGGGATACCCATTAGAACTCCACACTGATGCCAGCTCCTTAGGTTTTGGCGCTGTGCTCTTGCAACAATCCGATGATGGACAGTTTCATCCTATTCATTATTTTAGCCGTAAAACTACAGTTCAACAAGAAAAATATCATAGTTATGAACTGGAAGTTCTTGCCGTTATTGAAGCGCTAAAACAATTTCGAAACTACTTGTTGGGAACAAAATTTAAAATTATCACCGATTGTGATGCTTTCCAAAAAACGATGCACAAAAAAGACCTACCAGCTAAAATTGCTCGATGGGCATTGATGTTAGAAGACTTTGATTATGAAGTTTGTCATCGACCCGGTAGACAGATGAAACATGTTGATGCTTTAAGTCGTAACCCCATTCTTGTAATTACCTCAAATGATATCACTCAAAAGGTGAAAAATGCCCAAGACCAGGATGAATTTATATCTCAAATTAAATCTATGCTTGAATCTACACCTTCTGATGAATTTTTTGTTAAAAACGGAATTCTTTATAAACTTCATCAGGATGCCGAACTTTTAGTAGTACCACAAATGATGCAGAAAGAAATAGTGCTAAACGCCCATTCACAAGGTCATTTTGCTTCACAAAAAACCGAATTAATTGTTTCTCGTGAATTTTTCATTCCTCAACTTAAGAAATTAGTTCAAGAAATTATTTCGAACTGTATTCCTTGCATTTTGTCCTCGCGAAAATCTGGAAAACAAGAAGGATACCTTCACCCCATTCCAAAGGTGATGCACCCCTTGAATGTTACCATTGCGACTTTTAGGACCTTTACCATCGACAAAAAAATGTTATAAGTATCTTTTTACAGTAGTTGATGCCTTTTCCAAATTTGTATGGATCTATCCCGTGAAGTCCACCTCTACGAAAGATGCCTTAGACAAATTATCCTTGCAACAAACTACATTTGGCAACCCTTCAAAAATCATTACTGACAAAGGTAGCGCATTCACATCTTCAGAATTTCAAAGTTACTGCCAGGAACAGTCAATTGAACACATTTCAATAGCAACAGGTGTGCCACGTGGCAACGGTCAGGTTGAGCGTGTTCATGGCACAATTATTCCCGTTTTAACTAAGTTAGCTCTAGATGAACCTGACAAATGGTTTAAATATGTCCCAAGATTGCAACGTATCTTAAATAGTACCACCACACGCAGTACAAAATTCACACCCTTTCAACTTTTAATTGGTGTTAAAATGAAACAACAAGAGGATCTACAGATTAAAAATCTTCTTGACGAGGAACACCACCAAAGAATTCTTGATGACAAAGAAGCGTTACGTATCGAAGCTAAACGAAATATCCTCCGTTTACAGGAAGAAAACATACGACAATATAACAAACGGCGTAAACCGGCTTGTAAATACAAGATCGGTGACAAAGTGGCAATACAACGAACTCAATTTGGAACCGGATTAAAGCTCCGACCAAAGTTCTTCGGACCATATGAGATCACGAACATCAACCCCAACGATCGTTACGAAGTTCGAAAGTTAGGACATCACGATGGTCCAACCATAACATCAACTGCAGCGGACAAAATGAAACAGTGGTGCAGAAACTGAACACCAATACCACTGTGTTGAACACTGCTTGATTTTTTGAAATATTTTTCCTTTTTCTGCTCTTTTTTTTTATCTTTTCAGAATTATTGTTTACAACCCAGCCGCGGACGTCTGGAAAGTCAGAACGGCCGTGTGAGAATGAGTATGGCAACACAACTGAACTATTACTACAACTTCCACTCCTACTACTGCGGCACGAAGGACTTTAAGCGGATGTGTTGTTCTGCAAGCTCCCGATGTTTAGCTATGTTAATGCTTTGTTTTTTCTTAATTTCATACTAAGTGTTAGTCCTGTCTTGTAAACATCGTCTAGTTTAATTAAATGTTCAAAATAATTAAGTCTAATGATTCACTTCTAAAGGAAGGAGTACTAACTCCTTCCTACATATATATATATATATATATATATATATATATATATATAGGTATTAATTGCATTTATTGACCGTTGTATTTAATTTGAATGTACTCCGTAGCGAAGTACGGGTATTCAGCTACTCAGTTATATATTCAGTGTACCCGGAAATTAAAAAAAAATGCGATATGAAACTATAACCTTGTTTACATTGCTTTCAGGATATTTGCGATAAAAATTTTAACCAATGAAAGAGCTAAACGCAGTGACGACGTGAAACCAATCACATCTGATGTCAACCATTTTGGCGCCAAAGGAGGAACTGTGGGATCAGCGTTAACTGTCCTTAGAGTTTAAAAAAATCATAAAAATTAAATTTGACCAACATGGTGATAAATCAATAAATAAATTTTAATTTTGTCTACACAGCACATTTTTCTACATGTGAATTTTGTTTGTTTACAAAAATATCGTGCGAAAAATTAAAAAAAACTGTATAAAAATTAAAGTTTATAACGTCTGTGGATAGTGGAAACGACTAAAAAGTTATTAAAATTAAATAAAAGAAAGTGAAAAAGAATAATTAAGTGAAAGTTTGCGCAATTAAGAGAGAATTGTCAAGTTTATATGATACAACAGAAAATTCAAAAACGTGGTATATAAAAAGTTCTTTTTATTTTTTAATTATTAGTTAATTTAATTAGTATTATGTCAGTTTAATGTAATCGATTTTAGTCAATTTAATTCATTAATGATCATTTTAAATTGATTTTATCTTTTTTTAGATACATTATTATTGAATACACATAGCAACTAATAAATAATACATTTTGTGAACTCTAACATTTATCTTAACGGTTCGGATATAGCGAACAAAGCCTTTGGTACCTTGAAGTTCGTTATAACGGGTTTCGACTGTATTAACGTTTAGTACAATTTCAATTAATTTTTAGGCGAGCTCACAAGAACATTCTCCAGTGGTTTCTTAATTAGTAATATGTCTTAAATGCTATGATTAACCCCTTAACCGGTTTGCCCGTACAGCGTACGGGCATCGATATTCTATCTTTTCCTCTTTCGATATTCTATCTTTTCCTCTTTTCGTTTGCACCGTGTTTCTAGTTTGTAAAAACACGTGCAAACGAAATAACTATTACAAAGCCTAGTACAAATATTTTTAACAGATATCGTAGCTTGTCCATTTCATTTAAATTTTTTTAAACCCGGTTTTTCTATATTAAACGGAAGCCCGGGAATTTTTGCTTTGTGGAATTTTTGTTCTACTGCTTGCAAAGCTTGTGATATCAAACCACTACATTTTTTTTAAATTTATGGATGAAATAAACGACGAAAATACTTTCGTGTTAGATGATGGACTGAATTCTGATTCAGATTTGGAACTGTCTTCTGATAATCTGGATTATTCTTCAGATCATTATTTCTGCCCTGATTTTGACGTAGGACTTTGTATTACACCATGCTTCAAATTGTACCACACAAAAAAAAAGATTTTAGAACAATTTGCAAAAGTGTTAACTTCAAATTTTAAAGTAAGTATGAAAGAAATTTTTGTAAGATCTGTTAAACATTCTTCGTTGCACGCAGAGTTATCTTGCAAAAAAGCCAACATTGAAGGGGTTTTGTCTCGCAAAAAGCCAACATTGAAGGGGTTTTGTCTCGCAAAAAGCCAACATTGAAGGGGTTTTGTCTCGCAAAAAAGCCAACATTTAAGGGTTTTTGTGTTCCAAAAATTTAAAATAAAAATAGTGTAAAAACATTAAAAGTGAAATTTAATAAAATAATTCTTTCCTTTCCTTATTAAGTATAGTGTTTAATTATAGGCAACAAAAACATATGCCTTTTTTGGCAACGTTTGTAGTAAAAAAAATTGACCAGTTAAGGGGTTGAAAACACTGCCCCCGTATCAGTTTTTAGATATTATTGCATATGATACAGATCGTTGGATAAATGTCATAAAGTTTCACGTACTGAAACCAAGCTTTAAAACCAACTTCTGCACATTGAGTTTAATTATACGTGGGTTCGATGCAATCTTTTTCTCGTCCGAGACATGCAAAAGACAGAAGAAGAAAAAAAACCTCACAGGAAGTAATTAAGACGTAACATACTCTTTCCTTAACCCAAAAGAAAAATATCTATGGAGAAGCTGGTAAGACTGATAGCGCCGGCACGAGTAGGAAAGCAAATTAGATCAGAGGATGAATGACTCATTTGATGTACTGTGTACGTTTCTTCGGCAGCTGGGGCTAATTGAAAGAATGTTTGTTCTAATGGTCAACACAGATTTTTTCTCCTTGCGCGGTTGTTTGTCCCGTGTTTCGATTAGGGAAATTAACCTTGCCGTCTTTTAAAGACTATGCAGTTTGAAGCAGTGAACGGAATTTATTTATTTTACAAATGCCGGTCATTTGGCCAGCAGGTCATTAGACCACGGGCTCTTAAAGACAGGGGGGCTTAAAATTATCAGTGAATGAAATACGGATTATCTTTTGTTTATAATTGAATATTTATATAATTCGATTACACAATTATACGATACATGGATTACGTGATACAACTAACATAATACCGAGTTGTTTAGGTTGAAAAAAGAACACTCAGATCGAGGTTATAAATACGCACCAAGGTGGATAGGGCCTGTTCACACTGCGTCCGTGAGCGTCAGCGTTACTCGTATTGACATATTTTAATCCAATCACAGACCTTAACAATCTCGTGGATAATCGTTTGGAGGTTTCTAATTGGTTAAGCTATATGAAATGATGATGCAGGCTGTTATTGAATTCACATGGCATTATTGTCCATCAAATTATCAAAAAATAATTCGATGCTTTTTAAAAAGTGCTAATAATCATGAAATGATGAATGCTGTTAATAAATTAACATGTTATTATTTCATCAAATTATTAAAAAATAATTCGATACAATTAAAAAATGCTAATACTTATGAAATGAAGATGAATGCTGTTATTTAATTAAAATGGCATAACTGTTCATCAAATTATCAAAAAATAATTTTATGCAGTTAAAAAGTCTAATATTGATGAAATGAGGAATGCTGTTTACTGAATTAACAGGGTATTATTTCATCAAATTATTAAAAAATAATTCATTGCTATTAAAATGTGCTAATATTGATGAAATGATGATGAATGATGTTATTGAATTCACATGCCATTGTCTATCAAATTATCAAAAAATATATCATTCAGTGCTATTAAAAAATGCTAATATTGATGAAATGATGATGAATACTGTTATTGAATTCACATGGCATTATCGTCCATCAAGTTACCAAAAATAATTCGATGCTATTACAAAGTGCTAATATTGATGAAATGATGAATGCTGTTATTGAATTAACATGGCATTACTGGCCATCAAATTATCAAAATTAATTCGATGCTATTAAAAAGTGCTAATACTGATGAACATATGAATGCTGTTAATGAATAATCATGGCATTATTTCATCAAATTATCAAAAAAATAATTCGATGCTATTTAAAAAGTGCTAATATTGATGAAATGAGGAATGCTGTTACTGAATTAACATGGTATTATTTCATCTAATTATTAAAAAAATAATTCGGTACAATTAAAAACTGTTGATATTTATGGAATGAAGATGAATGTTGTTATTTAATTAAAATGGCATAATTGTCCATCAAATTATCAAAAAATAATTCGATGCTTTTTAAAAAGTGCTAATATTGATGAAATGAGGAATGCTGTTACTGAATTAACATGGTATTATTTCATCTAATTATTAAAAAAATAATTCGATACAATTTAAAAACTGCTGATATTTATGGAATGAAGATGAATGTTGTTATTTAATTAAAATGGCATAATTGTCCATCACATTATCAAAAAATAATTCGATGCTTTTTAAAAAGTGCTAATATTGATGAAATGAGGAATGCTGTTACTGAATTAACATGGTATTATTTCATCTAATTATTAAAAAAATAATTCGGTACAATTAAAAACTGTTGATATTTATGGAATGAAGATGAATGTTGTTATTTAATTAAAATGGCATAATTGTCCATCAAATTATCAAAAAATAATTCGATGCTTTTTAAAAAGTGCTAATATTGATGAAATGAGGAATGCTGTTACTGAATTAAGGGGATGCCTCAGTCGAAAAATATAATTTTGCAGGCAAAACATGCTCCAGTGTTGCCAGGAAAGGGGCGGTTACTCTCCTCGAATATTCTTCCAATCAGAAGGCCTAAATATTGCCTTTCCCATTACGTAACTACTTCCGTTTCTGTTTGTGAAGCCTGGCTGTCGCGATAGAATATCACCTCATATACTGTACCTGTAGTCATATGGCAAAAATTTGAATGTGGTTGCTAGTGTTTTTAGTTATCTTTCAATATGTTTCTTTTGTTTTTGTGAGTCCCGGACATATCTATACATATAAAAACTAGCTGAATACCCGTGCTTCGCTACGGAGTACATTCAAATTAAATTCAACGGTCAATGTATGCAATTAATGCCAAAAAATATATATATTTATTAAAAAAATCGTAACGGATATTTTTAAAGACAAAATAATGTAGAAGAAAATATTGAAATTAAATCTAATAGAACATACTAAAGAATATAGTTAATATAGTATAGTTTGAGGAACATTTATTTTACTGTATTTTAATATTTTTTTGGATAACGTCCTATCGTCTGCCGCATTAGAAGGGAAAAAAATTTTGTCAATTTATTTTGCTGTTATGCAAGTGACGTAAAATTAGTTTAAAGTATCACAAAAAGAAAAGAAACCACGTGATCAGCATTTAATAAATTAAATTCTAAAAATTAATCTTTAAAAATTCACCAAAAATCAGAAAATGGTGGTAAAGATTCAAAAAGATTTCCTTTTGAAGGAATTTTTCGGATCTTTCTCGTGGTATAAATTTTATAACCCTCGGATTATTATTTTAAATGCAAACTTTAAAGAATATTTTAAAAACTGCTTAGAAATTTAATTTAAAAAAATCTAAGAATTTTTCAAAAGTTTCTGTTAGTGCTCCCCTACACTATAATAAGAATCCCCTTGCAAAATTTCAGCCATTTAGGTCCTGCGGTTTGGCCTGTGCATTATATATCAGTCAGTCAGTTAGTCAGTTACGGAACTGTTTTGTATATATAGATGTATGTATGTGTGTGTGTGTGTATGCAAGTATGTATGTATGTTCCAGCATCACTCTGGAACGCCTGGAAGAATTTCAACCAAACTTGGTACACATATCACTTACAATCTGGAAAGGAACACTGGGGGATAAGGCACCCCTAGAGAGGCAGAGGGTAAGGGGAACATGTAAAAATAATAGAAAACGACTGATATTAGTGTCGAATCCATAGTTTTCGGGGTCGTTGAAACGAATAGTGACACTTTCGATACCGTTTAGGTGCAAGGTCAGCCCCCCCCCCCCCCCGATCAGCATTGGGGGGAGGAGAGAAGGAAGGGGTGAAAATAATGTCCAATATACAGGAGAGTAGTGTCGAAACCATAGTTTTCGGGGTCGATGCGACGATTAGGGACACTCCCGATGCCATTTAAATGCAAGTTCAGCCTCCAATCAGCATTTGGGGGAGGGGGATAACAAATTTCAAAAATGTCCGAGAGTAGTGTCGAATCCATAGTTTTCGGAGTCACTGAGAAGAATACAGGAAACTAAAAATGCTGTTTATAATCAAGTTTTGAGTTAAATTAATAATAGTGTGAATTTGTAATTTTACTTTATCATTTGTATACTGTATTTACTTTTAAATACCTGTAAATTCAATTACTTAGGTTTTACACTATAGGTAGAATCCATTCCTTTTTCTGTGTAATAAAAAAAATGGGAAGAATAAATACCCGGGCAACGAAGGACAACCAGCTAGATTTTTAATAAAAAAGGAAAATTGTCATGCATTAAAGAATTGCTTTTGTGGCAAACACTATTTTTCAATAAGATCAATTAATAAAATCCTTTTCGCTTCTATTTACAAGTGTGGTTGTTCTTGACAACAAACAAGGATACTGCAGAAATTTTATCAATTTCTTAGATATAATATGATGTGTTAGGTGCTAAGTCAAAAACGATAAGTAAAAAATGAAACAGTATCTCAAAAAAAAACCTATAACCCAACTTTTAATGGAAACTTTTTAAAACTTTCAATCCTCACGCATAGAGCTAATGAAAAAATTAATAAATTGTAGAGAAAAAAAATGTGAATTTCTGCAGTTTTTTTCAGTTATCATATGTTTGTAATAAGTTTACTATTATGAAAAATATCGCAAATACATTGAAAGTCATCACCATGGGAACACAGTAGATAACTTTAAAGTGAACTAAAGACAGACATATTGCTCAATTACAGTTTCTCGTAAAATGCAGTTAAATTTTTCATCGTGAGAACACAGTGCATATTAGGGAGCAATACATAAGCATACTGCTCTTTTCTGGAGTCTTCCAGAAAGCATTGCAAACGTCATCACGAGAAAAGAGATCCTAATTTATAAACGACTGATACAAAACATATATATTTCTCATTTCGTTCCTCGTAAAATGATTTCAAAATTTTTTACCAAACGAACACAATATATAACACATTACACATAAGAATTAAGATAGAACAGAAAGAGAGTAGTAATTGTACTTCGTATTAGAGAAAAACATTTTACACCTTGGGGCATTTTTCAGTTTTTAAAAAAATGCATTATTTTAAAACTTGCATTATTTAATGCATTATTTTAAAATCAACATATTCTATGTTAAAATGCACATACGAGCGAGAAGAAAAAAAATAAAAATTATATATGTCAAAATTATAAAAATTATATTTATATGTTATTATAAATAAAAATATTCAAATTCATTTTTGGTTAAAAATTTACATGGAATATCCTCAAATTTCTGCAAAAGCTATAAAAGTCTTAATGTCCTTCGTTACAACATATTTGTACGAAAAGTCGCTTTCAACATATGTCGGAACAAAATCAAAATACAGAAATAAATTAGAAGCTGAACATGAAATACGTTTACAAATAAGGACAACAGAACCCGACTTTAACGTTTTGTACAAAACAAAGGAAACTAATCCCAGTCATTAAAACTGAAAATTTTATTTGTACATATTAACTTTATTTTGTTATACTTTGTTAACTTTTATTATAATGTAATAAAAGAATATTAAAACGTTTTTCTTTATATGTACAACCTAGATTATGAATATTTTATTGTTTATGATCCCGGGTTCCGTGAAATAATTTTATACTCATAAGAGTTCCTTAAATTAACAAAGTTTGAAGACCACTGACTTAGAGAATGAGAGAAACAGTATTACTATTCTATCCAGTGGATCTCGAAATTCACTAGCAAGCACAAAATAAAATGAATATGTACAACCGGAAATAATCCCTCCACCCCATCTGCTTCACATCTATAAATAGAACCTCCGCTGGACACGGAGGTTGAAGGTCGAGGGGGAAGGTAGCTAACTTCCCCCACTTCAATGAGGGGAGGAGTTTGAGGCGAAAACTCACGTTTTACAGCTGGAAACGCAAAATTATTATTTAGAATACTAATTACCTATTAACACAAAAAATGCCAAAATTATCTTTAAAAAATGCCTGAAGTTTCAAGATTTGCGTCTTGTTTTTCAAATTTTTAAATTATTATCAGTTATTTTCTTACAGAGCATTTTAGCAAGCAATGTCTCTCGTTTTGGAAATTTGAAAATGTAACTTAATTTAAAAAATATTTTGAATAATAATAAAAAAAATTGCAAAGCCCCGCATTTATCTTGGAAGCCTACTTTCAGATTCCAAAAACAGAATTCAAAAATATTCATTAGGTAACCCGGTATGTGAAATATTATTTCGCAATTCATTAACATTGAATCGTACATCTGCGAGGTCTCCTGATGCACCCCCTTAACATGGTATTATTTCATCTAATTATTAAAAAAATAATTCGATACAATTTAAAAACTGCTGATATTTATGGAATGAAGATGAATGTTGTTATTTAATTAAAATGGCATAATTGTCCATCACATTATCAATAAATAATTCGATGCTTTTTAAAAAGTGCTAATATTGATGAAATGAGGAATGCTGTTACTGAATTAACATGGTATTATTTCATCTAATTATTAAAAAATAATTTGGTACAATTTAAAAACTGCTGATATTTATGGAATGAAGATGAATGTTGTTATTTAATTAAAATGGCATAATTATCCATCAAATTATCAAAAAATAATTTGATGGTATTAAAATATGCCAATATTGATGAAATATATGCCAATATTGATGAAAGGGTGGTTATTGAATTAACACGGCATTGTCTATCAATAACTAAAAAAATATATTTAATAGACTAGAAAAGAAATTTAATCCTTCGGTGAAATCAATTAAACTGTTTAATTTTACACTGTTAACTCCAGTAAACAGATTCGAGGTTGCAAAACGACTCGTTGTCCAATAAATGCGGTAATACTGGTCTCTCATGTGCCTAGTGAGCTTTCATCTTTTTTTTCCTCTTTTTTCCGAAATCTCAACGCGTTTCGAGACCCGCATGAAAAGCCACCCCTAAGGAATATATATATATAGAGAGAGTCGAATCCCTCTACCCCCATAGCCATCCCCTCTTCATTTCGACACTCCCTGAGCAAGAGGATTTCTGCAGAGTGACAGAGCATCTTGCATTCATTCGAAATGGGATTCCGGTTTCGATTTCGGGAGTCATTGGAGCGTCCCCGGAATGATCCCGGATTAATTGGGTTGCGGAAAAGGGTTCTACCCGAGCTGGGGGGGGGGGGGGGGGGGGGGGGGGGGGGGGGGAGTACGAACGTCGAGAATTTTGCAGAAGTTTCGCCCAAGTTTTCGGAGTCTTGTGGAGGAAGGCAACGCAGTTCGCGTAATGAATTTTGTCGTGGTTTGTGGAAGTTAATTACACTCATAATCCACCTCATTTGGTTCAGGGGAAGAAAAAAAAAAAAAAATCCGTTCGGCACACACGCTTGCTGCTACTGCACACACACACACCCCTGAGTCGTATTAAAAGATTTTTCGCTGTTTTTGTTCATTCAGTGCCTAACGGAAACCGCAGATGTGAATTGCAGTCTCGTGATTCCGCTGGTTTTATCATTTATGTTTGCTTATGGCTAGTACGTACGGGTTTCGTGCACGAATATTTGACGTTACATACACGCATTACGGAGAACTAAATGCTCTTGTGGGTGATTAGTTTTGCACGTGTTTTATATTCATCCTCTCTCTGCTGATGATGAATGATGTAAATGGGAATAAGTAATACAACCTTTTATTATGGCTTAAGTATTTTATGCATAAACTAGCTGAATACCCGTGATTCGCTATGTACTACTTTCAAATTAAATAAAACGGTCAATGTATGCAATTAATGACACACACACACACACACACACACATATATATATATATATATATATATATATACAGTGGAATCTCGATCTATCGTTTTTCAAGGGACCGATTGAAATGAACGATAAATGCGGGAAAACGATAGATGCGGAAACATAACAAAGCAATATGATCTTTGGGACTGGATAAAATGAACGACACATGCGGAAAAACGATGGATCCGAAAACGATCGATCGAGCTTCCACTGTGTATATATATATATATATATATATAAAATAA
Organism: Dolomedes plantarius; assembly: GCA_907164885.2. NCBI lineage: Eukaryota > Metazoa > Arthropoda > Arachnida > Araneae > Dolomedidae > Dolomedes > Dolomedes plantarius. The sequence goes on along the minus strand of OU015503.1, from coordinate 99,892,138 downwards.
ATTCAGCGGCCAATGTATGCAATTAATGCCAATATATATATATATATATATATATATATATAAAAGAATCGTAACGGATATTTTTATAGACAAAATAATGTAGAAGAAAATTTTCAAATTAAGTACAATGGTCAATGTATGCAATTAATTTGTATGTTTAATATCTTTAAAACATACTAATCTGAATTAAATTCTTAAAAATCTTCCATCTCAGTTAATCTAGTGGTTAAATTTTATGATTTACCGTATTTTAATACTTTTTTTTTTGTCAATTTATTTCGTTGTTATGCACGTGACGATAAAATAATTCAAAGTATTACAAAAAAGAAAAGAAACCTCGTGATCAGCATTTAATAAATTAAATTCTAAAAATTAATCTTTAAAAATTCACCAAAAATCAGAAAAGGGAGGTAAAGATTCGAAAAATATTTCACTTAAAAGGAATTTTTATGATCTTTCTCCTGATATAAATTTTATAACCCTCAGATTATTATTTTAAATGCAAACTTTAAAGAATGTTTCAAAAGCAGCTTGAAAATTCAATTTTAAAAAATCTAAGAATTTTTTAAAAATATTTCATAGTGCACTCTTACACTATAAGAAGAATCGCCATGAAAAATTTTAGCCCTTTAGGTCCAGCAGTTTGGTCTGTACGTTATGTGTCAGTCAGTCAGTCACGAAACTGTTTTATATGTATACTATAACTGCTAAATGTGTGCTTGTTCAGGATGTTTGGTAAATATATGCAATCAATGTGTACAAATCCTGGAGATGTATGATGCACATGAATGTTTCATGGACTTAGTTGCTGATGAATGATTTACGTGAATACAATATAAAAGCTATTGACGTGAATGGGAAACGTGTTTCTGATGAATGATGAAATAGAAGATAATCTGGTAGAGGATGAATATGAATATTAAGCTCCTGCTATTGCGGAATTTAAATATTAAGGGAACTTGTGCATGTATTAAAAGCATCATTCATCAACATGGTTATATTGCATTTGAAAAACAAATACATTTATTGAGGATGAATGATACTCTCAAGACTACTTAAATATTGGGTCATCCCATAAATTATGTGGTATTAGACAATACCAAAACACCGCATTATTTATGGTCTGACCCAGCACAACTGGTGATGAGGGACCATGTATACGAGTGTCAAATAAGCTTGTTGAAGAATGTCGTACATGAATGCTCAAGACAAGTGTTGATAATGCATATCTTCGAGGATTTTAACGTAGGATTACGTTCCTCCATAACGGTCCCCCGGAGAGCACAATTTCAGACGCTAAAACCGTCCGTCGTCGCTAGTTATAATTATGGCAGCGCGTCAAACCCAGTCTGTATCGCTTGGGCAAGCCGTAAACAGTCAAACAGAAAAGTGCCAAAATGCGTCAAAATTTTGACTGACTGACACATACACACGCACACACACATACATGTGTATATATAACGATAACGGGTATTTTCACGCACGAAAAAGGGATGGATTCACACTTTTGTAGACACACTCGAGGAAAGAGCAGGAACACACACACACACACTTGAGATCTAGAGACGAACACCTTTTGGGGGCGTCCATTAATTACGTGAGGCGACTTTGGTGATTTTTCGACCCCCTAATCTCACGTGAGATTTTTCAAAATGCGTATTTTTAGTGTAAATACGTTAATCTGTGCTTGATTGCGCTGGATTTATTTTTAAAAAAAACATAATTTGCTTAATTATTTTTATTTAAGACTAGTTAAGACTAGTATTTAAAACTACTGAAAACGTAGTCTAGAATCCCAGTGAGGAAATCGAACAATATTTCGCAATATTCGTATTCGTTGCCTTTTATACTGAGAAATCAAGCCCAAATTTCTATGTAATTTTTTTTCCCAATATGGCATTCATTATAATTAATAAATATTTCATGAAAAAAAAAGCATTTCACTTCGCAGATAATAAATAACCCATCAAGATCATACATCCCAAAAACTTCCATCGTTCGGATCCATTAGAATACCGAAACAATTCAATTAGAATTACTAATCTCTCTCTCGATTATATCGTCTGCCTCACTCGCACAAAAAGTAATATATTGTTATCAATAATAATTATCATCACTGCTTTCTTCGACTTCTACTTCCAGCCATAAATTAGGTCCTCATTTGCCCGAGCACATGGGGCTTTTCGATCACGTGACCGAGAATAATTCATTTTCCGTATTCATCCCCCCCTTGTATGTCTCAATAGCCGACGTCTCTGGCCATACGGTTTTCCAGCCATTAAAAGATATAATCGGCACTTTCATGGTATTTGCTGGGAGGCATTTATAAAAATCGAGGAAAAAGAGTATTAAAAGAGAACTTTTTCTCGCTCATTAGGATTTCATTAGGAGGAACCCCTTCTTTTGTAGCGAGAAGGGGGGGTCGGTGTCGGGGTGAGAGAGGGGACGAAGAATGGAACGTTTCTTCCATTTCTTTCTGGGTTTTATAACCGTGCCTTTTTGAAAGGGACAGCCGAGGAGGAATGTCAGAGTGGGAAAGAATATGCTAATGGGGTAGGGATAAATTGATGTGACCTGGAGTTATTTTACTTTTTTTTTTGACGATGGGGTGGATTGATTATATTCTCCCGGATTCTGTTGCGGGACGCCCTTTCGAAGCTTCTGTTCAAGAAATGTTCCAATATACCCGTGCTTCGTGCCCCGTGGTGGATAGATAGATAGGAAACTGCCGACGGGTCCGTTGTGCTGAATTCGTTAATTACAATGATCGCACTATTCTAGAACCTTCTGTTTGAAGAATTAGTTCTTCGATTTGCCGACATTTCGGTACAGATGTAGTACACGCGACGAACGCCAAGGGGCGATTTTTCGCCAAATCTGATGGTTGTTTGGCGGTTTTTATATTCTGGCAGGGAGGATTTTAAGATCGGATGGTATTTTTAAAAAAAATTTTGCGATAAGCTTTGTTTTACTGACCACTACAGCCAGCGGAAGCTTTTTTTTACTGTACAACAGCCAGCGGTATGTAGCGAAGCCAGCGGCTGGGGATTTTCTGTAATGTTTTTGGACGGATGCGTAACGGAGCGTAGCGAAGATCCCGTGTGTACCTACGAGTTTCATAAAGCCAGCAGTAAGTTTGTTTTCCAATTTATTGTTTACATTTCGCAGTTTAAGCCTAACAGGTCTCCGAACGGGATTTTGGCGCCAAATTGGCGATGGCCCGTTGCGTATACTACATCTGTTCCGAAATTTCTTTCTGTTCGTCCATAGCATAGATCAGGGATGGCCAGTTAGCAGCGTTACGAACTAATTGGGTATGTCTACATACTTAGAAGAGCCAGCAACAGAAAAAGGTTATATTTGATGTGAAAGATAGTCAGAGCGTCGTATTTTTTTCCTAACGTTTTTATTAAATATATCATTCTTTAACTGTTGATTAAGTAACATTTCTAAATCCTCAAATAGTTTTAATAGCTTTAATAATTATTTTTCTTCGTATTATTTAATTATTACTTCAAATTATTATACTGAATTATTACATTTAGATAATTTTATTTTTAGAAAATTTCTACTTTAAATTAATATTTTAGATTATTATACATCATTAGTTATCACTCTAAATTATACTGAATTATTATATTTAGATAATTATTGCTTTAAATTATAATGTTAGAATGTTATTTCTCAGAACATTAATTCTCCAAATTTTCATGTCTAGAAATTTATTACATTCATCAAATTGTTACTTAAAATTCGTGGGTAATCATTCGAAATTATTCTGCATTATTATATTTAGAGAATTATTACGTTGAATTATCTGTAAAATGTTATTTCTCAGAACATTAATTCTCCAAATTTTTATTTCTAGAAATTTATTACATTCATTAAACTGTTACTTGAAATTAGTGGGTTATCATTCTGAATTATTATATTTAGAGAATTATTACTTTAAATTATCTTCAGAATGTTATTACTCATAACATTAATTTTTCGAATTTTCATGTCTAGAAATTTATTACATTCATCAAATTGTTACTTAAAATTCGTGTGTAATCATTCCAAATTATTCTGTATTATTATATTTAGAGAATTATTACTTTGCATTATTATTTGTAGAATGTTACTTCTAAAAACATTAATCCTCCAAATTTTTATTTCTGAAAATTCATTACATTCATCAAATTGTTACTTAAAATTCGTGGGTAATCATTCCAAATTATTATACTTAGAAAATTATTACGTTAAATTATTATCTTCAGAATGTTGTTACTCATAACATTAATTTTCAAATTTTCATGTCTAGAAATTTATTACATTCATCAAATTGTTACTTAAAATTCGTGGGTAATCATTCCAAATTATTCTTTATTATTACATTGCGTTATTATTTGTAAAATGTTATTTCTCAAAACATTAATTCTCCAAATTTTTATTTCTGTTTGTATTAAAATTATAATTATTATATTATTTTTAAATTTTTATTTCTAAATTTATTACATTCATCAAATTGTTACTTAAAATTCGTGGGTAATCATTTCAAATTGTTCTGTATTATTATATTGAGACAATTATTACTTTCAATTATTATTTGTAGAATGTTATTTCTCAAAACATTAATTCTCCAAATTTTTATTTCTGTTTGTATTAAAATTATAATTGTTATATTATTTTTAAATTTTTATTTCTAAAATTTATTACATTCATCAAATTGTTACTTAAAATTCATGGGTAATCATTCTAAATTATTCTGAATTATTATATTTAGAGAATTATTACTTTAAATTATTATCTTCAGAATGTTATTACTCATAACATTAATTTTCCAAATTTTCATGTCTAGAAAATTATTACATAAAATTATTATATTTTTGAACTAGCCAATGATGTTATGGTAATGACAACTCAGTTAAGGTGGGTTATGCAACTGCGTTTTTAATACTTTATGAACACAGAATGTAAAGGTACAGAGCTACTTTCCCCAAAATATTATTTACCACTCTAATTTCGCTTTGAAACACATTTAGACCGGACTCTGAAATATAAGTTACAAGAAAAATAATTATTCCCTATGCAGTTATATTGTACATATTAACGAAGGGACTTAACAGAAGCGCCTCTTTCTCATTAAAAGGCCGCCGGAAGAAAAAAAAAAATCCCTTTTTTTTCTCTCTGTATCATTAAGAGTCCACATGAGGCCTTTCTCTGTTGCAGCAGGCAAAAGAAATTCAAAGGGAAAAAAAGAATACAGAAGGGAAAAATGAAATTTGAAAAAAAAAAAATCCCTTTGAATTCGCTTTGCATCTCACAAAAGAGGGAGAAAAAAAATTCTAATTGTAAGCAGCGAATGCATAAGAATTAGTATCATTTTGAACCATGCACAGGTCTAGTTAACTTGTATTTTAGAACAATTGTAATCACCCTTCGTTATAAGGATATCGAATTTAAACGTCACTCTGCTTATAAAGTCACGAAAAAAAATTTCGGTAGTTAAGACTGCAGGATAATAGCCCAATTGGATTCGTTCAGGTCAGTGTTAACCTACAGAGGAAAAAAAATTCCAATGATGGTCGAGAAATTGTTTATTCTGCTACCTTATACTAGAAATTTCTTCCATCAAAGGAAATTGTGTGTGTTTAAAAACACGGTATACCCCATATTTTTCTGGTGCTGGCTTAGCAAATGCACAGCTCTTTAATTCTGTTTATTGCATATGGGGATAGACGTTTGGATAAAGAGCCGATTGTGTTTTAAATTTAAATTTTTTCATTAGTTAATATATATATATATATATATATATATATATATATATATATATATATATACAGGACATTAAATTATACAAAAATTACAAAATTAAAAAATTACTATAAAGGTAGAGACGTTTGAAATATGAAGGTAGGCGTTTCTAGAAAATAGAGTCTAGTTTTAAAATTAAAGAAAGAAAATTCATTAAATTGTTGATATTGTTATTAAAAAATTTATTTAAAAAAATTAAAATTAATATATTTTTGATATACATGCGCATTCCATTTAAAGGTCTGTTTACAAATATAGTAAACAAAATTCAAAAATATGCATTTCCTTGTCTGCGGTGAGAAACACTTGGAAGGAAATAGCCCAATAGCTTAGCATAGCTATATAAATTTGCTGAGTTAGTCGACTTAAAAATTTTATTGATTAGTGGGAAAAAATTGCTTATTTTTGTAGCTATGTCTTATCGTTGAGAAAATCGTCTTTTTGTTTAAAAACTTTACTAACTATTCTTCTAACTAAGCTATTCTTTTCACTATTGTTTAAAATATAAAACCTTGTCTTAAACTTGAATTAGGTTCTGGTAATATTTGGTTTGTTACCCTTCTTATTTTCAACAGCATTTGACCTCAAATCATCAAACGGAAAATTAAACTAAACTTAGCTATTCCTCACACCATCGTCTAAAATATAAATTTTCTTGTCTAAAACTTTAATTTGGTATTTCACAGCATATGGTTTGTTTCCCTATCTCTTTTGAACCGCATTTGACCTCAGATCATCAAATTGAAATGACTATACTTTAAACTAAGCTATTCCTTACACCATCGTCTAAATTAGAAATTTTCCTTATCTAAAATTCAAATTTAGTCTTTCACAGCATGCAATTTGTCTCCCTATTTTTTAAAACCGCGTTTGGCCTTAAATCATCTAACTCAAATGAAAATTATACTTTTCTGATTATACTCTAAACCAAGCACTTTCTTAAATCATCTTCAAAAATATAAATTTTCCTTGTCTAAAACTTGAATTTGGTCTTTCACTTCATGCAGTTTGTTTCCCTATTTCTTTTGAACCGCATGTAACCTCAGATCATCAAATTGAAGTGAAACCTATGCTAACCAAACAATTCAGTACACCATCTTCTAAAATATAAATTTTCCTTGTCTAAAACTTGAATTTGGTCTTTCACATCATGCAGTTTGTTTCCCTGTTTCTTTTGAACCGCATGTAACCTCAGATCATCAAATTGAAGTGAAACCTATGCTAACCAAACAATTCAGTACACCATCTTCTAAAATATAAATTTTCCTTGTCTAAAACTTGAATTTGGTCTTTCACTTCATGCAGTTTGTTTCCCTATTTCTTTTGAACCGCATGTAACCTCAGATCATCAAATTGAAGTGAAACATATGCTATAAACCAAGCAATTCATTACACTATCTTCTAAAATATAAATTTTCCTTGTCTAAAACTTGAATTTGGTCTTTCACATCATGCAGTTTGTTTCCCTGTTTCTTTTGAACCGCATTTAACCTCAAATCATCAAACTGAAATGAAAATAAAGAAATTTTCTTTTTCACACGTCATGTACGCATATCTTACTCGCTAGAAAGAATCAAGACTATTCCATCGTAAAAAAAGACGGCCTTTTTTTAAATCATGAAGAGTCCACTTGAAGACCTTTTCTTTTGTTGCCTCCTGGCAGATGGAAAGAATTTTAAAGGCAGAAAGAAAACAAAGAGATAAAAAAAATTCTGAAAGACTTTTTTTTTAACTTTTCGCTTTCGTTTATTTTACATCTCACAGAGGGATAGATAGGTTAAAAAGTTAAAAAAAAAGATAAAAACTAACCGGAGGCTGAATAATACATAAGAATGAGGATCGTTTGAGGTTGTGGAGGGAAGGGGTGGGGGGGGGGGGGAATTTCGCCAATGGCGCCGAAGGCATATAAATAATAAAAAAAAGGCCGCTTTGGGTCTCAAATTAAATGTACTGTTTATTGTTATGGCACTGAAGTGAATTGTGATCTAATCTAAAAATTTAATTCGCTTACTTAAATTTCTGGGATATTGGGAATAATTTACATCGAGGATGGAAAAAAAGAATCACGTGAAATGTGGATAGAAGATTAAATAGACATGGGCGTGGAATTTTTACGCTTTCTTTGCAAAGTTGGCGCAGTTAAGTCGATCGTCCTTTTCTTTGGGGGGGGGGGGCATTCACGGATTAAATATAAAATTCAGTTGAAATGCTACCACGGTGGAAGAGAAATCTTTAGAATTTTTTTTTTCAATTCCTACTATTAGTTCACACTCTCTCTATATATATCTTGTTCAAATTTTCAATCGTTAATAAAAGTACTTTTTATTCATCCACTCAAGTTCAAATACATTTTTTTAAACTTGTAGTGGATGACACTTGATGCTAATACAGTTTTTTTCAAATATTAATTCATTAATTAAATTTAATTAATCAATTTTAGTTTTAGACCTAGAGCGTCTCTTGCTCTTGAATAGTAATTTCCCTCTTGTTACTGTGTAAACGGTAGCACTGCGGTATCGCGGGCTTCTCCCGTCCTGTAGGTTGCGAGATCGAATCCCCAACCTGACAAACTTTTTCTCTCTCTTTCTCCCCCCTCCTAATCTCGCACAGTAGGCAAGGTTCTGGCAGGCAATCCTTTTTTTCAATTCCTACTATTAGTTCACACTCAAATTTTTCTTTGTTGACCTAAGTAGGAATTGACTTTAAAATTTTTTTTATATATATTATTTATTTCATTTATTCTTTTAAAAGCCTAATATGTCATCGGTACCTTCCTGTAACTAGTGCTGTCTCAAAGGTATACTTAAACATGTATTGAATAAATGCATGAATTAGAGAGAATGACTCTTAGAGTTATATGAATGAACCACTATGAAAAAAATGGTAATAGTTATAATAATGTTAATAATAATAATAATAATAGTAATAATTAATAAGAGAGAAAGATATTTTCCTCAGGATATCAGCAGGTTGCTTTTTAACTGAGATTTCACTTTATTTTAATCTTATAAATTTTATACAGACGTGTTCACGAAGCACACTTTGGTAAAATGCATTAAATTATAACCAACGATATGCGTGTCAATACACATTAATCATACGGAAATCAGTTCTAAAAAAAATAAATAAAAAATTTAAAAAAATTAAAGAATTTTTCTAACACAATTTGTTTACTTTTTCTTTCTTTCGGTTTTACCAGTGCAGCCGTCGTCTGCGTTGACAGCCGGTTATGAGCTTTTTATGAAGCATCGATTTTGTTCGATATAAAATATCTATAAAAATAAAAGCGGGAGGGGGGAGGGGCTTCAAAGAATGCAAGTTAGGGAAGAAAGCGGAGTGTATCGATTTCTGCTAAACATTGAACTGGCGGCTGGTAAAGTTTGTCACTTATATAGAATATTGGATAAAATGTTGAATCTTATTAGGAAAAGATGACTCAGTATCTGTGAATATTTTGTGCTTGGAAGTAAATATAGGGGAAGTCTTGATATATTATTAGTTCAAAAACAAGGGGAGGAAGAAAAAGATTTGTTACTTCTGCAAGCCTGAATCTTTTTTGTTTATAATGGGTGAAAGCCAAGTAATTGTATTCGGTTAGAAAAATCACATCCGCTTGAATATAGCAATGATCCTAACACACGGTTTGGTAAATGTCGCCAAAGGAAAAATTGCGCCATTTTTTTCCTTCTTCTAGGTTAGAAAAATTGTATATGCGTTTTGGTAAATGCTGCCAGGGGAAAAAATGCACCAATTTATTTTTACCATGTTTTTATTAACTCGCTTTCTTGTTTGTTTGTTTGTTTGTGTGTGTGTTTGTTTGTCCGGTACAAATCTTGCAATCGGTTTTTAACTAACTTCCCGACTAGCTAGACATTTGAAACTTTTAGAATAGCTCAGAATACGATGACAATGCATTATTTTAATACTTTTAGCCATCTTTAAGCAGAATTGAATCCTTTTTCAGTTAATTTTATTTTGTAGACTGGTGCAGCCATCTGTCGGCCGGGACGGGAACGAAAAGTTAAACGCAACTTCCAATTAACTTCATTTTCTTTCAGTTTGATGGGATAATTCTTCAAAAATTTTTTTAAATAAGTGCTTATTAATACATAGAATTGTCAAGTTTATATGATTGAACTAAAAATTTAAAAACATGGTATATAAAAAGTTCTTTTTATCTTGTAATTATTTTCTTTCATTGGGTTATAAAAATTATATCCTTTCGAATAGTTAATGTATAAATTTCTACGCCATTGTGAGTCGTTATGGAATATATTCCTTGATTCTCTCCCCCCCCCCCCCCCCCCCCCTGAGAGTTCCAGAATGAACTTTTCGCGACGTTCTATCAGAACAATCGTCTGGAGATTCTTTTATCGAAATCCAGACGTGTTCTTTAAATCCATTTCACCGAACGGAGTTTCGACTCTTTCGGCAAACTTTAATTAACAGGGACCCGTTTTCCCCCAGCATTTCCTTCCATAAAAGTCCCTTTTTTGGTTTTGTTTTATTCAAAACATCAGTTTGAAAATTCATTCTCTCGGATTGTTTCACTCCAAACTCTTGGGGTTGTTTGTTTCGTATTTGAAGGTTTTCCCCTTGCCCGAGCCTCTAGGGATGGGGGCTTCCTTGCTCTCGAAAGTTGGTCCCAAAACAAGGTTCGGAATAAATGGGAAAACTGCTTTCATTCCGGATTCTTTTCTCGTTTGGAAAGAATGGAATACTCGGAAGCGGCATGTTTTGTTTTGTGTTTTGAATAAGCACGTAGAGTGTATTATCGCACGTTGCATCGAGCTTTTGATACATCGTTGAAGGCTATGTCCCTCGCAATCACAACTGTCGGTTTGATATCGTTTGCGTCTCTCTTGCATCGACGAGAATGATCTTGGCACCGGGCCTGTTGATAAAATATACGTGATAGTTAACAAATTTTTGTAATTTTGCTACTTGATAATCTCTCTCTCTCTCTCTGGCTGGCTGGGAATGATAACTTTTTAGTTCATAATTATTTATCTTTATGCTTCAAACTTTAAAGAACCATAGTCAAATTTCGCCCTTTTCCTCAACCCCTCACCTCGTAACGTACATTTTTTCGAGAACACATCTACCCAGGCTCTGCGTTTAAACTTTTAATCCCCGCAGCGAGCAATGCTGGATGGGTCATGCGCAAACATGCAAGCGTTATTTAACAAACTACAGTGGTATGATTGGTGCTACCATCTATTTATTTTTTTTTGTAAATTATTTGATCCCGATTAAGATAATTTCAAGTCGTGACATATATATATATATATATATATATATATATATATATACATAGAGTTTCGAGATTGTTGACGCGACCTGTGATTGGCTTGACGCATCACGTGGTTAATGAATTGAACTCTGTGATTGGTTAAAATTTTTTAATGCTGACGATATGTAACGCTACGGATTCAGTGTGAACAGGTCGTAAGGTTGTTAACTTTTGTAACTGCGCATGCGTTCCCCCGTCGGTGATTTCGCATTCAGTTTGTGAGTGGGTAAAGTTTGCAATAATTGGCGACTTATCGCCCTTTTTTTTCATATGACCAATAAATTTTTCTTAATGCCATATTTATTATGAAAGCCATATTTGGCAACATATTTATTTTACTGGAATAAAACTTATTAATATTATTTTGTATTTGGAGATGCATCCCTGCACTTATATAAATTGTTTTAAGTAATACCTCAAAGGTTAAATTGATACTCTCTAAAGTCCCATAAAGCAATTTAATTTTACTCGCATGCCATAAAATATTTAATTATATTTTAAAATTTGTTTCGCAGTTCTAATAATCGAAATAATCGATTATAAACCTTCAAAATATGACCCATGCATGTAATTACATGAAAAAAAATTTCAGGTAGTCCCTTCTAACGAAACTACCGCGGTTTATTAACGTAGGATTACTTATCGTTGCTTACCTCTTTTGTATGTATATATGTATGTATATATATATATATATATATATATGTACGTACGTATGTATATATATACATATATGTATGTCAAAATTTTGAAGCATCTTGGTACTTTTCTGTTTTACTTGTCCAAGCGATAGACTGGGTTTGGCGCGCTGCCAAAATTAGAACTCGCGAGGACGGACGGACGGTTTTAGCTTTTGAAATTTTCCTTACCGGAGGACCGTTATGGAGGAACGTTATCCTACGTTAAAAGTAACGAGAAAGGAGTTAGGGACTGTTCACATTCCGCCCCTCAGTGTCATCGTTACTCGTATTGAAATATATTTAACCAATTACAGACCTCCAAACGATTTTCCACGAAATCGTTACGGCCTCTGATTGGTTTTAAATATGCCAATACGAGTAACGTTGACGGATGCAGCGTGAACTGGCCCTTATTCACAAGTTTCCAACTAAGGGTGCGGATATTGTTCCACGTTTGCCGTGACCATCGATTCGTTTGTAGGTTTGGTTGGTTGTTGGAACTGTACGATCATTAAGAATATTTAATAGAGAAAAATAAAATAAAAAGAACAATATTTAAGAATAGAGGAAAAATAGATAACTGACATGAAGAATAGAGAAAAGAACAATATACAAAACTTTTCATTTAGTTAAAACAGATTTATTTCGTTGATGAAATTTATGATAATATAACTGCGATGCCATGGGAATTTATTTTTCAATGATAAGCAGAATTTACTTACCAAAAATGGTGTGGTTGAATATTAGGAAATCCATTTGTTATTTGCTATAAGTACGCTTTAGAATAAAATGTAATAATGTGATTTTAGCAGTTAACCTGGATGTTTCGATTTTTAGATAAATATTTGGAATTTCTCAAAAAATGAATGAATATATAACATAGAATAAATAGCAACAGCGTTTTTAAGAGAAAATTCCATTATAAGCATAGAACAACTAAAAAACAAGCCGCCTTAAAAATTACCCAGCGTTCATCGGTCTTTTTTTTTTACAATGAAGAGAATAAATAATAAAAGTTCTATTAGGTTCAAAGCAATAAATGTATAAACAACTTATTCCAAAAATTCTTAATTATCTAGAAAGTAATTTGCCAATTTAAATATTAATCTTTAAGCTATTAATTCTAAAAAATAATAAATATAATTTTTAAACAAACAAACAAAACAATTTTACATGTGCTGCCATCATTTGGTAGAAAGGTGAAGCAATGCTGAACAGGAACTAATGTTGTAAAACTCCACAACTTAGTATTGAACTATTCCATGGCCGGGCGTCAAAAAATTAAGAGTCAACCAAAACCAGTGTGCCCTTGACTCTCTTTGACAACTTCTGTAACCGAAATTCGCACAGCATGAAAATCCCACCTGCAGAAAAAAAAGGCTAATCCATCATGCACCGCTCAAATGGGCATCCTTCCCGTCGTTCCATGCGAAGGCATTTTAGATGCACATCTCCCAAGCCTCGTCTTCCACGTTTTACGCACTTTTACGTACACGAAGCGAATTTTCCGGTGGGGGGTGAAAATGGCAAACATCAGCCTAGAAACGGAAAAATTCACTCGTTTGATCCTCCTCCTTTTCGGGGTGTTCCGAGGGGTTGGCGAGAGAGAGAGAGAGATGGGAGATTTGTGGATGCGATTTAATTTGGAATCTTTAAGCATTCGCGCGAAAAATCTTACGGTCCACTGCTCCGAACTGTAATTTTCCAGAATCAAGAGGGGGAAGGGGTTTGAGTCCGTATTGATATGTTTTCTGTTGCCACCCGGCGTCTGCTGGAAGACAAAACACGTTCCTTATTGCCACTTGCGAAAACCAGTAATCAAACCAAAACTGTGGGGACAGCAATATTATTTTTTTACATTATATTTATATATTTGCCCACCTGGAGTGGCAACAACATCGTTTTTGCCCCCTGGTTCTGTTTTTGACGGAGATATTTCAATAGGGGAAAGTTCGCTTCTTTCTTTTCCATTTTTAAAATTTGCTCAAGCACAGTGAAGAGCAAAGGGGATATCGCATGTAAAACCTTTCCAGAAACACTGCTCTTTTGCTTTATTTCAGTCTATAGTGGTTGCTGATGACGATACATAAGTTTTGCTCACGAGTTTGTCAACTATATGTCGATAGTCTAATGGCTTTAATATATATATATATATATATATATATATATATATATATATAATCTCTTCTGTTAATCATGGATTGTACGGTGTCTGAGTGTGTTTATTGTATAGATCATACTCATCGGAAACAATCCATTAGTTTTTAGACAGCATTGACACCGCTGATGAAGAAATGTTGTCAAAAACCTTATTCATACTTTTCTTTTCATGTTATTTGTTCCTGGCTGCAAGTAGCTTTAGAGCTATTACTGGTTTTCTCTTTCATCTTATTCTTATATATATATATATATATATATATATATATATATATATATATATATATATAAAACATATAAAATCCAAAAATCCTTTTAAAATTCCAAAGTTCATTCAAAAAAATCTTGGGCGTATCGCGATGAAAATCATTTGCGTAGTCAGTTTCGAGAACAAATAAATCGAACTTAATTAGGCATTTTCTACACAACCCCTGTGTTGTTCCCCGATCTTTTGGCGCCTAGATGACAGATCTTCTAGTGGGAGTCGAGCCCACATCCCTGGGTGTCCAATAATTGCAGGAGATTTTGATCACGAGACAAGACTTCTATAAAGCCATAAATAGGCGTGCAGCCAAGTAGAGGTGGGATTGTTTGAATTGTCGCTGTCCAGTCAACATGCAATGTTTAGGGAATAAAAGCCTTTGTTCTAAAAATGGTGTAGTTCCGAGGGCTAAAAGGGCCAGTTAAAAGCTTGTCATCAACCGAGGTCTAAGAGAATACTGTTTTTCAAACTCCCAAAACCCAGGACCAGCGGCGAGTTTTCATCGGTCAACGACGTATAAGTGCGGGAATCTGGATCATAGAGTTGACCTTGTGACGCATCGCCCCCCCCCCCTCTCTCTCTCCGTGCCGGTTTTATATATATATATATATATACCTTCAAAACAGTGCCAAGTGGCATTTGGAAGTTCCATCCCTCCTCAATACGCATGCGCAGGTTTGAAATCGTTGTGTTCATCCTGTGTATTTTGAAAAGCGGTAGTATGGAGACGTGTTCTAGTGCTATGTCAACGGCGAGTTATCGAATTTTTAACAGCTGAAAAAGTGAGTCCTACTGAGATTCATCGTCGTTTAAAGGCTGTTTAAGGTGACGATGCTGTTGATAGGGGTACTGTAAATCGATGGATAATAAGATTTCGTGGTTTCGAGCCTGAAAAAGCCATAATTGTTGATGAAACACGCAACGGCCGTCCGATCACTGCCACAGACGATGAACATCGCAAACTCGTCGACGATTTGATTCAAAATGACCGGCGAATCACTCAAAAGCGTATCGCAAACCATAATGGAGTATCCAAGGAATGTGTCTGCTTCATTATAGAACGATTGGGATACCGTAAAATCTGTGCTCGGTGGATACCACGCCGTCTCACAGGCGAGAACAGCGTCGGACTGGAGAAGAGGCTCTGCGAAACCTGAAGTTTGAACCGATTCCACACCCTCCTTATTCCCCCGATCTTGCGCCTTGCAATTTTTATTTTTTTTCCTCTACTCAAGAGAGACCTAATCATTGCACCTCGGACGATGTGGTGAAGGCAGCTGTCAAGTCGTGGATTCGAGAAAAGTCGGAAGAATTTTTCAGTGACGGAATGAGAAAACTTGTTACACGTTGGGAGAAATGTGTTAGCCTTAACGGTGACTATGTTGAAAAATAAATATATGATTTTGAAGCTTGAGAATTGTACTTTAATGTTCTTTTTGCCCGATCTCGCTATTTCTTTTTGTTTGCTCTCTACAAGCATGTGTGCATTACTTTTCAGCCTACCCTCATATACATACGAGCCCGCTTAATGGAATAGCCAATTTGCCACGAAAAATTATTCTAATAAGCGGGATATTCCATTATCCGGGATCACATTGACACGCCCACAGTGTTTAAAGTTACAGTTAAACCTAGAAAGCATTAAAAATTGCCTAAACCATAGGCATATTTAAACTATTATAATTAACAAACAATTATTAATTGAAAGTAAGAAACAATTTAAACACATTAAAATTTAGAAAATTGATGAAAAATGAGCTAATTTTATTGTAGAATATACAAATTTCCCTTAATTTTTTGGAAATAATTACAATGTTACTTACTTATTTGTTGCTAAAGAAGTTGGATATTTTAGAATGTTTACTGTTCTGTGAATGCAGCAAATCTGTTATTTTATTTTCTAGTTTATAAAATAAATGAAAGTCTGTATTTGGCTTCGTTTCCAAGAAACGTCTTATAATATCACAAGCCTTATTAACTTCAACATGTGACGGAACCTTTTTAATGGTACATTCTTCATCAAATTCATCTTCATCGACTTCGCTTTGATCAAATTGAGGGTCTGAAGTTTCACCACATTGTACCAAATCATTGTCGAATTTTACAAAATTGGAAAAATTTTCTTCTGTCATTCCTTCTGGTGGTAAATCATTTGCGCTTGTAATTGATTCATCATTTAATTCATCATTTGTTACGTGTGTTGAAAATTTATATTTTAAGAAACAACTTTTTATTGCGTCAGAGGAAATATTATTCCATGATTTGTTCATCATATGAACAGCTGTAAGAATTGAAATGTTTCTAATAATTTTACTAGTTGAGCTATTGATAGAAAATCCACTAGTATCATCTATGCAAGCTATTATCTTTTTAACGATTTCTTTTCTATGATTCCTCTCAAAAAGTGATATAATTCCCTGGTCCATTGGCTGTAAAATAGCTGTAGTATTCGGAGGCAAAAAATGAAGTGCTACATTTTCTAGTCGTACGTCGACTTTGTGGGCTTGACAATTATCGATAAAAAGGATAACTTTTCTTTTCATCTTATTCATCTCATTGTCAAATGACACTAACCAGTTTTGAAAGAAATTAGCAGTCATCCAAGCTTTTGAATTCGCTTCGTATTTAACTGGAAGGGGTTTTACACCTCTAAAACATCGTGGGATTTTGGATTTTCCGATTACAAAAAGAGGCATTTTATGACTGCCGTCAGCATCACTACAGCATAAAACTGTCAGTCTGTCTTTCGGGATTTTTCCTCCAACAACTTTTTCGCCTTTTAAGCACGAAGTCCCATCAGGCATTGCTCTGTAATAAAGTGCTGTTTCGTCACAGTTATAGATACAAGAAGAACTGTAGTCTTGTAATAAAGCAGGTAATACTACATTTTTTCAAGAACTGGCAGAGGCTTCATCAACATCACTTGCTTCACCGTGAATTTTTTTGAAAGAAATTTGGTTTCTTGCTTTCCATCTGCACAACCAACCATTTGTAGCTTTAAAATCAGTTATATTTAACTGTTGTGCTAAATCTTCAGCTTTCTGATTCAATAATAATCCACTAATAGGAACATTACAAGCTCGTTTTTCAGCAAACCACTGAAGAAGAGCATCTTCAACTTCAGATTCTTTTCCTGTACGTTTTCGTTTTTGATTAAGATTTTTATTGCATTTCCAGTCGTTCAAGACTTTTTCTTTATTTTTTAACAATTTCGAAACTTGAGCTTGGGATATCTCAAACTTTTTTGAGAGTTCTAATTGCGTACACTTATTTACTTTTGCAAACTCTATGACTTTTACTTTTTCTTTTAAAGTAAGATCTTTTCGTCTCAAAGACATTGTAAAGCACAAGAAAGATTACTGATTTCACGAAAGCGAACTGTCGAACTAATCGCCGTAGAAAATGTACAGTTAAATGTTCAAGGCTAGAGATCCCCCAAGTGAAATGTTGCGCTTCTCCGAAGAGATTCGTTACAGTTGGTAATCCAAATCCCCTTCAAGATAAGGACCTGTTGAAGATTCACATTTCCTTCACACACACACACACTCATTTTCTAGCTCTCATTTGGGGGTGAAGCCTATTGTTCATTCTCTGAATAGGGAAACGTAGGCCAGCGTTTGAGCAATAAGGGGAGGGCGGGGGTTGCGGCTAGCAAAAACAGCAACAATGAATTGCCCTTCAAAACCGAAGAAATCCCCATTTCCTGCGATTGGACACTTTCTACGAAGTGACAAAATTGCTTTGAAAGACATTCAGTTACTTGCACATTCATTATTGCACTTTACAAAAAAAAATCTGAAAAGAAGTGCGCGAAATAGGAAAAGATCGATATCGTCAAGGCTAAATATTATTCCTTTAAGCGGGATAACTTCAAAACAATATATTCCATTAACCGGGAAATTTAACACAGAAACAAATTACTACGGTTTGGGACATTGAAAATTTATTACATTAAACGGGATATTCTTTTAACCGATATTCCATTAAGCGGGTTTGACTGTATATATATATACTAGCTGAGTGGCAACCCGATGTGTTGCTTTTTTTGATTTAAAATGAAATGGCTTTATATCTTAAAGATTAAAAACTGTTTATTCCCTTTTAAAAATATATTAGATTTAAAAAAAAAAATAATTATTTAAAATTTCCTTTTTCAAATTTTGCATTTTAAACAAAAAAAAACTCATTCAATTACAAAAAAGTTCTAAAGGCTTTAACTTCTCCTTTCCTAAAACTAAAATTATTTCTGGTACTTCAAATTTATTTCAATTATGTTCTTGTGGATTTCAATTATGTTCTTCTAATATGTTCTTGCATCCGACGGCGGCTGGTTTCGAACCCGGGACCTTAGGATTAGACGTCAGGAGCGATACCTCTGAGCCACCGCTACTTCGGTGAACGGAACTTTGAGAAACGGAAAGGAGCTGGCCCACCCGGAATGTCAACTTTTTCTGCTGTCCTCTTCTATTGAGTTCGGCAGTTTTAATTGAATAATTATAAAAGTTTAAATTTTTGAAAGTTGAGGATGGCATCAGTGCACGCGTCTCGGCCGTCCGCGTATATCGGTACCAGTCGCGATATCCTGCTATGCTCGGTTCGCGAGATTAGCCCGTCCCCGTGTCTGCTAACTAACATTTGTTTACCTTCAGCTGTTAATAGTAAGATATATATATATATATATATATATATATATATATATATATATATATATATATATATACATATTCCTGGAGTTAAACGGCCTTTAAATTGGGGAAAGAGGGTATTGCACGAAATGAAAGAGTAAAAACTTTCTAAGTAATACATTAGTTAAACGGATGAATGAGAAGTCCCACTAACTTTTTTAAAAAAAGAAACATTAATCAATCAAAATCTCAAATATGTACTGCGTTCTTTAACAGACCAAAAATTTGTTTTTTTTCTCTATTCTTAGTGTTTTTTTTACTGAGATTTAGAGTGGCAAAAAGCAATGAAAACATTTCGACAAAGTGTTAAATCTTAAAAGAAGGTCAGAGCGTGGAGGTATGGAATACGAAAAGTTAAAAAAAAATGTCATTTATTTGTTCTTACTCAGTCTTCTTTTCTAACCAAACCCACACTGACAGGAAAATAATATGGGTGTTGGAATGTATAAAGCAGAAGAAACTTTTTCTAGTGCCACATTCATTAGGCAAAGCGAAAAGAGACAGAGAATAATAATAAAAAAAAAGAATAAAGAGAGAGAATAGTACAAAAACTTTTCGTTTTACTCTCGATAACATCAGGAATCATATTTCAACGTCGGAAATCGCATTTTTCAGTTTTGTATCTGTCTTCGCGTTATCTAAAAGTTCTTTTCAGTCGTGTTCTTTCACTATGTTTTTTTTTTTCTTTTTCTTTCTGCTCTTGCTCCTTTTTAACCGCGCACTAAAAATGCTTCTGTTGCCAACGTTTGTCATCGAACTAATGAGTGAAATCGTTTCTCCCCCACAAGAGCTGATTTTTATCGTCTGCGTAGGGAAAAACGTAAATGCAAGAAAAAGGGCGAAAAATAAAATGGCATAAAGCAAAAATAAAATAAACTGTACTTGTGATAAAGGAATACTCCTGAATTTAATTACCAAAATCATTACATTGCTCTTTCCATATTTATCGTGGAGTGAGCCTGGATGATGATTGATGTTGTGTATGACATTCCTGCTACAGAAAGGCATTACTCATCTCTGACGTATCGCATGTATTGGGTCGCTTGTAGTCAATGCACTCCGCGATGTTCTTACATTGTTGTGAGCGATACATTTCCCTGGTTGTAACAAAAACTATCCCTGTTCCATCTCATCAGGCAGTAAATTAATATTCCAAGTCCACACTTATAATGGATTGTGTATTTTTTTTAATGCTTCGCCATTTTCTTTTTTTTTTTCTTTGCTAATCGAATGATAAAGGAAATAAAAATGGCGAAAGTCCTGCTTTTTGCAAGCGCTGTTTTTAAAAAAATTGAATTTTTATTGAATAAACTTTGCGGAAAGTATCTCATCTATCTTTCTTCCATCATCTTTAAAGCCAACACCGCTTAAAATTCGCATCGATTTATTCAAAAAATCTGATACAGTATTTATTCATGTTTTTTTCTTCATATTTTTTTATTCTTTTTAATTTCAGTGTACGTTGCGAGTTTTTAAGCTAAAAAGAAAAAAAATGGATTCTTTTGGTAGTTTACATTGTTGACAGACGCCATACATATTTTATTCGTTCCATGCGAATAGATTTATCCACACATAAAGCTCCCTTCACCCTTTATTTAAAAATTTCCCTGCTTTGGATTTTTTCCAATTTTTCTTTTCGAGATCAAATAAAAACGTTTGGCGTTTTTATGTTCCTCTAAACTTGAAATGCTTTATGAATTTTATTTTTAAAAAAAATTGTTTCTCTACGAGAGACGAATAATAAGAATACAGATACTCTCTTCTTTGGGAGTATCTGGTGGCTTTAGATGTTGATAAATGCTCAGAAACTATAAGAATGCTAACTTTATTTTGTTTATTCATATTTTCCCACATCCGCGTACAATAGGGAATCGTTGCACTGGGTAAGAAAATTTTTTTTAATGTTCGAGTTTTTGAGACCTTAAGGCATCAGTTGACATCGCAGATTTTCCGTCTCATTGTTAAGCTATGGGAAATTTTCCTCTCTGCATTTTTCTAATCTAAGACTGGCAAATGGAAATACTTTCTGTTTTCCGCTTACGGGGGCAGACGTTAGATCGCGAAGTATTTAAAATTTAAATTTTTTCTGTGGTTGGTATTTTACTGGACATTAATTTTTTTACTGACGTCTATATCTGAAAAAGTTGAATAAGGAGATTTTTCGGAGTACATTCAAATTAAATACAACGTTCAATGTATGCAATTAATTTGTGTGTTTAATATCCGTAAAACATACTATTTGGAACTAAATTCTTAAAAAACTTCCATCTCAATTAGTCTAGTGGTTAAATTTTATCTTCTACCGTATTTTAATATTTTTTTTGTCAATTTATTTCGTTGTTGTGCACGTGACGCAAAATTAATTTAAAGTATCACAAAAAGAAAAGAAACCACGTGATCAGCATTTAATAAATTAAATTCTAAAAATTAATCTTTTAAAAACTCACCAAAAATGAGAAAATGGTGGTAAAGATTCGAAAAAGATTTCATTTTAAAGGAATTTTTATGATCTTTCTCGTGATATAAATTTTATAACCCTCAAATTATTATTTTAAATGCAGAATTTAAAGAATGTTACAAAAACAGCTTAAAAATTTAATTTACAAAAATCTTAGAAGAATTTTTCAAAAATCTTAGTGCACCCCTACACTATAAGAAGAATTGCTATGCAAAATTTCAGCTCTTTGGGTCCAGCAGTTTGGTCTGTGTGTTATCTATTAGTCAGTCAATCAGTTACGGAACTGTTCTATATGTATATAGCTAATGTCCGAATACATTCGCTCATGCACCTCAATTTTTTGCTGGCCTCTTAAACCTGGAGCACCCACCGTTCAGGGGTCTTTGTAGAGAGTTGATCTCAGGGAGGGACTTTCCAATAATCTTTAAAGAAAATCGCCAAGTTTTCCCTATATTATTGACTGGCGTATGCATATTACAAAATTTGCTTCAACATTTTCACCAGAATATAAATATTTTGATGGTATGATTAGTTTATTATCAGCTAGGCGGGGATCAGTTACGGTAGTTAGAACACAATGCGTAACTGAATTTACTTGTAGAAGACTGAAATTTATAATTCAGTCGCCAACTTGGCTTTCTCCCCGACCTGATAGCGTGCGAAAATTTCTAATTAACGTCACCTCAGCAATATTAAGACAGCTGCTTTGGATGGTTATTGGTGCAGATTGACGTCACAAAAGTCACAGACGCAAACGATTCTTGATTTAAAAGGAAAAAAAAAATTCAGACGCTAGAGAAAACGATTATGAAACAGCTGCTTTGGATGGTATTGGTGGTGCATAATGACGTCACAAAAATCACAGACGCAAACGATTTTTAATTTAAAAATTATTTAAACGCCTGACAAAAGAATTATGAAATAGTTTAATTTTAAAACAAATTATAAATGTTTGATTGTGATTATTATGAGTCCTTTTTCGTCATATTCTGTCGTTTTATTTTATATTTCTATTTTATGTTTTCCGTATCCAACATTGTTCACGTAAGCTAATTACGTGTCCGACTATTTCCTCTTTAAAATGCAGTTTTAAATTAATTATTTCAGTCGGCGCGTTTTAACCAACCTGTTGGATAGTTTTGTTTACATTGGCAGGGGAAAAACCGAAACTAAAACACGAAACTCAAACAGCTCGGAACTGAATGCAAGTGCCTGCTCGCAAACTGTGTTTTAAACTCTCCGAAACTAAATTACGCGAACGATAAAAATTCCTAAAACCATCTATCACCTAGAGGGATAATAAATGTTCGAAAGAACGGGTAAATAATTGAAGTCTCTTAATCAAACTTAGTCTGGTACGGTGGCGCTGTATTTTTCCCCCCCAGAGAATTATTTTGAGCGGTTCGAGATTAATGAGAACGGGCAGACGAGATTGTTGTCAGCAGAGGAATAATTTTTAACAGATTGCAATAGGGGGATAATAAATAAGAATTCGGGTAAAGTTCCTGGCAATAGTTTTTTCTTCTACATGGATTATTTTTGTGTCGAGTGAATTTAGCCTTATTTGTCATTGTTTTCATGTGATTGGATTTGTCACATGACTTTCATGATGAGAATACTGTCTATGGATTTTTCTCTATGTTCTTACCCCTTTTTTCGAGGTGTACGGTGTAACGTCAGATTTAAAAAAAAAACGATAAAATGTATGAAAGAATGTTTTTACTATAACTTACACTGAATTTTTCTTTTCCGGACAAATTGATATTTCATAACTGTAACCATGACGACTATTCTGATATTTTTCATAAAATATTAGCTGTTTTTTTAGAATAACAATTAGCAGCTGTAGACGATATTAAGAATTTATCAAAAACATTTGAATACTTAGATAGTTTTTATTAAATTTTTTTCCTTTATTATTTATTTCTTTGTCTTTTATAGAGGGTTTCATTTGAAATTCAGTGTTCCACACATTTATTTTATTAATACAAGTTAATAAATATCTTTAAATTCTTTAAAAGTGAAAAATTGTTAAATGCACAGAAAATTTTATTTTTATAAAAACAAGGTTATATCTTTTTAAGAAATTCTTTAAAAGAGTTAGCTTGCATAATGGTAAGTTTATCAGTGAGTAATTTTTCTTCACTTTAAATAAATATGATATCCCGTGAATCCAAAATTGATTTTGTACCTGGCAGTCTAAGGGTAATGCATATATTTTTCTGGTGAATTGATTCTTAGTACAATTTGGAGAAAATGTATACTATATCTATATAGTATATAAAACACTGACTGACTGACATATAACGCACAGACCACATCGCTGGACCTCAAGGGCTGAAATTTTGCATGGCGGTTCTTCTTATGGTGTAGGAGTGCACTAAGAAATATTTTTGAAAAATTCTTCTTGGATTTTTTAAAATAAAATTTTTTAGCTGTTTTTGTAACTCTTAAGTTTGCATTTAAAATAATAATCTGAGGGTTATGAAATTTAAATCACGAGAAAGATCATAAAAATTTCTTTAAAATGAAAACTTTTTCGAATCTTTAGTTCCATTTTCTGATTTTTGGTGAATTTTTAAAGATTAATTTTTAGAATTTAATTTATTAAATGCTAATCACGTGGTTTCTTTTCTTTTTGTGATACTTTAAATTAATTTTGCGTCACGTGCATAAAAACGAAATAAATTGACCAAAAAATAAAAAAATTATTTTTTTTCTTTCTAATGCGGCAGACGAATTGAACATTATCCAAAAAATTATTAAAATACAGTAAAAGAAATTTTCCTCAAACTGTACTATATTAACTGTACTATAATATCCTTAAGTATGTTCTTTTAGATTTAATTTCAATATTTTCTTCTACATTATTTTGTCTATAAAAATATCCGTTGCGATTTTTTTATAAATCTTTTTTTTGTTTTCTTTTGGTATTAATTGCATACATTGCCCATTGTATTTAATTTGAATGTACTCCGTAGCGAAACACGGGTATTCAGCTAGTATATATATATTATATTTGGGATGATTAAACTTACAAAGGTGAAAAAGAACGTTAATTTAATTAATTTTATATATTCACATTACAAAAAAAAAGTTTATTGCATGTCTGATCAGAAAATACAGAGATACGTCATAAACTTCATAACTCTTGTTTGTTAAACGAAACTATTGTAGTTTTTGTTTGAATTCCTTCTCCTTTTTCACTGAATACGAGCAGAGGAAACTCGAAAGTAGAAAAAAATATTTCCTTTCAACAGATACCACGCGCATATTACATTTAATCCTATTTGAATAAATCACCATACGAGATCATGTGTGCTAGGGGAAATTCGATAAGTGTTCTACTTGGATTTCGGCCAGCTTGTAATAAATTTTATTTTCGTGCAACGTCACGACATATGTTGTGACTCTTTGAGCACTTTGTAGCAGGAACCGTTCAAAGAATGTATTACGTCGATATATACTTAGCATTTTTTTTTCCCTTATAGGCAATATTGGACTGTAAAGACCTATAAACGGGTGTACATTGAGATGCTATAGTTTTGTCCAACCAATAAAATGATTGCAATTTCTTTATATATATTAGAATGTCGTTTAAGCTTAATTGCGTACGGTTTGTGCTTTGTTAAGCGTTCAAGGCTTTTCTAGTTTTATTATCTGATAAATCAAATTATCATATACTGTGCTCTTGATATATCTCTTCATCGTGAAACATCAATCAAAACCTGTCTATTTTATTTGTTGATTTGAAAGCTAAGCACGTGACACAGGCCAACAAATGAATAAGTTATGTTGTATATAGCTGAAAATATTTTTAATCGTTTGCAAATTTTTTTTCTCTTAACTTACGTTTATTATGTTTTAAATATCGTTTATTTATTGTCATTGAGCATTAGATTGCCCTTTGGCGATATTTGCAAGAATTTTGGTGAGCTTGGCGATGCATTTGGCTACTTTTGGGGTGAGCGGAGAATCAACCAGAATTAATAACGTGCTTGACATGGTTATCGAGTTTTGGAAATTTCCATTTCTGGATCATTCTTGTATGTCTCCAAAGGTATACAAACATTTCCATCTCGGCTCCAAACTGGCTATTCATTCGTTTCTGTGTTGAAACTCGGCTGCTGTGTGTGAACTGTAAGACTGTTATTGTGTCAAATCTCGAGTCTATTGCTGAACTTCACTGTAGCCCTTAGTGACTGTTTGTACTGTTTGCAATCTGCTTGAGACTAAAAGAAAATAAACTTGAGTCGTCATTTACAACTGTCGTCAAAAGGAAAATGCAACAGTATGAACGAATATGTAACGCGAGGTCAGCATTAATTGTAACAACCATCGATTCTAATTAAGAGCAAAAAATTATTATTAAGTGATAGAAACAATACTTTTACCTCGCATTTACTGTCATCGATCATGAGATTTCAATATGTGACCCTTTGACGATATTTAGAAGAATTTTGATGAGCTTGGCGACAAGTTTGGCGATTTTCGGGGTTGAAATCTGAAAACCAATCAGATTTCAACTAGGTTGCTTGGTTGCCAACTTCTTCCTTAAAATATATGTAATGGAAATTTAACATTACGTATATTTTAAGGTTCACCTTAGCAAGTAATAAAACCATTACGTTTATCACCATTCGTAAATGATCGCACTTTTTCTTTGACGTCTCGAAAAGAGACTAAAACCGTATATCAAACCTAAGTGAAAGAAACACCATTTTTACTTCACATTTACCGTCAGCGTTCGCTAGATTTTGATATGCGACCCTTTGGCGATATTTAGAATAATTTTGATGAGCTTGGCGATAAGTTCGACGATTTTTGGGGTTGAAATCTGAAAAACAATCAGATTTCAACTAGGTTGCTTGGTTGCCAACTTCTTCCTTAAAATATATGTAATGGAAATTTAACATTACGTATATTTTAAGGTTCACCTTAGCAGTTAATAAAACCATTACGTTTATCACCATTCGTAAATGATCTCACTTTTTCCGTGACGTCTGAAAAGAGACTAAAAACGTACTAGCCAAACATCACTTTTACCTTGCATTTACTGTCATTAAGCGTTAGATTTCAGTATGTGACACTTTGGCGATATTTAGAATAATTTTGCTGAGCTTAGCGACAAGTTCGGAGATTTTTGGGGTTGAAATCTGAAAACCAATCAGATTTCAAGTAGGTTGCTTGGTTTTCGACATCTGGAAAATTTCCATTACTTATATTTTAGGGTTCACCTTAGCAGTTAATAAAACCGTTACTCTTATCACCATTCGTAAATGATCTCACTTTTTCCTTGACGTCTGAAAAGAGACTAAAAACGTATATCAAACCTTATTTCCCCATTCTCCGTTAGTTTCCATCTATTTAAACGTCAAAGCACTGTCAAAAGACATAGAGCCTTCAAAATTTAAATAAAGACGTCACCTATATTCTGTCTCCTTCCCCAAAAAATATTCGCGATCCTCCCGGAAACTTTGAAATGAAGTGACATTTATTTTCCACGTTCTTTCTTTCTTTTATGCATTTTTAAAGCTCTGCAAATGCATCTTCGTTTAAAATAAAGAATCGTTTTGAGTTGTCATATTCGGTCGTAGCTCTCTCTCCCTTGAGAACAATATATTTCGTTTTTCGTTTATTGAGATTTTGGAATTGCCTGAAGCAGCCTTGTGATATCTTAATGAATGTCGATGCATATGTCGTAGTTAATATCTAGGAATTTGAAGATGTTATTGGCTAGAACGTATGAGCATGTTCAGATATTGCAGTTTGGACGCAATAATATATCTAGTTTTCGATTTATATAAATATTAAAAGAATTAATGTAATAAAATTTATATCTAAAATAATGTGATTATTATTTTATACAGTCATTCTTCTGATCGTTAAAAATATGTTCCTAGAATACGACATAAATTGATTAATTGTAAAATTTAAAAAAAAATTTTCTATCTTAAATTATTTTATTTTATATTTGTATTGGAAATAATTATTGCTTTGCAATTAATAATTTAATATCAGATAAGATTGATATTAACATAATATTAAATTAAGATATTTTGTAAAAGTTATAATTTTCTTTTTTTCACCTTATAAGAAATTCTTATTATTTCTCTTTTGGAAACGTAACATCTTTTTTTCAACTCTTGCTAGTTGTATGTGCAGACGATTATTCATTTATTTAAATTAATTAAAGTAAATGAATAATCGTAAATTTAAATTGATTAAAAAAAATAATCTGAACGGTCTGACTATATCCTATTTATTCTGAAATAACACATGTACGGCCTGTTCAGATACCGTCCTTCAGCGTCAGTGTTACTCGCATTGAAATATATTTAACCAATTACGAACCTCCAAACGATTAGCCACGAAATTAAAATGTGTTATTGGTTTAAAGTGTATCAATACGAGTAATGCTGTCGTTTGTGATTTTTTTTTTTTTTTTAATGTTTTTACGGATCTTTCTTTGTTACGTTTTGCAAGAAACTCAAACCCTTTTTGTAAAAAATTTGTTCCATCTTCTTTTACAATTTTTATTATTATTATTATATGTTAATTATGTGTTACGAACATGTATACACTGGGACAAAAAAAGCTTTGACCGGGATGAAAGGTTTTAATAAAAGAAAAATAAGGAAAGTAGAAATTTTATATTTTAAAAGAAAAATTATTATGCTGATCAATTTGGTACTTACGTATTATAGCTGAAACTTGGCGGCTGTTTGCACTTGGCGCAATATCAGATCCGCCGCAAAGCACGCATATTCAGCTAGTTTTCTCATAATCGAAAATAAATAAATAAATAAATAAAAAGGCTCTAAACAAAACTTCTAACAAAAAGCCCTGACAGCGAAAAGCAATGAATACCGGGAAAGGTATTAGAAACAAGGAAGAGACTCATAATTGGCGCTTTATTGCCATTTTTTCGCCAAGCGGCAAAGTTTCAGCTATAATACGTAAGTACCATAAAGGGTACTAAGAGTCCTTAAAAGCTTAAAAATCTAATAACTGAGATTTAAAAGAAGGATTAACATAGGTATATGTATGTTTACTTCGTATAAAAATTCAGTTCGATTATTAAAAAGAACATGTGCGAAATAGTGCAGTTCTTTTGTTCTATAAGCAATTTAAAATGCAGTTTTATTGCTATATTTTAAAATATGGAATACAGCGAGTTGAAATGTTCTTACATGCTAGAGTACTGAACCCTCTCTCTTATCAAGAAAAATTGTAATTCCGATCATGCCATCAACATGGTTCCAGAATAAAATATAGACAGCCACACACACACATCTTCTGTTCCCAGAATTCGAACGTATGTGACCGAAATACTTTCCTAGTAAATTCAGGTTTCCGAATTTCTGCATCTCTGGCATGTCAACCACGTCTTTTTCATAAAAAAACAACTCCCGGGAGATGTTTCAAAAATTTAAATAAGGTGACACAGCACTCTGTCATACAGAAAACCATTCTTGGCATTTCGGAATCTTCGAAATGACGTCACATATATTTCGTCCCGCCTTATCCCTTGCGAAGGGGAAAAGTAATTTCATTTTCCCCCCCTTCCGAGCTCTGGACTTTTCTCTCTACTACACATATATATCTATATAACTTTATTATTTTTTTGCGGTCCTATCCGTCATGATTAGTGTACCAAATCCAGCTTCCAGAATTGGTAAGAGAAAAATGTAATCGAAAAGGGCCTGGCGTGGTAGAAATGAAATATTATCGTCTTTCTTCATCGAGAAGTTGCTTTGCAGTCGCCATTATTTTTTTCTGGCGTCATAAATCCAGGTGAAGAAACGCTGAACCTTTTTTTCCCCCTTTTAAAATTTTATTCTACGGAAGCAAAGTTTCAGCAGTTTTTTCCCCCCTCTCTGTCTGTCTGTTCTACGTGTGAGGGCGCTTTTTGCAACTGCGGAAAGTGTCGCAGGCCTGAAGTGATTTAATGCCTTTCTCTTCCTTTGTGCCGTTTCTGCTAAATCTACCTGGTGCGTCGTAAATTTTAATATCGTTGTCTTCCGCGTGGAATTCCTGCCTCCAATGGCTTCTTCGCGAGGAGGGGAGATGTGAGATTATTATTATTATTTTTTTAATTATCTTCCTCAGGGAGAGACAAAGTTTTGCACTTTTGTAATTTTCATGACTCTGACTTCGCATTATTATTATTTTTTAAAATTTTTTCTCGAAATCGGGTTTTTAATTCGTCTGCCATTATATTTTTATTCGTCTGCCGTATGCCGTTATTTACGTTTATGATAATTATATATAATTCATATTTTTATCATTTTGTTTTTTATCAATGTGTGTGAATTTATCGTATCAGAAAATATCGCTAATGTTTGTGTTGGCGATAAGTAGGAAAAACAGTCGCCAACACATGGTCCCTATTATAGATATAAGTACCGAAATTTGAATTGTTCTGTTATTAAATGTTTGTGTGTGTTTGTTGCGGTGACGTAATTTTTTAACCCATTACGTCATTCGAAAGATTGCAGCTAATATAAGACTACCTTGGGTATAAAATGTATAAAATATATTCTATAATCGAGATTTGTGAGAATGCATGTTCCTTCGAATCTGCTTGATTGTCTGAAAGAATGAAATATAAAATATATCCATAAATTTCGAGGAATTGGAACAATAAACAGACTGCTTATTAGTATGAGTCTTTAACAGGAGAGCAAAATTTAAAACATCACACAATCTCGAGCAGTCGTAAAAGTTACGGGACTGCATGTTTCTACGATTTCGTCTAATGGTATGAAGAACAAAGTACAAAATATAAACCAACAATCTCGAGCAATCTGCATGTTCCTACGAATTCATCTGATGGCATGAAGAACAAAATATAAACCAACAATTTGAGCATTCGTAATCGTTATGGGACTGCATGGTGCTGTGAGTTCGTCTAATGGTAAGAAAAACAAAATACAAAATATCAACCCACAGTCTCGAGCAATCGTAAAAGCTATGAGACTTCATATTCCTACGAATTCGTCTAATGGTATGAAGTACAAAATATAAACCCATAGTCTGAGAATCGTAAATCTATATATATTCCTACGGATTCGTCTAATGGTATGAAGTACAAAATACAAAATATAAACCCACAGTCTGAGCAATCATGAAAATTATAGGACTGCATGTTCCTATGAATTCATCTAATGGTATGAAGAACAAAATATAAACCCACAGTCTGAGCAATCGTAAAAGTTATGGGACTTCATGTTCCTACGAATTCGTCTAATGGCATAAAGAACAAAAATACAAAATATAAACCCACAGTCTCCAGCATTCGCAAAAGTTATAGGACTGCATGTTCCTACGAATTCTTCTAATGGTATAAAGAACAAAACTACAAAATATAAATCCACAATCGGTTTGACGACAAATACCTCCACATTTTTTTAAAACCAATCTCGAGCAATCGTATTAATAATGAGACTGCACATTTCTACGAAAAACTCATTGTCTGTAGAACAAAATATAAAATATATCGCGAGCAATCGTAAAAACTATGGGATTGCATGTGTTTTACGAAATTTTATAATTGTTGCAGAACAAAATACAAAATATATCCCATAATCTCGAGCAATCGTAAAAATTACGAGACTTTACGTGTTTTTACGAATTTGTCCGATTGTTGAAGAACAAAATACAAAATACATCCCACAACCTCTAACAATATTATAAATTGACCTTTCATGTTTCTACGAATAGAGTCTTAATTGTTGTGAAGTTCAGGGTACCATCTGAGAAATTGAATGAAAGAACGAAAAAAGGTCACGTATTAACGTTAAACCATGGAATTTGTGTAAATATTTTCGATCTGCAGGGACGTATTTTTCAATGCAAAGCACTGCCCGAAAATATTCAAGGATCAGACAATTCAGCAATAACGCTCGTCTGAATATATTCAAGCTTAAGAGGCGAGTCGTTTTAAAGAAAATGTTTTTTTTATGCTACCTTATTTTCTTACTTTGCTACTATTTATTGTAGGGATAGAAAGACGTGGATTTCTTAACGTAGAACGGGTAATGTCAACTGAAATAAAAGATTGATGACCTCATATATGAGCCAATTTGAAATTACTCTGCCAAAAAAAATATTTTATTTTCCTCTAGAGTAATTGAATTTCTATTTTTATTTTTAAATTTTTTTTTAAATCTTGAAGACAAATTATTTTGAAACCTATGCTTAGAAAGGGAAAAATATTTAAATATTGTAAATAGTTCAGAAGATCTATCAAGAACTAAACAAGCTTTAAATTTTGGATTAAAAATTGAAAATTTTTTTGGCTAAGATTCCGTAAACGCGCACTTTCTCGCCAAGATGATTTCGCGCCAGTTCTCGCGGTGCGGTTTGTTCTTCTCCCCTCATCATGATATGATGAGGGGATCATAATATGATGCTATTTAGACGACCCCCCCCCCCCTGATCATGATATGATGCTATTTAGATATTTTGGCATGCAAAGGGTTGGTGTAAACAAAAACGGCGCCAAGGTTGGCGTGAAAATTTTGGCTTGGCGAGAAAGTGCGCGTATATGGAACCTGTTACATTTTTTTAAAATGACAATTCAGGAGCTCGGTTGAGAAACGGCAAAAGGGGAATTTTTTTTTTTCTCAGATATGTTCACGTTAAATCTGTAGACCGGAAAAGCCCCTCTATGGTGTCAGAGAGGGTGGGAAAGGGTACGATTACCCCAGATGTCACCCATGGGGTTGCTCAGTCAAAACTGAGGTGGCAACTAGCTAAGACGGACTCTGACCTTTGTGGTGACCGGAAATAAACCGGAGACCTTAAATAAACCGAAGCCGTACGCTTCAGGCTGAAAGGGCTTAAGTGAAAAAACTGTGATTTAAATATTTCAAGTTATTGGTTTTTATACCAATCGCAGAACAATAATTTCGACTTGAGTCTTTTGTACAAAGAAATTTTTGGATACAAAACTGATAGACTTAAGCCTTTTATACAAGTCAAAAGATATTTGTTCTTTTTTATAAATACTAACAAATATCTAAAAATCTCTGTTTTTTGACTTAAGACTTTTATTCCGGGCACCAAAGATATATAACTTAATTTTCTCGATTTCATCGTAGTGTTGGTTGGTTCCTTACTGCACAATACTGTCCAATTATGCATGAAGATAATCTATATATATATAAAACAGTTCCGTAACTGACTGACTGACATATAACACACAGATCAAACCACTGGACTTAAAGGGCTGAAATTTTGCATGGCGATTCCTCTTATAGTGTAGGGGTGCACTAACAGAGATTTTTTAAAAATTCAATTTTTAAGCTGTTTTTGTAACTTTTTTTAAGTTAGCATTTTAAATAATAATCTGAGGGTTATAAAATTTATATCAAGAGACAGATCATAAAAATTCCTTTAAAATGGAATCTTTTTCGAATCTCTACCTCCATTTTCTGATTTTTGGGAAATTTTTAACGATTCATTTTTAGAATTTAATTTATGATATGCTGATCACGTGGTTTCTTTCCTTTTTGTGATACTTTAAATTCATTTTGCGTCACGTACGTAACAACGAAAGAGAACTTTTTTTTTTCTCTTGCTAATGCGGCAGACGATTGGACATTATCCAAGAAATATTAAAATACAGTAAAAGTTCCTCAAACTGTACTATATTAACTGTACTATATTCTTTAGTATGCTCTATTAGATTTAATTTGAATATTTTCTTCTACATTATTTTGTCTATAATAATATCCGCTACGATTTTTTTATATATATATATATATATATTATATAATATATATATATATATATATATATATATATATATATATATATATATATATATATATAAAGATATTTGACCGTTGTATTTAATTTGAAAGTATTCCGTAACGAAGTACGGGTTTTTAGCTAGTTATTTATAACAAAATAAAATAAACAGGTTTTAATTGATTGGTGAAGCAATGGCGTATTTCTATGATTATACAAACAAATTTAATAAACTAACGTTAAACAGATAATACAATATTTATTAATTAAATTTAGGTAAGTTTAATTTATCTAAGATTCCAATTAATGAATCGTTTTAAAGGTATCATTTATCAATTTTTTTTTAAGTTGTGTTTAGAAACGGAATTATTTTCATTTGAAACTGTCGTATACAGCCTAATTTAACTGCTAGTTCTCCATTTTCTGACATGTTTATTTCTTTTCTTAGTAATTTGTAAATTGGGTTTAATCTAGCTCTGATTATATGTTAATAATTTAAAAAAAAAAAGAATTTTCCGCTATAAGTCTTAATTTGAAGTATTGTAATAAATTTTCCGAAGAATGCATTTTTGTTTTAATTAGGAATAAAACTTGGCTTCCAAATGGCGTTTTAATTTAATTAACCCTGACTTGCAAAACAAATTAAATTTAGGATTTGCGTCACATTTTAACGTGGCAATTAGCATCTCATAAAGGGGGGAAAAGTTTCAAAATTCGATAGTTAAGTATTTCTATACTGAAATTCTCGTTAGAATTTTTTAATCACAACCTTCCTTTGATAAATTTTTTAATGATATAATTTAGCGATTTAATCAAAATCTGAAAGGCTAAAAAAAAAGTTCCTTTCAATGCATTCTATTTGATTCCTCGAATTTCTTTCTTTCTATTTAACATTAATTCATGTTTAAGGTTGTACATTTTTTTTTGCATCGCAGATTTAGCCGATGATTAGCAACGGGGAATTTTTCTTACGGTATTTTGCTATCTCAGACTGCCATGCGTTATTTTTTAAATCAGTTTTTTTTTCGTATTAAGGGGACATTTAAATAAATTGTGTGTAGTTTATAAAGTTTTAAAATTTTAATGTTTTTACAAGTGATTAAATTATTTATGTCTGCATGTTCATTGGCTATTGAATACAACGAATATTTATCGCTTATCTTTCAGTTTTGTTGAATGCGAGTTTCACCGTCTACGATGAAACGTGGTATAAGCGAAGCTTGAAAATGTCGATTTCGATAGAGATATCTTCTAAATTCTTAGATTTTTTATTCTTATTTTTAATCGTGAACTTATGAAAAACAGGTGAACCTTGAAAATGTCGATTCGGATCGACATATCTTCTAAATTCTTGGATCTTTTTAATCTAGTTCTTAATCGTGCACCTATGGGAAAACATAATGAATCGTTCACCTATAAAAAAAAAAAATTAAAAAAAGTTCCTTTCGATGCATTCTATTTGATTCGTAAACATGGGTGAAGCTTGAAAATGTCGATTCGGATATACATGTCTTCTAAATTCTTAGATTTTTTTAATCATGCACATATGAAAAACATAGGTAAACCTTGAAAATGTCGATTTGGATAGACATATCTTCTAAATTCTTAGATTTTTTATTCTTATTTTTAATCGTGAGCTTATGAAAAACACGTGAACATTGAGAATGTCGATTCGGATCGACATATCTTCTAAATTCTTAGATCTTTTTAATCTTATTTTTCATCGTGAACCTATAAAAAAACAGGTGAACCTTGAAAATGTCGATTCGGATAGACATATCTTCTAAATTCTTAGATCTTTTTAATCTAGTTTTTAATCGTGCACCTATGAGAAACATATGAATAGTGCACTTATAAAAAAAAACCCATATAAAAAAAGTTCCTTTCGATGCATCTTATTTGATTCGTAAACATATGTGAAGCTTGAAAATGTCGATTTGGATAGACATATCTTCTAAATTCTTAGATTTTTTAAATTTTATTTTTAATCGCGCACGTATGGAAAAAAATAGGTGAAGCTTGAAAATGTCGATTCGAATAGACATATCTATTAAATTCTTAAATTTTTTAATCTAATTTTTAATCTGCACATCTGAAAAATATATCAATCGTGCACCTTCGGAAAACCATATCAATCGTGCACCTATAAAAAACCTATTATAAAAAAAGTTCCTTTCGATGCATTGTATTTGATTCGTAAACATAGGGGAAGCTTGAAAATGTCGATTCGGATAGACATATCTTCTAAATTCTTAGATTTTTTAATCTTATTTTTAATCATGCACCTATGGGTAAAACAGATAATGTTTGAAAATGTCGATTCGGATTGACATATCTTCAAAATTCTTAGATCTTTTTAATCTAGTGCACCTATGAAAAACATATGAATCGTGCACCTATAAAAATAAGTTCCTTTCGATGCATTCTATTTGATTCGTAAACATAGGTGAAGCTAGAAAATGTCGATTCAAATAGACATATCTTCTAAATTATTAGATCTTTTTAATCTTTTTTTTAATCTTGCAACTATGAAATAAACCATGCGAGTCATATCAGATGGTACTTAATTTTCTTTCTCCTAAATACATCTTCCATACGATTTTGAAGAATTTGTAATTCTAACACTAAGTATTTAAGATCTTTCTTCTTCGGTCTTCATTTTTTTAAAAATTTCTCTGGAGAATTTTTTTCTGCCATTTATTTTCTTTTACTTCATTACTTGATTATTAATTAGTTTTACTAATACTGTGGGATCAGCAATTATTTTATACTTATTTTGGGTCTTTACTGTCATCAAACCTTTATTATTATTATTATTTTAATTTTTTTTTTAGTGTGTGAATAGAATTCGGGAAAAAAAAACTCATAGAAAAGCATTTAATCATTTATCATCTTCTTTTATTGTAAATTGTTCAGAATAGATACATAAAGAAACTTTTTTCAGCATAACAATATCGGAATCTCCTTTTTTTATTTTTAGATAACAGAGAATTTAATAACACCTTTTGCCTCAAGAAATTCTTTTTTATTTCAAATAGCTCTTTTTAAAAATGTTATGATTGATGCACTTTTAATTTATATGTAATAATATACTTAGGTTTGAAGAAAAAAAGGCACGAGAAATATCTCTGAAAATATTCTATTATCGATAACGTTTTAAAGACACAATGCAGGGTTTGTTTTTTCTCCCCGTAAATATCATTGTTATTAAAAAGAATATTTATTTATTCGGGGTTTATTCAATTTTTTATGCTTCTTTCGAATTTAAAACAAAAGAACTGGTAAAAAAAATTTAGAACGCTTTATTATTATTTTTTTTTAAGTCGTTCTTTTGTGTTTCGTATTGTGGCATCAGAATTGCTTCCGATAAATATTTTACACTTTATTTCCCCTTCGTATTGTGGCATCTCCACGACATTCATAAAAATGTCTGTTGAGGTAAGGGCTCAGCCTTATTGTTACGTGCTTGTAAGAAGAAGGCTTAAGGCTGGCCCTATTGGATTCGCTCTGCGGAGTAGCAGCGCCATCTTGGGTCAGAAACGTGAGTTATAAACGTAAATACATTGAATTACAATTGAGATAGATATTAGAGGAAACAATGTAGACAAAATATTGCGACGGAGGGAAGAGTTATTAATAAAGGTTACTTTTGAGCTTCCTTATATTAAATAAATAAATGAAAATAAATGTAACCTTTTTCTGAAGCCATATGCTTGAAATGCCACTTATATAGCATATTTCCCTGCTAAAACAGCATACTTTATTTAATTCCTTATATGTATCACTCTGGTAAATAGGTCAAGAAAATTTAGTTTTATTGGGTGAACATTTAACCCTTCAACGGGCGCTGCCGTGTACAATGTGCAACATTTTCGTAATTTTGAATGGTTTGTTTTTGCAAGTAAGGGTTGAATGTTCTAAGCATTTTCAATTTATAGCTACACCTTTTCTAAAGCAGGTCTGATTTTTTTTTTATCCATGTATTCCTTTCCATTCATTGTTAGTCGTTATTTAACCGTAGTAAACCAGCGATTATACTGGATTACAATACGACAAAAGCAGTATTGATGGAGTCGATCAAATGGTGCAGCTATTATACGGTATCCCGCATATCACGAAAATGGAGTCTCTCATTGTTTTTTAAGTTTTTGGGCATAATAGGAATCCATTTTCAAGTTGTCTTTAGATCCAATAAACCGGACAGTTTTGAAAAAAGGCGATTGTATCTGCATTCTTTGGCCTCTAATTATAAATATAAAACAGTTCCGTAACTGACTCACTGACTGACATACAACGCACAGACCAAACCGCTGGACCTAAAGGGCTGAAATTTTGCATGGCGATTCTTCTTATAGTGTAGGGGTGCACTAAGAAAGATTTTTCAAAAATTCTTAGAGTTTTTAAAATTGAATTTTTAAGCTGTTTTAGTAATTTTTTTTAAGTTTACATTTAAAATAATAATTTGAGGGTTATAAAATTTATATCACGAGAAAGATCCTAAAAATTCCTTTAAAATGAGATCTTTTTCAAATCTATACCTCCATTTCCTGATTTTTGGTGAATTTTTAAAGATTAATTTTTAGAATTTAATTTATTAAATGCCGATCATG
This sequence comes from Dolomedes plantarius, assembly GCA_907164885.2. NCBI lineage: Eukaryota > Metazoa > Arthropoda > Arachnida > Araneae > Dolomedidae > Dolomedes > Dolomedes plantarius. The sequence goes on along the minus strand of OU015503.1, from coordinate 99,854,440 downwards.
TGATTTCTTTTTCTGGTACTTTAAATAAATTTATCGTCACGTGCATAACAACGAAATAGACAAATATATATATATATATATATATATATATATATATATATATATATATATATATATATATATATATATATATATATATATATATATATATATATATATATATATATTTTCTTGATAATGCGGTAGACGATTGGACATTATCCAAAAAAATATGAAAATACAGTAAAAGAAATGTTCTACAAACTGTACTATATTAACTGTACTATATTCTTTAGTATTCTTTATATTAGATTTAATTTGAATATTTTCTTCCACATTATTTTGTCTATAAAAATATCCCTTACGATTTTCTTATATATATATGTGATAATAACGGCCCACCATTATATATCTAAAGTGTATTTAAAATTTTCCTGTTAATAAAGCACGTACGGGGCATCACATATATATATATATTACATCAATTGTATACATTGATCGTCGTATTTATTATATATATATATATATATATATTTATTTATTTATTTTTGGCATTAATTGCATACATTGACCGTTGTATTTACTTTGAATGTGCTCCGTAGCGAAGTGCGGGTTTTCAGCTAGTTATAAATATATCTCAATATTATCAACATTTTATACCTTGTCATAAAAAAAAATAGAAGTATTACTTTCAATTTGAAAAAAAAAAGTTTATTACAAAAGGAATAATCAAGGTTCAAAGAGACGTTGCACTTTGTGCCTCGCGCGCCTGCTGGTGTTCCAAAAATTGGCGCGCCCGCTGAAGGATTAAAGAAGGAGTTATAGTGCCCGATCCTTTCTTCGAACACCCCAAGCTTTACTCGTAAAAAATGCTAAATTCCTATTTCATCATACAAGTACAGTAACCACCGCTTATAGGGATCAGTGGTTATAAGAATCAACCGTTTATAAGAATCAATATCGCAAAAGCAAAAACAAATGTATTATTTCCATGTTAAAATTTTCACTTTAAAGAATCAACCCACCGGTTTTAAGAATCAGTTTACATTCTTCGCTTTCCTTGCATTTTTCCAAAAAAGCTACTTAGACCCTCAAAAGGCACGAAGTTTTCTTTTTTTTTAAAGAAAGATTGATAAGATGGGGTGGAATATAGTCGTAAAATTCACCCCTTTCTTTATTAGACATAACATAATAGTTTCCCCTTAAACGCTTTACCACAACACTAGCCTATTAGCTTGACCCGGGGGCAACTTTACCCGTCCGAGTAAATCTTCGTCTGAGACTATAAGTATTGAAAGAGGTATAAGCAGCCTCCTGAAAACTTCATTACGTCAAACTACCGTAGAAAACTTTTTCTTGCTCCCTTCCTGTAGTTGAAATGTTAAAACTGTTAAGCGGGTATGTTGTAACTTGTAACAAATATTGCATTTTTTCTTCTCTTACTATAATCATGTGTATCTACTTATAGGTCTAAAAATTAAGTTTTATTTTTAAAACTATAAAAAATAATTTTAATAAAAGATAGTTAATGTAAATTAAAGAGTATTTTATGGTAAATTATCTAATATATGTATATATAGGTGTGTGTGTGTTCCTGTCCAAAAACCTAAATTTCGGTTTTAAGAATTAACCGCTTATAAGAATCAAAAACAGTAATAACAAACGTGATTCTTATAAGCGGAAATTACTGTATATTATTATGGAATTTATAATCGTTCCAAACCACTTCCACTCACTCTGAGTTCTCTTCCCAGGTTGGCTAGCCACTGGACATTCAAGCCCAGTTTTATTTCTCCCGGACGCCAGGGAAGCAGCAAAAATAGAAGCGGCAGACGAGACAGATGACGAATTGCCAACCACGTAAGTCATAACTTTCTGATTTTTTTAAAAAAAAATATATATTGCTGAAATTCTATATATTGTTAACAGATTTGTTGTAGCCGGTTATATAAGTACACATGTGGGTTGTAATACGCTAATTTACAAAGACATCAAAGAGTATTTAAATTATCAGTTTTCACGTGCATAAATTTAAGTGACATTTATGTTTTAAAAAGTTTATACCTGAGTACGTTTATGCTTTGTGAAGTGATGTTCTCTTATGTCACTTTTATGGATGCGGTTAGCTTGCTTTTACAATTAATTCCCCATCCGGCATTTTACATCAGGGTTCCATCGGTCCACTAAAATTCTAAATAACTTTTAACGTAGGTTTACGTTCTTCCATAACGGTCCTCCGGAAAGCAAAATTTTAGATGCTAATACCGTCCGTCCGTGCCTCGCGAATTATAATTTTGGCAGCTCGCCAAACCCAGTCTGTATCGCTTGGACAAGTAGTAAACAGTTAAACAGAAAAGTTCTATAATGCGTGAAAATTTTGACACACACACACACACACACACACACACACACATATATATATATATATATATATATATATATATATATATATATATATATATATATATATATATATATATATATATATATACACGTACATATATACAAGTACATATATAGAGATACTTATATTCATAACACATACATATATATATATACATACAAAACAGATAAGCAACGATAAGTAATCCTACGTTAAAAACCCGCGGTAGTTTCGTCAGAAGAGACAACTTGAAATTTTTGTTCTTGTTAAGTCCTTCATTTTAAGCTAAAAAAATAAAAATGATAAAAGTTTTTAAAAATTTTAGCCCCCAGAATTCAGCGTCATGAAAAGCGCCACTCTCTCTCTCTCTCTCTCTCTCTATCTTTATATATATATATATATATATATATATATAATACAACGATCAATGTATGCAATTGATGTAAAAAAAAAACCGAGAAAATATTCAAATTAAATCTAGTAGAACATACTAAAGAATATAGTACAGTTTGAGGAATATTTCTTTTACTGTATTTTACTATTTTTTTGGTTAATGTCCAATCGTCTGCCGCATTAGGAAGGAAAAAAATATTTTTTTGTCTATTTCGTTGTTATGCTCGTGACGCAAAATTAATTAAAATATCACAAAGTGAAAAGAAGCCACGTGATCATCATTTAATAAATTAAATTCTAATAATTAATCTTTAAAAATTCACCAAAAATCAGAAAATGGAGGTAAATATTCGAAAAAGATTTCATTCTAAAGGAATTTTTATGATCTTCCTTGTGATATAAATTTTATAATCCTCGGATTATTATTTTAGATGCAATCTTTAAAGAATGTTACTAAAACAGCTTAAATATTTAATTTAAAAAAATCTAAGAAGAATTTTTCAAAAATCTCTCTTAGTGTATGTACCCTTACACTATAAGTAGAATTACCATGCAAAATTTCCGCCCTTTATTTCCAGCGGTTTTGTCTGTGCGTTGTCAGTCAGTCAGTCAGTTACGGAACTGTTTTATATATATAGATTATGGTTTATAAAAATATCCTGAAACAGAAGTCATCGGTGAGTTTTTTTTTTATTACATATAATTAAGCACATTTCGTGTTATATCGATTAAGTTTGTACTCTTTTTAATCACAATGTTCTACTGTAGAACATATTCAAGAACATTTTTGTGCTTTAACAGCATATTTAGTGCGAAAACAGCTTTCTGGTAAAAGGAAACATAACTGCCGACTTGTCCTAGTATTTTAAAACAAGATTAGATTTGTACTCTTTTCAATCACAATGTTCTACTGTAGAACATATTCAAGAACATTTTTGTGCTTTAACAGCATATTTAGTGCGAAAACAGCTTTCCGGTAAAAGGAAACATAACTGCCGACTTGTCCTAGTATTTTAAAACAAGATTAAGTTTGTACTCTTTTCAATCACAATGTTCTACTGTAGAACATATTCAAGACCATTTTTGTGCTTTAACAGCATATTTAGTGCGAAAACAGCTTTCTGTTAAAAGGAAACATAACTGCCGACTTGTCCTAGTATTTTAAAACAAGATTAAATTTAAAAAACTATTCCAAACCGAATCCCCCTAGCTCTGCTCTGAAGCCAAACAATCCTTCAAAACGTAACACGCCAAAATCGTAGAAAAGATTCCGCGCTTTCCCCGGTAATTCTCGATTGTAAAACTTAAAACAATCGTCTGCGATGGGAATCCCATAATGCACTCCGAGCTATTCATTTTTCCGTTCCCTCTTCTGGAAGATTTATTATTCGTGAGAGTCACTTTCTTAAGAGATTTTTCCCTCGGGGGGATTCCGTCCCCAAGACCTGCTAAAAATGGATTGAGTTGACTCAATTTTTCGATCATTTGTCATTTATTCAGAATTATGCTGTAAAACAACTTTTGAGGACGTTGATGAAAGCGCTTCGGCTCCGTATTAAAATATTGCGTAATTCCCCATTGTTACCCGATGCCTTGGCTAGGATTCTGTCTCTCCTTTTTCTTCGGGCGAAAGTGGATGGGAGCCATTGATCATTCTAAAAAGAAATTCGGGAAGATGAGAGGGAAAAAGAAACCGTGTGATAGCGAGAAAACGTTCAATTTTGAAGGAAATAAATGAACTTCGAAGAGTGTATGGTATTTTCCATTATTTTTTCTCTTTTCCAGTTTTATAGCGAGTTTCTTGAAATAGTTTATATCTGCTACGAATTAATTTAATTATTGTCTAGTTGTATTCCATTTTCATTTTAGTTGTAAAGGTATTATTGTATTGTAGTAAAATATTACATCTTGCATTTATTTAATCGGATTTTTTAAAAAACTCTAAGACTGCCAGAATCTTACGCTTTGGTAGGTGTTCTCCAGACATACGCACGTCCTGTTGCGAGGAACAATGTGAACAATGATTCGTCGGACCAAATGCCGTTTTTCGGCATATTACTCGACCAGGATTTGCACTCCTGGCACCATTGTGGACTATATTTTGTATTGGCATCTATTACAACTGGCTTGAGAATAGTTACTCTTCCGTAAATGGTTTTCTGTGAAGTTATAAGGAGTTTTAATTTAACACATGGAATTCGATCGAAGCACCACCTTGCGGATTTTTCCGGCTAAAAGTCTTAAAGGAATGCATTGTCATCGTGTTCTGAGTTCAAATGATTTTGTGATTCTAAAAGTTCTGATTCTGAAAGTGTGATTCTTTTGTGATTCTAAAAGTTTCAAATGTCTAGCTGGTCGGGAAGTTAGTTAAAAATCGATTGCAAGATTTGTACTGGCACAAACACACAAACAAACAAACAATCAAGAAATCGAGTTAATAAAAACATGGTAATAAATACAAGATAAAAAGAACTTTTTATATACCATGTTTTTAAATTTTCTGTTGAATCATATAAACTTGACAATTCTATGTATTAATAAATACTTTTTAAAAAAAATTTTTGATGAATTATCCTATCAACTTGAAAGAAAATGAAGTTAATTGGAAGTTAACTTGCGAGTCACTTTTCGTTCCCGTCCCGGCCGACAGATGGCTGCACCAGTCTACAAAATAAAATTAACTGAAAATAATAAAAACATGGTAAAAATCTGCTTAAAGATGGCTGAAAGTATTAAAAGAATGCATTATCATCGTGTTCAAAATAATGGAAACACTAAGAAACATCATGAAAACATTTATTAATACGGCGCAGGATCACCTTTGTCATGTAATACCACCTGATTCACCTTAGAATTGGATCATGCAAGTTGGTCGATACTTTCTCGTTGTGGACTGTATGTTTTCTTTTGTTTTTTGTTTCGTAATAATTTCTTATAATCTTAATCTAGAGGCAACTATATTAATTGATTCACTAGTTATAGAAACGCACTAGACTTTTTCAACGGACACCATAGTCCTTTATTTATTATACGGAAAGGTCTTTTTTACGACCTTATTCACTGGTTCTCCATAGGCAACTGAACTAACAGTCGCCAAGGGTTGGCGGGAAGACGGTACCCAGTGATCACGCAGGACCGCCAACACAAGTCAAGAATACTGGTTAAGGAAATATTATACCATTCTTCAAGGAAAATTAATGAAAGTTACTATAGAGATGCTGTGGTGGATATCGATACCTGGCTCTATCCGCTTATACAAATCACGGTGGTGGGATGATATATAGTCGGGGGGATTGTACAGGGCAAGATAAGATATTTGACTTCTTTTTCATGCTCTTCAAACCATTACTTGATAGATTTAGCTGTATGTATACGGGGATTATCATCCTGGAGAACGCCATCTCCTGCAATAAACGATGTTTGCACCATAGGATGGACTAGTGAGCTAAAATTTTGGCATATTCCTTCCCATTCAATCTCCCTTTTAGGGTTACAATAGGGGCTGAAGAAAACGACGAGATGCCATCCCAAACCCTGATACATCTACCTCCAAGATTGACAGTTGAGATGAGACTGCCAGAATCTTACGCTTGTGTAGGTGTTCTCCAGACATACGCACGTCCTGCTGCGAGGAACAATGCGAACAATGATTCGTCGGACCAAATGCCGTTTTTCGACATATTACTCGACCGGGATTTGCACTCGTTGCACCATTGTGGACGATATTTTGTATTGGAATCTATTACAACTGGCTTGAGAATAGCTACTCCTCCGTAAATGTTTTTTTTTGTGAAGTTCCCTTGTACCTCTAATGGTTTATACCGGAACATGCAGATGCAGATTCAGCTCTTCGGTCATTTTGGTTGCAGTTGTTTTCTTTCTTCGTGTCACAATCCGCTTCAATACTTCGTCCGTCTCTTTCACCCAGCTCTCCCTTTCGTCCACTATTCTGTTTGGCAAAGGATGTTTTTCCGTGCACTCTGTATGCTGTCATGACTTTCGATACCATAGCTCGAAAAACACCGATTAGCCTGGGGGTTGCAGTAACAGATACTCCAATTTAAACGAGTTCAAACAATTTGCCCTCTTCGCAAGGTCTGCAAGCTTTGACATTTTACGCTCTTCCCCCCAAAAGCACGATGCCCTTAGCTTCATTACTGCTACCTCTTGGTTGAATAATACATACACTATATTATATAAAAAAAATACCGGTGGCCAGACGTGTTTTTTAAGGAATACGAAGCACATTCCTAAACACCACTAATATTGATAGGTGTTTCCGTCATTTTGATAACCACCTATATATATATATATATATATATATATATATATATATATATATATATATATATATATATATATATATATATATATATATATATATGAAATGTCCGGATGGACATCTCATGAAAATGTAGCTTGCATCGTGGCCGGAAAATAATAAAGTTAGCTTCAGGAACAAACTAATTTCAGTAAAGCAACACATCTTACTCGCTTCGAGCCAGGGGGGTTTTTTAAGGAATACGAAGCACATTCCTAAACACCACTAATATTGATAGGTGTTTCCGTCATTTTGATAACCACCTATATATATATATATATATATATATATATATATATATATATATATATATATATATATATATATATATATATATATATATATATATGAAATGTCCGGATGGACATCTCATGAAAATGTAGCTTGCATCGTGGCCGGAAAATAATAAAGTTAGCTTCAGGAACAAACTAATTTCAGTAAAGCAACACATCTTACTCGCTTCGAGCCAGGGGGGTTTTTTAAGGAATACGAAGCACATTCCTAAACACCACTAATATTGATAGGTGTTTCCGTCATTTTGATAACCACCTATATATATATATATATATATATATATATATATATATATATATATATATATATATATATATATATATATATATATATATATATATATATATATATATATATATGAAATGTCCGGATGGACATCTCATGAAAATGTAGCTTGCATCGTGGCCGGAAAATAATAAAGTTAGCTTCAGGAACAAACTAATTTCAGTAAAGCAACACATCTTACTCGCTTCGAGCCAGGGGGGTTTTTTAAGGAATACGAAGCACATTCCTAAACACCACTAATATTGATAGGTGTTTCCGTCATTTTGATAACCACCTATATATATATATATATACATATATATATATATATATATATATATATATATATATATATATATATATATATATATGAAATGTCCGGATGGACATCTCATGAAAATGTAGCTTGCATCGTGGCCGGAAAATAATAAAGTTAGCTTCAGGAACAAACTAATTTCAGTAAAGCAACACATCTTACTCGCTTCGAGCCAGGTCAGCGTCTCCCCCAAAAAAGCGCCAAAATAGAATTAGGTCAGAGAGGTTGCCAGATTTGGCGGAGGAAGTTAGTATGTGGGAAGGCGAAGCGTTTACGTGGAGACAAGAAGGACGGGTTACCATGGCAGAGATGAAGTACAGAATGGGCGATTATAGGTAGTTAGTAATATTATCACACACACACACACACACACACACACACACATATATATATATATATATATATATATATATATATATATATATCAATCATGGAAACTGTCAATTCTCACTCGAAGCTAAAAAATTAAAGTTTCTTTTTCCGACGCATTTTCTGGTAATTCTTAGGGGTAATAAAACACAATCTATTATTTGTTTGGCATCTTTACATTCCGCTGTTTTCTATTTTATTGGTCACGCCGTGACTATTCTTGTTCCTACCCAGGGCGGAGAGAGAATTAATATCCTTTAAATCTCGAAGTAATGACTTAACTCTCAGAGGGTTAGCCGGCGCTCGAGAGCCCCAGAGCACTTTCTTTAACGGTAACCGGGAAAATTGGATCATTCTATTTTCCCTCATTGATTACGCTAAGGAGAATTTTCTTTCTTTGTAGTCTCCTGACAAAGGATCGAAAGGGAGAGAAAATATTAATTCCTTGAGGGTACCACTTTGAGAATTTTTTTTCTCCTTTTTTTTCTTTTCGATACCGTTTCGCTTTTGTCGTTGTTTGTTCTCGAAGACACAATATCTCTTTTCTTTTTTCTTTTTTTTGGCGTGGTATTTTTCCCCCTTTATTGTCGCTTTCCTTTGGTGCGTTCTGTCATAGGCCCTCTATCAAGCTTTATTTTATGGTGTTGTAGGGTAGTTTAGTTAGCTCGGCATCATTTAAAATAGAGCATAACGACTCCTCTGCTGTGATTTTTTTTATTAGTTTTTTTCCTTTGCTCTTAATATAGAGGTATACTCTACACGTCAAAACCGAAATAATCTGCTCTCTCTCGAGAGAGACTATGTACCGTGCTGAAAACAAATCTCTCTATATATAAAACAGTTCCGTAACTGACTCATTCATTCATTCACTGACTGACTGACATACAACGCACAGACCAAATCGCTGGACCTAAAGCGCTGAAATTTTGCATGGCGATTCTTCTTATAGTGTAGGGGTGCACTAAGAAAGATTTTTGAAAAATTCTTCATCGATTTTTCAAAAATTAAATTTGTAAGCAGTTTTTGTAACCTTTTTTAAGTTTGCATTTAAAATAATAATTTGGAGGTTATAAAATTTATATCACGAGAAAGATCATAAAAATTCCTTTAAAAGGAAATCTTTTTCCAATCTTTACCTTCATTTTCTGATTTTTGGTGAATGTTTAAAGATTAATTTTTAGAATTTAATTTATTAAATGCTGACTACGGGATTTCTTTTTCTGGTACTTTAAATTAATTTATCGTCACGTGCATAGCAACGAAATAGACAAAAAAATATTTTTTTTCTTGCTAATGCGGCAGACGATTGGACATTATCCCAAAAAAAATTACAATACAGTAAACGATATGTTCCTCAAACTGTACTATATTAACTGTCGTATATTCTTTAGTATGTTCTATTAGATTTAATTTGAATATTTTCTTTTACATTATTTTGTCTATAAAAATATCCGTTACGATTTTTTTATAAATACATTTTTTCCTTATTTTTTTTTACATCAATTGCATAACATTGATCGTTGTATTTATTATAAATATATATAATTTTTCTTTTGGCATTAATTGCGTACATTGACCGTTGTATTTATTTTGAATGTACTCCGCAGCGAAGTACGGGTTTTCAGCTAGTATGCATACATCATATATATATATATATATATATATATATATATATATATATATATATATATATATATATATATATATATATATAACATATAAAACAAAAAACCTTTTTTAATTTCCAAATTCATTTCATTTTCCTTTAAAATTACTTGGGCGTAAGCTAACTAATTTCGTTTTCGTTTTAAGAACAAAGGATTTGAGCGTAACCTAAAAGCAATAGTAAGTAATCAATATATTTTCCCTTTAACCTCCAGTCTCATGGGTGCCAAATCTTATATAACAGGCTACGGGACTCACCCCAGAGAACTGTCCTGGGAGCCTCTGTCCAATCAATGCAAAAGTGCAAAGGGTCATGCGACAACGACCTCGGGAAGTTTTAAAAGACCCACCAAGGTTTTGGTCGGGGATTCTCTCTCTGTCTCCGTCCTAGTTATGTTGTGTCCGTAATTGCGCGCCTGTTCCTCTGTCTTCGTGTTTATGATGTAGTGTCCACGTCAACTCTGAGGTGAGCCGTCCTCGTCCAATCAGTAAAGAAATTTAGGTGGTAAAAAAGAGGACTAAGTCTTCTTTGATTGAGTTTTTTCTCCACTCCGGCCATTTCTGCGGATGAGTGATACAACCTGTATAACTGCATCGCTTGTGGCATTCCACCTCGTGTGACTGCAGTGTTCCGGTATCCGTGGTGTGTGTGGGGGGGATGTTACATATTTATATAATGTCTAGTAGCATAAACTGTATTTAACTATATTAATTTGGGTTGAAATTAGGCATATTAGCGTTAAACGATAATTTACTATTAGAGATTCTAGTGTTTTTCCAGTTCAGGAAGTAGCGTTGTATTTTAATGCAGCAGAGAATTCACAAGATTATGAGGTCATCATCGATTAATTGCCTATCGCGCTCGGACTAACACAATCATCGAATGTTCGAAATCACGAGTGTCTGACTCACGGATGGCACAAGATGCTTCGCCCGCGTAATTGCATAGCGCGAAAGAGAACAAAGCATAGATTAGAGTTGTCCGCCGTTGGACGAAGTCGCGTGTTGTGAGCTGAGAGGATGATGGGAAATAGCATCTTAGCGGATTAAATTGGGGTTTAACTAATGTTAATAAAGATCTTGGTTGTGATTTAAATAGTATTTCTTTACCACAGGCCTTAATGATGACTGCTTTTATATTAATTACATACATAAAGGTTACGCGGTGTAAGCACCTTTTCATATTCATATATATACATATATATATGAAATATATCATATTCATATATATATATATATATATATCTTCAATTCAAATTAGTATGTTTTATGGATATTAAACATACAAATTAATTGCATACATTCACCGTTGTATTTAATTTGAATATTTTCTCCTACATTATTTAGTCTATAAAAACATCCGTTACGATTTTTTTATAAATATATATATATATATTTTTACATTAATTGCATACATTGACCGTTGTATTTATTTTAATTTTTTTGTGGCATTAATTGCATACATTGATCGTTGTATTTAGTTTGAATGTACTCCATAGCGAAGCACGGGTATTCAGCTAGTATAATATATATATATATATATATATATATATATATATATATAGTTATTTATTTATGTATATGAATAATGAGCTTCTAGCTGTTTATTTAAAGCTCTTCGCCCCACCTTCTTAACTTGCCACGGGTATTCGCCCTGCTAGATGTTTTCAAAATAGCTGTTTCAGCTCTCTCTCCCGCTGGAAGCAGAAAATTGATATCCTTTGAATCTGGTACTAATGACCAAACTCTCGGAGGGCCGAGATCCCAAATGCACCTTCTTTAACCGTAACTAGGAAAATTGGATCATTCTATTCCCAGCATTGATTAAGCCGGAGAGGGTATTCATTTCGCTCCTAGTAAAAGGCAACCCCCTCTACCCCCCAAAAAAGAGAAAAAAAATCATTGGAAATATTAATTCCTCTAAGATAGCGCCTTTAGATTTTTCTCTTGGAAAAAAAACTATGCTTCTTTAAAGAGTAGTTGTTTTCCCTATCACTAAGTTATTTGTTGTACATTTGTATTTTGGTGACCACAATGTTTTGACGCTTAACATTTTAAAACACGCACGTATATATGTGCCAATGATTATGAAAACGGTCTAGGTCATTGTGACGGTGAGGATGAAATTGGCTACCGGCAAAGTCTACAATCTTTTTTTTTTTAAAAAAATAATAAATAAAAATAAAAAATATGAGAAATATGAAGCAATCATTGCAAAATCGTAAAAACTGGACCCTAAATATTTTCTGAAATATTTTATTACATAGTATAAAAATATTTTTTAGTTTGTTCAAACTTTGAAATCTCAAAACGAGAATAATATGACTTTGACCACTTTCACCAATATATATTGTGAGGTTCCATTACGGACCTCTCAATAAATCACAGATGGAGCAATAATGCCCCTCACCAGGTGAACCAGGCATTTTCTATGACCCGACGCCATATAGTCTACGAAATAACGTTAAAAGAGAAGTCCGCCCTTTCCTGTCTACGGACTTTCCTGTCTACGTTGTCAGCGGTCTAGGGGGGAGGGTGTCTAAGAATTACACTCTTATCTCATTAAATCAACCACACTCTGGAAAACTTAACAATAATTTATTATTGGGGATAGCACAGACGTGATGCCTGAGAGCCTACTTGGCTGTTTCTACCGGAGGCAGATAGTACAGCAATAATCGGGATAGCCCAGCTTCAAGCTCGCTCCCCTTAAGCAGAACATAGACCAGGACGGAGTCTTGACTCGCTCCGTCGGAATTATAGATCTCGCGTGGCTATCGTACGGAGTCTCAACACAACGCCTCGCTGTCGAGGTCAATCTCCCTCTGCCGTCGTTCACGCTCTCTAGGGCGGTCTGAGTACGAATGATCAAAGGCACGAGGGACGCCACAAAACCTCCTCTCAGCGACGGGACCAGTAAATCACTGCTTTCCCCTACACTTCGCTCTCTGTTTCGCGAATGGGTGCTCGCAGTGTAAGGCTCGATTGCGTGTTTTGAATCCTACACACCGAAGTAATCGCAAATTCTCGTTTATTTCGTGCTTTGGCCAATTGACCTGGTCAATGCTAGAAGTTCCAAGCTATTTCGTGATTTGGCCAAACTTTACCTCGGCCATAACACACACACACACACACACACACACATATATATATGTGGGGTTTTGGGGGGAATAATCACAAACAGTGTTAACATAAGTAACATTTATTTAAAGAGGGGCATTATGTACAGGGGGAACTAACGTCTAAAAGGGGGGAAAAACAAGCAACGCGGCACACACACGTGCACGCTCGTCTGAAGCAAAACATCGTCTCTCTCTTCAGTTCTTCGCGGCGCCCGCTAGGTGGCGCTCGCCGGGGTTACAGGGGCGCACTCCATATGAGAGTGGCATGCATGGGGCTGTATGGATGGCATCCCACATCGGCCATCCGACAAAAAGCATCTGCCCCCAGATGCTGGTAGGGGCACAAACAAATACAGGTGACAATTTATGACGAAATGAAAAAAAAAGTATAAAAGTTATAAGAAATACACATAGGTTATAATACTAGCAAAATGAGCTGGAAAAGAAAATGAAAAATATAACACTAATTGTAGTAACATCTAAACAGCAAAACAATCCTGGCTAATGAAGATTCCTGAAAAAAAATAATGAAAATATAGTTCAGAAATTAAAGTATGTTTAGTCGAAACAGGCTATGTAAAGTTATGAGTCCACGGTTTCATGAACTCGATGCATGTACTGGTATGCATGGGTCCGTCGAAATGTCCACACTTTTGAACATCGTAGGTGTCGTTGGGCTTAAGTTTGATGATCTTGTAGGGTCCGAGGAACTTTGGATGGAGTTTTAAACGAGGTCCGAATTGGGTGCGTTTTATGGCGACAAGATCGTGCAACTTGAACTTCGGAGGTAACTTTCGTCGTAGATTGTAGGTTTTACGGTTTTCGTCTTGCACTCTTAAAATCTGTTGTTTGGCGTCTTTGCGGAGGTCGTCGCGTGAATTTATAAACTCAGTTTGTATTTCGACATTCAACAGGTCTGTGATTTGGAGATTGTTGCGGACACGCATTTTTGTACCGAAAAGCAGTTCAAAAGGAGTCGTCTTAATGCTGCGTTGGAAAGTTGAGTTAATAATTTGCTGGACATGATTTGTATGGAGTGGGGTGTCCTCTTTTGGTAAAGGGTGTAGGAGTCCTTCTTGTTTACCACACTTGCGGTTCGTCAAGATGCATGGAATACAGTTGGCAATACACCTGGCAATTTTATCTTTTAAATTAGGTATGTAAAACTGTTGTTTGAGTTGCTCCTCAATTTTCTTAGTAGCAAAATGTCCATTCTCGTGCGCGTCTCTAATAATACCGTCTTGCATAGAGTCTGGAACGACTAGAACTTCGTAACCGTCAACTAACTTGTAGAGAATATTTGCTTTGATAAAATAATCGTGATACTGATTAGTTTGAAGAATTTCTTTAATTGCTTGAATGTTAGGGTCGTGTGACTGAGCATTTTGTATTTTGGAAGTCAGGGAATCGGCGGTAATGAGCATCGTCGGATAGCGGCTTAGCGCATCAACATGAGCCATCTTCGTTCCAGTTCGATGTTGAATTGTATACTTGTAATCTTCTAATAATAGTGCCCATCGAGCAATTTTAGCACTGAGATCGCGCTTGCTCATAGTAAGTTTGAAGGCGTTACAGTCTGTAACTATGGTAAATTTTTGACCAAGTAGATACACTCTAAATTTTTGCAATCCATGAATTACGGCTAACATCTCGAGTTCATAACTTGAGTAATTTTTCTCAGCGTCTGATGTAGATTTGCTTGCAAAATATACAGGGTGAAAATAGTTATCATCAGTGGACTTCTGAAGAAGAATGCATCCAAAACCATGGATAGAAGCGTCAGTATGTAATTCAGTTTCGCTGTTCTGATTATAAATATTAAGAACGGGTTTATTTGCCAAACATTGCTTCAATTGATAAAAAGCATTTTTCTCATTTACACCAAAATGGAAAATAGTAGATTTTTTTAGAAGGTTAGATAGAGGATTAGCGATAACTGAAAAGTTTTGGATAAATTTACGGAAATAACCAGCCAAACCAAGGAAACATTGGACGTCTTTTTGATTTTTTGGTTCCGGATAATTTAGAACGGCGGCTGTTTTAAGAGGGGAGGGAAATAACTGTCCGTTTTGAATAATATGGCCAAGGAACTCAATTTGTGTATGAAGGAATTTACATTTTCGAAAGTTTATCTCAAGACCGTAGTCAGAAGCGACAGAAAAGACTGATTTTATTTTTTCAATATTTTCCTCTTCATCTTTAGCAGGAATGATTAAGTCATCCATATACAACAATATCTGACCTGATAAAATGAGATCTTTAAAGACTGTATTAATAAATCGCTGAAATACGGAAGGTGATGTACAAAGACCAAAGGGAACTTTAAGAAACTGAAACTGACCTGAATGTGTCACGAAGGAAGTATAACGTCGACTGTCTTTATGAACATTAACATGGAAAAATCCATTTTTAAGGTCTAGCGTACTGAAAACACGAGCATTCTGAAGTTTATCGAGTAAGTCGTCAATGAGAGGTAAAGGGTATCTATCTTTAACTATATGTTTATTTAATTGTCTATAGTCGATGCAAAGTCGTGGGGTTCCGTCTTTCTTTTTAACAAGAACAACCTGACTCGAGTAGTCTGATGAACAGGGTTCTATTATGCCGTCCTGAATCCAAGTATTAACTTGTTTATCTACAATATCTCTCTCAGTAAATGGTAAACGTCGTGGTCTGTAGCAGATGGGAGTCGAAGTATCAACTTGTATATGCATTTCGATATTAGTAGTTTTGATTTTATGGGGTTTATAATTGGTCACGAGGTGTTGAATGGTATTTCTCTGTTGTTTAGTAGCACTAGGGCCTATGTCAGGGCTAGAATCATCTATTACCAATATATTACTAATAAGAGTAACGTCTTCGTCTATAGCGTCAAAATCTAAAGGTTTATGAATCGAAAGTCCGTCTTTAGTGATAATGAATTGAGCCTGTGCAAGTACATTCATACCAATTATCAAATCTACTGGCATAGTATTATCGTCAACAACACAAATATCAGCGGTAAACAATTGACCATCAATAACAATTTGGGATTTGAAAGAACCAAGCGGCTTAATTTTTCCATTGCCAAAAGCCGTAAGCAATGTACTAGAGTTATTAAGAACGGGGGATCCAATTTTAGTATACGCTCGCTTTAACATAATCGTAGCCATCGAACCTGTGTCGATTAACGCGTTGAAAGAGACATGGTTGAGTGTAACATCCTTGTACATTAAATTTGAAGCAGTTGAATTCAGCGTATTAACATTAGTTTCTCTCTGTGTGTGTAAATCATTTGATTTTGAACAATTTGCGGCGATGTGGCCAAAATTTCCACAAGAAATACATTTTGGACCGCGATGTTTGTCGGGACAAAATTTAGATATATGGTTAAAATTAAAACAATTATAGCACATTTGTTTACTTTGAGCATGAGGACGAAATGCTTCTGGTTTCATCTCACGTCTTGGGTTTGAAATTTTATGATACACGTCATCACGTTTACGAATGTAGTTAGAACCGAAATGGTCAGTTGAGGATTTACATCTATTTCTGTCAAAAATCTTTTCATAAATTTTGAGTTTCTGTTTGAATTCCGTAAAGTTAGTACAACCATACAAAATTAATTTATTACACGGAGCGTCTGGAATATTATTTATGCAATACTCAATTATACTAGCGTCGTCCACGGCAAAGTCAAGGGCTTGCGAAGCTAACTCGCGAAGAGCAATTAAATATTCTGTAAGAGATTCATTTGGTTTTAACTTTCGATTTCGCAACTGTCGATGTAAGTCAGCGCTCGTAATTTTCGAACCAAACTCCTCAATTAAAGCTTCTTTTAAAGAACTCAAAGTGTTTAGATTACGTTGGCTCTGAATAAATAATTTAGCGGATCCAGAAAGATTAGTTTTTACAAAAATCACTTTATGCTGATCTGTTAATTCTGGTAAAAGAGATAAATTATCCTCTACGTCGCGCAAAAAGCTTTGAATAGTATACGCATTGCTACCAGTAAATTTTCGCATAGAACAGGAAACATCTCTCAAAACAAGCCATAAATTAGAATAAGGAACGGAAGTGTCAATTTCGGATTGTTCTTTAGGCGAAAAAGAATTTGTATAAGCGTTTTCGACTGTAGCGATAGCAGCTGGCGTCTGCGCGAAAGAACTTGGCGCCAATTCGTCATTCTCATCAAAGTCAATTATCGGTTGAAAAGAAGTTAAATTCGAAAGTGCGTCAAAAATGGAATCACATAGTTTGTCTTTAGAACCATCGGAATCAATATGCAAAATATTAGCAACACAGATAAAATCATTTAATGAATATGTTTTAAGGATGGATTTCTTTCGCGAATTGAAATCGAAAGTTACAGGGAAATTCTGAAAACTGCGTAATTTAGATCGGGATGAGCGACCAAATGTATCATCGAAACAAATCGAAAACAATAATTTAATACTTTTAGTTGGTGCACAGCTGAGTGCTTGTGCGATTGGCACAATATCGTTTAGTGAAACTGAACACATATTGACACAACAAAAAAAAATGGTACTCACTGAATGCAGACTTCTAAACAGAATAATCCAACAATTTGTATATCTCACTCAACTCAGTCCTCGGCACGTCATGAAAAATTGATAAGTAATCCGTGGAAAAGTCACATCAGCAAAATACTTCGTTCAAACCGTCTCGAATTATACGTCTGAGGTAAAGTCGGTAAATATCAGCTGTAAACGTCTTTGAAACTATCACGTCAAATGGCCAGTTGATACGGCAGGCATGGGTGATCTAGGGGATTAAAGGGTAAAAGGAGGCCAGAGCCCCCATCTGTGGGGTTTTGGGGGGAATAATCACAAACAGTGTTAACATAAGTAACATTTATTTAAAGAGGGGCATTATGTACAGGGGGAACTAACGTCTAAAAGGGGGGAAAAACAAGCAACGCGGCACACACACGTGCACGCTCGTCTGAAGCAAAACATCGTCTCTCTCTTCAGTTCTTCGCGGCGCCCGCTAGGTGGCGCTCGCCGGGGTTACAGGGGCGCACTCCATATGAGAGTGGCATGCATGGGGCTGTATGGATGGCATCCCACATATATATATATATACACACTGCTGGCCACCCAAATTGCAACACCAAGAAAGACAAGAGATATCACAACAAAATTTATTTTGTAGATAACATGTTGACCAAGTATCAAATGATTAAATTTATAGACTTCTGTGAAGTGTGGTTCCTGCCAAAATCAGTAGCCAGAGTAGCCGCCATTGTTGGCTCAACGCTGCCACATGCCTCGGCATTGATTCAAAGAGACTTTGGATGAGTTCTTGGGGTACAGCAGACCAAGCAGCTTCCACACGTTGCCAAAGTTGATCTGCTGTGGCAGCTGGGGATGGAATCTGGGTCAATCGTAGAGCAACCATGGACCACATGTTTTCTATCGGCGAAAGATCCGGAGAGCGAGGCGGCCAAGGAAGCAATTCAATCTGGCGATTGACGAAGAACCGTTGGACCACGTGTGGTCGCGCATTATCCTGCTGAAATATGGCTGTGGGCAAGCCCTGAAGGTAAGGAAGGACAACTGGCTCCAACACCTCGGAGATGTAGCGCTGGCTGTTTAAAGTACCGGCAATGCGTACAAGAGGTGTGCGAGAGTGATATCCAATACCGCCCCATACCATAATACCCGGTGCAGGACCAGTGTGGCGGTGCATAACGCAGCTGTTCAGCATCCTCTCTTCACGGTGTCTCCAGACTCGAATGCGACCATCGTGGTGTTGCAGACAGAAGCGTGACTCGTCAGTAAAGACAATTTCATTCCATTCTGCCGTCCACATCCTTCTGTCATCGCACCATTGGCGGCAGAGACGTCTGTGGTTCTGCGTCAAGGGTAGACAAAGCAATGGACGTCTTGCGGACAGACCACTCTGCTGTAAACATCGTCGAATGGTACGCGCAGACACTGGATGATGCGTTACAGACTGCATGTGCTGTGCTGTGCTATGGTGCTGTGCTATGGCACAATTTGCCTGTCATCACGTGAAGTGGTGCGCTGAGGTGGATGGGATCGAACACGCCGGTCCGTCGTACCCTCCTGCATCCAACGATCACATATCCGCATTACAGTTGTTTGGTTTCGTCCAACACGACTACTGATTTCCCTGAAAGATAATCCACAATCTCGGTAGGCCACTATCCTTCCTCTGTCGAACTCGGATACTTGATCAAAAGATGATCGCTGTTTTCGACGAGTCATAATTGATCGTTTTTTTTTAAAAACCACAAGAAAAACACAATTGCCGAACTTGAAATCGTCGAAATCTCCAAGCCTTAAATAGCGCTTTGAAGTGGCGCCACAGGCGCGCGTGATGTGCGTCTGCGCTGAAATTCTAATC